>OX637362.1:4453038-5653038 GCA_951799405.1 Agapetus fuscipes
GATTCATGAAAGCTTTTGTTTGGAGCATTTCGTTATATGGATGCGAAACCTGAGGCATTCGAGATGTTGATTGGAGAAAAATGTCCAAGACATCGTGGGTCGAAAAGAAGTCCAACGAAGAGGTGTTGCGGAACGTATAGAAAAACAGACTACAAACCGGATTAAAATTTAAAACCGATTTATGAATAAATAAGGAAATTTTTACCATTTCTGGTAAGACCATATCATCATTATCATCAATGGCATGACAAGCTGGAGGGAGGGCTGGAAGTCTCATCACCACGGTAATTCTTACCCACCGAATATCAGTAATATTTGTATGAAGACTTATCACCGGTTCACTTACGGCCATCTTGGATTGACAGGTCTTCATACAAATATTACCGATATTCAGTAGGTAAGAATTACCAAGGGTATGAGACTTCAGCCCAGTAGAACCATAAGCTATATTTATGTAGATACAATATTTGACTTGCATCTTGTCTTGCAGCTGCCATAGAGAAGGGGGAGTCGCGCTGGCGTCAGTGGTGCCCAAAGGCTCCTCAATGCCCGCGAAGCCAGACTTCTTCTCCTCCAACTGGACCCTGTCCGGCTCCCCTGCCGTTCTTGGTCACCACTGGATCAATAAGGTAACAGCTTGTACAAATATTATTTTTAATATCATCAATGAGGACCGCACATATACAAAATTCTGTCGTCACGCGGTCGGGCTGCTAGGGGAAAGGCAAACAAATATTTTTTATTGGTTGCTAAGGAAAATAGTTCCATACACGTGTGACGTTTGCTGGCCGAGTAAAAGGTTTTAAATTCAAATTTATCATTGTTCATTGATGAGGCATTAACTTAGTAACCCTTAATTTTTTAAATATAAAAAGCCTTTGTACACATTACAAAATCTGAATGCCAATAATCTATAATCTAAGTTGCAAAGATGTATTGAAATTAACAATGCATGCCCACTGGCAAACATTTTTAAGTTCGCGCTTACACATAATGCGTGTGTGCTTACAAAATAAAAACTCAAATCTCAAATAAGCAGGAACCCTGCAACCTTTTCAGCTCGTCACCGAAACAGAGGTGGCATTGGCAAAGTGAACCATTTCATACAGTATAGTTGGTCAGCCTCATACCATCGTGTAAGTCGAGGAACATAAATTATCATTTAAGTATAGTAAAACGGAGAATATATGAAAAGATCTGTAAAGTACAATATTACATTGTAAGTGAAAATTTGAAAGCCTAAACCGCCAACATTGCAGATAAACCGCCATTTCTTTCGGTCTTTTCATACGTCTGTAGTTTCATCCAGCGTCTTAATCTTTTTCATACATTCTCTCCTTTTATTAATTAAAAAAATATACAGGTAATGACCATAGCCTGCCAGAGCATCATCAGTCATGACCCTAACAGGTTTTCCTATTTTCGCAGACCCTAATTTATGGTTTATACTGTTTTATTTTTCTGGGGTTGTCCTTTAATTTGACTGCAATTATTTATTTTAGCACAATTTATTTTACACGGTTTGGTTCAATTTACAACAATTATTGATAGCACCTGCTTATTGGTCTTCTACGACTAATCCATTCTCCGCACGATTGCAGTCCCTATATATAGGTACAAAAGAGATCTTTCTTGCATATTCCAGATCATTCGATCTCTCGCTCATGCCAGACCGCCGCTCTATGTACCTACCTTACCACGTAGTATTATAGTATACTTATCTATGTACCTTACTACCACCATCATGGATCATACTGGACTGCTCTACACACTATGTACTTCGAATTCATAGATCGTAACAGTACTCTATAGTCTGTATCTCGAGTACTTGGCGTGTTATGAAAAATGTAACGAACCTAAAACGCTCACTATTTTATTAATTTATTATTCACACATTGTTTGATGGTTGAGTTTAAACGTAGAGCTATAAAGTGAAGTGTTGGTGTTAATTTAATGAGGTACCTTCTAACCATTATGACACGTCAAATTAATTTCTGGGCTATTTACATGACCATTTTAATGTGGTCATTAATATTTCTTGAAGCAGACACCCTATGCTGTAAAAAAAGGTTCATTTTGCCACTCCTGTTTTAGAGCAAGTCGCCAATAGTTCCAGGGTGTAGGTTCATTTGAGGTTCTGTTTTTTTTTAGTAAATATGCAGAATGTGTAAGCGCGAAGTTACACGTGTTTATCTATGAATATGCATTTAGTAAATTATCTTCATTGCTTTCATATCTTTCTATCTTAAATTAAAGACAGAAAATGGCAACGTATCTTGCAGTATTTTTTTTTTTTTTTAAGAAATCCTGTGCGGGAGACTCCCTAGATTCTAAAGACTCTAGGGGTCTATGACACTTGTTGTAGTGCCGCAGAGGTGTACGAGCTTGGTCGTCGCTACAAAGCGCCATTACTCAAGCAAGACCCAGTTGCTGTAAGGCTGGATGGACCTTTGGTGACCGGTCATTGGTAAAGGCTTATGAATTTTTCAACCCAGCGAAGAGCACATAAAAAAAAACGCAACTAAGCTACACATATAGTGTAACTTCTTGCCGCGTTATCCCCGAAGGGGTCGCATGTGGCGAGTTGAACCTATTTATTTTTATAGGTAAGGGGGCCGGCCTTACGCCAACCACTTCAATTGAAGTGGTGTTTTCCCAGCTCCCGAGAGAGCTGGTACTCATTTCTTGTGAAGGCTGAGTAAACCTTGCCGGTATTATTATTTTGGGGTCTGAAATAAACACCGAAACGGGAAATCATTTCTGACACCCTCGCGCTCGGTGGGATTCGAACCCGAGCTCACGGCATGGAATGCAAGCACTCTACCAACTGAGCTATCGACCGGTACATTCGAAATATAAATGGTATATTTTTGTGCTCCGCCGGTATCCGAATCCACAACCTTCCATTTACGAGTCCGAAGTGTTGCCACTACGGACTACGGACCGGTCCGAGATGTTTTATGTTTTCTGTATAAAGGTATATACAAAAGTATAACAAAGACGATAAATATAATATGACCGGTCTCTAGTCAAGTGCTTAACGCTTCGGACACGTAAATCAAATGACCCGAGTTCGATTCCTAGCGGAGCACAAAAAATAACGTTTTTCAAAATTTTCTCTTCGCTGGGTTGAAAAATTAATTTGCACTTACCATAGACCGCGGTCACCACAGGCCCATCCAGCCTTAAAGCTACTAGGTCTTGATTGAGAATTGGCGCCCTACTATAACGAAGACCAAGCTTGCAGAGGGCTCTCCAAAATAAATCATCCCACGATTATTATTATTATTATTAATACCCCCAAAACTCACCATCTCCCTCCCACATACCTACCTTGCTACCCCCTCCCTTACCACCAATAGATCCCACACCCATGTCTTAATTTTTAAGTTTGATTTTAGTAATTGTTGTTACCCGATGATGGAAGGTATTCCGAAAACGTTTGTAACATACTCAAAAACAATAAAAGTGGAATAAAACAAAGTTTTTAATTTCTTTTATTTTTTTATTTTTTATTGAAAAATAATCAATTTTTTAAAATGAATTTCCACAGTGTTTCACAAAATCTTTTCAAAATTTATCAGTATGTACCTACACATATAAATACACTTCATAAGATGCCTGTTAGTAAATTTCATCGGTTTATTCTCAAACAGCAAAGCCATGGCTCATCCGCAGCCTGCAAGTCAATTTTCCATACAAAAAATCGATGGTCCGTAGATCAGCTATGCATTAAACGATTTTTTTGTGAATAGTGTTTGTGTTTATTGTGTATTTGTTTACCTATGTCTTATGCATTAAATAAGTACTTATACTTATATTTACATCATTACCTACTTACGGAGATCAATATGAATATTTTGTGCAAAAGTACGGCATTGTGTTTTCTGATTAGGTGTGTCGAAATGTAAGAAAAGTATTCATACCCAATCGTATTCGGGAAGTTACGTGCGAAGTCGTTGAGAAATAAGTGTAGAAAGTATGAAAAAAATGTAAATCACTTTTTGACCATGGAGAATTCATAATTGAGTATGCATACTACCAAGCAGGTACCTACCTACTATCCGCCCATAAGTACCTATGTATAATCTAAGTTGCAACGATTCCGGTATTGGACGTTGGTAATTAGGCAAACGAAGCGTTGAGAATAATGAAGTTCTCCAGGTAAGTAATTAGGTATAATGTGCAATCTAAGTTCCAAAGATTTAAAATTTAAGATTCATACAAAGTGTATGCCCACAAGCAGACACGTACCTATGTGTTCGCGTTTAAATATGTCGCATGTGAACATTCAAAAGTAAAACCTAAATCTCAAATCAACATAAGCCCTGCAACTCTTGCCGACTATATCCCTGAAATGGGGTGACTTTGGCAAAGTGAACCATTTCAATCTAAAGTATGTGTGGTCAGTCTCATACCGACCAAGTTTTGTAATAACCGTTTTCATTTAATTTTATATTAACAAATCAAGTTGTTTTCGTCTCTCTACCATGGAGGAAGTAATATATCCATGCTCTCTACAACACAATACATTGTATAAGATTTGTAAAAAAGAAAATAATGTTGTTTTCGTTCCGAATCATAATATTTTTTCATCTATAGCGTGAAGTGCGCAAACTTTCGCTGACCTTGGCATTTTGACAGGTCGGCCAACATGGCCGCCGCTCGGTTCAACAGCTGTTAATATAACCGCGCATTCATGGCTAGATCGACACGATAAACCCCTTGAATTTTATCAAAATACACCCCCAACCACTGCAATATCGAGATTAGAAATTCCGCATTGTATTATCGACGAAGTTTTTCGCTCCTTCGCATAAATTAACCATTCTATTTTTAGGGAAAAGCTAAGAAAGTGTAGAATGCCGATGCTTTTTTCACCTATTAGTACCTATTGCTGTTTTTCTATTATTACAGAATATTTTCGGGGTGGTGTGGAAGTACCTACTTATTATTTTTATCAGGTTGTTGAAGCTATTTTTGTTTCCCATGCTGAAAAAATGCAAATTACTTTACGTATCGCAATTTTCAAGGTTTTGCTAATTCATTACCATTCTACACTTGAGTCATTATAGACACTTAGTAAGATTTAAGAACAGATTTTACTTTTTGATTGTTAAATTTCCATGAAAATTTAATGTAAGAATAACGAGAAATAAAAAAGGTCATAAAAATATATTCATACTAGGTTCAGGAGTAGGTACGTTAGTACACAACAAAGCTGTGCATATAGCGCAACTTCTTCCCTGAAGGGGTGCATGTGGCATGTGGAACCTTTCTATTTTTATAGTTAGAGGGGCTGGCCGTGTGCCAATGGTTCAAATGGGAATTTCCCAGCTCTCAGGGGGCTAGTTTTTATTTCATTGAAAGTTAACAAACTTTGCTAGTACTATGATTTTGGATTTGAAATAAATACCAAAAAAAAAGTTCATTTCTAATGCCTTCACGGTGATCGAACTCCAGCTCTCTGGCTTTTAATGCAAGCATTTTACCAACTGAGCTAAGCTTCAACAAAAGTGTTATCATTATTTCCAATCAGTCTTTCAACATTCATAAGACTAGGAAGGTTGATGTATCTCCACATGCTGTTAGAATGCCAAATGCTTGGATTTGAATATGTCGTTAAAGTCCTGATTTCAGTAGATTTTCAAAAGATCCCAAATAAATGGCTTTCTGGAAAGACTGACAAAGGCAATCATACCACATTTGGTTGGAAAGATCCAAGATCCAGGACACCTCTAGGCATGCAATGCAATGAGTCGGATTTTACATATGTGGAGGAAGAAAGAATAGGGAGGAGTTGGGAACGCTGTCATGACGAAAAGGATCCTGAACCAATCAGAGACAGGTCGTAAGTTCTGTGACTCCCATCTCATCGTGACTGTGCGGCGGGCCTGACTTTGGGTCTTGAATTTTCTAAAAAGTAAAGACCTGACTCGGTAAGACCGTGGATTGCTTAACTATTTCACAAGAAGCATTTGTTTATTTTCCAGCACGCTGGCAGCCCCAGGAGTCACGTTGAGCCCCACGCAGACCTTTGGCTCCATCCGCTCCCTGTCAGGGCCCAGAGAAGTTGCCAGCTTTCCACTCTCTCGTACTCCCACTCCACCACCACACTCCAAGTAAGTCAAGCACAATGCTCAAAAATAACCATTACTTCTAGCAAGGTGAACTCTTTTGTAATGGCCAGACTCGACTACTGCAGTACGATGGTTGCTGGGTAGCCCAAAAATCAGCTCAATAGGCTTCAATCGCTGCAGCTAGACTTATATATGGGGCTGCAAAGTCTTGCCACATCACTCCTCATCTTCAAGCTCTCCACTGGCTGAAAATCCCTGAGAGGATCACCTTCAAAGTCGGCTTGCTCACCTTTAAAGCACTGCGTGGGAGCGCTCTGGGGTACCTGATGGAGCTGGTGTCTCCAGCAACTACAACCTCGCGCGGACATACACTGAGGTCAGCTGCATCAAGAAGCAGCTGCCTGGACATACCTTCAAGAAAGTCGCTCACTGTTTTTGGAGACAGGGCAGTCAAGGCGGCCGCTCCAATGACTTTGAATGCTATTGCCGTCTGACTGAGAGAATTGGATTTGGAGAGACTGTTTAAAAGACGTCTCAAGACTCACCTCTTCATCCAAACATATGGACAAGCCCCTTTGCAATGACACACTGTCATAAAAGGCACTATATAAATTTTGTACTTCATCAAGGTTGATTTCCCACCTGTCTCTCTGCTGACATAAAAGCAGCAGTCTATAATAATGTATAATCTTAATCGCAAAGATGTATTAACTTGCAGTATTCATGTAAGGTTAGATTCTATCCCAAGAATATAATCGCTTGAGTTGCTAAAATAAAAAAGAATTTATATTTATGGAATTCAGACATATTAATTTAAATAAACTATGTTTTTTTACACACAAATATCTTACCTAAAATAATAAATAAACTTCAATTACGATTACATTTTATACTTTTTTATATGCGCGCAAACACTCCTATCAGATATCTCAAAAACTGCAATTGCCAATCAACCGTTCAGCAGCTAGCCAGTACAGCACGTGGGTACCTACCTACATGCAGACAGAGCGTCACAGATATTAAAAGGATCTTCAGTATTGTAGTTTCTTTACATTAATATAAAATGTATACCCACAAGTAAACACACACAAGTACATATATGCTTACACATGTCGCTTATCTATTTTCACAATAAAAACCCAATTTGTAACCCTGCAACTCTCGCCCACCTTCTCTGAGACAGGAGTGACATTTGCAAAGTGAACCATTTTATACAGTATACAATCAGTTTGAGGGCAATAGACGCAGAAACATCACAGGTCTATCTAACGTCAGCCCACTGAGAAAAAAAAACCTGATTTTGAATTTTGTTCCGAGTCTATTTTCAACAATTTTCATTTGTAAACATTTATGGTACTTTTTTTTGCTCAAAACACAAACATTAGTGAAAATTAGTTGTGCTATTTTTGAGCATTTTAATAGTTGCTAATTGAACAAGAACTATTCGCTAATTGGCATTTGTTAATTTCAGCATTTGATTTGATCCTACTGGGCAGCCTCAATAACAAAATTAAGATAATTGCTCAAGATGTGAACACGTTTTTCTCTAGTATAAAAGAATACAAGTCTGCTAACACTTTATAATGCTTTTGTCTTTTGTTTGACTCCAGGAACAGCATGTGCGACATGGACAGTGCTCTGAACTCTCCGATGCCTTCCGGCGACAGAGAGAGCTTCGTCTTTGTTCCCGTCAATCAGGAATTCCACTCTGTCGAATGCCGGATGACAACTGCTGACGAACTCTGCGATGACGCTGTAAAGTCTGCCAATAAAAAGGAGTTGGAGAGACTTACGTGTGGTAGAAAGTCCGAAACCTCTTCCGTGACTTCTTCGTGTAGAAAATCAGTGTCTATAGTTTTGCCTGACGAGGATATCCATAGAAATAAGTCAGGTTGATGAGTCATTCTCTATTAAGTATTTAATTACTTGAGTTATAAACTAAATTATTAAAGTAAGGTGTTATTAAAATAAGTGAATCACCTATTTTTAAAATCCCCTATCTCCACTTTACTTTTTGTATATTTTTGTCAGGTGATAAGTACTTAATGTCCACGTGATCTTGACCAAAAACATCAAGTTTGAAGGTGGCTGTTTCCAAATTTTGCCATTGTCAAAAATATTTCTTAATTTTTTTGCGTGTGGATACAGAGGACTTTGAAAACAGACGATTCATCTAAGTATTAGGTTTCATTCAAGCCCAGGGTACAGGATCCAATAATGATCATGGCAAGGGTAACTCAACCTTCACCAGAAAAGAGGAGGGTAACTCGTCAAGTAAAAGTGCTTGCGTAAGGCTGGCCCCCTTATCTATGAAAATAAATAGTTTCAACTGGTCTCATGTTACTCCTTTGGGGACAACACAGTGAGAAATTGCACCACGTGTGCAGCTTAGTTGCATTGCGATGCACTCTGCGGAAGCGAGGCTAGAGAATTTCATACCAGGATCCAGTATAAAATGAATATTGATGCTGGTCGCACCTCAATTGTAAGTCCGCTTCAATTTTTTAATGAAAACATTAAAAAATCATCATGCATCATATAAATAGAGACAGCAATTATTTGCATATTATTTATCAATCAAAGTAAAATAAATAGATAGCGTATGCCAGTTTCTACCTATAGTAGTGCCTGTGCCATGAACGCAAGTAGGTAGACAATGAAAAGAGAAACAAAAGAAAAAAAAACATAAAATAACAATATTTTTTATAGTTTAAAATTTTTTGAGGAATTCAAAAACACTGTTTATTTTCACATGAATATATTTAAAAAGATTACAATCTTTAGAGTAAGTTACTAACGTTTTCGACCTAGAAGGTCATCATCAGGTATGATACCTGATGATGACCTTCTAGGTCGAAAACGTTAGTAACTTACTCTAAAGATTGTAATCTTTTTAAATATATTCATGTGAAAATAAAGAGTGTTTTTGAATTCCTCAAAAAATTTTAAACTATAACAGTATGAATTTTCACAGTGTTAATACACAAACAATACAAAATACAATATTTTTTGTTTGACAGTTCTCATATATTTCTCCTTATAAGGAGTAAGCCTACAATGTAGACATTTTGGCATACCAAACTGCTCTCATAATCCATCTATACATTTTGTTTCGTTCAATGATATTAAAAACCCAGGACAATGTTTTTTTGGGCCGTGCTCAAGTAAATTAGATTTAAATTTAAGAATCGGTTTCTCCGATAACTGAAGAGTGATAGAAAATCTCCACTGCTGTACATATTATCAAATAAGACAATATTCTCTAATTTTAAATTATAGAGTGTACGTTTTCCTTAAGGAATTAAAAATTAAGATAGTGTGACACCTCTTGTGTTTAGTTATAATTTTAAAGTACATAGTACAGATCGATCATAGTCTAGTGTTTAACAAATAAGACTACTCTTCAGAAGCATGTGGTTGGAATCTGAGAGAAACTATAAATTGATATGAAAAATGCTCGTTCATCCAACCTCACATCAACTGGGTGTTTACTTGAAATGGCAGTCCTTTCCGACAACCAAGCTCGCAAAAAGCCCTTGAGGTGTGAGACACTAACTTGATAAATCAGTGTTACACTAAAAATGCATAATATTTAGTGTGATTTTAAATAAAATATCAAAGTAATCTTATACAAAGTTCTTTTTATTTTTTATCTTTTAAAATATATTTGGTCAGATGACAATTCCTTTGTATTCATTTTCTTTTGAGTTAGACCATGCTATGTTTTACCTTTTTTTATCTGCCGATGTTTCGTTTCCATGAGCGGGAAGCTTTTTCATGGCAGTTTTTCAAAATAACGCAGTGATTTTTGCAACTGCTTACTTTTAGCTCTTCCCTAACTTCTAGTCTTACATTGGTCAAACCTCCAACCCAAAACCTCTTGATTACTAAGCATACACTCTTATCATTGATCTATAGATCTAGTTTTAAATTTAACTTTACTCTATGTATCTTGTACATTTTAAAAGGTGTTCACAAATAATTTCAAGGTATTGATATTCTTCCAATTTAAGCTTTATATTTTTTTGTATATCAATGATTTTTGAATGCATAAGGGCCGTTCTTATAAACGTTGGACTAAATATCCGTAAGTAAATACTCATTTAACTAACGGATGGACGTTAACGGACTGATCTTACCGATGGTCGTCTTATAAAGCTTTTTTAACCGTCCGTTAGTTCTCAATAATGCACTCGTATTTTTGATGATTTTTTGCGTGCATTCATGAACATATGTCATCCGTTTGCTGTCAGAGAAGAAACATAACCTAAAGTTGCGTATGACAAACACGAAAACGACTGATACAGCCCTATTTTAATGAATTGTCTATCTCTGTCGGAAGAAATTATCTTCAACGGGATAGAGCGGAGAAGTCCAAAGACGCGCAAAACTCACCGCAAAAAAATAATGCTTTGACAGCTGACCTAACCTCAAACCTTAACAAACCGACCGGTATCTACCTGGAAACCGGGGGTCGGCTGTCGGTTAGATCCGCCGGTAAAATTAAACCGAAAATTTACGAACGAATTGTTATAATACAGAAAAACGAAATTTGTACCAAGTTTCGGTTTATTAGATTTGACATTTAACAAACGGATGTTTATAAGAACGGCCCTAAATCAATTAATTATTTTCAGTTTAGTAACCATCAAATTAATTGTAAAAAAGTAAGCATTACTCTTCAACAAATACACAATGGACTCTGCACAAAAATTTTAATAAAAAAAAAATTCAGGCAGACGTCACTGGTCTATGTAGTTTGGGTCCTTAGTAACCAATCACAAAATATTAGCTGCGTGACATTGCATTTTTTTGCCTTCAATATTTGTGCGGAGTTCAGTTACAAAATTAAATAAAAAATAATTTCTAACTATTTTGTGATAATTGTAAAAAATCTTAAATTTTCTAATCAATTAAGGGATCATTGTAACATTGTGAAAGTCCAGTTTAATTTCTTTTTGAAATAATGATTAAGTATAAAAACTGTCACATAAAAGTATTTCAAATTTGTTTTATTAACCTGGATGCCCTGAATAAAAAGAATCTACTTAGATCATTTTGTATTTTTAACAAAAAATAATAGAGCCAGGATATCCCCCACTTCAACTGAAAGTGGTTGGTGTGAGGCCGGCCCCCTTACCTGTAAAGATAAATAGGCCCCGAAGCGCCACATGCGACCCCCTCGGGGATAACACAGGCAAGAAGTTACACTATATGTGTAGCTTAGTTGCGTTTTATATACTCAATCTACAGTTAGAGGAAACATTGAAACAAAACAATGTGTGAAGAGAACATTGAAACAAAAACTGTGCAAAGGAAACAAAAATGTTAAATTTAAAAAAAAAATGTAATATCTGAGTGTTTCCTTGGTGTCTAGGATAAGTTTTTGTACTGGTTCATCAATATTCATAAAGTAAATTATAATAAATCGTTTCTTTACTATTTAAGTCAATTAAATTTAATAAAAATACTTAGTTCTTGTAATATAAATGATCATCGGAGATTAATTATTAAGTTGAGAATATTGAAATTGTTACTTCAAATGGGCTTTAGATTTTCTAGATTAGTTTCATGGCTGATTTCTCCTGTTATACTTAATTGTTAAGGTCATAATCAAAGGTTTCAACAAATATAATGTTCTTGAGTTGTTAATTCTCAGCGAATATTGTAAGTGTTTATGATACAAATTAGATTATTTGCAAATGTAGCTTTTTCTGTCGAGGTAGCTCGCTGAACGCTCACATACTTTGCCATTACTGCTTTAATGACAGTTGACAGCTAATCTCAAAAATGGAAACATTACTTACTTAATCGACCAATCTGATGGATGGCTTGGTTGGTAAAGTGATTATGTTCACACCGAAAGGTCAAGGGCTCAAATCTCATGGAGGATGTTGGACATGATTTCCCATTTTGGTGTTTTTTTTCAAAACCAAATAAGTACCTAAGTGTATTGACATGGTGTACCTACTCAGACTTAACAAGAAATAAGAACCTTTGCACTCTTGAGCAGGAAAGTCGCCACTTCAAGCTAAACGGTTGGTGTAAGGCTGGTCCTCTTACGAATGAAATAAATTGTTTCCACTCATCACATGTGACCCCTTCGCGGACAATACAAAAGAAGGTAGCTGTACTTTATGTGCAGTTTCAGCATACATCTTCAGCCTTTTCTGATGTGTTTGGACAGTTGGCTGGATGACAAATTTGAGGTTAGCTTTTGACCGTTCTAAATGTTATGCCATGAGCAAAGTAACGAGCTCCACAAATGTAACTTAATTTGTTCCGTATCTTTGTTTTCCTTTAAAATTACGGCTCAAATTTACACCCATTTGTGCCAAATGAGATGGTTTGTGCCATTCACATTTTTCTTTTCTGCATGTCATCCATTTATGCTAGAAACAATGCTCAATATGTCCCACTTTCTAATACATTTTTTAAGGACAATTACTGATAAAAGTAAATATTTTAATCAATTTAACGATTGGTTCATTGATAGTACATTGGGAGTTTCACCAAGAGCTTCAAATACAAAAGTTTCAACCTAAAATCTGAATGGTCTACGGACAGAAGACGTTTGAGGCAAGATGGAAATGTTTCAACTGTGACCTCCCATCCCTCGTGGAGTCTATTTATCCACTTTTGGGTGACGCCAATAACTTTATAATCCATTTGAATACAGGATCTTCATTGGTCAGATCTTGAGAGTGGTTAGCCAGATATAAAAAAAATAGGAGTGAATGATTTTCAGATTTGGAGGTTGATATTTTCTCCACGGGATTCTATACATTTAAAAAAAAAAAAAATAGTATGTAGGTATCCGCATTTTGTCGGTCTCTCATCATCCATTCTTTCCGCAGGCCCAAGCCATCTCAACACATTTTTTTTTTTTTGTACCTTTAGTTTCACATCTTCTTTCTTTCTTTGCACAACACATTGTAAATTGTATGTTGTATTGCATTGTATGAAATCTTTTTTTTTTATAAAAAAATCCTTGAAATTTTAAATGATCTTTTGTTTATTCTATTAATTTTAGCAAATTTTACACCTGATTTAGTATATTATGTTGTGACAACCCTGATCAAATAATGAAGATTTGTTGTTTATTACAACAATTTTTGTATACAACAATTGCTTACACTGGTTTATGGTTTTTGCATTATTATTTTTAAAGTTTATTGTTATTATTTTTAAATTGTTAGTTCTATTGCTTTATAACCATCGTATATTTACATCTTTGTATATTATTTATGTGTCATTTATTTGTGTTATATTTTAATATATTAGTTTTATACCTATAGATACAGTACCTACTTATGTACCTACATATTTATATTTATCGCAATGTTGTAAAAGGCTATATAGCCGTTTATTCTTCTTCTTAAATAAATCCCTGTGATGGTAAATACCAAGATCACACCTTATGTGACAGTGTTAACAAACAATAACAAGTAAATTTGGACTGCAATAACTTGCAGGGCAAGAAAAACAGACACATTTTCTGAGTGTCTTTGAGACATCACCCAGTCCAAGGAAATTCAAATTAGGATTATCCATTTTGCTTTTCATTATGTTGCTTACATAAGTCAATTTCTAGCCATTTTCAATAAAAATTATCATATTTTGTTTTAATAAAATAAAATGCATGGTAGTATAATATGAATGTACCTATGTAAGTAATTCTCCTTTTCCCATTGATAAAAATGAATTATTTCCGCTCAAAATTTTGCCCAATATAATAAACAGAACTTCTTATGAATTTTAGCTTGACTGAAGTTGGAAGAATAAGCTATTGTATAATTTGTATTCCTAGGTTTACGCACTACAAAATAAATAATCACATTAGTCATGGAATGAAAGATGGCCTAGATCTAGGATTTCTTTTAAATGAGATAAATATAAACAGTTAGGTACTGTATCCAGCCGCCATTCCACTAGGGGTGGCCAGTACCTACATCTCCACTTTGATCTCCTCCACATTCATTATTCTACTCTCTTTTTCTCACTCTGCAGACTCCAATGATTTACTCGCTTATTTGATAAAACCATTCTCTCCTCTGTCTTTCTAAATTGTGGCCTCTGATTCCATACAATTAATTTCAGATGTAAGTGAATAGTTTTATTTATAAGACATTGCAGCTGTTATCAAACAACTTTAAAGCTTTTTTTTGTCATCTTATATGTAATTTAGAAAAATATTGCAAATGATAAAACTGCAACTGCTAGTCCAGGATGACAGGAAAAATGTTTTTTTACTTTGCTTCCGTATATTTTTAAATCAATAATTTATTAAAAGTGGATGGATTATTATTTTTTTGTAGTAGAATAAAGAGTTGTGTAGAACCCAAAACACCAATCTGTTTTTTTTTGAAAATGGGATGAATATGGTATGGAAATACGGAGGAAGAAATTTTCTGTACTTTCATATAGGTACCTATTTATCTCTTTTTCGAATAAAATCTTAGAATACCACGTTGGGCTTTGTACTTATCAAATAATTCGCATGCATCTTCTATCTGTTAAGTTAAAAACGTTTTTTAGTATTGTAGTGGTTATTTTATATTTATATACCTATATATTTTCCTCACTACATGGATGTTGAGTCTGATTAAAATAAGGAATAATTTAGTTGACTAAGTAACAGATATTTATTTTATAATTCGGGCAACCACAAACTTTTGTAAGCAATGAAATTATTATTGTTTTGATCAGTTTAATAAAAATACAAGAAAAAAAACCAAAAAGATTCTGATAATCTTGTTTGAGGTTAGGGACGATATCACCAACCACAGCATTTTAATAAAAATATATGGTAACTGAAATGCCCACTAGAGATGCTGTTTTAGTTTCAATACATTTTATTTGGTAAAGGCTATATGAACATACTTGGGACAAGGTGAATATAAAAGAGTGTTTACACTAGATAGTTTTGTTTGATTGCCGTTCTGTCCCTCTCTAGAAGGTGCTAGTGTTGTCGACAGGGGCAAATTCATTGGATGCTAAAAGAAATTGCACACCCATTTGTCCATAATGTCAAAGAACGTGCAGGTAATCAGCAATAGCCATTGCGCTTTATACAAGTTTTCTCACCTTTTTAAATCCACCTTGACTTGAGCCATCACTAACTTTATAGAAGTTGGTTGCCCTTCATTTTATTCAATAAAAATAAGTATTATCGACTTTTCTTTATGTATTCAGAATTACATAATTAATGTTTTAGTATTAAATTATATTATTAAGATTCATGAACTGTACGTAAATGCATTTTATCATATTTTACTAATTGTAAGTATACGTTTTGTATGGAGAGATGTGCCAAGTATCCGGCAGCATTGTGGTCTATTCTAAAAATTAAATAAATCATTTAAATTAAAAGTTAACCTAGCTTTTCTTATTTACTTCATCATTATCATCAGTGACACGACAACCCAGGATGCGTCTCAGCTACCTTGATCAACCACAGACAGCGCTGCCTATCCAATGCCTTCCTCCTCCAGTTTTATACCCCTTCACCCTAAGATCCCCCACCGCTCCATTCAACCACCTTGATCTGTGTATTCCAAGTATCCTGCGTCCTTCACAATTATTTTTCCAGTCTCCGGTGGTCCATTTGCTGTATGAGACCCAGTTTGCTGACTTATTGACTGTACTACTTTAATCTCGCAGTACTGTATTATTCAAGATTGTAATTTCTTTGGCAAAAGTTTGTGCCCCTTCATTGGACCATAAATACAGTGGAGAATTTTCCTTTCAAAGATGTTGAGAGAGCATTAGTCATGCCTGGTCAGTGTCTAGGTTTCAGGGGCTTATATGAGGACAGGAAAAATCAGTTCATCCTCAGTCGCCGTGCAGAGAGGGAGCCTCCTGAAGACATTGGCTACGTCGCCAATAAAATGTCAAGATTTATGTAATGGTCCCATATCAGTTTGTCTAATAACTGAAAAGTTGATTCATCTACAAGTGAAGTAATTACAATAGTAAATAAGTCAAATGACCGTAACTCCAGCTTAAACCTCAAGAGGTATTTAGGAACCGGTGATTTCTAGAATGACTGACAACAGCAATAGAATTCATAAACTACGCTATGAAACCCAAGAATGCTATGCAAACACTCATAAGCTGTCAATTTAAGCTGATTTTATGTATATATCTGTTTTTAATGAATTCCTGTGAAGGAACGCAATTTACATATCTATTTTGTCCTGTACCCTGAGTACCAGTTTTTTCACTTTACTCGAAGTATTGTGTATTCGAGAAAAATGTATGTGAACTTGTAAAGCACCCCTGGCAAAAAAACTTTCGAAACTTGTTTTGCCAGAGGTGCTTAAAAGTTCACATACATTTTTCTCGAATACTCAATACTTCGAGTAAAGTGAAAAAACTTATACTCAGGGTCCTGGTGAGAAACGGGTATTAAAATCATCAAATTTATTGAATTAATTATAAATTCATAACTGCCCAAAGGCTTCTGTTAGCTCAGGGGCAAAAATACTGTTTAGTACCCCAGAGAGGGTTCAATTTGTCGCTTATTTATTTCAAACATCTGCCAAAATCACCACCTTGTCCGCTCAGCCACAGTGTCGTCTCATGAAAACTCATTATTTGTTAATAAAATATTTTATTAGTGCAAAAAAACGATATCAAAATATTGAAGTCAGACATCTAGTGGTGACTATAAAGCTTTTTGTATTTTGTAGCTAGCACTGTTTGATATCAACAATAATAATAATAATTTATTGTACTGCATTAAGGATATAATTATGAATGTATCTGCCGATCATTGTTTACTGGCCCAGTCCAACCAGCTGCCTTTGTACACCTTGGAACTGGAAAAAAAGAAAACACAAGATTAATTTATTACAAGGAATGAAAAGCATGCTGTACCTGTAAGTATATCAAGCCACCATTCTGCTAGGGGTGACCATTACCCCGACAGATGTGTCTCCACTTTGTTCTGTCCATGCACACTTCTTCCATCTCCTGGACATTCACCACCCTATTTAAAGATGCTCTTCTCTTTTTCTCACTCTGCAGATTCCAATCAATTGCAATTTTGCTTATTTGATCAATTCATTATTCTTTTTTTCTGATTTCTACCTTTGTACACTCTTTTCTACAGTCAATCATTCTCCACGTTGTCTAAATGCCTTGGCTGAATCAAGGACTCTCCTCCACTTTCTCTTGTCCATTGCATTTTCTCTACAGCTAAATATGTCTGTCTTGGCTGCATCTGCGTTGACACCGTCCATTCATTGTATTGTTGGCCTTCTTGGTCTCCTTCACCCTTGTGGTGCTGATACTGCTGAGAGTGTTGGGTGCTTTATGGGGTTAACTTTGTCCGTTCCAATTATGTGACTAGCTGAGTGCAGGCGCTCTACTTTGATGAAACTGATCACATATGGTTCTCTGTTGTACTGGCAACGTCAACCATTGTCCGTAGTCTAGCAGTTAACACTTCTGACTCATAAATGGAAGGTTGTGGGTTTGAATCCCGGTGGAGCACAAAAAATATACCATTTATACTTTCAAATATGCTCTTCGCTGGGTGAAAAATTCATATACCTTTACTAAAGACTGGTCCCCAAAGGTCCATCCAGCCTTACAACACCTTCTCTCAGGGTCAGTCTCCCCTCCACTGACGCACGCCCTGTATATCCATCCCATCCGGGGATGTGTCACAGGACTCGCATGCAAAAGTTGTGTGAGATGCGAGTGGAAGAAGGCCCTCCCGTGAAGCTACACTTTCCCAAGTGTTTACACAAAGCAAAGAAGGCTCAGAAATCACTGAAAGATTATAGCCGTGAGGGTTTAGGGCTCGAGGATTTTAAATTTAAAAAGAAAAATGCAAAGCCTTACAGCAACTGGATCTTGCTTGAGAATTGGCGCTTTTTACGGCGACGACTAAGCTTGCAGAGGGCTCTTGAGGTGTGATTCACACAAAAACAGCGCTCACCATATCATTGAAATAATATTATTGTTATTATTGTCATCTCTCACTGGACCATAGATGGTTTGGACAATCCTTCTTTCAAATGTTGCAACAGAGGTCTCAGTTTTTTTGACATTACCCAGGTTTTGGAGGCGTAAGTCAGGACTGGCTGTAGAAAATAAAAATACTTATAATTAATTGCGATGACTCACTTTTCAAATCCCAGCTCAATGGCGGTCTCCATAGCTTTAGTGGCCCGTCCGCCCATCTTGCATGAAAAAACTAATTGAGCATCTTTTCCCGGCAAGTCGCGGCCATACTTTTCTTTAAACTCCTCCGCGGCTGTGTTCTGGAGAGTCTCACTTAGTGTTCCCACTGGAAAGTGTAAAAAAAACAACTATTATTTGGGTTACTTATTTTTTCATAGCTTTTCTTCATCCACTCCAAGCCTCTTCCAAGCTTCCGTCTTGGATGCCTTGTTCATTCGGTTCAGATAATATTATCGAGAAGTCATAATAAAGATTGGTTTGTTTTGCCAATGTCACCCCTGTGGAAGACCAGGAAGGCTGGAAGTCTCTTCACCACGATGAATCTTACATATCAAATATCGGTAATATTTGTATGAAGACCTGTCAATCCAAGATGGCCACAAGTGAACAGCTGATTAGTCTTCATACAAATATTACCAATATTCGGTAGGTAAGAATTATCGTGGTGATGAGACTTCCAGCCCAGCAAGAGTGTCGATGCTACGGTCTGGGGGTAAGGCAGTGGTACTCGAACTGGCGTTTTCAAAACAAGCGCAAGGTCGAATCTCATTGTGTCCTATTGATGATAACTTTGACATTACGTAATTATTAGTTAATAATTTATTACAAATAAATTTATGATGTAATAGTACCAGTTTCTGGCCACACAAAAATGGGTTGGTGAATTGCCTTCATCTACACCAGCGTTTTTCAACCTGTGGGTCGCGGAGCCTCTGTAGGGGGGTCGCGAGAGGTCGAGAAAACTTCAGTTTTTTATACAACATATAATTTGTGAGACTTAAATAAAAAGTCGATAAGAGTTAAAATTATTATTTCAAATTAAATGTATTAAAAAAAGGGTTGGGGGGTCGCGAAATATTTTTTGATACATGGGGGGTCGTGTCATGAAAAAGGTTGAAAAACACTGATCTACACAATTGGTTTGAAAAAAAAAACAGTTGCCGGGTTAACATTAATTTGGTTTTACTTTGTAAGTATACATGCAACATGTGTAAACGCAAACATAAACGCAAAGCATTATATACCGATCTTCAGTGTTATTTTATTATTGCAATTTATGCCAATCTTCAGTGAAGAGGCACAAGATGAAGAAGAAGGTCTCAGTAAGCTACTTTGTCAGGGAGTTACATTTATCCAGATATAGTAAGCCATGGCAAACATTTACCTAGTCCATTTGTAATCACATGTGGTGTGTTGAATTAGGCAGATAAGGAGCTACTTCAAGATAAATCTAATCTGATTTTACAAGGTAATAATTACCATCATCTCAAATCTCAATCATCTAAGTTGCAAATACATATTAACATTTAGAATTCATTTTAAACGCATGCCATAACATAAACCCATGAGTATAGACTATTGCTGCTGCCAAGATGCAGGACTAACCTACCTAGGGTTATGACTGTGGGGAGGGCAATGGCTATGCTCAATGAGACCTCCTCCTCGGTTCATATCTTCCACCTGAGTGAGAATCAGCTTAGACAGAGGCTTACATTTCTGCTAAGCTGATTTAAGTATTTAATTTGTTTTGTTTTTATTTTTGTGTTTAGTTTTCATTATGCTAAAAATGTAATTTGTCATGTATGTTCCTTGACTTATAGGTTGGTATGCGGCTGACCACCCATACTGTAAAAAAAATGGTTCACTTTGCCAATGTCACCCCTGTTTCAGGGAAGGACGGCAAGGGTTGCAGGGCTTATGTTCATTTGAGATTGGGTTTTTATATTGTAGGTCCACATGCGGCATGTGTTAGCGCGAAATTATACATGTCTGCTTGTGGGAATGCATTTAATATAAATCTTAAATGATATATATTTTTGCAGATTAGATTAGATTAGATGCGTTTTAAATATTTATACGAATTAGGATACTCTGTTAAGTAGATGTATTTCATGTATTTTATAAACTGTAGGTATAAGGAGACACGCATAAGTTCACACTTAAACATGGTGCAAGTGAATGAACATGAAATAAAAAAATGCTGAAATTCCTTTAAACAGTGCCCGATCAAAATAAAAAGATCCCTGGTCCAAAAGAGGTTAAGAAATGAATGCTTGTTTTATATGTATAATTAAATGACAACTTTAGGCTTATTTTATTTATTTCCAATAGGTTTCTTATATTAGAGTGCACCCTCGTAGCCATTAAAACGCTGGGACATTTAATTTTTAAAATTTTTGGCTTTCATTTCTAAATTTTATTGATTGTTGAGGCATTAACTTTTTAATCATTCATCTAAAAACATAAAAAGTAAAAACAACTTTGTTTGTTTCTCAAAGTAATCGTAGACAAAGTTGTTTTTACTTTTTATCCTTCATTTATAAATCTTACTCAATTACACTTAAGTAAAATGTCTATATTAGACTTGTTTCCCAGCTTTATACTCCAAATTACAGGATGTTGCGCAACTACAAAAGCACGGCTTTTCGGTACATGAAATAAGTCATGTCCTCGGATGCAGTCTACAGGCTCATACAATCTGTAGCTCTCAAACGGGGTGGGACTGTCTTATTACGCCGTTGATGACTTAATGAGAGAGCACCATTGGGGATCCGTTGCCCGTTGCGCCTGGTTTCCAGGCTTCTGAAACCAGTCTCATAATAAATAATTGATACTGGAGAGTAGCTTCCCGGAATCTGTTGGGAGCTGGAGCTTCTGGAAGTTTCCCGCTGGTCTGCATGGGGCTTCTTTAGTGTGAAGGTGATGTGATGATGATCTTTAATATATAAATCTTTTATAATATAAGTTGCAAAGATATAACACATAATATATGATTCATATTAAATGTATTCCCGAATCTTAAATCATGTATATCTTTACAGCTTAGATTTAGATAAGACATGTTTAAATTCGCGCTTACATTTGCGGCATGGGAACCTATAATATAAAACCCAATCTCAAATGAAAATAGGCCCTGCAACTCTTGCCGACCTTCACTGAAACAGGGGTGACATTGGCAAAGTGAACCATCTTTTTACAGTATGGTTGGTCTGCCTCATACCAACCTTTAAGTCAAGGAATACAAGCAATTAAGTACATCCAGTTATAAAAAACAAACACTAAAAAATCTACAAAAAATCTATAAAAAAGCAACATTGGGCGTGGTCAGTGCTTGGATGGGTAACCGCTCAGGTACACCGCGTGTCGTTGGCATCTTGGACCGGTCCGTAGCACTTCGGACTCGTAAATGGAAGGTTGTGGATTTGGATCCCGGCGGAGCACAAAAATATACCATTTATATTTCGAATGTGCTCTTCGCTGGGTTGAAAAATTCATAAACCTTTACCAATGACCGGTCACCAAAGGTCCATCCAGCCTTACAGCAACTGGGTCTTGCTTGAGTATTGGCGCTTTGTAGCGACGACCAAGCTCGTACACCTCTGCAGCACTACAACAAGTGTCATAGACCTCTAGAGTCTTTAGAATCTAGGGAGTATCCCACACAGGATTTCTTAAAAAAAATAAAAAAAAATGGAAATTGAGTCTTTGCCTTAGCCGTCTACATTACAGATCAGCCCCCATTTTTTGCGGTTCTTGCATATTAGCTATCCTTTTATTATGACTCTGGATAGTGGATATCCCATTCAAACAACAAGACAAAAATAGTTTTAACACATGTCTTAAAATTAGAAATGTTACTGAAGAAAGAGTACAAGCGGCTACCTTTCACAGGTAATCTAAATCTAAATCTAAGCTGCAAAGATATGTATCATTTGAGATTCATATCAAATGCATTCCCAGAAGCAGATATGCATAATTTCGCGCTTACACATGCCGCATGTGGACCTACAATATTAAAAACCCAATCTCAAATGAACATAAGCTCTGCAACTCTTGCCGACCTTCCCTGAAGCAGGGGTGACGTTGGCAAAGTGAACCATTTTTTACAGTATGGGTGGTCAGCCGCAATATCTTGGCAAAAATATCTTACGAGGAATGTTGATGCTGGATGGAATGGTTCCGGTGTCCTTGAGCTCCTGGGGATCCCTCACGTCCACCAGAAAGACTTCTGGCTTGTCCTTGTATGACACAACATCTTCATAAGACACTTCACGTTCAACTGCTTCAGCCATTTTAGTAAATATTTGATCAATTGAGCTGTAAAGTGCAAGAAATAATTTAAGATTACATTTGACATCATCTCGTTAAAGCCCTCCCTGTCAAATAGTGTTTGCAAGAGTGCTGAGGTTATGTTCTATCTACAATCTAAGGGCATCGAAGAGAAGATATATTAAAATTTTATATGAACATTAAATAATTGAAGAGTTCTTTACCTATCCAATAATAGATAGAATAAAAATAAGAAGTAAATATTTTTGCTTAATGCCACTCTTTTTTTTTGGTAGGTAAATACCATAGTCCAAATGACAGCGCATTATTTAAGAAACAAACTTCCCTATCCAGTGGAGTAAGTTTTTATTTATTTAATATACTTTTTATAAATCAAAATACAGTTTTAAGTATTAAAACCATATTAACATGAATTCGTATACCTTTGGTAGCTAAAATCAATGCGAATTACGACACATAACTGATAAAAAATATTATTAAATTATCAAAGCCGGTTAGTGTAATTAAAAACTATGAATACTAAAATGTCAGTTGGAATTGTGCAATCGAATGCCATATTCGCACAAATATATAAATGGAAATGTTTTTACCGGAATGTGAGAAGTAAGCTCCTTTTTTTTTTGTTTATTTCAATCAAATAACTTGTAAAACTATTTTCGTGACATCAACTGTCACGGATAACGCAGTGTGTTGTTGTGCGACAAAGATGGAATACGGAAACGGTTCATTGTGGTTTGTGAGTCAAAATAATGTAATGTAGCAATGAATGGAGCTAACTTTTAATTGAAAACTCATATCACCTGTAATATTAAACTAAATGATTAAATCTGAATTGAGTTTCCTCTTATAATTTTATCTTAAACTAGGATACTTTATTCACGAAATATGAAATATGTAGGTTAAGTTGGCTTTGTAGGTGTTCGTTGTTATTTTTTGAATGTAGAAGAAAACAAATAATTTGTGACAATAATTTCAATAATCTAGGAAACAAATATTTGACTCTATATTATGCGTTAAGAAAGTATTCAGAATTTAGTGGATAACATTCATAAAATAATAAGTACTTAATTATTATACCAATATGATTTTGAAGTGGTTTCCTGTTGTCTTTTGAATGCAGAACTAAATTCTGGTTGGTATTGTAGTTATTTGATGAGCTACCTTCGTCTTAATTACTTCAAACAAATAATATTATAAGTTGAGCCTTGAACTCCTTAATGAAGCAACTAGAATTCGCAATAATAGTATTTTCTGACTGTATCTTTAGCAGGTACCTATATTATTATTTACATTGTTTTCTGTGCGGTTGACCTTGAATAATGTTTTGTGCGGTGCTATCTCAATATTGGTTTAAATTTGATAATATTGCTTACGGTTTTTATGCAAAAATACGTTGCTTCTTGAAGCAGTTATTATAAAATCAGTGCTAATGATCTTTACCCGTTTACCAGTCGTGTTTTAGAGAACGTAAAATTAGAACGTAAGCAATATGGACTATTTTCTATTTTCAATATTGAAGTGTGATTGAAGTAGACTTATTCCATGCTTATTCCCTCCTATTCATGAAAAAGTTAAAAAAAAAAAATCTCTTTTAAGTTAGTTTTTCCCTCAATGGTTTTTCCTTACAGAAAGTTGGTTTCAACCCATTGAGTTTCAACCTCAATGGTTTCAACTGGATTTTTGGTTTAGAAATTAATATTTTTCCCCCACTAAAATATGTCATTAAAATGTTACCAGATATTTAAAATTTTATAAATTAAACTTCGCATTGTTCTTTTGAAGCTTTCAATTTTTTTTTTTTTTTTTAAAGTGAGAAATGAACTAATTGTGTCCGCGCCTGGGCGGGTTGCTAAGGAAAATGCATAAAAAATTTTTGTTGCTAAGGACAGCAGTGCCATACAAGACTGTGTTTGCTCGAATAGAAAAAAGTTCCAAGAATGTTCTGACCTTATTTAAGGATTTTAAAATTCTAGTAATTTGCTGTTTTCATAGTACAACCAAAGGGTTAAAAATCTTGTAGGATGACATAGATAATAAAATATTTAGGGATAGGAAGAGAAACCAAATACTTACTCTTTATCAATATTATGTACCTACATGTAGATATTGTAAGGGACGTAAAAAAAGAGACAAGATAACAGCGTCATACGTCAAAAAAGAGACAAAAGATAACAAGGATGTTTGATTGACAGTCTTCGTTGACAGTTGCCCGGAAAAATTATAACAAGACCTCCCTGAAGCTTTAGGATGCCGATTTTGCATGCCCAGCAGCTCTGATGATCCATCTATTTATTTTATATTGATCGATGATTTTGAAATGAAGATTTTAAAATGTACCATTTATTTTACAGGTCTAAATCACCATGGACCGTATTGTGTCATATGATGACATCATCAATGTGAAGAGTACTCCCGGAGTGACCCTCATTGATGTCAGAGAAGAAAAAGAAATCAAGGAGACGGGGCTGATTCCTGGAAGTATCAATATTCCCAGTAAGATGTGTTTTAGCATCTTTAGTTATATACCTTATCTAAGTTGACCGGTCCGTAGTCCAGTGGCAACACTTCGGACTCATTAATGGAAGGTTGTGGGTTCGAATCCCGGCGGAGCTCAAAAAATATACCATTTATATTTTAAAATTTGCTCTTCACTGGGTTGAAAAATTCATAAAACCTTTACCAAAGACCGGTCACTAAAAGTCCATCCAGCCTTACAGCAACTGGGTCTTGCTTGAGAATTGGCGCTTTGTGGCGATGACCAAGATTGTAAACACCTCTACGGCACTACAAGGGTTTCAAAAAAAGTAATTGAAAAGATATAATGACATTAAGGCTCATATTTAATTCACACCCACAAGCAGACACGTGTAAGTTTGCAAAATTGCAATTATACATGCTGTTCGCGTCATAGCACTTATCGTCAGGAGGCACCCTTGCTGCCTAATTTTTCTTTTATTTTCACTCTGCACATTCCATTTTTTCGCAATCTCACCTATTTTGTCTACCCATTCATTCCTTGGTCTTCCTGAGCAAAACCAGTTGTGGATAAATATATACTAATCTAAAAATAAGGTTTGTTTTACATTTATTGTCGCTATTGATTACTTATAAATATGATTATTATATTTTTCAGCGGGTCAAGTTGAAAATGACCTTACTAAATTGGACGATAAAGCGTTCCAAGACAAATACCACGTGGAGAGACCTAAGAAAGACTCCACCATATGGTTCACCTGCAGATCTGGGAGACGCGCTGAGAAGGCAATGGAAGACCTGGATAAGCTTGGCTTTACCAGGTGACAATACCTCTTATTTCAAGTTGTGTCCCAAGAACTAATTTGTTGCCATTTTTGTTAACCCTTAATCTATAATAATCTATAATCTAAGTTGCAAGGATATATTAATTTAAAGCTCTCAGATGTATGCCCACAAACCAACAAGTGTAGTTCGCGCTTACAAATGCTGAATGTGTACTTACAAATAAAATCCAAACCTCAAATGAACATAAGCCCCACAACTTTTGCCGACCTTCCCTGAAACAGGGGTGACATTGGCAAAGTGAACCATTTTTTACAGTATGGGTGGTCAGCCTCATACCAACCTATAAGTCAAGGAATATGAATAATAAATTAAATTTAAATATAAAAAAGAACAAAACCTTACAAAGAAATCTATACAGGAATAATAAAGATATAATAAAGGAACAATTTGCCTTTTTTGACCGACCTCAGGAGTTTGGATCTGGTATTCATTAGAAAATGCTCAACATGTGCGACTAGATCAACGTAGGAGATTTTTGACATGCCACGGTACACCCTCATATCAAAAACAGCGGTATTTACTAATAATAATAATCAATTCAAGTTTGAATGGCGTCTTTTCATGACTCTTCGTCATCCCAAAGGCGCATGCTCATATATAGAGCGTGCAAACAGGTGGGTGTTTAGTCCCCTTTTGAATGAGCCCTCTGGCTCCATATTACGGAGTTCATCTGGTAGGCCGTTCCATACTGTTGGAGCAGCCACCTTGAAGGTTAGATCTCCAAAGACCATCTTGATATTTCTCCTTGGAAACTCTTTTTGGTATTGGCGTACTTTGGTAATAAGGTACTGGGTTGGTGTCCACTCTTCCATGTCATAAGAGCGCAACAGGGAAAAATGTAGAATCTCACCATTTACAGATTGTAGCTACAATTTAAGCTTAATAAAGCTAAGCTGCACGTATAGCCCAACTCCTTACCGCGGTGTTTCCAAAGCGGACACACGTGGCTAGGGAAACTATTTATTTTCATATATCCGGCCTTGCACCAAACACTTCACTTGAATTAAGGGTTTGCCAACTCCTAAGGGGGCTGGGTCTCATTTCTTATGAAGGCTAAGTAAAAAACCTCAGATTTTGTATTTGAAACAAACACTAATTTGTAGCCCTGTGGCATGGCTCGCGACAATTCTACCAATTGAGCTATTGTATGCACTTAATACTTACCTAATGTTGTGTTCTGTTATGTTTTCAGTGTGAAGTACTATGCAGGCAGCTGGTTGGAATGGGAAAGTCGTCAGGAGCCTTAATTTAAGACGCAACATACTTAAGTTGGACCGAATCAAGATCTAAAGCTTACTATCCGGAATCTCTGCAATCTATCAGTCATATTGTTTTCAATTCACCATTGAAAACTTGCCATTTAAGTTAAGTCACTGGGATGATCGAGGGGATGGGATGTCGGCTCTCGAATTTGTGTTATTGCTACCAACACTGGTTCAAACCCCGCCTGCGTCATGTTCGATCAAAAAGTACTTCGACCGTGGTTCAACAGATGCCATTGGTTAGTTATTATTAATAATTCAATTTAAAATATCTAAAAATTAATTATTGTTGGTTAACGTCAATTCTCCAATCCCTGATGCCAACGATGCTTACATCCCTCTATACGCCATCGATCCAACGGAATTCAGGTCTACCAACGCTACATCTATTGCTTGGTCTTGCATAGACAAATTTTCTTGGTACTTTTTCTTGTTTAAAATAATATAGATTAGGTACTTACATATAATTCAACATTTAATTCAATGTAAGAATCAAATACTTGTGGTAATAAAATAATTGTAATCAAAGAATCTCAACAATGGATTTTAAAAATACTTAATTATACAAAAATCATAAAGGGACTCTTTTTTTTGCTCTATAAATGGAATATATGAACTCTGTTATATTTTAAAAATATTTCAAATACCAAACGTTAAGCAAATAACATATTTATTTTTAGCAGTGAAGCTTATAATTTGGTATTGGAACCAAATGTTTCCACATAAAAAAACAGACCCTTAAATCAATGTTTTTTTGATTAAAAAAAACAAATTAATACCTAAGTTGTAAAGATATAATCTATTTTATTGTTTTGGTTTACTACAATATTAAACTTATTAACAGATTTAATTTATTATGCTTCAAATTCTGATGCCAGTTTTTTTACAGATAGGTACCTACTACATATTTAAAAAAAGGTAAGTATATGGAAATGATGAATATATCTGTGTTTTCATATATTTATCTTATTTTAGAAAGTATCATAGATACCCGCCTTTGGTTCTGTATGTCACATATATAATATCAGGAGTTATTGATTTTGCTTGCTCGACCACTCCGACCAACTTCCTTTGTAAACTTTTGAGCTGAAATTATAAAACAACACAAAATTGAATTATCTGCTCAAGCTAGTATTAATTAAGTCTTCTTTTGTCATAATATGAATTGTCAAGTTAAATACAGAAAAGTAGCCCTAGTATAAAACATAGCATAACTTCTCAAACATCGCAAGACATTGGTACGGCCGCACCGTCAGACACGCACTAATTTTGGGGACCGTTATTTTTTGGTTTGTGGAACTTATTGAGTAGAACAGACTACCATCCACTGTGAGGGAGGCAAAATTGTTGGTGTCTTTAAAGGAGCACTAAAAACTATCTATAATCTATGTTGCAAAGATGTATTGACATTTAAGGTCTATATTTAATGATGCCCACAAGCAGGCATGCATGTGTACCTACATACAAAATAAACCAAACCTCACATGAATATAAACTTTGCAACTCCAGCCGCCTTTCCCTGAAACAGGGTGGAATAGTAAAAAGTGAACCAAATTTTTTACAGTATGGGGGGTCAGCGTCATACCACCTTTTTAGTCAAAGAACCCTTTTTAGTCAAGAAGACTCATCATTACAAGAAACCTGTACAAAAAGTAGTTCCTTGACTTATAGGTTGGTATGCGGCTGATCACCCATGCTGTAGAAAATGGTTCACTTTGCCAATGTCACCCCTGTTTCAGGGAAGGTCGGTAAGAGTTGCAGGGTGTATGTTTATTTGAGATTTGGATTTTTATGTTGTAGGTCCACATGCGGCACGTGCTAGCGCGAGCTAATACGTGTTTGCTTCTGAAAATGCACATAATGTGAACCCCCAATGTTACATATCATTGCAACTTAGATTAATTAGATTAGTATATCATCATCAATAGCACGACGACCAAAGGTGGGGTCTTTGCTTTCTGGATCAACCGCAGCTGCCCTTATAGTCTGCTGACTTTTATTAACCGTAACCACATGGACGTCTTGTCATAGACAAATTTACAGGAAGTAGGATAACTCAGATCAAGATGGCTGGACGGAGTGTAGTGGCAGACTGATGTGCAGCAGGAGTGTGGGACTGGAGGGGGAAGGCGTCGGACTGGCAGCGGTGGCTGCGGTTGATTAAGGTGGCCAAGATACATCCTGTTCTGTCATGTGAGAACAAATAATGTAGATGATTCACTTGGGATATTGATGCTTGTGGGAATGGAACCAGTGTCCTTTACTTGCTGTGGATCTCTCACATCCACAAGCAGGATTTCTGGTTTGTCTTTATATGCGATGACGTCTTCGTAAAAGGCGATCCTTTCCAATCCTTCAGCCATTATTGCTATGAATCTTTAAATGTTAGACCTATAAAGAACCAAAAAGAAGATGGAAAAAAAATTACAAAGATAATAAATTAACAACATAATATTAGGATGAGTAAATAAGTGTGCACTGTTTTTGTGAGAATTACACCTCAAGAGCCCTCTGCGAGCTTGGTCATTGCTCTAGAAAGCGCCAATCACACAATCACGACACAGTTACTGTAAGGCTCGACTGATCTTTGGTGACCGGTATTTGGTAGAGGCATATGAATTTTTCAACCTAGCGCACCTTTTGAAAATTAACCACTAGGAATCGAACCCACGGCCTTCGGATCATGAGTCTGCAGCGTTAATCTTCAGACTATGGAGCAGCCACCTATAAGAATTAACCTAAATATGAGTATTTCTTTAAGTTCAGTACAGTGGATCAACTATTATTGGACTGAACGCAGACTAGTGGACAGTGGTTAATGCTTCGGACTCGTAATGGGAAGGTAATGGGTTCGGTTTCCAGCGGAGCATTGTAAAAATCCAACTAACCAATGACCTGTTACCAGTTCATCCAGCCTTACTAGGTAAAATATACTACTTACAATAAGGTCCGGTATTTTCAACGTTAGCATATGTGACTTTAAAGTTTAAGCTGATAAAAAAAACTACCCAGACGATTGTCATAAGTGCGTCCTTGTCACTCTGTATAAAGTCGCTATGCTAATGGGGCCTAAGAAAAAAAAAATACTAGAATTTCCAAATACCTGAATGTGGTTAAACGATGGTGGAATATAAAAAAAAAAGTCAGTGTACTCTATCGGGGCTATTAGACATTTTAGTCGCCCGTTGAGCCCACGCTTTGACAAACTAATGATGCATTTGTATGAAGACCTGTCAATCCAAGATGGCCGCAAGTGAACAGCTGATTATTCTTCATACAAATATTACCAAAATTCGGTAGGTGGCTATGAAACTTTCATCAAAGGCATCATTAGTTTGTCAAAGCGTCGGTTCAACAGGCGACTAAAATGTCTAAGAATAGCCCCGTATGTTGTTAATAAAATAATATAGCTATTTACTTACCAGAAGAAAATATTTTAGTTGTTTTTTAATGAAGAACTTATTCAAAAGACTCTTTTTAAAAATCAAGTATAGGTAAATAACACACTTTAGTACCCAGATAAATATTTTTTCTAGAAGTTTTTGCCAGTGAGATAAGATTTGATAACTAGTACTCATATCTATGAAAGTACTTACCTACTTCCTTTATCAATTTTATCAAAAAATATCAGATAGGTACTTAAAATTATAAAACTTACTTCATGTTGATATACCTACTTTGATCAAAGAAGAATAATTTTACTCTGACAGTTTTATTTGTCAATATTTTATCCATCAGGGAAATCTTCTCTTTACCTTTATACAACTTTGGTTTTCTCTCCGTGTGAGAACACTACCTCATGATTAAAAAAACTTGCTAAGGCATTTGTGTCTCATTCAGAATAGCGTCAGCTAGCTGTCTCAGAAAAAGTATATGGAAACTGAAGCAGTGCTCTCAGTGAACATGTTAAGTTTCCATACATTTTTTAGTAAAACGCTACGTGAACTTTTATTCATACTTGGTGTCAGGTATAAATAATATACGGAAGACATCTTCTGAATGATGAAAAATATGTATTCAAGGAATCATACAAAGGTTTCCAGGGATCTTTTCTCTTTTTCAATGTGAAAAATACAACATCAAAAACTGGAGAACAAAAATCCAGAATATAAATATTTTACATTTACTGTAAATTTTCAATGAATTTTCATTCAAAATATGAGGCTAAACGAAATGCCCATGTTTTACGTGAGGAAACATTGTAATATGGAAGACATTGAACACAAAAAAATGGAAAGTCTAAATTCAATTAAAATTAAAATGGAGGTATATATCGACGACTAAAATACACGGAGATCAGTTTAAAGTTTGATATTGCAGAAAAATGACATATCTTTTTTTAATTTTTTTATCATATCGTTAAAATCAAAACAGCTCTAAAATAAAAATAAATAAAGGTCTTACGAATTTTTTTATGTCACAAGCGCCTTTAGGATAAAAAAGGCCAAAATCTTGTCGGTTACACGAAAACCATGCTTCAAAAATGCAGTTGTTTGCTTGAGCATAAACAACACAAAAAAACGTCGTAGAGCTATGGGAGTTAGCGCATTAGAAAGAGTGGAAAAATTTCAAGTAGGATAGCACTCATAGCTCAGTTTTGACCAAAATGTCGCTTCCGTTTAACCGTTGATGAGTTATAACGTGGTTATAACATATATACCTGCCCCACAACTTTTGCCGACCTTCCCTGAAACAGGGGTGACATTGGCAAAGTGAACCATTTTTTACAGTATGGGTGGTCAGCCTCATACCAACCTATAAGTCAAGGAATATGAATAATAAATTACATTTAAATATAAAAAAGAACAAAACCTTAAAAAGAAATCTACAAAAAAAGTCTAAAATTTCCTATGCAAAAAATGTAGCAAATTAATAAACCAACATTAGAAATCAACATTGTGGGGCTTATGTTCATTTGAGGTTTGGATTTTATTTGTAAGTACACATTCAGCATTTTTACAAATGCGCGAACTACACTTGTTGGTTTGTAGGCATACATCTGAGAGCTTTAAATGAATATATCCTTGCAACTTAGATTATTATTACTATTATTACATATATACCTGAATAATTTTGTTACTAACAATCATAAACCATCTAATTCTTGTTTGAAGAAAATTTAATTACATACCTACTGGATAGATACTACAATGTCTTTCAAAGAGGAATGCCCTATTTTTGAATTCTATATTATTTCTTAATGGCTGTTCGCTAATGTCCGGTATTTATGGCGGCTCGGTAAATCAATAAAAGGTAAACCATTGGCTATTAAACACTTTTGGTTCATCGAGCAATACTCGGTGAAATACTTGAACTGTGTAATACAACAACAAACGCTGAGAGAATCGGTGGTTTGTTCATTTGTTCGTCTAATAATAATTGTTCATCTACTGGTTTGTCTATTAATGGTTCATTCATGAACAATCGTCTACTAATAATGAACACTTTTGAATTTAGAACTTTTTTCTTGGCGATCGAACGTCAGTCTTATATAGGACTGCCGCCGTAGCAAGCAATAATAAAATATTTGGATACCTTTTCCCTATCAACCCAGCCGGGTGACGCAAACGCAACGCAACTAAGCTACACATTTATAATGTAATTTCTTGCCGGCGTTATTCCTGAAGGGGTCGCATGTGGTGATTCAGGACCTATTTATTTTTACTGGTAAGAAGCCGGCCTCACACCAACCACCTTCTGTGGAAGTGGGAGTTTCCCAGCTCCCGGGCTGGCTGTTTCTCATTTCTTGTGAAGGCTGAGTAAACCTTGGGATCGAACCATTGTTCTCGGTATGGAATGCAAACATTTTACCAAGTAAGCTATCGACCGGACTTTTACGAGCTTGGTCGTCGCTACAAAGCACCAATTCTCAAGCAAAACCTAGCGGTTGTAAGGCTGGATAGACTTTTTTGATAACCGGTCTTTGGTAAAGGTTTATGATATTTTCAACTTAGCGAAGAGCATATTTGAAAATATAAATGGTATTTTTTTTTTGTGCTCCGTCGAGATTCAAACCCACAACCTTCCATTCACGAGTCCGAAGTGTTACCATTGGACTACGGACCGGACGATACAGTATTTTCCATGGCAATTTACGTGCGTATCTCATTGTTCATTTTTGTTATTGGTTACTATTTTGATGAGTCAGAACCGATGGTTTGTCCATTTGTTTGTCTAATTGTTTTCTTAATTATCTACCTGTCAAGAATCAAGGGTTTTTTCATGAACAATAATCTATAATTGTTCATTTATTGGTTTGCCAATTGAGTATCAATGGTTTGTTATTGATTCTTATTTTAATGGTTCATTAATTTTTCAATGTTTTTTTCAGCTGTTCGCTTGATTTTTTTTCAATTGTCTATTATGTAGTTCGTCTATCAAGTATCAATGTTTTTTTTATTCAATGAATAGTTTGTTAATTGCCTCGTCTTTTGATGGTTTGTTCGTCTATTGACATTTTGATTTTCTATTACTCTTTTGATGGTTTATTTATTTGCTCGCCAAAAAGTACGATAAAGCTTGTTTATTTGTTCTTTAATTGAGGGTGTGTTTATTTATGAATTGTCTCTAAATTTTAAACTATCAATGATTGTATTAATGGTTTCTTCGTTTATTCGTTTGCTTGTACATTCATGATTTTTTATTTCATCGTTTCTTTATGTTTTATTCATTTATCAACTAATACTTTGTGCATTTGTTAATCTATCGATGGTTTTCCGTTAATTTTTCTGTTTATTTTATCGACGATCTCTTCGTTTGTTCGTCTTAATAGATGGCTTGTTCGTTTGCTCGCCAATTGATGGTTTGTTCATTTGTTCGTCGAGTAATTTACCATCCAAGGAATAACTGAAATTTCACTGCTTATTGGGCCAAACTTACCAAATGCTTTGTTCCCGTGAAGTCAGTGTATAAAAAATTAAGAATAATTGATCAAAATGTTAAGAAGAAGTTGCTAAAATTGTTTATTCCATTGAGAAATATATAAAAAATGCGATGGATTCAATCATAAATCAATCAATCAATCCTTCAGGATGATGCTCAAAGCATTCTTTTTTTCCCGCTAGAGCCCACATGAGCCTTTGTAGTGATGTAAATCACAAAAAGACGCATATAAATTTAGTTAATTATTAATATTTTAAAGCAAAATAATTGGAATTAATTAAAATATCAGAAGAGCGTACATTCAATGTATTCAGACATGAGTAAGTTTGCGCTTATACATGCTGCATGTGTGCTCACACAATAAAAACCCAAACCTCAAATAAAAAAATAAAATGAAACTCTTGCCGCCCTTCCCTGAAAATAAGTGGCATCGGCAAAACTGAACCAATTTGTACAGCATGGGTGGTCAACCTCATATCATCAACCTATAAGTCGAGGGAAATAACATTGATAATACTTTCTTTCTTTCAACTAAGCTACACATATAGTGCAACTTCTTGCCGCGAGTTGAACCTATTTATTTTTACAGGTAAGGGGGCCGGCCTTACGTCAACCACTTCAGTTGAAGTGGGGAAGTACTAATACTAGAATAATTTACATTGTATTTAAGCCTCTTTTGGTCTACCATGAAGTTCATCTCATTAGAAAGGAATGATACTATACATATATTGTCCATGGTTTGTAAGTATTCATTTCCCGTCTTTCTATTTCATAAAAAATACACTTAACTACTCCCCTATCCACTGTCTCCGTGCAAACAAAGAGTAACAAACGCTGAATTGTGGTTTCCATACAAGTGAATTAACTGATTTGCTTGATAATACTTTATCTACATTACATTTCATGCAACTTTTGCCTTTCCCACTAATTAATGCAGTTTAAATATTGGAAACTAAATAAATTTTACGAATATTAAAAAAAAAAATCAAAATTCAAAAAGTAATTAGTTGAAAATCATAATTATATTTTGAAATGTGCAAATTGAAACCGAAATTTAAATTGGTTTAATTAAAATTTTATTTTAATATTAAATTATGTTAAAACATAATGTAGCTTCATCGGAAAACCGTAAAATTTAATGTTTTCAATTTTTTAAAATGCCAAATATCAGATTTTCATACTTCGGAATTCATAATTGGCATTTGAAAAATGTATTAATTTTTATTTTTAGGTGATTTATTGAAGTGCAACATGGTCAATAATTTAGATCGTGGCTTTTGCATTGCCGGCCTTCTATTCTATTGTGGTCTTGCACACGAGCCGAGAGCTATAGAGAGCGCAATCCAATAATGAATTCACAAAATGGTACCTACCTTTATATTCCGTGATCTGTGTACCTACCTTTTTATTATTTTTATTTTTTTTCTTATGCCTTACTTTAAGTATGCTCTTTTGATAAATAAAAATGATTTTTTTTTGTACATCTTTATTTTTTCTCAAAAAATATCTTGATTGTAAAAATAAGAGGAGGGGCTATTATTTTTTAAATAAAACAACTTGAATTCAAAATATCACAATAATAATCATCTTTAATATTTTACACAATCTTACAATTTATTGACAAAAATAAATACATTTAATATAATCTAGAATTTACAATACTTTCGATATCTATGTGTGTATGTATATAAACCTCTTTTTACAATATTTTTTACGTACAATTTTTCAAAAAACTCATCCAACTCTTTGACTCATTACTGAAAAGAGTGAACCCATTTTATAGAGCGCTTGCGTTCAATGCAAGAGTTAGGGTTCGATCCTCAAGGGTTCTTAGGGCTCGATCCTTTCTGATCCCCAAGGGTATCGGAAATTACTTCTGTTTCGGTGATTATTTCAAAGCCAAAATAAAAATACCGGCAAGATTAACTCAGCCTTCACAAGAAATAAGAACCTGCCGCATTTGGGAGCAAGGAACCCCAAAAATACTGTTTGCCGTTAAAAGTAATTATTTTAATTTTTATATTGCAGATCAATCGCCATTTTTTTTGCGGTCCACACATACTTCTTTCATCTCATACTGATAACCATGAAAAACTTCTTCTCTGTCTACGATCTGTACCCTGAGTATAAAGACTATGCTGAAATACTCAACCATCGCGTAACAAAATTGTAAGAAAACTCAACTTACAAAAGCCGAAGTTGAATAATTCGACGATTAAAAGGAAGTAGGGCATAAGCGACGTTTTAGTCAAAAATGAGTTAAATGAATGCTATCCTAGCTCTTTCTAATGCGCTAACTCCCATAGCTCTACGATGTTTTTGTTGTTAAATGCGCTTGTGACATAAAAAAATCGTAAAACCACATTAATAGGAATGCCAATAAATATGTACCTGTATATTTTTTTTATTTTAGAGCTGCCTTGATTTTAACAATATGATAAAAATTTTTTAAAAGTTATGCCATTTTTCTGCAATATCAAACTTTAAACTGCTCTCTAGAACAATTTAGTTTTTGTCGCTTATGCTTTAAATATTGCTTTCTAACGTCGCGTCGCGTCGATATGGTAAATATTTTTTTTCTATTTATGGGATAGTTGAATATTTACGCAGTATTTTCTACTCGGGTGACTGTCCGCATATTTTCAAGGGCACACATAATGAGCCCCATGCATTTAGGGGCCCTTTGGAAGAGGAGAAGCTTTTTGGATAAAATTAGCCCTCTGGGAATTTCACAGAGTAGACCCTCAGAAAATTTGGTTATGATAATATCCTTCGACGAACAAAAGGCCAACCTTTACCAACAATAAACGATTTTGGAAAAACAGTGTCCAAGCGTTACACACATTGAAGTATGATCATCATAATAATCTATAATCCAAGTTGCAAAGATACATATTCGCATTTAAAGTTGCAGGGCTTATGTTCATTTGCGGTTTAGATTTTATAGCGACGATTAAGGGCCTGTTGCATCAAACTCCGATCAGACAAAAATCTAAATTTAGTGTGATTTTTCCCTTTCAAATAAAAAAATGGACTATTTCCTCTTCAAATTTCATCATATCCCACTCTATAATCTAATAATCTATAATCTAAGTTGCAAAGATATATTCATTCAAAGCTCTCAGATGTATGCCCACAAACAAACACGTGTAGTTCGCACTTACAAATGCTGATTGTGTACTTACAAATAAAATCCAAACCTCAAATGAACATAAGCCCTGCAACTCTTGCCGACATACCCTGAAACAGGGGTGACATTGGCAAAGTGAACCATTTTTTACAGTATGGGTGGTCAGCCTCATACCAACCTATAAGTCAAGGAATTATTAGGAATTATTAAGGAATAATTAATTATTAATTAATTAAGGAATTATTAATTACCCACTTCCGAGAAATATTTAACCGAGGTTCTTACCAGAATTAAGCAATCAAATTTGATGTGCCAATCGAATATTGATTGGAGGTTGGTGCAACAGGCCCTAAGCATTCATTCTTGAGGCGTGATTCACACACAAAATCAGACTTCAACAGAAAATATGTTGTTATTCTCATATTTTTGTTTTACAATATGAAGAGGTAAGCTACGACAAAGTGGAAAATATATAAGTTTTACCTGAGAGACCACAATTTCCATTTTAAACTCGTTAGTTGAACCCTCTCTAGTCCTAAATAAATTATTATTATTGACTATTTGATATTGTGCTTATGAAATAGAGGTCTGGAAAAAGTGATTTTCATGACAGATTTTGAAGGAGTAAAAACAACCAACTAACCGCATGCAAAAGAGCAAAAACAGTTAGTTAAAATCACTTTTATGATTCCGGCGATCGCAACGCCACTACACAGCACACACAGTGCAACTTGCTACATTTTTGTCCCCGAAAAAATAGTATGAGACTTGTGAAACTTATTTATTTTCACAGTTAAGAGAGTAGGCCTTACACCCACCAGTTTAGGTGATGTGGGGGCTGCGGTAAAAAAAAAATGAAATCTGACTGAATCTATTGACTGCCGATTTGTATTTTATGACTGTTCTGATTATTGTACTTTTTTGTCTTTCGTAAATGAAAACAAAATTCACTGACTTTTTGCTTGTACATAAACAGGCATTAACATCATCAATTATTTATACATAATTAATTAATCAATTTTACACTTTTATGAAATGTTTCAGCGGAAAATTTGTACAACTGTAATTTTTTTAATTCATCAATTTTATTTGAACAAATTATGAATTCCTAATAACCAAATGATATTTTATCATCTCGGGAATTTAACCAGCGCTGTTTCTTTTCAATCATAGGCCAGGACTATGACCGTCTTGACCGCTCGGCCATTTAATTTTTTTTTTTCATAATTTTCACATTAGGTATCTGGTGCTTAAACAGTTTTTTGTGCTACACAAATTTTCACAAAATAAGGGACTTAAAAATAAAAATAGAATATAAGAGTATTTTTAGTGTTGATCTGTTAACACAGTGAAAGTCCATTTTTTTTTAAATATTTAAAAAAAAAGATTCATTAGGCGAAAATGTTCGAGCAAAAACAAAAATAATAAAGTTAATTAAAACCATTTTTACCATTTAAATTTTTTAAATATTTAAAAAAGAATATAAGAGGTTAATTGCAATCTAATAGGTTCAAACATATCTATATGCATGCTAATTTGACACGATATATCCATTTTTTTCTTTTTCATTTATTATTATGTGTATGAAAAGTTGGCAAGTATTTATTTACTCAGTTCGTTGATTTTTATATTTCATTATTTTAAATATATGTAGAATTTAATATGTGTCAATTATTGATTAATTGAACAATATTCTTAAATGAGACGTTTTTCCATTAAATTTATTATTGATGATGAATTGATGATTTCTTCATAGCGCCGTTTCGTGATGTAGTCACTCCAAGGGCGCTTATTTATCATATAGATGGGTAAGTATATATTTTTTACTTAATTTACTATGTACAATTCTATAATTTTAACATTTGTTTTAAGTATAAAGAATATTATATCTTACAATTGCAACAGTTATTTATTTTTCTTATACACACAATTTTCTCGGAAAATTTTCTGAACTGTTACTTTCCGTTTCGCTAGGGGTGGCTGAACCTTTGTAAAGTCACCTCCATTTCTTCCATTCCTCAAAAACCTACCTCTTTCATTAGACGATGCCTCCAAGTATAACATTATAATTGTCTCAAAGACTGTCTTCACAAGAATCCATGGCAGCTGGATACAAATCAGTCGACATTTTTCGTGAGGTGACCAGTACCTCCGCAGACGTGTCTCCATTTTTTTCCATCCATCCAAATTTCTATCATCTTCTTTACTTTCCTCACACTCTTCATGCATACTCTTCTTTTTTTCTCATTCTGCAGATTCCAGTCTTATGAATTCTCGCATATCATTCCATTATGTCTAGATGCCCGAACCATCTAATTTTATTCTTTCGTACCTACTTATTTTAATAGTCAATTTACTTGTTACGAGCTAACCAACCGTGATATTTGATGGTTCGACAAAATGACATAAGATAAAAAAAAACATGTAAAAAAGGAAAAAATAGTGTCCATTTTCTGTCAGAATGTTATTTCTGATGGTAGGTACGTATTTTTAATGACGTTGTTAGTACATGGGAATAGATTTTCTGCATGGGTGAATAAAAAATCTAGACGGACTATTCCTAAGGGAAAATGGAGTACAATTCAAAACTATATTTTTGTAAGATAAGTAAAATCTTTTTTAGTAAAATTGACTTATGTTGTATACTGAACCGACGTTTCGTCACTGCCTGTGAGTGACTTCTTCCAAGTATTTACTGAAATCATGAATACTTCTTTATCTACTACGGCCAGCCACAAAAACCTCAAAATATTTACGTCAATAAAATTCACCAAGAAAATTTGATTGCTGACGAAAAAAAATTACCGAGTAGGTACAATAGTTTTCAAATTGAAAAAAATGTGACAATGCATCTAGGAGAAAGCTAGAAATATATAGCAGATTTCTGTTCAAGACTTAAAAAATAACCAGTTTATGCAGCTCGTATCATTTTTGGTATCATCATGCGTGGCTTAAAGTGTTTTTTTTTTAATCTTCAAATTCCAAGTCAGTGTTTAAACCAGAATTTAATTTGCCTTTGCATATATACCATCAAACTGCATATTTACTTTAAAATTCTGTGTGCGAAATGAACAACGGGATGAGTAAAAAAATGCAAGTGAGGAGATCCAAAACAAAATTGAAGGATTTGCCAAAGATTTGAGATAATTATTTATGTCATTTGTCCTTTTTCAAATTTAATGTAAATTTTATTTTATTTTTGACACCAATCATTTTTCCTTACCAGATATACTCGTATATCTAAAGAATCACTCTGCATACTGCACTCAAAACGAGTTTTTTTTACTCATTCCGTTGTCCCTTTCGCATATAGTAGGTACCCTTAGTACGAGTTGCAAAACTTGAGAAAAGTAAAGTTTACGGAAAATATTAAGGACTGATTTCTCCCAAAATCTGCCGTTTTTGTTTCTTACACTTTATGGTCTTAGCAAAATAGTTACAGTGATGAAGAAAATCAAGTTCAAACAAACAAAAACGGCAGATTTTGGGGGAAATCACTCTTTAATAATTGCCGTAAACTTTACATTACTAAAGTGTTGAAACTCGTACTAAGGGTACAGAATTGAATGTTCTGGTACTTACTACCTTCTTTAAATCAAACATTCAGAGAAAATTTGTCCAAAGAAATTTTTTACACAAGAAATTCGTCCAATAAATTTGGGCAAAAATTTTAAATCTGATCTTCCAAATACGAGACATGCTTTCTATCCGATACACTAATAGCTCCTTGAGGAGTCAGCAGACTCGCAGATCTTCCTGGACATCCAGATCCATTCCTGAGGCATCCAGAACCGCAAGCGGCTCTTCCATGATGCAATCCTTGATCATGGACATTCAGCTTGCTCCTGCCGCTCAAATTGACGCATTCCTCAGAGATGCAAGGGGTTTTTGATGGTGAAATGGTACCCAGAGTGGAAGAGCAAGTTGATCTTTGGCTTTGCGAGCAGACCGATCTTCCGGGGGAGCATTGGCTTTGAGAACAGGTACTCCTGGCTGGAGAGGAATGAATGGAAGTGGCACGGAGCAAAGGAGAGCAGGAACAACGGACAGCTCGCCTTCGGACGCTGACGTAGGTGGTGCAAGTGTTGACTCTGTGCAGCGTGGTTTCTGTCATGCCCACACCTGGAAGAGATAGAAGAAGACTGAGTTAGCAGAAGTTGAAGGGAATAAATTATGTGTAGTAAGAATAAAAAACCTGGGGAAAATGGCAGCCAACACTTTAAAATATAGAGCACGGAATGAATGAGGTATAAAGAATGTAAGCTAGAAGATTATGTGGAGACAAATAATGGTTTGGGCATTAGTACAGAATGAACAATGAACGTTTGACGAAGTGTATCTACTATCCGTGACTTGGGACATGGTATCCGTGACTTGAAATATAGTATCAATCATTTTGTTCTTCTTTTTTTTTTTCTTTTTTTTTTTTTTTTTCTTTTTTTTCTTTTTTTTTTTTTTTTTCTTTTTTTCAGTATCAATCATTTGTTCCTTGACTTATAGGTTGGTATGCGGCTGACCACCCATGCTGTAAAAATGGTTCACTTTGCCAGTGTCACCCCTGTCTCAGGGAAGGACGGCAAGAGTTGCAGGGTGTATGTCCATTTGAGATTTGGTTTTTATGTTGTAGGTTCACATGAGGCATGTGCAAGCGCGAACTTGTACGTGTCTGGTTGTGAGAATGCATGTAATGTGAATCTCCAATGTAACATATCCTTGCACCTTAGATTAGATTAGATTAGATTAGAATCATTTAAGATAAAGGTAGTATCCGTGACTGAGATATAGTATCCGTGACTCTAGATATAATATCCGTGACTTGACATATAGTATCTGTGACTTGAGATATAGTATCCGTAACTTGGGACAGGGTATTCGTGACTTGGGACGGGGTATTCGTGACTTGCGACATGATATTCTTAATTAAATATATACGTTTGAAAGCTTTAAATATATATATACATATATATATATATACCAAGTTTTTGTTGTTGTTTAAAATGTCATTAACATGTATGAAATACAATGTAATACCAAAAACTGATTTTCCATGGAATTTAAGAAGAAATAAAGTCGTATATCTTCGGCTGAATTATGCTTTATTGGTTCAGAATTTATTTGAGCTTTTTTACACGCTTACAAATACAAAAAAAAAACGCTCTGGAATTGCTATTACAAGTACAAACTCAGTGTCCCGTCGCTACGCTCAGAGAGAATTTCAAAAGCCAGACAAATTTTCTCCACTTACTCGAGCGGAGCATCAAAAAAAGTTTTGAAAAGGAATGAAAAATTATAAAAGACTGAAAATAAATAAGAAAAAAAGATGAGAGCCATGTGGAATGAAAATTCTTATTTTATACGTACGCATAGTTTTCCTTGACTTGCAGAATGGTATAAGGATGACCACTAGACTGGTTTTTTCGATGTATGAAAATTTTTTTTTTTGTTCGATTGTCGATTGCCACCCCCTAAAATATGTCAATTGACTAAAAAAAAATATTCGCGGAGTTACAGGATCATAACATAACGGGAAAGTGAGGCTCATCGACGTTATATTTGAGAAAATAGCCCATTTTTACTAAAAAAAACATAAATTTTTCAAATAAAATATTTTATAAAATGGTAAATGTGATTATCTAGAAGTTTTATTCTTGCAATTATTTTGATAGGACTTTTAGTTTTGAAGATATTCGTCATTTTATGAAGACTTGATACATTCCAAATCGGCCTTCTTAGAAAAATGAAACACCAACAGAGATAATTTTAAAATTCCTCTTTAACTTGTTTCGTCTGTTTTATTTATTTATCCTTTAGTGTAAGTGAGAACTTGAGTGGTACTAACATTATTCTGAATAGCAAAAGGTAAATTTAATTACAAAAGGTCTATTTTTGGCATAATTGAGCTTTTAAAAATACCTGGTATTCTAAGCTATTAAAAAAAAAAATTAGGCTGATTTATTTAGTGAGCGCTGTTTTTGTGTGTATCACACCTCAAGAGCCCTTTGCGAGCTTGGTCGTTGCTGTAAAAAGCGTCAATTCTCAAGCAAGACCCAGTTGTTGTAAGGCTGGATGGACCTTTTGATGACCGGTCTTTGGTAAAGGTTTATGAATTTTTCAACCCAACGAAGTGCAAACTTGAAAATTTAAATGTTATATTTTTTGTGCTCCGCTGGGATTCGAACCCACATCCTTCCAGTTACGAGTCTGAAGTGCTACCACTGAACTACGGACCGGTCAACGTCTATTGTCAATGTTTTGTATTTCTTATGTTTATCTAGGATGCATTGTTTTTTTCCCAAGCCTTCGAAAAAAAAAGAAAGATTTTTTATACAATAAACTGCGCAAAACCTAAAAATGACGTAGAAAACATAAAATGACGAATATCTTCAAAACTAAAAGTCCTATCAAAGAAACTGCAAGAATAAAACTTCTAGATAATCACATTTACCATTTTATAAAATATAATGCAGGGTTATGAAATTAATAGTTTTTATTTTATTTGAAAAATCGATGATTTTTTTAGTAAAAATAGGCTATTTTCTCAAATATAACGTCGATGAGCCTCACTTTCCCGTTATGTTATGATCCTGTAACTCCGCGAGTATTTTTTTTAGTCAATTGGCACATTTTAGAGAGCGGCAATCGACAATCGAACAAAAAAATTCGTTGTAACCATTCTAATGACCACACACTCTGTAAAAAATGGTTCACTTTTGTTGGTTTCTGGGAAAATCGGAACGAGTCGAAAGATTTTGGTTCATTTAATTTAATTTTTATTTTGTTGCTACACATGCAACAAGTGTGAATGTGAACTTACACTGTCTTCTTGTGTTAATATAAAGTTTTTCTACTCCCATTTGGTAATTTACTAATTACAAAACGGCTAACGCAATCACAATGCCATACATTTCTACACCCGTTGCATAATGTTACATTATGCAACCGGTATACATTGTCAGAATTGGAACCATTTTTTAATTTCAAATGTCAACCTTGTATGGGGGTATGAAGACCTGTCAATCCAAGATGGCCGCAAGCGATCAGCTGATTAGGCTTCATACAATATTAGTGATATTCGGTAGGTAGGAATTACCGTGGTGATGAGACTTTCAGCCCTGTTCAGATGAAAATAAATAAGTATATTTTATGTGTAGAGTCAAATAAAAATTGTTAATAGTGCTAAAATTTATCGAATTTATTTATCGGATTGCTCCAAATAAAGCTTTCCTTTTTTCAATGGAAAATAAAAGGCTTGAAAGGAAAACAATACAAAAAATTTCACCGCAAAAAATAAACAAACTCAAAAAGTTACTTGGTTAATAGGTGAGTATGAGGTTGATCACCTATGCTGTACAAATTTGGTTCACCTGCCAATACAACTGCAGGGCATATGTTTATTTGAGTTTTGGGTTTGAATGTTTAAGCTTATATGCAGGATGTAAAAGCGCGACCTTATACATATGTGTCGGCTTGTGGGCATGAATTCAATATGAAACCTAAATATAATTTATTTTTACAACTTAGGTTAGATTAGATAATCGAAGGGAATGATAAATCACACGTTTTGACAAAGGTAAGGTTTTAATTACTTCAAATGGACGAGTACATTATAATGACTATTATTCACTATTTTGTTAATTCTCTCATGGTCGTAGAAAAAGTATTGTATGCCACTGCACGTAATTAGTCTTTGTAACACTCGTGCTTTCTATTGTGCCATTCGGCTGCGCCTCATGGCACAAACTAGCACTCGTGTTAAAAAGACTATCATTACTTGGCAGTGGCATAAATAACTATTAAATGAATAGGTACATTTCTTTTTGCAACTTATCATAATATTTTTTTTTTGCGAGTGGAATCAATTTATATTTCCATATAGAAGGGCAGTTTTACTTCCACACCACCATTTGAAATAAGAGTATTCCTATTCCCGCAGGAGTGGCTTTCCATTTCTTGCAAAAGCTGAGTAAGCCTTGCCGGTATGAGTACCTCACGATTATCCAAGCTGCAAATACAACTTCTTAGGGCATTGTCATCGAACCCAGATGGCGTGTTGACCGTATTTATTTTCACAGGTAAGAAGACCAGCTTTACGCTTACTACTCTTGTAAAATATCACAACCATTTTGCCAATGCCACCCCTTTTGACAAAATACCACCTCCGTCATAATATTGTTCTGATTTAGTTGGGTTCCTTTAATTAAACTGTAATTTCTTTATTTTTCAAGATTTATTTAACACAACGTCGCTTTACAATGTACTGTCGGTTTTCTAGCTCGAGCTTATCGAATTCACGGCTCAATGTTTCAATCGACTCTGGTCTGGTCACACAATTGCGGTCCAAATATAAAGCGTCTAAACGGACGCCTTTCGCATATTCCAGACTAGACACCTTCGTATTGTTACACACTATTCTAGTTACGCATACCAACAACTATGTGCCTAGGCACATGCAAGCATTCAAACTCACAGTAGACTATACTAAAGCAGGACACACACACATAAACAAGCCACGCAATCGGGCTCATAAGTTTGTAACAATATGCTTGAGTAAGTTAAAAAATAAAATAAGATTTTCCAAGAAAGGTGTTGTAAGAGTATTTTCTCAGTAAAAAGGGAACTGCTTTCTTCAATAACAAACCGGAAAATATTCATTGTTATTTTTACGGAGGGCGGGACATTTTTTTCATTTTTTATGTCCTCTCCTTACGGACCTGACATTTTTTTTCGTGATGGCAGAAATGCCACGTTGAAAATTTTGAGCTTTAAAAAAATTAGCAGACTTTCTTGCCTTTGATTTTTTCCGTTTTTGTTGAAAAATAAAAAAAAAGTAAAGAAGAACTATTTCACAAACCGCGATGTGGAGAAAATCGAATTTTCACAATGGCAAGTTACAAATGTCACAATATTGAATATACGATCGTAGGCATTTTGTATTGACATCGTCAAGATTCATTTTAAATTAACGAGTTGCTTTATTTCCATGAACGCTATTGTTTTCTTGATAATGATGTGATAAAATCGAAAGCGCTCGAGGAAATAAATCAACTCGTGAAGTTTTTTTTTTTTTAGGTTTTCATTACAAAATTTAATTTAATTTATTAACGCTATTGTGGGGAGCTATATATACATCCATGATCTATACATTAACACTAGAGATGCAGACAAGATAATATTCCTTAATGCGTTTTAAATTCAAGGCAGTTTTTCATAAATTGATCGGAAAAAACGTCTGAAAAGGATAAAATATTGAAAAGTGATAAATGAAAGAAAAGATCAGAAATGAAAATTGACAGAGTGAAAAATCTTCAAATAAATTCAAGTCTAAGGCCGAATGTTTTGTTTACAAAATGAGGCTGCTCGATAGGCTAGTCGATAACTTTCAAAAGCTGGCGTTCGAAACCAGAGTGCAAGGGTTCAATCGATCTGTGGTTCAATCCATACCAAGGACGTCAAAAACGATTTCCCGTTTTAGTGTTTATTTTCAAAACACAAAATATCGGCTAGATTTACTAAGTGTTTACAAAGCCTCACTCCTTGGGAGCAGGGTAACGTTCTTTCACTTTCGACGACTGGAATAGGTTGGCCCTCTTCCTAGTGAAAACAAGTCATATGCCACTAGATTTTAATTTTTTTCTTACGAACCTAATTTCTTATTTTTGCTGACATTTCTTGTTTTTCTCCGACATCGACATATTATTAATATACATCGACATCGAAATATACATCGACATATTAAAGGTAAAGCTGAATAAGTGCTGATTCACTAATTTGATAAATTGCTGATAAAACATTTTATTGAGAGTAGGTACCTTCTCATAGTTAGTGAATATGGCAGTGCTCATGATAAACTTTTTAAACTACAGGATTCTCACACTTTTTAAGTGTTTTCTCTCGTAGAAAATATGAACAAAACCGTGCATGTATCTGAGAAACCCGTGTTATCTTTTTATGTCCCTTATCTAGTTTTACCTTTAAGGTATCGATATGTTTTTATCTCCACATGTGACAACACGTCATAAAGTTACATTGTATGTGCAAATTTGACGCATTGCGTTAGTATGGGAAGATGTTAACATTCCTGTACTTTGGAGTCATATTTGAATGGTTAAAAAATACTACAAATATCAAAATATGGCAACCAATAAGAATCTTCTTTTTCTTCTTATACAGCCATCTCCGTCCACTGCTGGACATAGGCCTCCCCCATATTTCTCCATCCATCTCTATCTTGCGCTTTTTGAATCCAGTCTCCAGCAAGCCTTCTTATGGGGCATCCACACGCTTGCGGCAAGCGTCTTGCTTCAAGTAGTCTAAGAGCTAGACGTATGAAACCTTACCTCATCCACTACCAGGCAGAGACATGGTCAGGCTGGTAGTTTGCATCGAGTTCATGATTTTTTCACAGATCTGCTTTTTCCTATCATGGAGCGTTTTGGATCTGTGAAAAAATCATGTACTCGATGCAAACTACCAGCCTGACCATGTCTCTGCCTGGTAGTGGATGAGGTACGTCTAGCTCTTAGACTACTTGCCGCAAGGCGCTTGCCGCAAGCGTGTGGATGCCCCATTATATCATCAGACCATCTCGTGGGAGGTCTCCCTCTGCTTCTTTTATCTTCTCGAGGTCTCCAATCACTTCGTCCATCTCTGGTCGGTGGTTCTAGCAACATGTCCCGCAAAGGACCATTTTAGCTTAGTCACTCTCTCTACGACATCGGTTACTCCCAAACTAGCTCTGTGTCTCTCCCAATAAAAATAATGTGAACAAAATAAAAGCGGTATACAAACCTGAACCGGCGTTTGGCATTTCTGTTCTGCCGGCTCTCTGCGCTGCTTGGGCGAGTCTATTCTTCAGGCAAGGAACCTTGGAAGCCACCTGAGGACAAAGAAGATAGCAGGGTAAATCAAAGAGAAAGAAAACAACGAGGACATCACCCAAAGATAAAATAGATGATATGAAGGAAAAACACGAAGGAAACATTCCTCGAATACCATTCACTGAGGACAAACCAGAAACAAGGTAAACTGACGGGTAAGACGGGTAGGTCTACTTCTAAGAAAAAATACCTTTAATGCCACTTGAAGGTAAAATTGATAGTGAGAAGAGTAAACTGGATATTTTTTCTCAAGTAAGGTACCTTAGATGGCACTTAAAATGAAACAGACAGAACACAGAATTCTCAGGGAAGTTCCTTGACTTATAGGTTGGTATGCGGCTGACCAGCCATGCTGTAAAAAATGGTTCACTGTGCCAATGTCACCCCTGTTTCAGGGAAGGTCGGCAAAAGTTGCAGGGTTTATATTCATTTGAGTTTTGGATTTAATTTGTAAGTACACATTCAGCATTTGTAAGCGCGAACTACACGTGTATGTTTGTGGGCATGCATTTGACGTGAGCTTTAAATGTTAATTTATCTTTGCAACTTAGATTATAGATTATGGAAGGAACCTTGGACCCCACCCAAGTACGGAACATCATTATGGTAGGAAGGATGAACGTCACGATTTTTGGTAGCAAAACAAAACGGAGAAAGAAAGTAAGGGAAGGAAAAACATGGAAAAGTAAACAACAAAAAAGTTTTTCTCGCGACATTTCCTTCAGGATGTTGGACATTGACCAGTAGGATAAGTATAGCTGAACAGAAGCATACAAATTAGAAAAACTTTTGCACATGAAAAATTCTTTACTTAATTAAATAAGTTTGCGTACTTTATAAAAATATATAGGTGAACCGAAAAATCATACGCGCAAAACGCAACTAAGGTACACATATAGTGCATCTTCTTGCCTACGTTATCCCCGAAGGGGTCGCATGTGGCGATTCGGGACCTATTTATTTTTACGGGTAAGGGGGCCGGCCTCACACCAATCACTTTCAGTTGAAGTGGGGGCTTCCCAGCTGATTCTCTTGGTTCTCCATTGAGATCGAACCCTTGCTCTCGGCATTGAATGCAAGCATTCTACCAATTGAGCTATCGACCTTTTTACAAGCTTGGTCGTCGTCGCTACAAAGCGCCAATTATCAAGCAAGACCCAGCTGCTGTAAGGCTGGATGAACCTTTGGTGACCGGTCATTGGTAAAGGTTTTATGAATTTTTCAACCAAGCGAAGAGAAAATTTGAAAATATAAATAGTATTTTTTTGTGCTCCACCGGGATTCGAACCCACAACCTTCTGTTCAGAGTCCGAAGTGTTACCACTAAACTACGGACTGGTCTCAAATCGGTGTATAGATTGTAAACACTGTTTAAAAGGCACGACCGAAATCAGTGTCGAAAACTTAATAAATGTAAATACTTCCAAGAACAGATGTTGAACGATGAATGTGAGTAGACGGTACAGAATTGTATTAATACCGACACCCATGTATGGAAGAGAAGCATAGACGGTAAATGTTAGTGAAATCAATGAAGCATGTAGAGTGGAGATGAAAAACTAGGAAGAATGTGAGAAAAATCTTTGAAATATATTGTACGATATATTGTTTGGTAGGTTAAAAAAAAAGTACCTAAGCTAGAAAAGGAACCTTTCTTTGTAATGTGTAATGTTTTGCATGGGTGGTCAACTTCATATCAACCTATTAGTTAATGAAATGCGTCATATGGGATGTCAGAAATAAGGGCGTGTAAGTAAATATTGATATTATGTCAGCTTATTTTAGGTTGTTGTCTTTAATATATTCGCTAGCAGCAACTTCTATACATTACTATTTTTGCCTAGCTAGCTATATTCCAAGTCCAAACATTACGTGTAAACATAACCGTAGCGTTATCCCACAATTGTATGGAGACGAAAAGGTGACACGGTAGAACGGCACAGTGACAAAAAAACACATGACATAACGACACATGACATAGCAACAAATGACAGAACATTATATGACGTTAACGACGTTACCATGTTGAAAGCACCGGTTCCCATAGATCACCGAAGTTAAGCAACATTGGGCGCGGATGGTACTTGGATGGGTTACCGCTCAGGTACACCGCGTGTCGTTGGCATCTTGGACCGGTCCGTAGTCCAGTGGCAACACTTCGTACTCGTAAAATGGAAGGTTGTGGATTCGGATCCCGGCGGAGCACAAAAAATAAACAATTTATATTTCGAATGTGCTCTTCGCTGAGTTGAAAAATTCATAAACCTTTACCAAAGACCGGTCACTGAAAGGTCCATCCGACCTTACAAAAACTGTGTCTTGCTTGAGAATTGGCGCCTTCTAAAGCGACCACCAAGCTCGCAGAGGGCTCTTGAGGTGTGATATACACAAAAACATCGCTCACCAAATAAATCATCCTAATATTATTATTATTATTATCAAAACTCACAAGACTTTCACACGAAACAACCCAGAAAATACATCACATGAGAAAATATCACATACCTTAAACAGAACATACCATAAACGGCGCGGGCGCATGAAAAAAAATCACACGGCTTAACATCACAAACATTTATTTTGTCTCTTATGAGTCTTTGAATTATTTTTTGTCACGCCGTTTATGGTGTTACCTGTTTTGTCATGTGCAGTTTATAGTCTGTTTAATCCTTAAGGTATCTGACGTTTATGTCATGTGATGTTGGTATGCGACTCACCCCCCATACTGTAAAAAATGGTTCACTTTGCCAATGTCACCCCTGCTTCAGGGTAGGTCGGCAAGAGTTGCAGGGCTTATGTTCATTTGAGATTGGGTTTTTTATATTGTAGGTCTACATGTGTGAGCGCGAAATTATGCGGGTCTGCTTGTGGAATGCATTTAATATGAATCTCAAATGATACATATCTTTGCAACTTAGATTTAGATGAGTCTTTGACTTATTTTTTGTGACGCCATTTATGGTGTTACCTGTTTTGTCATGTGATGTTTTTTCATGTGCCGTTTATGGTCTGTTTAATCCTTAAGGTATCTGACGTTTATGTCATGTGATACTTAGTCTTGAGATGTTTTGTCATTGTGATGTACTTTCCTGTGATGTTTTATAATGTGATTTATTGTCATTGTGATGTAATGTCATTTGCAGGTGCGTGCATTGGGTATAGGCAAATACATTTCAGAATAAATATTTTCTCCCATTCCTTTAAAATAACTCATTTGAAATTGACTGAAGTGCTTGCAATGGCTCCAATTCAACTAAAATTTTGAGTTTTAAATCTGAATATCAAGCTTGCCACATATTGCCTACCTGCTAGGCGCATGTGCCTGCATGGGATGCACGCCCCATGTCATGTGATGTTTTTTCACATGTTGTTCTATCATGTGTCGTTCTGTCATGTGTCGTTCTGTCATGTGTCGTTCTGTCATGTGTCGTTATGTCATGTGTTGTTTTGTCACTTTGTCGTTCTACCATGGAACCGGACCAAAATGCTAACTTGACGCGCTGTTTAAGTTTCGATTCATTTGAGCGTAATGTTATATACTTGAAGTACAGAAGTTAAGTCGTAGTTGATCCCCTAAAAGGCGGAGGTCGGGGTAAACATGTTTGGACTTTTGTTAAATATGACCAGTAATATAATATTAATATATTACACAAGTGACAGCCCTACAAAAGAAGATGGTTTTAAAGGAGAAAAAAAATAATTGTGAGCACTGTTTCAGCACCTATTCCAAGCCAGACCCATTTCTGTTGGATTCTTGGTGGCTAGTCTTTTTTTTAAAGGCAAATTCATTTTTCAACCTAGCGTCGAGCATGTTTGAATTTTTTTTGTGCTCGGTCGGGAATTGAATTCACGATCTTAGGATTACAGCATCGTTAACTACTAGACTACAGACCAGTCCAAATGAAAGACTGAAGTAAGTTAATTTTTTTAAATCAAATGTTGAATTGAGACTAGGGATGGTGTAGAGAAAACAAGAGAAAAAATAGCAATACAAAAAAAATGAAAGCTCAAGGAAAAGCATCCCGTGTATAAATAAACCTAAACTCCTCTCAATCGCGTTAATTGCAAAACAAAATAAAAATAAATGACTGTTATGTTATTTTTAAATAATATTTTAAATGATATAAACGTGAAGTCAGCGCATGATGGCTGCAGTTACCGAGTTCTACCGAGAGCTTTAGAGGCTCCTCTCGCCGTGACTCGGAAACCCGAGACGCCAGTCGGGGATCACGCGCGTACGAAGGAGGAGGTCGCACATAGCGCTGCGAGGCGGCAATTACTGCCTGGGTTTTCCAGTTGGGGCCCCCGTGGACTTAGCCGCGAGGCTTCCACGTGGGGACATGTGCATGGAGCATCTGCCATCCAAGGCACCCGCCTTATGGACCGGAGCCTGGTGCAGAGGAGCCTCCACCCTGGGGCTCCGCGTGTTGAGGCATCCGCCGGATGGACTGTGGCTCTCGGAGGGCGAAGCCCCGAGCCGTGAAAATCGCCTCCCGAGCTTAATGTAAGCTCGCCTAGGACTCCAGCCTACAGATCAGTGCTTCGGGAAAGTGAGCTGCCAGAACTGTGATTGTGTTTGAGTGTTAATACAGGTCTGGCTATTTCCTTCGCCACTATTCCTCTTTCCCTTTTTATGGATTTAACTTTTATGTTTGACTTTAACTGATTAAATCTCTTTTGTTAACATTAGCTCTTGTTTTATCAATATACAGCTTTTCCCAAAATAAAAAGGTGAGCAACACAAAGAAAGAACCCCACGCCCTGAGAGCGATGCCGATGATAGCTAGCCGGAGTGAGTATCCTTGTAGGTACATCCTGAAGGTACCTTTCATTTACTATAACATAACATGACCTACTAGAAGTGGTGTCGTGGACTCTCTGTACATGCTAAATTAAACAGGCTAAGATGGGCAGGACATGTGCAGAGAATGCCGTCTTCACGGGTACCAAAAAGGATTCTTGTGGGGTCTAGTCTTGTGATTCTAGTCCGGTCGATAGCTCAGTTGGTAGAGTGCTTGCATTCTACCCCGTGAGCTCGGGTTAGAATCCCACCGAGGAGGGTGTCAGAAATGATTTCCAATTTCGGTGTGTATTTCAAACCCCATAATATAAATACCGGCGAGGTTTACTCAGCCTTTACAAGAAATGAGTACCAGCCCCCTCGGGAGCTGGGAAATTCCCACTTCAACTGAAGTGGTTGGCGTAAGGCCGGCCCCCTTACCTGTAAAAATAAATAGGTTCAACTCGCCACATGCGACCCCTTCGGGGATAACGCGGCAAGAAGTTACACTATATGTGTAGCTTAGTTGCGTTTGCGTTTGCGTGGGGCATCCGGGTGGGAAAAGAAAGGTTGGCAGACCTAGGCTGAGATGGGAGAATGAGGTAAAGAAGGACGCAAACCAACTACTGCAGGTGACAGACTGGAAAGCCGCAGCGGTAGACAGGAGAAGTTGGGGGCGAAGGCTGGTGGAGGCCAAGGGGGGATATGAGCTGAAGGTCTATCGAATAAGAAACAGTGTTGCCGTATCTTCAATACATTTAAAATTAATGCGATTGAGAAGATAATATGTGATTTTTACATATTTGGGGTAAAGATATTTGTTTTTTTAGCATAATTACTGGAACCTGCTTTATAGCAACGACTAAGCTCGCAGAGGGCTCTTGAAGGTGATTCACACAAAAACAGAGCTCACGAAATAAGTTATCAATACTTATTGTTTTATACACTTTTATTAATTCCTTGACTTATGGGCTAGTATGAGGCTGACCACACATACTGTAAAAAATGGTTCACTTTACCAATGTCACCCCTGTTTCAGGGAAGGTCGGCAAGAGTTGCAGGGCTTATGTTCATTTGAGATTTGGGTTTTTTTATATTGTAGGTCCACATGCGGCATGTGCTAGCGCGAAATTATAAATGCCTGCTTGTGGGAATACGTCTAATATGAATCTCAAATGATACATATCTTTGCAACTTAGATTTAGATTTGATTAGATTCTACAATAAAAAGGCGTTTTCAATGTGGATTGCAATCCATTAAGCAACATATTTTGGACATACGAGTACACAGAAACGAAAAAAAACGTTATTGTCTGTGAGCTGGTTTTCTCGTCAGATTTTTTCGTATTCCAATATTTATACAACTAAAATTCATTGCTCTGAACATATTGCAAAATATTCGGAAGTTTTTTACCGGCATTGCTTCTATACTTCCCTTTCCATCATTCATACCACAATATTGAGAGTCGTATAGAATCAAAGGCGGTAATCAAGGATTTTCTTTAAAAAATAAAATGAATATACAAAAATGATGAGAAAACGATTTCCTGTGTTATCGAATTTTCATCTCAATTTGAAAACAATCCTAGATTGCCGCGTTTGTTTCAATACGACTCATTTTACTTTCACTTCTTTTCAAAGCCATAGAATACGTTGAAAATGTTAACACTCATTTTTGGGGAAAAATATTTATGGATGCGAAAAATATATTTGAGTCAAACAGTCAAATATACTGTTATTGTAGAGGTTCTTCTTCTTCTTTCAGTGCCACTTCTATCGAATATCGGCGAGGAAAAAAACGCAACTAAGCTTTACATAAGGTTTAACTTCTTTGCCGCGTTATCCCCGAAGGGGTCGCATGTGGCAATTCGGGACCTTTTGAGCATCATGGATTTTTTTTTAATATTGCCATTAAGAATTTTCTTGATGATTTTAAATACTTAACTTGGATGGTTTCAGGGAATCCGTTACGGCCATAGACTATTTAGGATAAAGATTGGATGAATGTACAAGGACTCACCAATAATCCATTGATGTTATCGAAAAAAGAAAATCAATTAAGATGGTTTGGATATATGGAGAGAGTGAATGACGAAAGACTGTCGATTTTTTTTACTGTAAAAAATGGTTCACTTTGCCAATGTTACACCTGTTTCAGGGAAGGTCGCCAAAAGTTGCAAGGTTTATGATAATTTGAGGTTTGGTTTTAATCTGTAAGTACACATTCAGCATACACATGTCTGTTTGTGGGCATGCATTTGATATGAGTTTTGAATGTTAATATCTTTTAGCAACTTAGATTATAGATTATTATAAAACCACACCACACAACACAGCACTACGCAGCTAGAAGCCCTGATACAAAGCATCAGGCACTACAGCAAGTGTCATAGTCCTCTAGATTCTCTGAAGTCTAAAGAGTCTCTTGCATGTATAAAAAAAAACACTGGGAAAAAAACACCTAAATTTTGTATACTATATTATACAGCGAGTGGCTTGCTTAAAGTGGCGCTGTGCAAGTCAAGTCGCAAGGCAGGACCATGACAGGTGGCCGAAAAGGATCGTCCAGTGGCGGCCCAGGATGTCCCAGCGGGGAGCAGGGAGACCCCAACTGAGGTGGCTGGACGACATCAAAAGAACTGCAGGCAGACGATATCTGAACACAGCAGCCGATAGAGAGGATTGGAGGAGGCATAGGTACTTCCAGGAGTGGACTGAGAAAGGCTGATGAAGATAAAGAAGAAGAAATTTGGTATTTCTGACCTGTATGAATCCATATCGGAATCTGGCGTTCATGTAGCAGTAGATGATGGGATTATAGCAGCAGTGAGACATGGCCAGCCAGTGGAAGACGAACCACAAGTAGGGGAGGGGCTCCCAAGTGTCCCATGAAGAGTCCTCCATGTTGATGGTCCACAGCACCTGCAATAGAGAAAAACGATTCAGTCATTGACTTATGATGTGGACTAAAGGTTATAAGTATTTCTGTTCCAACCTACTTAGGAAAATGGTCATTAGTAAGAAAGCGAACAAAGAACTTCACAGTTGCATTTCCATGTGTACAAAAAAAACTCGGGTGAATGTAAAAATGTTTCTAGAAAAGTGGCAGCATTGCCGCGTGCGTACTATGCCCGGAGCAGTCCGAACATTGAGGCATGCGTCATAAATCTTGTGATCGATAAAATTGACGAATTTTAAAGGAAAAATGCACTATTGTAAGATATTATGGCATGTGTTGTAATTGGGTGTCAAAACACAAAATGGAGAAAGTAAGAAAACATAAAATTTGACACGTAAAAACATGTTTTGTATGACTACACAACTGCAATGTTTGACAAGACTGAGACAAAAGTGGTAAATAGTTTGTATCAATGCAGTAAGTTAGTTTCTGCTCGTCTCTGTTATAAGTCAATGGATTCAGTTGTATCTCGTCTGTCGGCTAGAGAGGAACGCTGCTGAGGATGCCGTTTGCAGTTGTGGGTGAAACGTCAAAAAAAATATGTTTCTAAAAACCTGGGTAACTTACATACTAATAAAAAACATAAAGAACAAGTAAATAAGCTACACATGTACGACAACTTATTATTATAGCCTTGTTTCAAAAGTAGTTGTATAAAGTGCGTGGTTATTTATTTTTACAGGTACGGGGCTTACGCTAAGCACTTTAGTTAAAGTGGAGGTTTCTTAACTCTCGAGGGAGATGTTTTTCATTTTATGTAAAGACTGGATTATCGATGTCGGTATTTTATTATGCGCTTGAAATAAAACCTGAAACGGGAAATCATTTTATGACACCCTCGGTGGGGATCGATCCCTAGCTCTCGGCAAGGAATGCAAGTATCGTACCAACTGGCAACTAAGCTATCGACCAGGCACACTATATTGAAAACTAATGAGGTCTTAGGCCCGGTATATTGAACTGTAGTAATATTTTAGTTAACTATTACTTGAACTTTCATTCAAAATACTCAATTTCGAGTTAACTAAAATCGAACATTACCGAAGTATGAGGCCACGCCCCCAAATCTTGGAAACAATTAAAATGCCATTAAAAAGCTTTAAAACAAACGACTATTCATAAAAATCATATGCTTAACCTTCATTAAGCTAGAAAACGAGACAAAAAATGTTCAGTTTGCAACAATTTTGATGTATTAAAACATTAAAAAAGAACAGCTGCTGTCAGTGAAGCGCCGCCATCTTGAAAATCGAAAGTTAAAGTTACTAAATATTTACTGCTGAAATTCGGTGAGTGAAATATTATGATGATTTAACTAAAATTGCATTTTAGTTAACTTTACGATACTTCAAAATACCGGGCCTTGGTAAAGTAGAGCAATTGAGATTTCTACAATGTAGAATGAGGTCGGAACATTTTTGAATTTGGAACTTTTTTCACGGCGAGCAAACGTCAGTCTTATTTGGGCCCATCGTCCTTAGCAATCAATAATAAAATATTTGTATGCCTTTTCTATAGCAACCCGGCCGGGTGACGACACAATATTGTCTATGCCAATCCACGTGCGGACCTCATCTGATCTAATCTAATCTAAGTTGCAAAGATATGTAACATTGGTGATTCATATTATATGCATTTTCAAAACACGTAAAAGCTCGCGCTTGCACATGCCGCAATTGAACTTACAACATAAAAACCCAAATCTCAAATGAACATACACCCTGCAACTCTTGCCGACATTCCCTGAAACAGAGGTGACATTGGCAAAGTAAACCATTTTTACCATATACCAACCTATTAGTCAAGGAACAAACTCAACAAAGTACCTTTTTTTAAATCACAAATAATAATGTATAAACATCCAAAAAAATACAGAATACAAATTTCTAATTTAAGAAAGCTCTAGTCATTTATTATTCATTCAAAATCAAATTCAGGATTCACGCTCCATTTCCTTTCAAATCCTAAAACTTTAATTTTATTCTGAATTTAATAGCGTTTAAAGTCGTACGTGACGAGGAATACCCGGGAAAGAACACGTAGATCAACTAAGTAGCTTTTGCATTATCTCCATGGAAGTTATTCAGTGGAACCTCCCTTCATGAACACCTCTCATAGCGAGTAATTCGCATAACGAGCAAAAAAAAAGCTTCCCTAACGAGCGACATTTCACATAACGAGTGCAAGAATAGATGGATGTCGTGGTAGAGGAAGACCGAGAAAGGTATGGATGGACCAAATTCCTGAAATAGCGCATGAATTGGATATCCAGAGTCATAATAAAAGGATAGCTTGTTTGAAGATGAAAGAAGTATGAAAAAACCGCATAAAATGGCGGCTGATCTGTAATGTAGGCGGCTAAGGCAAAGACTCAATTTTAATTTTACAGATGTTTTGTAGATTTTTAGTGTTTGTTTTTTTATTACTGGATGTAATTAATTGCTTGTATCCCTTGACTTATAAGTTGGTATGAGGCTGACCACCCATACTGTAAAAAATGGTTCACCTTGCTAATGTCACACCTGTTTCAGGGAAGGTCGGTAAGAGTTGCAGGGATTATGTTCATTTGAGATTGTTTTTTTTTATATTGTAGGTTCACATGCAGCATGTGTTAACGCGAACTTATACGTGTCTGCTTGTAGGAATGCGTTTGATATGAATCTTAAATGATTTATATCTTTGCAGCTTAGATTTAGTGACGCAGAAAGGTGAAAATGGTTTTTCTAAGCTTATGTTCAGACATTATTTGTATTTTTTTTGCGTAAAGTTTAATAACCCTTACAAAAACGTACCCGAAAAAAAAACCACAAGACAGACATAGAAGAATAAAAGTAACTGTAGAAATGAAACGTAAAATCATTGAAAAGCGAGAAGGTGGTGAAAGCGTAGCTGATCTAGCGCGCTCATGCAATCGGTCTACATCAACGATAATAAATATTAAGCTAGTTTCGATTTAAAAAAATGTTTTAATCCAGGTTGTTACGATCATTAACAATTTCATCATCATCTTCTAAAGGCAGTGCCTTGTTGTATCAGCCATCTGTCTCTGTCTGCTGCCATCCTCTTGAGATGCAAATAGGAGGAGACATCCATAAGCCGCTTCAAATCCTTGAAGTATGAAATTCTTGGGCGACCTCTTGTGCGTTGTCCTAAGATTTTACCTTCAAAGATGTTGCTAAGAAAGGTGCTATGTCTGATTGAGTGCCCTATTAGCTTGGCTTTCCTCTTTAAAATATGATTTATCAGCTCTCTTCTTTCTTCTACGTCCCGCAACACCTTTTCGTTGGACTTCTCAATTATTAAATTAACAATTTATAAGCATGTAATTTTTTTTGAATAAACCTTAAAAAAAGCAATTCGCACACAACGCATTATCGTGTTTTACATTGATTTATATGGGAAAATTGGAGTGTTTCACATAGAACGATTAATGCACGTTATGAGAGGTTCCACTGTACTGTATAATTCTGTTTAATTTTTCCCTTAGTTTTTAACAAGAAATGTATACAAACTAGACGAGGCGCTATTTTAGTTTGGATACGTTTTTGGTTAAACGCCATGCGTGAGCTTAAACGTAAATTTTATACTTGCATACATTATAGGGGAGTAGGGTTGACCCGTCAGGATTATTTATAATAAAGTAGAGATAAAAGATTATGCGAATTTTAGACTCTCCAGAGCAATCTAGTGAGCACACATATATTAGATGTAACCATACGCATATAGTGTAACTTCTTGCCGCAATTTCCCCGAAAATATCGCGTGTCGCGAGTGGAACCTATTTATTTTTACAGGTTAGGGGGCCGGCCTTACTCCGACCACTTCAGTCAAAGTAAGGGCTTTTCAGCTCCCGAGGAGGCCTACTTATTTCTTGTGAATGCTGAGTAAACCTTGCCCGTATTTTATTTTGGGTTTGAAATAAACACTGAAACGGGAAATCATTTCTGAAACCCTCGGTGGGATTCGAACCTCAGCTTTCGGCATGGAATGCAAGCACTCTACCTACTGAGCTGTCGAGCGGACATACTTGAAAAAAAACGGTATAGAAAACATATTAAATGTATACTGTTTAGTACATAAGATGATTATTATAATAGTTGTATAATCGTAAGTTTATAAGAAGATAATAATGTAAGTAAAGTAGAAATAATAATGCACCAATGTACTGGAAGGATCTCAAGCCTTCTAGCAATGTCTGGGGCCAAGCCAAACGGACCTTTCTGGTGGAACAAGTAAACCTATATAAAGGACGAATTTTGCACTAAAGATAGAGTTTAGTTGGATCAAAGCGCCACGAGAGTAACTACAACTAATCCAAATGTAAATCTAAGTTGCAAAGATATGTATCATTTGAGGTTCATATTAAATGCATTTCCACAAGCAGACACGCATTATTTCGTGGTTACACATGCCGCATGTGGACCTACAATATAAAAACCAAGTTTCAAATGAACATAAGCCCTGCAATAATAATAATAATATTAGGATGATTTATTTGGTGAGCGCTGTTTTTGTGTGTATCACACCTCAAGAGCCCTCTGCGAGCTTGGTCGTCGCTGTAGAAAGCGCCGATTCTCAAGCAAGACCCAGTTGTTGTAAGGTTGGATGGACCTTTCAGTGACCGGTCTTTGGTAAAGGTTTATGAATTTTTCAACTCAGCGAAGAGCACATTCGAAATATAAATGGTATATTTTTTTGTGCTCCGCCGGGATCCGAATCCGTAACCTTCCATTTACGAGTCCGAAGTGTTGCCACTGGACTACGGATCGGTCCAAGATGCCAACGACACGCGACTCTTGCCGACCTTCCCTGAAACAGGGGTGACATTGGTAAAATGAACCATTTTTTACAATATGGGTTGTCAGCCTCATACCAACCTATAAGTAAGGAATACAAGCAATTAATTACATTTGAGTATATAACTACAAGTTGTAAAATAAGTTCTCTTTAAAAAAATGTAAAATTTAGTAAATAAATCTTAAGTGGGGTTTTCATAATAAATTAACCCTAAAAATACAACAATACCTTAATCGGTACGTAGTCTAGTTATTAAAGCTGCGGGTTCGTAAGCGAAAGGTCGTGAGTTAGATTTCTGAGAGAGTAAAAAATTTTTTTTTAATTTTTTAGACTCGCTGTTCACTGGGTTGAAAAATTAATCTGTGTCTACGAAAGGACCCATTAAAAAGGTTCATTCAGAGCTACGCCAACTGGGTGAAGCTTGAAAAGCAGAAGGCTCTTGAGGTGTGATTCACAACCAATCTGCGGCCACCGATCGAATCATCATGATTTTGATTTATACCTGAAATTCTCTTTGGCCAATGCCACGCCGTTTCAGGACAAGGTGGCAAGGTTTATGTTCATTTGACACTTCTGTCTTATTTTGTGCTTAAAAATGCAGCATGTGTAATCGTGAACTTTTCACAATTTTTCTAATGAGCATGCATTAAATGTGAAATTAACATGTCAATATATCTTTGAAACTTAGATTTATTTCAATGAGAAAACCGGTGTTGAAAAAGTATCCTAAAAAACTGGGATTCAAGTATTTGAAGTGTAATTTAGGTAATCCTTAGCCCCTATCGATGGGTTACAAAAGCGGAGGGTTGGCGTTTTCTGGGATGGCTGGGTTTACGATGCAGGTTAGATTAGCCGGTCTTTAAGATAATAATGGCTGACCCAGCAATCTGTTGATTACTTTGAGGTCTAATTTGCACTAAAAAACTTCAAAACGTATTAAATGAAAGTAGTTTTGTACAATGGACTTCAAAAATTTTGAATACCTAATTTTCAAATTCTTGAAAATTTTCAAGCACGGTCGATAATTCGTGAACTTTGCGTTCGAAACCAGAGGGCTAAGATACTGTTATGTAAAAAGAATAGATATAAATATTTAGATAGGTATAGGTATTAGTTATAGCTGATAGGAATTCTTTATTATATTGGTGGGTAGGATTAATGATTGTTGAGTACATAGAGAACTCGCTAGATTGTCATAATAATGTGCTTTGAGAAGCTTCTGGCAAAATTCACCTTTAGAAGCTTCTATCGCTGGGGTATATAAGGCGCGAACAACTGAACACAAACCATCTTTTTTTTTTTTTTTTTTTTTAAGAAAGCCTATGCGGGAGACTCCCTAGATTCGAGAGACTCTAAGGATCTATGACACTTGTTATAGTGCCGCAGAGGTGTTGGTGATGTGGCAGTTGTCCATGTCCGGTTGCAGGGCCGTTAGCTGCGCAGTGCTGTGGTGTGTGTGGCGTTGCTTTGTTTTGAGACACTGAGAGGAAATGGCGATTGATATTGGATTTGAAAAGGGCAAGGTTAAATTGGGATGGAAACACAGATACCGGTAACTCATTCCATAAGCGGGCAGTTTGGCAAAGGAATGAGTTGTGAAAACACCAAGTTCTCATAGTTTTGATATCGACTGCAAATGGTTGAATGTGAGCCGTTCTACGAGTTGCCCTTGTTGTGACGAGAGGAGGGGGTATAAGTGAGGATATTTCATCAGAGCAGACGCCGTTGTAGTACCTATAGAAGAGACTGATCATTCCAACTTTCCTTCTGTGCTCAAGAGAGTGTAGGTTGGCTGTGAGAATGGGATCATCAATCAGCGTCACCGCTCTTCTTTGCACAGAGTCAAGTTGGTCACACAGCCTCTTTGGTATACCGGACCAGAGATGGCTGTTATACTCTATAATTGGACGAATTTGGGATTTATATAGAGTCAGCAGTTGAGCTGAAGTAAAAAATCTACGAGCTCTATATAGTACGCCTAGTCGCCAAAAGGCCGAAGTGGTTCGAGATGAGATGGCGTCTTGATATTTCAGCACTGATGAAAGAGAAACACCGAGAAGATCTAAGTGGTTTTGGTTGGGTAAGGGGACGTTGTCAAAAGTTGGGAAATTGGGGTTTGGAGCCCTTTTCAGGGATATCTGACAAGCCTGCGTTTTTTTAACATTAAATTCAACGAGATTGTGAGATCTGTGAAATAAATCAATGTAAATTGCTTAATAAATGTAAATGTGTAAAAATAAATTTAACTGGAAAATAAATATCCTGAAAGAAGACCAGTGTTTAATTTGGAGACTAGTAAGACCCTAAAATCATAACTACGATACGAGAGTATCAGATATGATTCTCTATTCCCGTGTTTTCTTCTAACCCTAAAATTATAGTAGCGTCAAAGTTTTTTCAAGTCAAACAAAATAGGTTGGTGATTCGCATTTCTCTTCACAACTTTACTGAAAAAAAAACCCCACTGATTTTAAAAATGAATGTTACAGGGGTGTAATAAACAGTATGTGAATCGTATTTTACAGTATGTGAAGTCAGCCTCATACCAACTTTTTATTCCAGGGAATTTTATTTCGTAAAATTATTCAAGATATATATGTATATATTTTTAACTTAATCATCTTGGCGTTTTTGGCTTAATTTTTAATGTTGGTATTATAAAAGATTAAGGCTTGATTAAGTGTGAAAGTATGACGCCATGAAAAGTGAATAAATTACAAAGTTGAGCCTTAATCCTGCTCTGTGATGTAGGTTTAAAATGAACCAGTTGTTATGAGGACTTTATGATCTACAGACGAACCTTTAACACGCAGCATTCTTGCGTGATTTCTTTAATTCACATTTAAACGTAAAAATGTATTATTTATTTTACAAAGTTTCAGCAAGAGAAAAGGTAGAAAGATTATACACTATAGAATTTTAAAACAAAAAAAAACATAAATAAAATCCGCGACACATACGATCAAATTACAACACTGACAAACACAAGCTACAAGTTCATACTGTCAATGTATTGAGTTGCCTTAACAGTAAAATGTGTGTTTAATAACAGTAAAATGCCATGTTCAATTCACGTTCACAAGTATCATGTGTAAGTACGCGTTGACTCATGATGCTTGATTACTAACAAAATGAAAACGCAAATCTCAAATGAACATAAGTCCTGCTACATTTGCCGACCTGCCCTGATACAGGGGTACAACATTGTTGAAAGCGAAGTTTTTTTTAAAAGTATGAGATGTCAGCCTAATATACTATGTAAGCTGCAGTCAAAGGAAAGAAATTGAAAATTAAAAATGTTGAGCTTAAAAGCACGGTAGCTCCTGAATCTTTGGGTATTTTTTGGGTACGCGCAAAATTGTTGAATGTAGAATCACTATTTGTGTTATACTTAAATTTAAGGTGCATATTTCATGAAATTATTATATTATACTAAACTTAAGTACGACCTACATAAAATAGTACTACGAACACATGGGCGCTACTGCAAATTTAAATTTAGTAGTCACTATTTTACACCCTGTGAATACCTACTCGTAACTATCTACGGTCGGTTTTCCATTTTTAAAGGGTTTTTACATCACAGCCAAAGCTCGCAGAATAGAATTTTGTAGCTCACAGAAAGATAATAAAATCGTAGTTTCTAGATCTGCTTAAGTATTTTCTCGTGAAATGGTGCTTTATCACCTGTATAAAAATATATCGCTTTTAGCACCACGGTCAGCACTTAATAAATACCTACACACATATATACATATAATCTATAATAATCTATAACCTATCAAGTTCTCTCCGAAGGAGGCGCATGTAGCAAGTGAGACCTATATATTTCAACAGGAAGGGGACTGGTCTTACGCCAACCACTTCAGTTGGGGAGTTTTCCAGTTCCCGAGGGCTGGGTACCAGACAAGACAACACAACTCAAACGCAATTAAGCTACACATCTAGTGTAACTTTTTGCCGCGAAATCCTTGAAGGGTTTCGCATGTGGCGAGTGGAATCTATTTATTTCAACAGGAAGGAGACTGACTTTACGCCAACCACTTCAGTTGAGGGGGAGATTTCCAGCTCCCAAGGGCTGGGTACCAGACAAGACAACGCAATGCAAACGCAACTAAGCTACACATATAGTGTAACTTTTTGCCGCATTATCCCTGAAGGGTTTCGCATGTGGCGAGTGGAACCTATTTATTTCAACAGGAAGGGGACTGGCCTTACGCCAACCACCTTACGCCAACCAGTTGATAGGAGCTTACAGTGCACGAGGGGGCTGTTACTCATTTCTTTTAAAGGCTGAGTAAAGCTTGCCGGTATTTTATTTTCATTTTTTAAATAAACACCGAAACGGGAAGTCATTTCTGGCACCCTCGGTGGAATTCGAGCCCAAGCTCTCGGCATGGAATGTAAGCACCAGTGGCGAAGGGTGCCATACAAGCCGGTTTCCATCGGCTTCCCTTTTAAAATGATGTAACAAAGTAGTTAAAAAATATAGGCACAAAGTAAAAATATACATTTAAAACCAAAGAAACAATACGAATTTTTCCCCCATTGAAACCATGCAGTCTACTTTATTATCATTTCTGCCTCATTTTAAACGGGAAACCGGCTTGTATGGCACCCTTCTCTACTGGTAAGCACTCTACCATCTGAGCTATCGACCGGACCACGAATTAAAGTAAATGATATTCCTTGACTTATAGGTTGGTATGAGGCTGACCACCCATACTGTAAAAAATGGTTCACTTTGCCAATGTCACCCCTGTTTCAGGGAAGGTCGGCAAAAGTTGTGGGGCTTATGTTCATTTGAGGTTTGGATTTTATTTGTAAGTACACATTCAGCATTTGTAAGCGCGAACTACACTTGTTGGTTTGTGGGCATACATCTGAGAGCTTTAAATGAATATATCCTTGCAACTTAGATTATAGATAGTGAAGAATCGTCGTATTTAATACCATCCACCATTGCTTTCAAAAGGATATCAATCCTTTAGACATTAAAAAAATATATTTAATGCATGTACACGACAAAAGCAAACTTGTGTAATTAAAAACGCGTGTAGGAAGGAACCTTCCAATTGCTTTACTAAAAATAGCTTAGAGGTATTTTGGTGTGTCGAGGTTGGACTATTCCAAAGGTTTGTTCTGGAGTCTTCCAAGGTTTCAACAGTCTTAACTGTAGTCATTAATATTTTTTATTAAACCATTCATGAGATATTTAAAACAAGTACTTTTACTGCAAAAAAAATGACGGCTTTTCAAAAAAATCCTTGTGTAAAAAATGTACAATTTATTATGAATTCTCTATAGGAAATAAAAAGAAAATAAATAGAAAATTTAAAGATTCTAATATGGAAAATTTGACATTTTGAAAATAATGTAAACAGATGTTTTCGGAATGAGTTTGAAGATAAAATTATTTATTTTTAAGGTGCAACGATATACCGAAGATTTGTGAAAATAAATAAACAAAGAGTTATAATAATTTGGTTCGCGTATCAATTATTGAGTTGTTCATATTCAGAGTTGTGACTTCACAGAGCCGGGTTGCTAAGGCGAAGGATAACCTAACTATTTTTGATTGATTTTTAGATTTTATTTGCAAGTAAACATTCAGCATTTGTAAGTGCGAACTACACGTGTTTGTTTGTGGGCTTGCATTTGATATGAGCTTTAAATGTTAATATAACTTTGCAACTTAGATTATAGATTACTATAGATTGCTGAGGACTCATTTCAATTTATCATTCGTTGTCATTTGTACAAAGAAATAAAATTTAGAAAACAATGATATATTATCAAATTTTGGATATATTTGCATGTAACAGATTAGATTAGATAAACAACGATTTTAACATTAAATTCATCCTCAGTCGTCGTGCAGAGAGGGTGTCTCCTGAATACGTCAGCTACGTCGCTAACGAAACGTCGAGAATAATGTAAGTTCTCTTATAACGGTTCGCTTAATATCCGATAAATGAAATTTAACTGTATGGTTATTACTACTGTAGGTAAATACGATTTTAACAGTTTTGAATAGGTATTGAAATGAAAAAAAATATTTGAAGCTGATTTCTTCGGTAAGCGCCACTTATGTGTGAATCCCACCTCAAGAGCCCTGTGTGAGCATGGTTATCGCAGTGAAAAACAACGACTTTTGAAAGCAATATTCAGCTTCCGTGAAGTTAGACAATTTTTTCAACGCAGCAAAGAAAATGATGATGATGATGATGATGATTTGTATAGCGCCGTTTCGTGACTACTGTCACTGCAAGGGCGCTTTAAGGGTGCTACAATGAAGTGGATACTTTTTCCAGACTAAATTTCCTACGGGGCTATTCTTAGACATTTTAGTCGTCGGTTGAGCCCACGCTTTGACAAACTAATGATGCATTATTTTGTATTAAGACCTGTAAATCCAAGATGGACGCAAGTGAACAGCTGATTTGTTTTCATGCAAAAATATTACAAAATTCGGTAGGTAAGAATAACCGTGGTGTTGAAACTAATTCCAGACCGGCCACCATTTGTTTGTCAAAGCGTTAGCTCAACCGTCGACTAAAATGTCTAAGAATAGCCCCGTTAGAATTTTTCCGTACTAAATCCTCAAGATCTACTTACTATCACTTAGTTACTTACTTTCAAAATACTAAATCTTTGACTCTTTTATAGTTTGGCATGTTAAAGGTCACCCAAATCCATGGCCTGTCGTTTTACCTTTGGCTTAAAGTCTTTATTACCTGCAAGAAAAATCGATAATCACTTAGAAGGCGGAAATTGAAAAAATGGAGGGCCATAATTCGGAGTCAGGCCTTAAAGGAAATGTTCGGAGACTTTCACCGGACAAAAATGTTAATCTCGTCTGAAAGGTTGAGAGCCACTGCTATTAGTATTCCAGGCTATGAACGGAAAGTGAAAGTAACAATAAATTATAGAAAACTGATGGTAATTCATATTAAAAGGAAAGCCAATCGCTTCTATGTCCGGTCCGTAGCCTACCGGTTAACACTTCTGACTCGTGAATGGAAGGTTGTGGTTTCGAATTCCGGCGGAGCACAAAAAAATATGTACCATTTATATTTTCAAATTTGCTGTTCGCTGGGTTGAAAAATTGATAAACCTTTACCAATGACCGGTCATCTAAAGGTCTGGTTCTTCTGTTTCTCTCCAGCTCCCACAGACCACGGCAACAGATCCCGGAAAACATTACTCCAGCATCATCAGTCGGCCGTGTAAGCCTAAAACTCTTTTTCAAGTTCCAAATTCAAAAATGTTTCGACCTCATCTGATTGGTTGAAATTAATATTTTTTTAAATAACAATTACAAATAGGTTATTTTAGACTCACTATTAAAATGTTGAGAGGCAGCCAGCACACAGTGAAAACAATGACTACAGTCACCATCATCTTTATCATCTGAAACAATAAAAACAATACAATTAAATATGATTCCAACATTCATTAATGCCGAGAGCTTGTTATACAATAGACAGCGCGAGTGTTACAATGGCTTATAACGTGCAGTGACATACAATATTTTTTCTTTGACTATGAAATACGACTCCACCCATGCTGTAGAAAATGGCTCACTTTGGCAATGTCACCTCTGTTTCAGGGAAGGACGGCAAGAGTTGCAGGGTGTATGTCTATTTGAGATTTGGGATTAAATGTTGTAGGTTTACATGCGGCATGTGCAAGCGCGAACTTGTACGTGCATACAGGACGGGTACGAGGAGGGTTGGAGCATACTGTGTGTCTGCTTGTTAGAATGCATATAATGTGAATCCCTAATGTTACATATCTTTTCAACTTTAGATAAGATACCTACGACTCTAAGGAATCGTTGAGAAACCGGGGTTTCTCTACACCACGGTTCATATAAATTTGTTGTTACAACATAGAATAAGACCCATATGTTTCAAACTTAGATAGACTTTATATTGATTGTGGAGGATTAAATTATTAGATTTGTGCAGGTCAATTCCTTGACTAATAGGTTGGTATGAGGCTGACCCCCATGCTGTAAAAACTTGTTTCACTTTTGCCAATACTAACCTGGTTCTTACTTCAACTGAAGTGGCTGGCGTAAGCCCGGCCCCCTTACCTGTAAAAATTAATAGGTTCAACTCGCCACATGCGACCCCTTCGGAGATAACGCGGCAAGAAGTTACACTATATGTGTAGCTTAGTTGCGTTCTATTGAAAGGCGTCAGGATTTGGTTTATTTTGTAAGTATACATGCAACATGTGTAAGCGCGAACTTACACTTGTCTGCTTGTGAGCGTGCATTAAATCCCCTGTTTCAGAGAAGGTCGGCAAGAGTTGCAAGGCTTATGTCCATTTGAGATTGGGTTTTTTTATATTGTAGGTCCACATGCGCCATGTGTGAGCGCGAAATTATGCTTGTCTGCTTGTGGGAATGCATTTAATATTAATCTCAAATGATACTTATCTTTGCAACTTAGATTAAGATTTAGATAGACATGTTTTTTTCCACATTTGAGTCATTTCAGCTGAGTTGGAAACACGCGAGAGTTTTCCGATTTCCCAAATTAATTCAATCTATATAACTCGATTCCAATCTATCTTTAAATCCATCTCTTGCACACGCCCCGTTCTATTACTCGGATATATCCGATAGGCTCACGGTTCGTTGAATGCCACTCGATAAAAAGAGGAACGCTTTTCTTAATGTCATCTTCCTCATCATCACCATCATCATCACCATCATCTCCACCTTATAATAATAATAAATCAGATGACTTAAGATAACATGTTGTGTACATAAGCTCCTTGACTTATACGTTGGTTATGTGGCTGACCACCCATGCTGTAGAAAATGGTTCACTTTGCCAATGTCACCCCTGTTTCAGGGAAGGTCGGCAAGAGTTGCAGGGCGTGTGTTCATTTGAGATTTGGGTTTTTATGTTGTAGGTTCACATGCGGCAAGCATGTGAACATATCAGCGCAAACTTATACGTGTTTGCATGTGAAAATGCATTTAATGTGAATCCCCAATGTTACATATATTTGCAACTTAGATTAGATTAAAAGATAATTCATTTGGTGGGCACTGTTTTTGTGTGAATTACACTTTACAAGAAAGCATTATTTGAAAATATAAATGATACATTTTTTGTGCTCCGTCGAGATTCGAACCCAAGACTTTCCATTTACGAGTCCGAAGCGCTTACTGCTGTATTGTTCCTATAACGATAGATTTTAATGGTTTGTGTATCAACACTGTGAAAATTCATTAGAGTCTAGACTATAGATAAATAATTAATGAATTTTCACAGCGTTAATACAAAAAAAACATAAAAATATATCCTTAAAAGACTTCACATTTTTTTTAAATTACTCAAAACAGCAATATTGTCAATTTTCATAACTAATTACTCACGAAAACACTTTCATCACTAATTGCATTGGTTTGAATTACTTTTCAGTAAGTATTGTGTATCAATGGAAAAAATAATTATTTTTTGTAAGCTCGGGATTTGTACGATTTGTATGCTGGGTCAGTTATGTCAATCACAAAATTTCAGTTGCCGGCAACAGTTTTTCATAATCCCACAAATCGGTTTTGTTTATGTTTCTTCACAATGCTGATGGATCTCATAATTTTGCAACAAGCTTTCAAACCCCCTTTTGTCAAAAGAGCCATACACAGAAAACCATAATTCGGATTCAATCGGAAGGTAGCAGAGATCTTTGTAATTCTGTATTCGATAAAATAATACCCAAATCACAAATAAATATAAGCCCTGCAATTTTTGCCGACCTCCCCTGAAAAAGGCTGACATTGGCTGAGTGAAACCGGTCTGAATTTAGCCTGACAGTTTGTTAAACTAGAAAGGAAGCTAGAAGACGTTTTTGTGTCTTCTGTCATTTTGTATGTAAGCTCTCTCCCTGTTGTACCGACCTCCGATCAGGAAGGTTGTGCTGCCGGCGTGTGTAAATTTTGACGAATATATTGTGTGTTAAAAAAAGCCACGACTTTAATTTCTGCGAGTTGTAGTCCTCTCCGGTGTTCCTCCTTTATTCTTGATTACCACCCCTCCTGGTCAGCCTCGTACCAAGCAATAAGTCAAGAAACACAAATAATAAAAAAGAAAAGAAAAAAGCAATCGACCGCGGTCAAGACGTGATATAACATTTTCATCCAGCCGTAAAAGCCTTAAAACGAGAAAAATCCTTTGATCTTTATAACTAAGCCCGATGACCAATTGACCGGTCCCTAGTCCAGTGGTAACACTTCGGACTCGTAAATGGAAGGTTGTGAGTTCGAATCCCGGCGGAGCACAAAAAATAAACCATTTATATTTTCAAATTTGCTCTTCATATGCTGGATTGAAAAATTCATAAGCCTTTACCAGAGACCGGCCATCAAAAGGTCCATCCAGCTTTACAGCAACTGGGTCTTTCTTGAGAATTGGCGCACTCTACCGACAACCAAGCTCGCAGAGGGATCTTGAGGTGTGATACACACAAAAACAGCGCTCACGAAAATAAATCAGCCTGTGTTTTTTTTTAACAACGACAACAGAACACACAGATCGGTTTATGACATTATCATGTAAAACCAAAAATGACAAAATATTGATCGTGATCCGAAGGTTGCGCAAAGCTTCCTCAGATTATGCCAGCGGTCATCGTTTATTCTGGTCAGGTAAAACAATCGCAGAAATGTCGGATTTTTCCGGTAACAAACCAGATTACTGTTCCGTCCGAACATAGACGCATGGGTAATCTGGTGATGGATAAAATTGACGAATTTTAAAGGAAAAAGGCATTATTTTATGGCATTGTGGTATGTGTTATACTATATACTAAAACATAAAATTTGACACGTAAAAACATGTTTTGTACGACTACACAACTGCAACGTTTGACAGGACTGAGACAAAAGTGGTAGATAGTATGCATCAATGCAGTAGGTGAGTTTCTGTTCTTCTATGTTATTACTCAATGGTCTTGGTCATGGTTTGGTCTCCTTGATCAACCGCTGGCTGTCTAATACCTTTCTCTTTATATCCCAGAATTCTGTCGCACGACAGTCCGTCATTACTCCGTCCAGCAATCTTGCTCTGGGTCTACCCACTGCCCTGCGACCCTATGGGTCCGTCACTGCAACCATCTTCTCCAACACTGCAACCAGGCTCTGATGGTCCATTCGCTGGATGTGACCCAGCTAATGCAAGCTGCTGACTATCAGTGAAACACAACAAATAAAAAAACCACTAAAAATTACTGAGCACAGCACACCCTCACTCAGGGATCAGCTTCATTGGCTGAAAATAAAGGAGAGGGTGGAGTACAAAGTCTGCTTAACTGTATTTAAGTCTTCGCAAAACATTGCGCCACTGTATGTCTCAGAGCTATGTGTGGGGGACTCAGTAGAGGGTAGGCGGGGGATTTTGAGATCTGCATGCAGCAGTGCTGTGATTAGACTCAAGGTTCCCCGCAGAAGCGGAGGAATGCCTTTCCCCACAAGAGCTGAGAGCTGTGGAGAGTGCAAATGCTTTTAAATCAGGATTGAAGACATGTCTGTTCAAGAGGGGCTATGGTTCTTCTGCAGTCTCCTTGCGGTGAACTCACAAAACGGCACTAAAAATATTGTCAAATTATTATTATTAGATATTATTATTATCAACGTCTTGGTACATTCTGTATAGGTCAGAGTTGAGGCTCAGCTGTTTACTGTTGGTAAATAAATCGAATTAAAATACAAATAATAATGAAAAGTTCTAACACTCTGTTAATGGCGGTTGAAGTTTGTTTGACAGTTGAAACTGACAGCTAAATTAATAAAATAATTATCGATAAATTTCATTGACATTACTTCTGAAAAATAAATTATTACATTTCTTGATTAATTAAGATCATGATATTACTTCACTTAAAGGTCCGTATGAGTCTGACCACTTGAACTGTAAAAACTGGTTCACTCTTGCCAATGTCACCACTGTTTGAGGGAATGTTTATATGTGTTCATGGGTTATGTTCATTAAAGCTTGGACTTAATTTGCAATGGAACATGCAGCATGTTAAAGCGCAAATTAACACGTGTTTGCTTATGCATTTCATATGAATCTTGTATGATAATATTATCTCCTTGTTACATACTTATGTGTTGTCGGCATTTCTTGGACCGGTCCGTAGTCCAGTGGCAACACTTCGGACTCGTAAATGGAAGGTTGTGGATTCGAATCCTGGCAGAGCACAAAAATATACCATTTATTTTTCCAAATGTGCTCTTCGCTGGGTTGAAAAGTTCATAAAACTTTACCAAAGACCGGCCACTGAAAGGTCCATCCAACCTTACAACAAATGGGTCTTGCTTGAGAATTGGCGCTTTCTACAGCGACGACCAAGGCCGCAGAGGGCTCTTGAGGTGTGATACACACAAAAAAGGGCTCACCAAATAAATCATCCTAATATTATTATTATACATACTATAGATGTTGCAGTTCTTCCAACGATGTTTTTCATACATATTTCTTAAATATAAACTTCTTAAAAAAACTTGAAATATTGTACAGACATTGATTAATTGCTGTTTCATTTAGTTTATATTAATTGAAAAGAAAATCCCTTTCGACATCATAGTTAGGGTTCTAAAACTTTTAAGTGCAAGCGATACGTACAAAGTTGGAGAAGCTGCTTTCACGAAACTTTGATGGCATATTCTTAGAGCTTACATAAACTTACAATTTGTTGGTTCCTGTAACTGGTTTGAATTTAAACTTGTAAGTAATAAAAAGTCTTATCGACATTTTTTGACGATGTAGATACAGTAAATTTTTGTATTCCGTCCCTTCTAATCTAATCTTATCTATAATTATTAAATAATCCAAGTTTTAATTCACTTTTATATATTTTTTATTATTATTTTTGTCAAGTACTTTCGCCTAAAGCATCATACAATGGACTTTCACTGTGTAAACCACCAAACCCTTACAAATATTAATCTAATCTAAGTTGCAAAGATATGTTACATTGGAGATTCACATTACATGCATTCACACAACCAGACACGTACAAGTTTGCGCTTGCACATGCCTCATGTGAACCTACAACCTAAAAACCAAATCTCAAATGGACATACACCCTGCAACTCTTGCCGTCCTTCCCTGTAACAGGGGTGACATTGGCAAAGTGAACCATTTTTACAGCATGGGTGGTCAGCCGCATACCAACCTATAAGTCAAGGAACAAAGGTTCGATTGCGTAAATCGAGAGAATGTATGAAAAGTGAATCCCTCACTAGAATTGCCGTAGCATATTCCTAGCATTTAAATTTACGCGATTGAGGGGAATTTATGTAAATGTTGTATTATACTCGCAGGTGATTGTTCATAATTTCCGTAAACAGTTGAACCTCTTATTTTGAGCATAAGTTGTTCCAGAACCTCGCTCGTGATGTGAAGCACTCGTTACGCGAAAACTAATTTTCCCATATACATCCAGTCCGGTCGATAGCTCAGTTGGTAGAGTGCTTGCATTCTACCCCGTGAGCTCGGGTTCGAATGCCACCGTGGAGGGTGTCAGAAATGATTTCCTATTTCGGTGTTTATTTCAAACCCCATAATAAAAATACCGGCAAGGTTTACTCAGCCTTCACAAGAAATGAGTACCAGTCCCCTCGGGAGCTGGGAAACCCCCACTTCAACTGAAGTGGTTGGCGTAAGGCCGGCCCCCTTATCTGTAAAAATAAATAGGTTCAACTCGCCACATGCGACCCCTTCGGGGATAACGCGGCAAGAAGTTACACTATATGTGTAGCTTAGTTGCGTTTTTTTTTTTTGCGTTGCATCAATGTAAAACACGTTAAAGCGTTCCATGCGTAGTATATATTTTAAAGATTTATTCAAATAAAATGACATGCTTATGTTGTTAATATAAAATTACATGCTTATGTACTTATACATATGTACGTTAATGATCGTAACAACCTACATAAGAACATTTTGAAAAATCTAAACTAGCTGATTATTAAATAAATTTAATAATGTGTAATAAAATGTAATTTGTCGTGTATGTTCTTTGACTTATAGGTTGGTATGCGGCTGACCACCCATGCTGTAAAAATGGTTCACTTTGCATATGTCACCCCTCTTACAGGGAAGGACAGCAAGAGTTGCAGGGTGTATGTCCATTTGAGATTTGATTTTTATGTTGTAGATTCACATGCGGCATGTGCAAGCGCGAACTTGTACGAGTCTGGTTGTGAGAATGCATGTGTGAATCTCCAATGGAACATATCTTTGCAACTTAGATTAGATTAGATTATTATCGTTGATGTAGACCGATTGCATGAGCGCGCTAGATCAGCTACGCTTTCACCACCTTCTCGCTTTTCCATGATTTTAAGTTTCTTTTCTACAGTTACTTTTATTCTCCTATGTTTGTCTTCTTATGGTTTTTTCTTCTGGTACATTTTTGCAAGGGTTATGAAACTTTGCACAAAAAAATGCAAATAATGTCTGAACATACGCTTAGAAAAACCCCTTTCCCCTTTCTGCGTCACTCGTTTTGCGAAATGTCGCTCTTAAAGTACGTATACAAAGAAAGTGTGAAAGGAAAAAGAGGGAAGGGACTACCGAGAAAAGTATGGAGTGATCAGATTGAGGAGATTGTGAAAGAATCGGATATACAAAGTGAGCGTAAAAGAAGAAAATGCATGAAAAAGGTGATGGATATAAATGAATTGAAAGAGGTATGTAAGGATAGGAAAAAATGGAGGCAGCTCTGCAGAGGCTCTTGTCACCCCTAGCGGAATGGCGACAGAGAGTTACAGAAGGGAGCAATTGTTTCACATTTATTTTTGCTCGTTATGCGAATAACTCGTTATGAGAGGTAATCGTTAAGAGAGTTTCCACTGTATTATAGAAATTTAGTACATTAATACACCCTTCAGATTTTAGTACAATGTCCTTATGTTCAGCTCATATGAGTTACATTGGCTCAATAATCCCTTCAGGTTTAATCTCGCAAAGGAAACTCGTAAGACGTAGAGTCAACTAGCGACCACAAGTACGTTATGGGAAATGCTATTAAAATAACGAAAACGCGTTTGACTTCGCTGTAACCGTAACTCCCTCTAACACGGCCCAGTTTCATCCGGATTCGGTCATGAAATATAAGAGATTTTGGAACATCGAAGTACTCCCATATCACGCCAATTATGCGGAAGCTGCACTGGCTCAAGTTCTCAGAAAGAGTGCGGTACAGATTGTGTGTCATGATAAAATACATCATAAATGGACCAGCACCAGAATACCTCAGAGAACTGTGTCAGATGCAGCAAGCCACTAGCTCCAGGACTCTAAGGGTGAGCTAATGTAGGCTCCGCAAGGCAGAGCTTGCCCCTCAGGGCAACCTCAACCAACTTTGGTGATCGTGCTTTTTCGGTTTCGGGCCCAATGGCTTGGAACGAGTTGCCGGTTGAGGTGAGGAAAGAGCAGGACAGGGCAAGCTTCAGGAGGAAGCTGCAGACGCACCTGTTTCAAAGGGCATACCCGGAATAAAGGGCCCTTGTGACTAAATTTTAGTGAAAACGGCGCTTCAGAAAAAAAACAACCAAATATATATATATCGCCGGAAAAACTACGCTGGATTGTGTGAGAGCTAGAAATATGCTACAGCTATTTTCACCTCACGACAGGGGATTTTTCAGGCTAAAAGAAGTGTGCAAGGACACATCACAGTAGAGACACATGTGCCGAGATACTGGCCATCCCTAACAGAATGTCGGCATGATAACAGTTACCAGACGAGCCACCATAAGGGGTGGCAGGATACAGTTAGTATTAATTAAATATAAAAACTGGATGATTCCTTTAGGATACCTTTAGGATACCTTTAGAAATACCTTTTATCCTTAATGATGAAAGATTACAAAGTTAATGCCTCTACAATCAACCAAGAAATACTGGATTGTATAACTACGCGCGGTACATGTTTCCTAATATCTATGGCCAAGGGTACTACTCGTATATGAAATAAGCAACTTAGCGAAATCCTTAGTTGAAATTTCTGACGTTATTTAGCGATGCTGACGACAGTTCAGACTTTCATATAATTTAATTCCTTGCTCCATACTGCCGCAGATATTATATTATAAGATTATGGTAAACGGAAAACAAGTAAGAGCGAGTACTGCAAACAATACTCTTACGGATGTCGAGTCCGTTTTTTAAACTTTGATATTTACCAAAATATATTACCTGGTTAGTCTGGTCGATAGCTTATTTGGTAGGTGATTGCATTCCATGCCAAGAGCTCGAGTTCGTACCCCACCGAGGCGAGGGTGTAAGAAATGATTTCCCGTTTCGGTTTTTATTTCAAACCCAAAAATAAAATACCGGCAAGGCTTACTCAGCCTTCACCAGAAATGAGTACCAGCCCCCTCGAGAGCTGGGAACCTTACCTGTAAAAATGAATAGGCTCCACCATAAAATACATTTAAGGTATATTATTTTTTCTCGTGTGTCTTCAGTGAAGATTGATGATCATGGCAATCGATACTGCTTCACGAAATGTTTAGTCTAAAACTAAAATGAAAGAAAATAGCTTTTTGTGACGATATCTGTTACTTAAGGATATACATTATATTATTTTATAATTATTTTAAAAACTATTAAACGTTTCCCTAACGACCTGACTGTATGAGGTAACAATTTTATGTTTTTGTTATTTGTGCGGACTCTATTATTATAGTAACTAAACATATTTTTTGACTTATAGGTTGGTATGAGGCTGGCCACCCATACTGTAAAAATTGGTTCACTTTGCCAATGTCACCCCTGTTTCAGGGAAGGTCGGCAAGAGTTGCAGGGCTTATGTTCATTTGAGATTGGGTTTTATATTGTAGGTTCACATGCGGCATGTTTAAGCGCAAACTTAAACGTGTCTGCTTGTGGGAATACATTTAAAATAAATCTTAGATATAATATAGCTAGATTATAGATGTTATTTGACAAATAACAACAATGATTCTATCATTTACGGGATAGATGGAATAGGGATTATGGCATTCATGATTGTTCAATTGTTGTTTACCATTTATAGTATGAACATAAGATTATTAATCCATAAATTTCACGAGTTAGCGCCCACCATCCTATATAATTATTTCCGTTAATATTTGGTTAACAGAGAAACATGAATTTAACCCTACGATGTTGTATGTATTTTTCAACCATAAACCTATCTACTAGATCTGTCTGTCGATGGGCCAAACCACCGGTCAAGAGGTAAATGCTACAGACTCTTAATCAGTAGGTTGTGGGTTCGAGTCCCGACGAAGTCCAAAAATTATCATTTAATTTTTACATAATATGATGCTTTTTAATGGGTTGAAAAAAATATTTATATGCCTATATCAAAGAAATAATCAAATATCAAAATAATAACACTAAATTTTGCAGACAGGAGCTTTGCGGTGGCCGGGCCGGTTGCCTGGAACAATTTGCCCGTCGGTGTTTGCGCGAACAAGCGTACCACCACCTTCAGAAAGGGATTGAAGACACTGCTTTTCTCCAAAAGCCATGACGTCCTTGAGATGGTCCTGGACCATTAAATGGCACCATAGGAAAGAAATCATCCATCATCACCATCAACCAACGGACAACAGTCCATCTAGCTTTACAGTAATGACTTCGAGAAAGTCGGATTTTGTTTTTTAATCTGATCGGTCCGTAAGTCTAGTGGTTTGAATTCCCAGTACAGAAAAATAAAATAAGGTTTTCAAATAAGCTCTTCGCTGCGTTACAAAAACATACGTCTTGCAGACAATTTGGATGGACCTTTCATCACCAGGATTTTGTTAAAAAAAAGATTGGTGATTAAATGTCCATCCAATCATTAAGCAAGTTGGCCATGTTTGAGATATATTTCTTCTAAAATGTCGATCAAGTTCGTAGAAGGATTTTGAGGAGTTCTTCAAACACAAAGAGCTCACCGAATAATTCATGTTGTATTAACTTATCATAACTTCATCCTGAACTTCTCGTTCTTTTCTTTAGGAGACATTCTTATTGTACGGTTCATATATTTATTCTTGCTCACCGTATAAAAATGATGTTTTTTGTTAACTCGTTAACTATGCTTGCTACGTCAACGACGTTACCATGTTGAAAGCACCGGTTTCCATAGATCACCGAAGTTAAGCAACATTGGGCGTACAGTACTTGGATGGGTGACCGCTCAGGTACACTGCGTGTCGTTGGCATCTTGGACCGGTCCGTAGTCCGTAGTGGCAACACTTCGGACTCGTAAATGGAAGGTTGTGGATTCGAATCCCGGCGGAGCACAAAAATATCCCATTTATATTTCGAATGTGCTCTTCGCTGAGTTGAAAAATTCATAAACCTTTACCAAAGACCGGTCACTGAAAGGTCCATCCAACCTTACAACAACTGGGTCTTGCTTGAGAATTGGCGCTTTCTACAGCGACGACCAAGCTCGCAGAGGGCTCTTGAGGTGTGATACACACAAAAACAGCGCTCACCAAATAAATCATCCTATTATTATTGTTATTATTACGTTGGCTTTGAGCGAGCCGCAAACGGGTTTTATTCCATTGCATAATTCCTTGACATAGGTTGGTATGAGGCTGACCACCCATACTGTAAAAAATGATTTACTTTGCCAATGTCACCTCTGTTTCAGGGAAGGATTGACATAAGTTGCAGTGCTTATGTTCCTTTGAGGTTTGGATTTCATTTGTAAGTACACATTCAGCATTTGTAAGCGCGAACTACACGTGTCTGTTTGTGGGTATGCATTTGATATGATCTTTAAATGTTAATATATATTTGCAACTTAAATTATATAATATAGATAGAAGACAGAAGACAGAAGAATACAAGCAAATTGGTTGCAAAAGAAACAGACGACACAGACACCTCAGCGGCACTACAACAAGTGTCATAGACCCCTAGAGTCTCTAGAATCTAGGGAGTCTCCCGCACAGGATTTCTTTAAAAAAAGAAAGATGTTCTTGAAAATCATAGGGTTAATATTTTGTTGAAGTGAGGAACATGAATTTAACGGAGATTTGGCGGGAACGCCGCCATTTCGCTTGTAATTATTGATAATCGCGCTTCTGTATTGTTGATTAATTAATATTAATCAGATAATTATGGTAATTAATCTTCGTTAGAATTATTGGAAGAACAAATTTTGTGTTTCTATTATAATGTAGCGAGAAAATTATCTTTAATGCAATGAACAATTTTGTTGTATGAATTAATATGAATCTAATCTAATCTAATCTAAGTTGCAAAATATATGTAACATTAAAGATTCACATTATATGCACAAGTTTGCGCTTAAACATGCCGTATGTGGTCCTACAATATAAAAACCTGAATCTCACATGGACATACACCCTGCAACTCTTGCCGACCTTCCCTTAAACAGGAGTGACATTGGCAAAGTGAAACATTTTCTACAGCATGGGTGGTCAGTCGCATACCAAACTATAAGTCAAGGAACATACACAACAAATTACATTTTTAAAATCAACAAATTATAATAAGTATGGTTGTTCCTTGACTTATAGGTTGTTATGCGGCTGACCACCCATACTGTAAAAAAATTGGTTCACTTTGCCAATGTCACCCCTGTTTCAGGGAAGGACGGCAAGAGTTGCAAGGCTTATGTTCATTTGAGATTGGGTTTTTATATTGTAGGCCCACATGCGGCATGTGTTAGTGCGAAATTATACATATCTGCTTGTGGGAATGCATTTAATATAAATCTTAAATGATACATATCTTTGCAGCTTAGATTAGATTAGATTAGATTAGATGGTCATCAAAAACTAACAGAAAACAAATTCTTATTTAAAAAAAACCCTGGCCGCCAACATCACAGATCAACCGCCATTTCTTTCTGTCCTTACACATTTCTTTCATTTCCTCCAGATGAAATATGAAAAGAAAAAAAAATATGAAAAATTATAAAAAAGGTGATGTGAGTGAATCGAAAGAGGATCGATAGAAAGAAGATAGAAGGTTAAAAAGAAAAATAGCCGCAGAGAGTTCATTTTCCGGTACATTGACATCTATAATCCAAGTCTCAAAGATAGGTACCTCTTATTTGTTCACAATTGTTAGGCTCGTATTCAATGCAGAGTTTGAAAGTTCGCGCTTACACATGCTGCATGTGTAATTACAAAATAAAACGAACCTCACATGAACCTTGCAACTCGCGTCGCCTTTCCCTGATACCAGGGCGACATTGACATGAAGTGTATCAAGTTTTTATGACATAAAGGGTCAGCCGCCAGCCTTATATCTGTTAAGTTGTGGGATCGAGGGTTGATTAATTAAAACTATTTTATTTACGAATTCACAATATATTTTTACTAGTCAGCCATGCTGATGACAGGAAGAAGTACCAGAGACAACAATTATAATTTAGTAGTGATGTAACATATATACCTACCTAATATTTCTCAACACTCCTCCTCAAATTTAACTTAGAACAACATATTAAATTTGCCTATAAAACATGAGCATATTTAAACAAGCAAAATAAACTTAAGTTACAACAAATTACTATTTAGTTCTTTATTTTACAACAGCTCTACTCTATGAATACATTTTATAAAGATTTATCATTAAACAAAATAACCTTAGTGACTCTTAACTCTAAAATCAACTTTAGGAAAATACTCTTTATAAACTAAAATTTAAATTAATCCATAATTTGGTTAACAAAATTTACAAACTTTTCTTTACACAGGCTTTTAGTCATTAAATCAGCTAAATTGTTATTAGAATTTACATACTCAATTGAGATGATGTTCTTTTCAACAATGTCTTTAAGGAAATGAGCTCTTATATCTATATGTTTGGTTCGCTTAGAATTTTCATAACTTTTAGACATAGATATAGCACTTATATTATCAACGAGTAATAAAGCATCACAGTTGTCGTTAAGATGTTTACTCAGGCCCTTAAGATTTACCAACTCTTGTGCAGTGGCAGCAGCAGCTATGTACTCAGCTTCTGCTGTTGACAAAGCAACACATGATTGTTTCTTCGAGAACCAGGCTATGGGATTTGCTCCATGTAGGATTATGCCTCCACTTACGCTCTTTCTATCTCTTCTATCACCAGCCCAATCCGAATCTGAGTATCCATATAAGTTTGCATCTTCAATTTTTCTAAAAATAAGCCCTTTGTCCTTAGTCTCCTTAAGATAGCGCAGGACTCTTTTACCAGCCTTCCATAGACTCTCATTCGGCTTATCCAGATATCTACTGAGATATGAAACAGCAAATGTCAAATCTGGTCTTGATGTTACTGTCAGGTATATTAAACATCCAATTAATTCACGATAAGGCACATCCAGTATTTCATCATCTTCATTAACTTGTATATTATATTGTATTTCTATTGGTGTCTTTATTCCTTTGCAGTCAGTCATATTAAATCTTTTAAGGATATTCTCTATCATGGTTTCTTGTTTTATTATCAAGGTGTTGTTACTTCGTTTGATTTCCATGCCAAGAAATTTTCTTACTTCGCCTAAGTATTTAGCATCAAATTCATTCTTTAGTGCCTTTATGATATCTCTCCCATTTCCCATTATTAAGATATCGTCTACATATATCAGCATCCAGGTGTCGTTTTTGTAGTAAAGACAGTAGTCATATTCTGACCTTTGAAATTTATTTTTCTTAGCAAAATTATCTATTGTCTCATTCCAACACTTTGGTGATTCAGTCAATCCATACAATGCTCTTCTTAGTTTTAATACTTTATTTGAATTCTTTGATTTCAATCCTTGAGGAACTTTTATGTATACATCTGACTTTAGTTTTCCATTTAAAAACGCTGATGGTATATCAAGTTGAGTAATCATTAAGTCTTCTTGGACTGCCTTTGATAGAAACATTCTCACTGTAGAGTGTCTCGCAACAGGGGCATAATTGCTATCAAAAATATCTCCTTTCTGCTGTTGGAATCCTTTCACAACTAGTCTAGCCTTTTTGGTTTCTTCATCTTTTTCTTTAAAAATCCATTTGGTATCAATAGCTTTCTTTCCTTTGGGTAATTCTTTTTCTTCCCAGGTCTCTAATTTTTCAAGTGCTTGTAACTCTTTATTGATAGCTTCTTTCCATTCTGTATTGCTTATAGCCTCTTCATAGGAGCTAGGTGTATTTGCGCTCAAGCAAATAACTATATTTGTCTCATACTCATCAAGATGTGCAGGTTGTGTTACTATTCTTCCTGATCTTGTTGTTTTCTCTTCTCTTGTTGCATCCTTGTTTAAATTTCCCTCATCAGTGACTTGTTTGTTTCCTTTTCCTTCCAAATTCTCAGTTTCTTGTTTCTCTTCTTGTCTCATCTCTATTTTATTTTCTTGGTTTTCTTCTTCTTCTTCTTGAATATATCTTCTTTCCTCGTTTTCTTCCTTTTTGTAAACTGTATCACTTTCATCAAATCTCACATCTCTTGATATTATTATTGAATTTTCTTCTGGATTCCACAATCTGTATCCCACTGTATTATAGCCAACCATTCTTGTCTCTTTTCCTCTTTTATTCAGTTTGTCGCGTTGAGGTACTATAGTGGCCCACGCTTTTGCGCCAAAAGCTCTTAGTCTTGATAGGTCACAGGTTCCATTTTTCATGAAACACGGTGTTTTATAATTTATTGCTGATGAAGGTGACCTGTTCAGCTGATAGGCAGCACATTGAATAGCTTCGCACCATAAAGTTTTGGGCAAATTAGTATCTGCAAATAAAGTTCTTACCTTATCACACAAGGTACGATTTAATCTTTCCGCTACTCCGTTGGACTGTTTTGTGTAGGGTAAAGTATATTCTAAACTTATTCCTTTTTTCTTACAAAAATCTTTTAACTTGTTGGCTGTATATTCCCCGCCATTGTCGCACCTGATTCGCTGAACTGTACTTCCAGTTTCATTTTCAATCCTTCTTATATAGTCAATCAGTTTCTCTGTTGCTTCAGATTTGTTTACCAAAGGGAACACTACACAGAAATGAGAATAATCATCTAATACCGTCATGAAATATTTCTCACCATTTAGTCCACACTCCTTGACAGGTCCCGCTATGTCTGTGTGCAACATTTCTGCTACTCTTTTAGATCTTGGTCTTGTTGTCGGCTGAAATGGTTCTCTAGTTGCCTTTCCTTCCATACATGGGCTGCACGTTTTATTACTTATTGGTAGGTGCATAATACCCAAACATTTTCTATTTAAATGGCCCAGACGTTTGTGCCAAAGAACATCATCACATTGGTTTTTACCTGTACTAATATTACACACTTCATGACATACATTAGCATTTAATTTGTACAATTTCCCATCAGAATTACCAGTAACAAATGAATTCTTTCCAGTAATAACAACTTTATATTTATCAAACTTTACATGAAATCCGGCCTCGGTTATCTTTTTGACTGAGAGTAAGTTATAGATTATGTTTTCTACAATTAAAGCATCAACATTTATTTTTAAGTTTTTGTATTTTATTTTTAAATTACCTTTTTTGTAAGCATTAATGTACTGGCCATTTGCAACTAATATTTTTACACTTTTATCTAGTATTTGAATGTTTGTCATGTATTTTTCAAATTTTTCACTTACAAGATGTTGTGTGCACCCTGAGTCCACAATGAAGGTGATATCATAGCCTTTGTTTATACTTTCAGCACTAAAAACATTTTCACTGGCTACAAAACCGATCTCCGATTCACTCATTAATGAAGAAGCACCTTGTCCCGGGAAGCCTCTGCCTCGGGATACTCGTCCTTGAAATCTGCCTCTTCCTCTGCGATTTTGACCATAACCTCGACCTTGACCTTGGTTCCGTCCTCCTCTGTATTTTCCTTGTTCCTTATTACCAGTACTACACTCATAAGACTTGTGCCCTGGTTTCCCGCATGTGTAACAGTACATCATAAATGCGTTCTCCTGGTTCACTGTATCGGTGCTGATCTTAGTTTCGGCATCCAACAGTCTGGCCTTGACAAAATCAAAACTTAACTTCTTTTCTGAAGCCATTGTTTCTATTGATGTAATTACAGGATCATATTCTTTCGGCAGTGATGAGAGTAGGTAACAAATTTGATCTTCTTCGTCTACTTTGACGTCGATGGCTTTCAGGTCGCTGATAATCGAACTAAACTTGATTAGGTATTGCTGCAGCGGCTCATTATTGCATTTCAATGTTATTAATTTGCGTTTCAAGTGGAATCTGTTGAAAACACTTTTTCTTTCAAAAACATTTTGAAGAAAATGAAGCATTTCTCTTGCAGTTCTGCCATCCTTAATGATTTCTATATATTTATCAGACACGCTTTGAGCCAAGATTGATTTAGCTTTCGCATCATCCTTTTTGGATTTTTCTGTATGAATTTCACTTTCATCCAACACATATTCAACCTGCTTCTCCTGTAGAATAAGTTTTAGACGAAATTTCCACGTACTAAAGTTTGACTTCTCATCCAAAAATGGCAAATTAGACAAAGCAGCGCCAGCCATTTTTTTTACTATCCTTTTTTACTGCGCGGATCGCAACCCCAAAATATACTTCACTATTAATCAACCTCACTCACTATTAACCACGTTCTGCTACCATGTTAAGTTGTGGGATCGAGGGTTGATTAATTAAAACTATTTTATTTACGAATTCACAATATATTTTTACTAGTCAGCCATGCTGATGACAGGAAGAAGTACCAGAGACAACAATTATAATTTAGTAGTGATGTAACATATATACCTACCTAATATTTCTCAACAATATCAACCTATTTGAAAATAAATAATTTTAATGTAAATAATTATAAAATATACAAATAGTATTATTCTGTTTAATGGGTTTTCAAATTATACGAACTTATTTTTATACTAATTGTATTATTTATGTATATATATTTTTTATAATAAAAATAAATATTTTTAAGGCACACAAAAATACTGAAACGGCTAACAATACAATTAAAATTTCATTGAATTCAATTGTTTTTATTTTTTTGATAAATTCGATAGGAAAAACAAAGTTTCAATTCACTCTTATTTATATTTTTAAGCGTTTTCGCCTGAGGAGGCATCTTCAGGAGAATTTTTTTTCTTTTATTCATAAGTTTAAGCAAATTGTAGTCGTGTACAAAATATTTTATTTTCATTGTTGTCACCTTCTAAGCCTTGGATTATATTTCATCTTGAAACGAAATAATTTCAGCGTAGAATTATTGTATAAGTCTGAAGAAAAGGGGAGGCTTAGAGGGGCAAGGAAAAATGACGGACAATGAAGGAGCAATTCAAAACTAATTTGCATGTCATTAAAAGCGCTTAATTCAATGACGTCATTATGAGAATATGATGCGAAAATATTTTATGCTAAAACAAGAGAGTCCGCACATATATCAATATACTAACTTTAATCTGTGCAAAGTTAAATAAACATTTCCGACTCTTATATTTCAATCGTTGAGATTCCTTGACTTGAAAAAAGAAATATAAAATTTTAAAAGACCCGAAAAAATGGCGGTTGATCTGCAATATTGGTGGGTGAGGCTTGATTGATTCCTTGACTTATAGGTTGGTATGAGGCTGACCAACCATACTGTAAAAAAATTGTTCACTTTGCCAATGTCACCCCTGTTTCAGGAGAGGCCAGCAGGAGTTGCAGGGCTTATGACCATTTGAGATTGGGTTTTTATATTGTAGGTTCACATACGGTATGTTTAAGTAGGAATTTATACGTATCTGATATGTGAATATGCATTAATGTGAATCTCTAATGCTACATAATATATTTTGCAACTTCGATTAGATTAGACACACGTATTTTCCATACATTTTTCTGCGTGTCTGCTTCAGGAAATACATTTAATATAAATCTTAAATGTAATAAATCTTTGCAACTTAGATTATAGCTTATAGATTCGACGGTAGACCCACATTTCAAAGGCAGTGATTGTCCAGTACCTACGCGTCCACCCTATTCAAAGTATGTATTTTATTTTTAACCTTAAACATTTATTTAAAATTTTTGTTAACGAGTAACATAATATTGAAATAAAATATAACAGAGTAATACGCGAAACGCAAACGCAATTAAGCTTCACATATAGTGTAACTTCTTGCCGCGTTATCCCCGAAGGGGTCGCATGTGGCAAGTTGAACCTGTTTATTTTTACAGGTAAGGGGGCCGGCCTTACGCCAACCGATTGAGTTGAAGTGGGGGTTTCCCAGCTCCCGAGGGGGCTGGTACTCATTTTTTGTGAAGGCTGAGTACACCTTGCCGGTATTTTTATTATGGGGTTTGAAATAAACACCGAAATAGGAAATCATTTCTGACACCCTCCTCGGTGGGATTCGAACCCGAGCTCACGGGGTAGAATGCAAGCACTCTACCAACTGAGCTGTCGACCGGACGGAAATTGAGATATAATGATTTCATTTACACGTTGGGAAATTAGAGGAAACAATTTGCCTGGAATTGAGTTACAAGTTGTTGTAATTCTCGCGCGTGTGTGTTTGTGCCGGATTAACGTATAAATCAGACCGACCTCGCGTGCGGTTTAATCTAAGGGCTGTAACTGAGGCGATGCATACTATCAATTCACAGGCCCACTCACAGCTATTCGTGACGTCGACGAAGGTAGGCGAGAACACTAACTGAAGTTAGCTATATTCTTTAATCTAAGTTTAAAAGAGGTTTTAACATTTAAAATTTATAGTAAACGCATGCCCACGAAAGAAACGTATAAGTCCACCCAAGTACACGTGTTACGTATGTCCTTACAAAATAAAATCTCGAATGCACACAAACCTTGCAACTTTTGCAACCCTTTCCCGAAACAGGGGTGATACTGGCAAAGTGAGATTAAGCGCCCTTGGAGTGACTACATTACATCACGAAACGGCGCTAAAAAGAAATTATCAACTCATCATCAGAGAACCAATGTTTACGAAGTATGCAAGTACAAGTTATATATATTTTTTCAAATAACAATTAATAAAAATTCAGCTGGTTCATCCTGCTGAGACAGTCTGCCTCTAGAGTTGAGAACAGATTCAAGAAGTTAGTTAGAAAATAATAATTTCAAGAGAAAGAAAGAATAAATTGAAGTTTCAGCACATAAAAGCTTCATAATAAGTACCTATCCAATCGAGCTACAATTTTTACCATTATTCTTATGAATGACTCGCCTACCAATATGATGACTTGCACTAGTAAGTACTGCATTGATTGAAGGTATTGCCTATGACCGAGTATATTTTAGGTCTTCAAAAATAAATTATATATTGTTATGTATACAACGAAACAAATAAAATTAAAATAATTGAACGTAACGAAATCAATTACCAAACAAAGAAAAGCGAAATTATTAAAAAAAAAAAGTGAAAACAAGCAGTGTTACAAATAAAGAAAAATATGTTTTTTCTTTTTGTTTATTTGAAAATATAATAAATAATTTATTAAAAACTTTTGATATTAAATGGTCAGAAATTTTGGGATACATATTTCACTTTTTTGTTTTTGAAAATAAGCCTTTTGATACAAACATCGTTTGAACAACAATTTTGTTTGAAAAACTTTTTATTCAAACTTTGGGATCAAATCAGAATTATTAATTTATTTAATTAAAACAACTTTCAAATGGAATTCTTTTCATCAAATGCCACAAAAGTTGAGGTCTGTATTTTTGGGATTTTCTAATTAAAAAATAGCGTGATTTGATCAACATAAAATTAAAAAGTTATTATAAATTTTAATACTTCTAAAATCGTTTTTTCTGTAATACTATAAAGAAAGTTAAAATGTATATCCCTTCTATTTTTTTATGATCAAGTATTGAAGATTTACGAGATAAGACTTAAGCCCCAAATAAAGTTTTTTTTTGGGTTGTCATTTTCACGAATCGTAACCATACACAATCGTAAACCAATATTTACAGTATAGGTGGTCAGCCTCAAACCAGCCTATTGTAAAACACATATTAGGAAAGGAAACAAATGAAATAAAATGGACATGATGAGTTTCATGGATGAGTTTGCCTTTTGCCTATCAACCCGGCCGACTGACGTCAATTAATGTGATCGTTGACCCGATCGTTGTGTGAAAGTTTAAACGTTTTATAATGTAAAGGATAAGCTGTAATAACAAAAGCCATAAATAACAATTAATTTAAGAATTTATACTATGGTTTGAAATAATTCATCAATAAATTTTTAAAACTAAATTTCTTGAAATAAAGTAAAAGTTGTACATATTTCCACAGAAACCTGCATACTCTATTCGTTCAAAGTAAAAAATGACCAATTTACAATTTCTTGTTTACTGCGAGGGAATTTTCTTTTATGGAAGTTTTATTTTTAAAGATTTCGGCTCGAGCTTAATTCTGCCAACTTTCCGACATCAAAAGAAGCCTTGTTCTATAAAACTTTAATAAAAGCCAGTCTAACTTTTAAATTAACTTGTTATATTTTGCGGAACACTTTCAAAATATTAATGCACATGTTGTTAAAAAATACATTTTTTTCTGTATTAAAATCGATTGGTGGTCTAGTGGTAAATTCCATAGAATCGTAATTGGATGGTTTTGAGTTTTATTCCCGGTGGAGCACAGAGAAAGGATTACAAAATTAACAACAAATTACCACAAAGGTCTATACAACCTTACAAGAATTGGGTATTTTCGCAACGCAACTTAGCTACGCATGAAGTGTAACTGTTTGTCGTGTTTTCTTTCCCAAGGGGTCGCATGTGGTCAGTGGAACCTATTTTTTTTTTTTAAATAAAACCTTAACTGGATACCATTTCTGAAACACTCGGTGGTATTTGAACCAGAGCTTTCGCAATGGAATGCAAGTACTTTACCAATTGAGCTATAGACCGAACAAATGGACTCTGCTATATATTTCTATATAACAAAATAAATGAAACATCTATCTTACAATTTGTTGTGTATGTTCCTTGACTTATAGGTTGCGGCTGACCGCCCATGCTGTAGAGAATGGTTCACTTTGCCAATACTACCCCTTGTTTCAGGGAAGGACGGCAAGAATTGCAAGGTGTATGTTCATTAGAGATTTTGGTTTTTATGTTGTATGTAGGTTCACATGCAAGCGTGAACTTGTACGTGTCTGCTTGTGAGAATGCATATTATTTAAATCCCCAATGTTACATATCTTTGCAAATTAGATTAGGTTAGATTAATATACAGTTCCACCCTATTGTAGAACTACGAGTTGTACGTGCCTGATAAAAACATTACGTGAAAAAAACGCAGATGCCATCGAAATATTACGTTGGCTATGAAAAAAGACTGAACACAAAAGTATTTTCCTTTTGAAAGAACTCTGGATAAAAAAAACCCTTGTTAGTTGTTTGTACAAATAAACCGCGCCAGACACCATGTGTGTGTGAGGGGTGACAGTGTAAGAAATACCCAACCCTGTCATAAAACATTACGTTTAAACTAAACAGTAGCGCTTACTAAGAAATGCGTGGAAACGGAAACACTCGCTATGTGTGCTACTTAAGTGTGTGAGTATAAATTTTTGGTAAACGCTTTGGTTGTGAAAGTCTTTATACGTGATGTACTTGTTAAAAGTAAATAGCTATGGTCACGGCAAACATCCCTTTTTGTAAGAGATCTGCGAGAACTCAAAAGAAAAATGGGTATAAATAGTTTTTTTTGTGTGTGAAGATATTTTGAGGACAGTTTTCCTTTATATTTTTTTTATGTATGCATTGAAATTCTCGAAATATAAGTATTTGAAATAAGTGCTGTGTTGATATCGGGTCGATAGATCAGTTGGTAGAGTGCTTGCATTCCAAGCCGAGAGCTGGGGCTCGAATCCCACCGAGGGTGTCAGAAATGATTTCCCGTTTCAGTGTTTATTTTATAACTCAAATTAAAATACTGGCAAGGCTTACTCAGCCTTCACAAGAAATGAATACCAGCCCCCTCGTGAGCTGGAAAACTCCCCATCAACTGAAGTGGTTGGCGTAAGGCCAGCCCCCTTCCTGTTTAAATAAATAGGTTCCACTCGCCACATGCGAAACCCTTCAGGGGTAACGCGGCAAGAAGTTACACTTTATGTGTAGCTTATTTACCTACGTTTGCATTGCCAGACCCCTAGGGAGTGGTTGGCGTTAGGCCAGCCCTCTTCCCTGTAAAAATAAATAGGTTCCAATCGACACATTGGTCACGAAATTTATGTAATTTTTCCCCTGAGGATTTTTTAAATATTGACTTACTTGTATCAGATATAGGTTTATTGCTTGCATGCGTACACAGTTGATGAAAAAAAACGACAATTTAGCGACACAGACTTTCGACAGCGCGGGTTGAAAAGTGTGTCTATCTATAATCTATAATCTTAGCTGCAAAGATATGTTAACATTTAAGGCTCATATTAAATGCATGCCCACAGACAGGCACTTGTAGGTTCGTGCCTACACATTCTGCATGTATTCTATCATTCTATATTTGTAATAAACCTGTTCTCGCGCGCGTCCTGTAAAATTGACGCTTTTAAAACTTGAATTCAAATAGAGGTAACTCTGCAGAGGCTCTGGCCAACTCTAGCAGGATTGTGGCTGAGTGATAGTTACAGTTACAGTTTTGGTGCAAATTTTCCCGAAATTCTCGGTATTTTTGGAAAATGCCATACCGCCATATCGCCTATGAAATTTATGGCATTTTTTCCCTTGAGGGTATTTTTTATTGACTCGCTTGTATCAGAGGAGCGGCAGTGTGAATGAAAGATCTTCCCCATACGGTTCATGAACATTATTTTTATACTTCAGAAACCCCAATATCCCGAGAAATATGGTCGCTTCAAATAAACCCTTTTGACAAAAAAGGAAAAAATATAGAACTATTAATATACGTATGTAAGTAGTCATATTTAAAAAAGACAAAAAAAATTTGACACCTTATAGCCAGAGCTCGGTTGGAGGCAAAAAAATATTTTGTTGTAGATTGCACAAAGAGAAAAAAATCTTAATTCAAAATTGTGCTGGGTTCATTGTGACATAGTGGCGAATACAGATTTTAAGTTTAAAGTTTGAGGTTATGTTTTTTTTTCAATTTGAAAAAGGAAGACCGGATGCATACGAACAAACCGGATATCGAATCGTGAAACACGAAGTGAGCTATGATTGGTTCAAATATCATAGACAATTATGAGAATAGTGATGCCAGATGGGAATATTAGAATTTACCGGTAAATCACATAACTGATAGAAATCAAAAACATCTTGATATGGATACGGATCTTTTTTGGCACACACACTTATATATATTTAATTTTTTTCCACGGCGATCAATATAAGCACTTACTATCCTAGTTTCTTATCTTAGAGATTGGTATGAGGATGACCAGCCGCACTGTAAAAAAATATTCACTCTTCTAATGTCCTCCCTGTTTCAGGAAAAGACGGCAAGACTAGCTGGATCTTTGTTTAATTGAGTTTTTCAAATTTATATTCACACACGTGTAACTGCGAACTTACACGAGCCTGCTTGTGGGTATGCATTAGATTTGGACCTTAAATGGTAATCAATCATTGAAACTTTATTTATATTAAAGAAAAATTGAAAAAGTAGATTTTATATTTAAGGAAACCTTTGTAATTTTTTCTCATATTTTTAAAGCTTTCTACTTCCAATGAAATAAAAAATAAATATCATGAGATTATTCAACCGTATTTAAAAAATATTTTTAAAAGGTCTACAAGTTTTTCTTTCCAAAACCCTTTAATCCTGAGGTCTTGTAGGCTCCTTGTGACGTTTTGGATTTATTGGCTGAGCCCCAAGTATAAAGTATTACGTAAAAACTCAAGCATATCGTTTTACCAAAAATTAACGTGAAGTAAACACACACTGCAAGCGATGTTTTCGTTCTGATATAATTTTTGATAAACGCTATGTTTGAGCTGAAACGTAAATTATTTGAATAGTTAGGGCGCCATGACCTTTTTCCGGGCTCTTAATCCCACGTTTACGAAACATGATGCAACTAATGTAGCCAAAATAATTTTGACGGATAGCTGTGAGCAGTAACGACTAAATCTCACATTTCATTTCATACTTGCAGCTTTCAGTGTGTCCCACAACGCCATAGAGCTTAAAAAAACAAAATGATATTGCTATGATTTTACTGGGTTCACATTTAATTAACCTGCAATTATTTGTTATAAAATAATTTATTTTACACGATTTGGTTCACAATTTACAACAATTGTTTTCTAGCTCTGGTTTTCGACTTAACGGTTACATGTTTTAATCGACTCTCCCTAATGCCCCATTGCAGTCGCTTTATATAGGTATAAAAGAGATCTTTCTTGCATAGTCCAGACCATTCGATCTCTGTTCTAAATTACACTAGACCAGGGGTCGGCAACCTTCTGAGTCAGATGAGGCAAAAACTAAAATTTACATAACTCAGAGTTTGTAAAGACCCACAAATGTTTTCTTGACAACAAAAAATAGTGTCGACAGGAAGAGGGGGAGGGGCGGGGGTAGGTACGCAATATGCAAAAATCCATTTTAGTTGTCAAATGAAGAAACGGCCAACAAAACAAATCGTTCGTTGGCGGGTAAGTTATTAGCATCAAAACAACGATTTTTGAGTTTTTCGATCAGAAGTGTTTTGGGATTATTAATGGAGTCGCATGTGGCTCGCAGGTTGCAGACCCCTGCACTAGCCAGCTATTCATGTACCTTACTCCTACCATCATGGATCATACTGGACTGTTCTACACAGACTATTGAACCTGTTCAGGCGTGCGTAGGTACTTTGAAATTCGTAGTTCGTAACACTTAACACATCACCATACTAATGCCAGACTGTTCTATGTATGCATGTACAGTCACACGCAAGTACTCCAAGTTCGTAACAGTATAAATATGTGAAAATGAAAAAAAAACACCTGAGATGAAAACACTCCGCGCCATTGCTGCAAAAACACCGAGAGACCGACTGCGGAACTCAGAAATCAGAAGCATTTGCGATACTGAAGACATCGTCAGATGGAACAGGAAAAGGAGACGGTTCTGGAGGGACCATATAGACCGCATGAACGAAGGAAGGATAGCCCGAGTCGTGGCACAGGAGATGCCGGACGGCTAGCGTCTACCAGGTCACCCTCCCAAAAGATGGAAGAACAGCTGGTCTTCTGCATCACAGGAGGGAGTTCCACAATAAATAGATCATGATCTATAACAAGAGGAAGAAGAAGAATATATAGAAAAAACAGCCAACGCTACATTAGTAGCTGATCATCCGAGTCAAAAATACTATTCCAAGCATTGATCATGGCTTTCTCCACCAGGGGTTTTAAAGATAAGCTTTGTTTTTTCAGCCAAATCCCGCTCTACAAGCGCTCGTTGTCGACCACTGTGCTTGTCCATGCGATGCGGGTTGGTCCAAAGCTTTCCGCATGACTTTAAATTTGCAGCTACGTTAAACGTATGCACCATGGATTGTAACTGGACCGGACAAAACAAATAGATCCTTATTTAGAAGCTCTACGAGTCATAATGTACTCACTCCGGCAGGGGCGTGCATCCCATACAGGCACATGCGCCTAGCAGGTAGGCAAAATATGGTAAAAAAACGCATTTAAGCCTGATAAGGAAACTTAAAATTCAAATTTAAGTTCAATTGGAGCCATCGTTAGCGCTTCAGTCAGTTTCAAATGAGTTATTTTAAAGAAATGGGAGAAAATATTTACTATGAAATGTAGTTGCCTATACCCTATGCACGCGCCTTTAATGTCGTACTATAAAAATAAACAAGAAACAAAAACTAGTTACTGTAACTGTTACTGTAACTCTGTCGCCGTTCCGCTAGGGGTGGCCAGAGCCTCTGCAGAGCTGCCTCTATTTCGTCCTAACCTTACATACCTCTTTCAATTCATTCATATCCATTACCTTTTTCATGCATTTTCTTCTTTTACGCTCGCTTTGTATATCCCATTCTTTCACAATCTCTTCAATCTGATCACTCCATACTTTTCTCGGTCGTCCCTCACCTCTTTTTCTTTTCACACTACCTCTGTATATATACTTTGTCAGTCTATCATCATTTATTCTTTCCACATGCCCAAACCTCTCATGACATTCTTTTGTACCTTAACTTAAATCACATCCTCTTTCAAATTACATTCTTTCTTTACCCATTCATTTCTAACTCTATCCTTCATAGCTTTTCCTGTCATGCTTATCAAATGCTTCATTTCCAACGCACATACTTTACGCATTTCACTCTCATTCACTGTCCATGCTTCACTTCCATACATCAAAGTCGGTAACAAAATGACATGGTGTACCGCCATTATTAGAACCATCGTCAACTGCTTGTTCTTTGGAAATGTTTTTAAAGTAGATTAAAATAAAAAAACTTATTTGTTACAATTCACATGAGCTTTTATTATTTTTTAAACACTACCGGTTTCGGGAGAAGCAATACCTCCCATCTTCAGGTGTAAATATAAACTAACATACAAATACAATACATTATGACGTGAGGATTTGAATTACTGAGGGGGAGGGGGGGGAGTGTTATGTGGGCGGGGTGTAGTAGGAAACATAGAAAGTAGGGGAGAAGTGTTAGGAAATATAATACTATTTAAGAGGTTATTTACTGAATTAATATTTTTTTGGATTTCTAGGTTTTCAAAATTATTCATGATTTTACCTTTGTAGGGAATGGAGTGAAGGAGTTTTAGTGTGTGGGTATGAAAGGAATGGTTAGACTCTATTATATGGTTGGCGAATTCAGAATGACCGTTGCTTGTTAGGCAACGGCGGTGTTCTTGAATTCTAGTTTTAAGGTTTCTTGCAGTTTGACCTATATATTTCAGATCGCAATCTCCACAAGAGATCTCGTAAACTCCACTTTTCATCATGTAGTCTATTTTATCTTTTGAGTTAAAGAGGATAGTTTTTAAGTTCGTATTTGTATAAAACGCGGGCTTAATATTGGTGGGGAGTATTTTTGAAATTTTCGTGGATAATGGGCCTGTGTATACAATTTTTTTCCAGTATTTATTTTCTGTGATATTATTATCGAGTCCAGAGTACAGATATCTTTTGGTAAGTATTTTATGTTTTTTATTATTAAGTAATTTGTCTATTAGTTTGTGTTCATATCCATTGTTGCTGGCTATTAGTTTGATGGTTGACAGTTCCTGATTGTAATCATTATTATTGAGTGGGATTGTGAGAAGTCTGTTGATCATTGAGTGGAAACTAGCTAATTTATGTGCGGTGGGGTGGGAGGAGTGAAACGGGATTACAGTGTCAGTGTGTGTTGGTTTACGATAGATGTTGAAATTTAGTTTATTATTTTTTATTTTAATAGAGATGTCTAGGAAGTTTAAGTTATTATCGGTGTTTTTCTCAAGTGTGAATTTAATCTTGTTGTGTAGAGTATTAATGTGGGAAAGGAGAGTGTCAAGTTGTCTATCGGTGCCATTAAATATACAAAATATGTCATCTACATATCGATACCATTTAAAAATATGTTTAACTAGGGGGTGGTTTGAACTAAGTAGGTCTTTTTCTAATTTATTGAGGAACATATCGGCTAATAGTGGAGAAATTGGTGAACCCATGGGTATACCTTCTTTCTGTTCGTAAAATTTATCATTAAATTGGAAATAATTTTGCGTTGTGCAAACATTGAAGATTCTCATCATTTCCTCCACCGTATCATCACTTAAATCGGATTCATATAGTAGGTCGTTGAAAATAATTTTTGAATCAGGTACGGGAACGTTGGTAAATAGGTTAACAACGTCAAAAGAAATGAGTTTTGAGTTTGAGGGTACAGTTAGATTTTTAAGTAAGTTAATTAGTTCTATGCTATTTTTTATCGTGTGAGTAGGGTTGAAAATTTTTGAAGAGTTTATAAGGTAGTTAAGATGTTTACAAAGTTTATAGTTGGGGGCACTGACATATGATACAACAGGTCTTATGGGAATATGTGTTTTATGCAATTTGGGAAGTCCATACAGTCTTGGTGCTTGGGGGTTCATTAATGTTAGGGAAATCCCGACATTTTTGTTGATGTTAGGGCAGTTCTTAATTACTTGTTTCACTTTCACTTGGTAATTATTTGTGGGATTTTTGTTTAATATTACAAAATTATTGTCCTTTAGGAAGTCTTCTACTTTGTCTATGTAATCAGACTTTGTTAGGATTACGGTGCTATTTCCTTTGTCAGATCTTGTAAGAGTGAGCTGTTTGTCCTTGAGAGTTTGTCGAATGTTGTAAGCTACTCTCAATTCTCGATTGGTACACATTTTTCTTCCTGTTGTTGATTTCTTTATTTCATCTGCGCACTTGTATTTCACTGCCATGGATTCATTTCTTACTGCTGCGTCAATGTCTACTGCTAATTGCATAATAGTTTTTTCACTATTGTCGCATATGTTATATTTAAGTCCCTGGTTGAGTAGCTTGGTTTCTTCTTCAGTAAAGGTATGTTGTGATAAGTTAACCACTCGTTCGCTGAACTGGTGCTTTGAACCTGTATGTGTTGTGTGGAGGTGGAGATTGCGATCTGAAATATATAGGTCAAACTGCAAGAAACCTTAAAACTAGAATTCAAGAACACCGCCGTTGCCTAACAAGCAACGGTCATTCTGAATTCGCCAACCATATAATAGAGTCTAACCATTCCTTTCATACCCACACACTAAAACTCCTTCACTCCATTCCCTACAAAGGTAAAATCATGAATAATTTTGAAAACCTAGAAATCCAAAAAAATATTAATTCAGTAAATAACCTCTTAAATAGTATTATATTTCCTAACACTTCTCCCCTACTTTCTATGTTTCCTACTACACCCCGCCCACATAACACTCCCCCCCCTCCCCCTCAGTAATTCAAATCCTCACGTCATAATGTATTGTATTTGTATGTTAGTTTATATTTACACCTGAAGATGGGAGGTATTGCTTCTCCCGAAACCGGTAGTGTTTAAAAAATAATAAAAGCTCATGTGAATTGTAACAAATAAGTTTTTTTATTTTAATCTATTAAAATGAACTTTCACGAAGTAACTGCCAAAAACCTAGATAATATAATAGTTTTTAAAGTATTTTATTGGTTATCATTGAAATGATTTTGAATTATAATACCAAAGAAAATGAAAGGGAAGACTTACAAACTAGAATTTATTGTTAACTTTTATATTGTTTTGAAACTAATTATCTCATCACAATACAGTTTTCTCTGATGGGAACACTTTGATTAAATCCAACTCGATTATATGATTTGAATCGTATTTGATTACAGTTTGGCAACTTAAATTACTAATTAATCAACCAATAATTAATTAAAGCAGTCGTCCGACTACACGTATAATTAATAATTATTATTAATTAATAAACCAAAACATTCGGTTAACTGAAATTCGCCTACAATATCGGTTACATACGAATATGAAGATCCGTGGATTGTTTTGCACTGGTGGGTTGTTACGTTAGAATTCGACGAAATCGAATATTGATTAATTTAGACACTCGATAATCCGCGTCCGTATTCCCAAGCCACCATTGACCAAATTTACAACTGTGTGCGGTATGAAGTACCCCGATACATATCACAATTTTATATTCATATTCAATGCACGCTCACTATCAGACACGGCAGAGTAAAGGCTTGCATGTGCACAAAGAAAATAAGAACTCAAAACTCGATTTTTTTCTGACCTCAAACACTGGTGACATTGGCAAAAGTGTTCTTTTTTCATTCTGATTGATCAGCCTTATTCCATCTTATGATTTAAGGAACAAAAACAGTAATATACCAGAAACTGAAATAAATAATCTCACATGTATATAATTCTCGTGTCACAGTGTTTGTGGTCACACTCTTCCGATACGGCTTGACGGATTCTTATAAAATTTGGTACGCATATTTGATAGGTATGAGAATCGGCCAACAATTATATTTCATACAACTTCATATATGATTCAGAAGAGCGTACACAGATTTCTTCTTTAATTTTTTCGACCAAATATATTTTTTATTATAAGTGTTTTAAGGATTATTTGTCGTGATGACATACATACGATCTGAAATTTTCAGGTTTCTATTCTCACTTTTCAAGTTTAAATCGCGATTTTAGTATTTTCGTAAGAATAACACCTCTTTCATCCATCAGGTTTCACACTCCTCCGAAATGGCTTGACCTTTTTTGAATGAAATTTAGCATTTTAGAAAGGACCTTAGTTTTAAATTTAAAATATCAATGGAAGAACCGCACTCGATATATCCTTTGCCTGACCGCTTAACGTTTAAGACCATTTTCAGAAAACGTGAAAATTAACCTAGAGATGAATAGTGTGAAGTTTGGTTCTAATTGGATTTTTGTTTTGGCCCTGTTAAAATAATAGTAATAATAAAATAAACATTTGTTAAATATACAATAAAATAAACCTTTTCGTGACTGAGTACGTGACTTTCGTGACTGTTGTTGCGTAAAGACTGTTTCTTTTATGCATGGAAATAATTTATTCCATATACCCAAATGGCGTAGTGAAACACGCCGGGTACAGCTAGTGATAATATAAAAATGTAGATATGAAATAAACTAACATCCCCTCTAGTGAGGGTTTAAATCCTTGATGATCTTGTCTGGTCGATAGCTCAGGTGGTAGAGTGCTTGCATTCCATGCCGAGAGCTCGGGTTCGAATCCCACCGAGGCGAGGGTGTCAGAAATGATTTCCCGTTTCGGTGTTTATTTCAAACCCCAAAATAAAATACCGGCAAGGTTTACTCAGCCTTCACAAGAAATGAGTACCAGCACTCTCGGGAGCTGAGAAACATCCACTTCAACTGAAGTGGTTGGCGTAAGGCCGGCCCCTTACCTGTAAAAATAAATAGGTTCAACTCGCCAAATGCGACCCCTTTCAAGATAACGCGGCAAGAAGTTACACTTTATGTGTAGCTTAGTTGCGTTTTTTTTTTTGCGATCTGGAATCGTTTTTTAAAATTTACGATGAGCGAAAATCAGTGACGTCATCCTGCCTAGGCAATATTGAATGTGCGGGAATTGTGAATTCTTAATAGCACGTACTAAAGCGATGAATCAGTTCCAAATATGCATATTCAGGGATAGTAAATGTCATTGCTTTCCCTTAATCTCTAATAAATAACGCTAGATACTGAAATTTATATGTTTATAATGGAAATCCTATTTACATCACTGTAGATCATCGCTCATGAGTGTCAATTTTGTACGTTAACCCGGGTATGGCACTCTCATGCGAGTTCATAATAATAACTTAGGGATGAATTATTTGGCGAGCGCTGTTCTTGTGTGAAACACATTTCTCAAGAGCCCTCTATGACTTTGTTTATCGCTAATGCATGAAAATCAGCAAAGACTGATTCATTTTAACAAAAATTTAATATTTCGGATATTTGACGAACGGTTGTGGGAAAACTTACATGATTCTCAACGTTTTGTTGTCGTCTAAGCCAACGTCTTTAGGAGACACCCTGCTGCCCCACGGTTGAGGATGCTGATTCACACATATCACATTTTATTATTATTTCTTATTTTAGTGGAGTGGAAAGTATAATTTGAATCTTGGTTTTCCTATTTGTTCTCAATAGGTGTTTACCTAAGCACACTTAGCTGAGTTCATCTTTGTTTTTAAAATGAAAATAAAAATAATAATTTTCCTCGGCAGGCAAACATCCCACATATATATGACTAAGCTCCTTGGCAACCAATAACAAAGTATTCGTTTGACTTATCCCTCGCATCCTATTCGTTTGACGCTACAATTTTTCTGTCTATGGAATTCGTTTCGAGTACACGATTGAGTGGTTCATTCAGTTCAATGCAATAGTGGCATGGAAATTTTACACATGCTTGACGATGTGAACGCTTAACGAGTCCTCATTCTAAAGCGTCACTCAAGAATGATGAGTGTTAAGTGTATGTCTGTTAAGGACATTATTAGTTGAGCCACAAAAAACTTATCGTAAGACGTATGTATAGTAGGAGCCGCTTTCTAGCAAACAGAAGGGATTCCATGAGAGAACATTACATTTAATATATCATTATTAACTAAACCTTTAATACCGATAAGGGTAGTAAATTAAGCCTTCTGTTCTTCGTCTGTCTTTAACCTGAAATTAACTTGCAGAAATGTTTAACAATCTTTTACGCCGTTCTTTCCAGTAGTCGTGGTAGAGGAGGACCGAGAAAGGTATGGATGGACCAAGTTTCCGAAATTGCGAATGAATGGAATTTCCAGTCATAATAAAAGGAGAGCTCGTAGGTTATGACTCGAAATTAAAGAAGTATGTAAGGACAGAAAGAAATGGCGGTTGATTTGTAATGCTGGCGGCTAGGGCTAGGGTTTGTCAATTTTTTTATTTTTTTAATTCTACATTAGAATTTTGTATTTGTTTTTAATTTTTATACACATTATTATTTGTTTAGTTCTAAAATTCATTTGTTGTGTATGCTCCTTGACTTATAGGTTGCTATGCGGCTGACCACCAATGCTGTAGAAAATGGTTCACTTTGCCAATGTCACCCCTTTTTCAGGGAAGGACGGCAAGAGTTGCAGGGTGAATGTCCATTTGAGATTTAGATTTAGATATTGTAGGTTCACATGCGGCATGTGCAGCGCGAACTTGTTCTATAATACTCTATGTTCGTGTCTGCTACTTAGAATGCATAGAATGTCAATCCCCAAGGTTGTATATCTTTGCAACTTAGATTAGATTTGATAAGATAAGATTTCCTATCTGTAGAAGTTCTAATTTTAGTGGCTAATGTTTTTGTTTTCAAAACATTTATTTCAATTATTTTCTTACGGTATTTATCGATATATTTTATTGTTTCTTGTCTTATAAGTTGATATCAATGGTATGTCTTCGTCAAATCTGGCAGACATGTTTTTCCGGCCAGGGGCGTGCATCCCGTACAGGCACATGCGCCTAATAGGTAGGCAATATATGGAAAAAAATATAACTTTATTCCGATTTAAAATCCAAAATTTAAGTTCGATTGGAGCCATCGTTGGCTTATCATTCAATTTCAAATGAGCTATTTCAAAGTTATGGGAGAAAATATTTATTCTGAAATGTATTTGCCTATAGTCTATACCATAATGCAGCACGCGCCTATTTTTCCCGTTGAGGTGAGTGTCAGTGAGGACGCCGTCAAATACGCACTAATTTTGGGGACCGCGCTTTCTAGATTGCGTAACAATGGAGTGGAAAAGACTGGCATGTGGATTGAGGAATTAAGAACTAAGTGTGGGACTAGAAGAGGAAGTCGTAGGACAGACAGCGGTGGCTGTGGTTAATCAAGCAGACTAAGCCCCACCCTGGGGTGCCGTACCATATCCATGGTTACTTCAATTACCTTGAATTATAGGTTGTTATGCGGCTGACCACCCATGCTGTAAAAAATAGTTTACTTTGCCAATGTCACCCTTGTTTCAGGAAAGCATGGAAGGACGGAGTTGCAGAGTATATGTCCATTTGAAATTTTGGTATTTATGTTGTAGGTTCACATGCAGCATGTGCAAGCACAAACTTGTAAGTGTTTGCTTGTGAAAATGCATATCATGTGAATCCCCAATGTTGCATATCTTTGCCGTTTAGATTAGATTAGAAGTGGAGAAATTATCTACGCTGTATTGCAGAAAACACACATAAATATGCTATTTTTAACCGTATTTATTTAGTAAGGCATTCTAAAAGATAATATCATTATTTTGTTGCTTTTAATAAGCAAATTTTCGGTACGAGGAAATGCGAAAGCCTCTTAAAATTAATTAAACGATTTGCAAATATTACCCTAATGAACGCGCGTCTAAGAACTAAAGATTGTTTAAACAGCGAAAAGCCTCCGATCTTTTGAAGCCTTTTAACGGTTTAACCCTTTCTCGCTCGCAAGCATTTAAAAATATGTTTTACATGTTTCATTGCAGGTTTTAGTACCTTGAGTATAAAACATTTACACAAACTCCTCTCGATTGCGTGAATATAGAATGTAATTATTTTTATGCCGGCACTCCTAGTGACTGAATTAGTGGCCGTTCATTCTTACGTAATTGAGAAGAGTTAACACAATTTTGTATACTCAGAATAAAGATGCTTGTCCAGATGTTGTACATTGTTGTTGTCATATTGTGTTTTTGTTTCTCACTTACGATCTGTTAATGCCCGACTAATAGCTCAGCTGGTAGATTCTGCTTGCATTCCATGCCGAGAACTACGTTTCGACCCCCACCGAGGCTGTTAGAAATGATTTTCTATTTCTGTTTGAAATTGAAAATAAAATACTGGCAAGGCTTCCTCACCAAGATATTAAATCCAGTCCTCTCTGGATCTGGAAAACTCCCTCTTCAACAAGTGTTTGACATGAGGCCGGCCCTCATCCTTGTAAAACAAATGGGTTCCAGACGCCACATGCGGCCTATCAGAGACAATGCGGTAAGAAGTTGCACTACTTGTTTAATTTACTTCCGTGTACGTTAGATGCACTTTTCACCATAGTGATCCAACTAAGCAAAAGAAGAAAACGTAAGTATATGAGAAGGTTAGAAATATAAGATGGGAGGTAGTGCTTCTCCTGAAAATGGTCGTGCATCAAACAATGTGAATTAAACAAAAGTAATTTTTATTTTTATTTATCAAATGTATCTCTTTTTCAGAGTTCTATATGACAAACCATCTTATCTTTAGTGAAGCAAGCACATTTTTTAACGAGGTATTTTTTCTCTGGCATTGATTGGGTTAACGGCTTTAGCTCCGAATCTCGGAAAGTAACGAATCGTTACGTAACGATTAAAATAAATAACGAATTTCACACCGCACACAGCCTTTAAAAGAGACGGTCTTTCGTTATGCAGAAATACTTGAAAAATAAATAACGAGCGATGCGGCCGATAGCTCAGTTCGTAGAATGTTGCGTTCAAAGGGCTAGGGTTAAACACCCTCCCAAGGATGCTAGAAATTATTTACCGTTTAGGTGTTCATTTCGAATCCAAAGAAAAGTACACAAAGTAATCAAAATACAAATAAAGCTTACTCGCAGCCTTCACAAGAAATGTAAAACGTTTGCCCTCGGGAGCAGGGAAACCCCTATTTTAAATGAGGTGGATGGCGTAAAGCAGGCCCCTTATTTATGAAAATATATAGCTTCGTTTTGTCACAAGCTGGTAAAAAATTACATGAAGTGTGCAGCTTAATCTGCACACGTAATAAGCCTTACATTTTAATATTAGGTATCATTTTTTGAAAAAATAAATATATGGCACAGGAAGGGGTGTGAGAAATGGGTATGCACATAAAATGCAAATATATTTTTTCAGCACACATATTACAGATTTTTGAAGGTTTTTTTTTCGGGAAAAACACCGTTTTTTATAACTTTATTATAACAGTAATATTTTATAGTCTCTTCTCGCACCTGGGTACAAGCGTTCACAGCCTTTTTGTGAGCATCAGTAAGACGTTGAAAAAATCACGATTTCGAAAGCATGGAGCATATAATATACACGTATAGTGAAATTTCTTACCGTGCTGCCTCCAAAGGAGTCACATGTGACGTATGCATTGTGCAACCAATTTTTTACAGGGAAGAGTAAACTTACCCCATTATCAAAGTGAACATTTTTTGCGGTATAAAACTTTCAGACTTTCATCGATCGCGTTGATAGAAAAATGTATGAAAAATACGTGAGTCTTATCTAATCTAATTTAAGTTGCAAAATATATGTAACATTAGAGATTCACATTATATGCATTTTAAAAAAACAGACACGTATAAGTTCGCGCTTACACATGCCGCATGTGGTCCTACAATATAAAAACCCCAATCTCAAATGAACATATACCCGCAACTCCTGCCGACCGTCCCTGAAACAGGGGGGACATTGGCAAAGTGAACCATTTTCTACAGCATGGGTGGTCAGCCGCATACCAACCTATAAGTCAAGGAACATACACAACAAATTACATTTGTAATAAGTATCAAAAAATTATAATATTTATCGAGTATCGACATCAAAAACGACAAACAAACTCTAATTACAAAAAAAAAAAAAAAAAAACGTGAGTGTTGGTTTTACAATTTAGCTGATTGATCCAAGGTTACCTAATGTTGTATAGACGGTGTACAGCAGGCGCGTGCATAGCGTATAGGCGAATACAATTCATCTAAATCTAAATCTAAATCTAAGCTGCAAAGATATGTATCATTTGAGATTCATATTAAATGCATTTCCACAAGCAGACATGCATAATTTCGCGCTTACACATGCCGCATGTGGACCTACAATATTAAAAATCCAATCTCAAATGAACATAAGCCCTGCAACTCTTGCCGACCTTCCCTGAAGCAGGGGTGACATTGGAAAAGTGAACCATTTTTTACAGTATGGGTGGTCAGTCGCATACCAACCTATCAGTCAAGGAATAATAAATATAAATACTTTCTAACTAGCCAAATCAAGTAGAACCAACAATTTCAGTTTTAAACTTCAACTTCAATGTGAAATGCACATTTTATCAAATTTCGCCTACCATAGGGATACATGTGCCTGTATGGATTGCACTCCCCTGGTGTACAGTAACAATTTCGGGAGCAGGGTTTTAAGATAATTTACTTTGATTGTGATGGGAACGATAAATTAAGTATCGCTTTCTCTTCCGCGAAATACTTTCGAGGCCTAAGTCTGACAAACAACCTTAAGAACGCTGAAATACAACATATTGTATGGAAAACAGTAGAGACATCTTAAGAAATATAGCAGGAAAGCATATTTGACGGTATTTTCTGACAAAATAGATTAACCTTTGAAATTTAAATATTGTATTCTATCCTCGAAAAAAAAAAATTCGGTTGAATTGAATTTTATCATTTTCTTTAATGATATTGTTATTTAAATAATTATTTAGGTATAAACAAAATAATTAGGGTAGATGCATATAGATTCTAACTGTAAGATGAATTATTATAAGTACCTATAGTAAGGAAATATTATATTAGTAATAATTGTATTGGAAGCTTTTGGAATATCATAGACGTTTCCAGGCGAAATTAAGTCTAGAAAGTTTTATAGCCGTAGCTATATAAGGCGTAAATCGCCTGCAGGTCAGGCAGTCTCCAAGTATTAGTAGCCGTTACAGGCCAAGTCAGCGAAAGTGAACCATACATGTGAATTGTAAAATAAATTGTGAAAAAAATAAATTACTTAAAAAAGAAATCTCCGGCAGTTTAAATAAAGAAGACCAATATTTAAATCTGAAAAAAATTAGAACCCTAAAATCACAACAATATCCTTGACTGATGTTGGTATGAGGCTGACCCCCCGTGCTGTAAAGAATGGTTAACTTTTTCCAAAGCCCTTTTATTTTGACTCTGGATGTCCCATTCATTCACTTTTTCAGAAATTTGATCCATCCATACTTTTCTTGCTCTTCTTCTACCGCGACATCCATCTATTCTAGCAACATATAGGTACTTTCTTCGTCAGTCTTTCATCCTCGATTGCGTGAATATAGAAGTATTAAATTTACGACGGCACTCCTGGTGAGTGAATTAGTTGCCGTTCATTCTTACGCTTTCAAGAAAAGGAGGCAGGAGTTGTGGGGTTAATGTTCATGTTAGTTTTTTATTTATTTATATGCACACATGCTGAATGTGTAGGTGCGAACCTACGTGTGCCTGACTTTGGACATGCATTTAATACGCGCTTTAAATGTGAACATATCCTTGCAGATCAGGTTATAGATTATTATAGATTTATTTAACCTTAAATTTTTATTTTTGGAAAGCGTAAGGGCTTTTGTATTGACATTGTGAAGATTTATTTTAATTTACTGTTCTACCCCTTTCCTCACCCCTTACAGAGTTCCGCCCCTTTCTCCTTGACACCTCTTGTAGTATTTAAACATTAAGTTGACCCCTTCTTCCACCCCACCATAGCTCCGCTACCTTTAACTTTCAATCTAATCAACTTCCACGTCACCAACACCTCTGCGGCACTGCAACGTGTCATAGACCACAGAGTCTCTTAAATCTAGGGAGTCTCCCGCACAGGAATCCTTAAAAATAAATTCTGTATTCTTAGATTTGTTAGTTGTTCTCTTGATAATAATTAAATACCATCGAAAGCGCTCGAGGAATGAAATCAACTCGTGAAAAAAAACTTTCTCGACAAGGTTGGTTGTGTGATCAAATGCTATGTGTGGTTAGACCTTAAAGGTCAAGCAATGAAGTACCAATGAAGAACAATGAATATACTAAAATCATTTGAAATGTGGCTCTATCATTGACATATATGATATCTGTGGACTAGAAATGAATTATTTTAACGAAAATAGACATTATATAAATATATGTTTCAATCTACTTACGAAGCGTAAAATAAGAAAATGCGTGAAAAAGGTGATGGATATGAATGAATTGAAAGGAATTGGATAGGAGGAAATGAAAACAGTTCTGCAGAGACTCTGGCCATCCCTAGAGGAATGGCGACAGAGTAACAGTTACAGTTACAGAGTCACAAGTAATGAGAAGTAAGAAGAAGAAAAAAGAAGAACATTTTTTTTCTGTGCATAAAAATTTTTCTTGCAAAAAAAATGATATTTCGCCAAGTACATCGTTCAAATATAATAAAACAGCATTGTATTGGATTATGAGATTTTTACTACGAATGAAACAAATTGAACCTTCATGAAACGCAAAAAAAAAGTTATGAATTTTCGTTTACGACCTTCGTCTTCATTTCGCTTTTAGCGCAAGAATCCTGTTTTTTCGATACGATTCGTTGTATTCGTGTTGAAATATTGTTCATGAACCATAGTATTAAATTGCAAAGAATGTGTTTTGCTCATGAATTTGTTTCTTGCACTTTATGGTCTTAGCAAAAAAGTGACAGTAATGAAAAAAATCAAGCATGTTTATTATTTTTTTTTAATTTTAATTATTAAGTTTAAAAAAATATATGTAACTTACAAATTGTCACCAAAAAAAAATATTTAAAAAAAAAGACGTTTTTTCACATTTGTAGCTACGTTTTCGTGTGTGCTATACTTTGGATTTTTTTTTCTTTTTGATTACAGAACTATACATTGTTTAGTGAAATATCGGACCAATTTTTTTTATCATGTCAAAGTTTTTGAGTAAGTATGAAAAAACTGAAACTACTTAATGACTCAAATTTTAATTAAATCAAAGAACACAGATATATATATATTTTTTAAAGCTTTATAATTAAGATAAAAAAAATATAAATATGCTTGATTTTTTTCATAACTGTCACTCTTTTGCTAAGACCATAAAGTGTAAGAAACAAAAACGGCAGATTTAGTCTATAAAGGGCTCTTAAATGTTTGATAATCATAAAATGGACAACTGCAAGGATTATCTATTTGAAATGCACTGTTTTTGTGTGAGTCACACCTTAAGATTATTTATTATATTTACAAATTATTTGGTTTATAGGTTGGTATGAGGCTGACCCCCCATGCTGTAAAAATTTGTTTCACTTTTGCCAATGCTCGGTTTCAGGGAAAGGAGTTGCAAGGTTTATGTTCATGTGAGGTTTTTAATTTTTATTTGTATGGACACATGCAGAATGTTTTGGCGCGAACCTACATGTGCCTGTCTGTGGGCATGCCTTTAACATGAGCCTTAAATGTTAAAATATCGTTGCAGCTTAGATTACAGATTACATCGTGCAGGGATAGTTTGTACGCGCATACAAAGCTATATTGTCTGTTTTACATGGGGAAACTCAATGTTTTCCTCTCTTTGAGCTTTTAGCGGGAAAACTGCTCAACTACGCTCGATTACTCGCGAACTATTTGCTCAATTTGTTTAGTCTACGACCACAGACGTGGAGAGTGTCGGAGATTAAAAACAGCGTGATGAGAGTGGAGATTTCCGCTTTAGAAACCACTACCGGTATTTACGCAACGCAATGCAATGTAGGGGAAGACCGAGAAAGGTATGGATGGACCAAATTTCCGAAATAGCGAATGAATGGGATATCCAGAGTCATAATAAAAGGAGAGCTCGTGTGAAAAAGGTTATGACTCTGGATGAAATGAAAGAAGTATGTAAGGACCGAAAAAAGTGGCTGCTGATCTGTAATGTAGACGTCTATGGCCAAGAATTAATTTTCATTTTTATAAATGTTTTGTAGATTTTCTAGTGTTCGTTTGTTTGTATAACTGGATGTAATTATTTGCTTGTATTCATTGACTTGACTTGAAATTTGAAGGGCTTATAAGTTTTTTATACTTAAATGTTATTTATTACTCGTATTCCTTGACTTTTAGGTTGGTATGAGGCTGACCACCCATACTGTAAAAAATGGTTCACTTTGCCAATGTCACCCCTGTTTCAGGGAATGTCGGCAAGAGTTGCAGGGCTTATGTTCATTTGAGGTTTGGATTTTATTTGTAAGTACACAATCAGAATTTGTAAGCGCGACTATACGCGTTTGTTTGTGAGCATACATTTGAGAACTGTAAATGAATATATCCTTGCAACTTATCTAATCTAATCTAATCTAAGTTGCAAGGATATGTTACATTGGAGATTCACATTACATGCATTCTCACAACCAGACACGTACAAGTTCGCGCATGCACATGCCTCATGTGAACCTACAACATAAAAACCAAATCTCAAATGGACATACAACCTGCAACTCTTGCCGTCCTTCCCTGAGACAGGGGTGACATTGGCAAAGTGAACCATTTTTACAGCATGGGTGGTCAGCCGCATACCAACCTATAAGTCAAGGAACACATACACACGACAAATTACATTTTACAACTTAGATTATTATTATTATTATTATTATAATGCACGCAAATAAGCTACACATATAGTGTAACTTCTTGCCGCGATACCTTAAAGGTAAAACTGAATAATAAATATTGTAAACTAAGATGGGTTGCTCAGATAAATGCACTTTTTTCCTATTTTGTACAAGAGAAAGCACTACAAACATGTTAAAATCCTTTAGGGTAGAAATTTGTCATGAGCCCTTCCTTATAATTGGTTCATTTACTATGAATAGTTATACCCAATATAATGTTTTGTCAACGATTTCTCAAATCAGTGAATCAGCACTTATTCTGTCTTACATTAATGTGGCGATATACCTACGCGTCTGATAGCGGGCATGCATTTAATTTTTGTACGAAATCTTTGAAACTTTGATTATTAGAATTTACATAATGAATAAATAACTACTGTCGAGAATGATGTAAGTTCTCTCTAAACGGTTCGTGAAATATCCGAGTTAAATTAAGTTTTGAAATTTGTGTAGTTTTACAATTAATATAATTGTCAAAATGTCGAACGACCGTAATTCTAACTTAACTAAATAACTACTATTTGTATTCACGCAAAAATCTTTCTTATCACGATTTTGTTACACAACAAGAAAAAATTGTTCTTCTTGTCGCACGCTTTATTTTGCGGACTTCTATGTAATGTTTTATTCTTACATACATATAGGTTGTACGATTTTTTATTTCTCTTGGGATAGTATTTCAAATGCAAAATTCCGTGCTGAATTTTTCACGGAAATGCAACAAAAATTTACACTTGAAATATGGAATATGAATATGAAATATGGAAAAATGGAAGGTTGTGGATTCGGATCCCGGCGGAGCACAAAAATATACCATTTATATTTCGAATATGCTCTTCGCTGGGTTGAAAAATTCATAAGCCTTTACCAATGACCGATCACCAAAGGTCCATCCAGCCTCACAGCAACTGGGTCTTGCTTGAGTATTGGCGCTTTGTAGCGACGACCAAGTTCGTACACCTCTGCGGCACTACAACAAATGTCATAGACCCCTAGAGTCTTTAGAATCTAGGGAGTCTCCCGCACAGGATTTATTAAAAAAATAAATTTAAAAAAACAAACAAAATGCATTTGTATTTTAGAGAAAGACAAATTAGATTTGCTGGCTTTTGATTCAGATTCCCAAAAAAAAAAAGCAAAATAGATCTAGGAGTGATGTTTTCCGGGATCTGTTGCCGTGGTCTGTGGGAGCTGGAGCTTCCGGACGTTTCGCCCATTTCTACGATGGGCTTATTATAATTAGATTATTGATAGTTCTTTAGTGTCTTTTAATTAACCTTAATAATATTGAATTGAAGTGTGACTGTATGATAATTTTCTCATACCTTCACCGGTTTTCGTTTTTTTTTTTTTAAATAAAAATCATTGTGGTAAATCTAAAGTTTACATTTGTGTTTTTTTATGAAAAATTGATTTACATACATAAGTGATACGAGTATGTGCATTCCAATTCGCATGCGTTCACCGTGAATGTTAATATCTCGATAGCGATAAAAATGTGTACCTAACTCTATGGTACCTAATCACAGAAAATGTATTTTTTAAACCAAATCATGTATGATATTTCATGAACTACAAGGAAAGTGATTTCTCCTTGGAGGAATACTCCAGATCTTCCGCATTCACTTCCAAGTACTCTCGACTGCGCGCAGCCCATTATTTGCGATTTGCGAAGTTTCAGGAAACAAATTTGCGAAACGGCTGAGAGGACATTGTGATATCAAGTGCCAGACAACTGCAAAGAGTTGTTACGTCGCTGGAAAATAAAAATGTAACTGTTTCCCCTCTCCACTTTCCACTAGGGGGCCGACATATATTCCGATTCTAAGTAAATACGTTTAAACAAAAAAAAAATTTGAAAGATTTTTTTTTGCTACACTAAATTTGCTACGCTAAAAAAAATTTAAAGATTTTTTTTGCTACACTAAATTTGCTAAGCTAAAAATAAAATTGAAAGATTTTTTCGCTACCCATAAAGGGTAACATCTTGACGCATTCTCACCGAAAACGTCGAGTGTGGCGGGTGTTACCTATTTATTTTTACGAGTATCCTTGACTGATACGTTTGTATGAGACTGACCCCCCGTGCTGTAAAAATATTAGTAAATGTACTTATATGAATTTTTCACCTAGCGAAGAGCATATTTGAAAATATTAATGGTATTTTTTTTTGGTCCACCGGGATTCGAACCCACCACCTTCCGTTTATGAGTCAGAAGTGTTAACCCCCAGACTACGGACCGGTCGAAAGTTATTGGTCGGTTGTAAAGTTATCATAAAAACAACGGTTTCGACCATCATATTTTTTCACATTAATTATTTTCAAAACTACAGCTTTATTTCCGCATCTCGCAAATGAAAATCGTATAAGCAAAGCTGTTAGAACATCCTAGAATGCAAATTCATTTTCACGTCTGAGAGGATTGGAAAATGGAAAAAAGCAACGGCAGTCAAAGTACTAACCGACTTTTATATTGAAATACTTCTTTGTATTTTTAACTCTCAATTCTTTTATTAAATTTTGCTGTGTAAAAAAATTGCCAAAAAAGTTGCTTCTACGACCAAACGGTTACTGAGTTTGCTTATATAAAATGATTGACTTATAAATTAATATGAGCCTACGACACTTCTAAAAAAAAATGGTTCACTTTTTACAATTTGGCCCGTAATTCAGGGTAGATCGGAAAGAATTTCAGGCCTTATGCTCATTTGAGGTGGGTTTTTATGTTGTAAGTCCACATGCGGCATATATAAGCGCGAACTTAAACATGTCTGCTTACGGGAATGCATGTAATATGAATCTTCAATGTAATATATATTTACAACTCAGATTATAGAATATTAAAGGATTTTTATAACCTCAAGTGCTTTCTATATAATCTATAATCTATAATCTAAGCTGCAAGGATATGTAAGCATTTAAGGCTCATATGAAATGCATGCCCACAGTCAGGCACATGTAGGTTCGCGCCTACACATTCTGCATGTGTGCATACAAATAAAGAAAACCTCACATGGACATAAACCTTGCAACTCCTGCCGCCGTTCCCTGAACCGGGGTGGCATTGGCAAAAGTGAACCGATTTTTACAGCACGGGTGGTCAGCCTCGTACCAACCTATCAGTCAAGGAGCACAAAAAATTATAACTGACGTTATTTTTTACGTTATTTTTTCAACTAACGTTATTGTCAAGAGTTAACTGTTACAAAAATTGACGAGACAAAAACATAGTAAAATGAGAAGGTAGGATGAGTTATGATAAGGGAGTGCCCCGTCTGGATTTTCTATCACAGAGAGCGACCAACTAAGGATCTTGGAGCGTGCCGCTGTTAGGAGGTGGAATGCCTCTTGGCATGGGAGCTCCAAGGGCCTCCGCTATAGAGGTGTTCAGGGAGCCATTCCATCTGGATCATGGTTTGCTGGAGCCAGACTGTCTAGAAACCACATCACCATTATCTACCGTATGCGCTTTGGACACGTCAGACTAAACAACCATTTGTTTAAGTTGGGGCTTGTCGAATCCCCGGACTGTGACTGCGGCCAAGATCTTGAAACTATAGATCATATTTTTTTTGGATGCCCCTTACGAGATGCATTAGATATTTATTTCAAATTCAAAAACATTTCATTTTCGGTAAACATAGAACACCTCTTGGCACTTAATTCTTCTAAAATTAATAGTATTTTGTTCAAATCAATTCTTAAAAACTGTATAAAAATCTAAAATCAACACAAATAAGTTAAAAATTAAGTCTTAAGCATTCCTGCAACTAACAGATGAATCCACGGCTGTAAGGAAAAAAAAAAAAAAAAAAGAGTTATGATAATAAGGTTTGATAAGTGACTAGATGTGTAAATAAAGGTGATGCAGGAAGACTTTGAACATTGATTATTAGTTATTACTGTTAGTATTACTATTTTTATGTGTATGAATTTTTGAAGTCTCAAGGGCAATGAGTTGTCTGCCCCTGCACCCAGAATGTCGCTACGCAACTAAACTACACATTTGGTATAACTTCTTGCCTGCGTTATCCCCGAAGAGATTGCATGTCGCTCCCCCAGTTCTAGTTTACCGTATACGCCAATCTTGTAAAATATGACTTTTTCATGCAGTTGTCTTATGAATCAAATTCTACACAATCTAAGCTAAGAAAAACCGTAAAACCCAATAATGTGAGAGTTGTTTTAAATATTTTTTAAATAAACTTCTGGTTTTTATAAGACACATTGGTCCAGTACACATGCAAACATTGCTCATGTAAAATTTTCTCAATGGCGTATACGGTAAACAAGAACTAAGGCAGCGATGTGGTGATTCGGGACTTATTTATTTTTACCGGGGCCAGACTCACACCAACCGTATTCAGTTGAAGTGGGGGTTTCCCAGCTCCCGGGGGAGGTGGTTCTCATTTCTTGTGAAGGCTGAGTAAACCTTGATACCGAACCCTTGCTCTTGGCATGGAGTGCAAGCATTCCACCTATCGAGCTATCGACCTTTTTACGAGCTTGGTCGTCGTCGCTACAAAGCACCAATTTTCAAGGCAAGACCCAATTGCTGTAAGGCTGGATGGACCTTTGGTGACCGGTCATTGGTAAAGGTTTATGAATTTTTCAACCCAGCGAAGAGCAATTTTGAAAACATAAATGGTATTTTTTTGTGCTCCACCGGGATTCAAACCCACAACTATCCATTTACGAGTGAGAAGTGTTAATCACTAGACTACAGGCACCGTTATTATCAAATGAATGAAACTTAACATCGTTATTATCAAATGAATGATTCTTCTCGATGCAATGTTCCGCCATCTCCGGTAGTTTTAAAATAAACCATACAATCTTTATTATTTTATTCGATACAATTCAATGTTCTTAAAATTCCCTTTTTGAGTTTATTTTGTACACACCCAGTTTCGGGAAAAGGAGGACCTCCCAACTTCAGGTGTAGACAGACTTTGTACATACAGTTCAATCGTTTATTGAAAGTACCATATATTTTTTATTTTTTTAAATCCTGTGCGGGAGACTCCCTAGATTCTAGAGACTCTAGGGGCCTATGACACTTGTTATAGTGCCGCAGAGGTGATCGAGCTTGGTCGTCGCTACAAAGCGCCAATACTCAAGCAGGACCCAGCTGCTGTGAGGTTGAATGGACCTAATGGAGCAAATTTGAAAATATAAATGGTATATTTTTATGCTCCGCCGGGATTCGAACCCACAACCTTCCCATTCAGAGTCCGCAGTGTTACCACTGAGCTACGGACCGGTCAAATACAGTCCATACAGTTTTTTGTAAAAAAAATGTCGGTAGATCTGTAATGCTGGCGGTTATGACTAAGGCTTTCAAAATTTAATTTATCATTTTGTATAGAATATGTTTTGAAGATTTTAATTTTATTTCTTTATTTTTCAGTGATTATTTGCTTTATAAACTGAACTGTATTGAATTGTTAATATTCCTTGGCTTATAGACTGGTATGAGGCTGACCGCTCATACTGTAAACAAAAGGTTCACTTTGCCAATGTCACCCCTGTTTCAGGGAAGGTCGGCAAAGGGTTGCAGGGCTTATGTTCAGTTGAGATTGGGTTTTTATATTGTAATCCCACATGCGGCATGCTTAAGCGGGAACTACACGTGTTTCCTTGTGGGAATGCATTAATGATTATGAATATCAAATGTAACATATTTTTGCAACTTAGATTTGCAACATTAAAAAAAATACCGAAAAGGTCAAATACTATTCAACAAAAGCAAAATTATTTTAATGGCGGGTATTATTTCAGCGGATTAAACATTAAAACGTCATGAAAGTCGTCGTTATCCGCACTTTAAAAACGATTTATGTTGGGAGCCCCAAGTTTTATAATGTTACGTTAAAACTTAACCACAAAGCTTCAACAAAACGCATGATAACTAAAACACTCGCTGCAGGCGCTGCTCATGTTTCTATACATTTTTGGTACGACCCTTATGTAGAGTTGTAGATATGGGGTAGGTACAGGTCGTTATAAGAGCGTTGATTTACCACGACGTCCTTTATTTATTGTGTAACATGGTCTCCACACTTCACCGCAGAGAGCCATGGCGTTAATCCTCTCTAACTGACTTTAAAATGTTCATCGTTTTCTTTTTCTTTTCGGAAAAGTTGGACCAAGTGAATTTACCAATCTTGTCATAACACAACTAAGCTCTAAGCACAGGCTTGCTCGCAGAATCTAGATGTCTTTTAGGCCTGGAGTGACCGATCCGTAGTCCAGTGGTTAATGTTACAGATTCGTAGAGCTTACCGCAATCGCAACTAAGCTACACATTTAGTGTAATTTCTTGCCTGCGTTATCCACGAAGCGGTCGCATGTTGCGATTTGGAACCTACTTATTTTTACGGGTAAGGTGGCCGGTCTCACACCAACCACTTTCAGTTGAAGCGGGGGTTTCTCAACTCCCGTGGGGGCTGGCTCTCATTTCTTGTGAAGGCTGAGTACATACACCTTACCGGTATTTTTTTTGGGTTTGAAATAGACACTGAAACGTAGCACTAAAATATTTTTTCACAGTCTTCGCTGTGTTCAAAAATTACCAAACACTGGTAAAAAAAGGTCCATTCAGCCTTACAGCAATCGGGTCTTGCTTTAGAATTGACGCTTTGCAGCGACAACCAAGCTCGCCAACCAAGTCCGGTTGATGGCGCAGTTTGTAGAGGGCTTGCATTTCATTCTGAGAGTTCGGGTTCTCAACGAAGGTGTCAAAAATTATTACCTGTTCCGGTGTTTACTTCAAAGCCAAAATAAAATATCGGCAAGGTTTATTCATTCTTCAAAATAAATGAGAACCTGTTTCCTCGGGAGCAAGGAAACCCCCTCTTAAATTAAAGAGGTTGTCGTAAGGTCGGACGCCTTTAGAAATAAATAGGTTCTACTCGCCAAATGTCAAACACGAAGAGCAAGAAGTTGTACAATGTTTACTGTAGTTTCTTTGAGTATGATCAATTACGTCAGACGAATGTTTTAGAAGGACTTCACCACATCGATGCTCATACAATGCTATATTTTTTTCAAGTGGCGGAACACATCAAAAGCATATTTTCAATCTTTTGAGATTTTTTTTTGAAAAACGGGAAAAAAATGCTTGAAACAGCATAAGGATCTCTTTCTCGAGTTAAAAAGGCCGCAAAAAAATACAAAAACATAACCGGGAGCATTTCAGTACCGTAAGTATAAAACTTTACGTTAAGACTCATCTATAGCGTTGTGCCAAAAGTATAAGGAAACTATATCGTTCAAAGAGAGGTGCTGTTTAAATTTATATACATTTTTAATGATGCACTCGTGGAGCAGGGAGAAAAATTACACGCGGTTGTAGATTTACAAAAAAAAAAGAGAAGGAAAAAAATGTATAGCCCTTGGGTCGTGAAAGCGCATTTTCAAAGTGGAAGAATTTTATTCAAAGCGCTTGTTTGTAGAAATAGAGTAGGAAAGTCAAGACGTTAATTCCGCTCCAAAGCACTGAAAAACATTCATGCTAATTAATATCAGAGTTGTTGTGAATATCCGTATCCGAAACCGACATAGATGTTTCGGATAGTTCAGGATAATATTGAATAATGCTTTTGTTTTTTGTGCACAACAGGTTACCCTTATTACAGTGCACCCTCACAGCTATCAACACGCTGGGAGGAACTCTATTGCTAGATTTTTAAATCTTAATAAATTACACTCAAAAATGTCTATATTAGACTTATTTAAGAGCTTTATACTCCGAGTCACAGGGTGTTGCGCCACGACATAATTACGGCTTTCGGTACATGAAATAGATCATGTCCTCGCACTCGAGTAGGTATGTTAAAAACTAACGAATGCCCGGTCGATAGCTCAGTTGGTAGAGTGCTTGCATTCCATGCCGTGAGCTCGGATTCGAATCCCGCCGAGGGTGTCAGAAATGATTTCCCGTTTCGGTGTTTATTTCAAAGCCCAAAGTAAAAAACACCGGCAAGGTATATTCAACCTTCACAAGAAATGAGTACCAGCCCCCTCGGGAGCTGGGAAACCCCCACTTCAACTGAAGTGGTTGGCGTAAGGCCGGCCCCCCTTACCTGTAAAAATAAATAGGTTCAACTCGCCACATGCAAACCCCTTTGGGGATAACGCGGCAAGAAGTTTCACTATATGTGTAGCTTAGTTGCATTGCGTTTATAGGCTGACCACCCATACTGTCAAGAATGGTTCACTTTGCCAATGCCCCCCCTGTGTCAGGGAAGGTCGGCAAAAGTTGTAGAGTTTATGTTCATTTGAAGTTTGGATTTTATTTGTAAGTACACATTCAGCATTTGCAAGCGCGAACTACGCGTGTTTGTTTGTGGGCACGCATTTCATACGAGCTTTAAATGTGAATATTATATATTTGCAACTTAAATTATAGATAGAATATTTACAATATATCAATTAAAACAAAAATAAAAAATATTTAAAACAAAACAGTTTCCTAGATTTAATTTTATTTTTAATTGGGATTATTTTTTTAATTATACATTTATTGTATATGGGGTAGTATTTAATTCAATAAATTAAACATAAGGGGGTTTGTGATTTACTGAAATTACGCTTTTAAAAACAAGGAGGAAATAAACTGGCATTTAATGTTAATTTCAACACAACTTAATGGTTACGTTATTTAGAATTTATTAGAATTTTTATGGAGGGCTATTATTTCTTTAATCCCCTTTAATTTTATTTATTTCGACATTAATAGAGAATTATTAAGCAGAGACCAAACATAATACGTAAACAACTTTAACATTTTATACTTTGATTAAATAAATATATTATATTAAAAAAAAAAGACTTTTTGTTCCTCCCATACAAAACGCCGATTTCATATATAAGCAGTTTATAAGATCAAAAAAATATATATTGATTAAATGCATACAACGTAATCAGACACGAGTAAGTTTGAGCTTACTTGTACTGCATTTGTTTATTCAAATTTAAAACCCAAATTTTAACTTTTGCCGCCTTTTCCTGAAAGAAGGGCGATATTTGAAAAATGAATCAAATTTAACAGTAACGGTAGCCAGTCTGCCAATCACAGATGCGAAATATCAAAATCAATTGACTTATAGGTTGGTATGCGGCTGACCACCCATGCTGTATAAAACGGTTCACTTTGCCAACGTCACCCCTGTTTCAGGGAAGGAAAGCAAGAGTTGAAGGGAGTATGTCCATTTGAGATTTGGGTTTTTATGTTGTGGGTACACATGCGGCACGAAAATACGTGCAAGCGCGAACTTGAACGTGTCTGTCACTCCAAGGGCCTATAATGTGAATCTCCAACGTTACATACCTTTGCAACTTAGATTAGGTAGATTAGATTAGAATATACTGAAAAAAAATGTTTCGACCTTTAATATACCGAAAAAGGGTTCATCGATAACCTGACGAGTAAATAAAAAATGACAAAATATTTATTCTGTTTTCTTCGAGGAATTGAATTAAGGGGAAAACGACTGCTATATATCACATCTCTGGGCAAGTCCTGAAAGCAATCAAGAATTAATTCGTCTTCCTCTCTTATCGAAGATGCCCTCGTTTGCTGTATCTACTCCAATTTGTCCGTACAAATTTACTTTTTTTTCCAATTAAGATTTTCGGAATTGAATTTTCCAAGGTAAAATTACTTTCGACCATTAGCTATTAAGAGCAATAAATGTTGCTTAAAATGAAAAAGAAAATACATACAGGTTGAATTTTCATCTAAAAAGTTTCCGAATTTATTTTTATTTTTATTGGTAAGCGCTGTTTTTGTGTGAACCACATCTCAAGAGCTTTCATCAAGCCTTCATTTTAAATTTATAAAAATAATTACTCAAGCAAGACTCAGTTGTTGTAAGGTTAAATGAACCTCAGTGGATGGTCTTTTGTAAAGGCGCCGATGAAGTTTTCAACTCAACCAAGTGTTGTAACAGTTTTTATTTTCTAACATGGAGTCTCTCACTTCAATTAAAAGTGGTTGTTGTGAGGCCAGCCCCCTTACCCGTAAAAATAAATAGCTCCCGAATAAAAACGTGCGACCCCTTCAGGGATAACGCAGGCAAGGAGTTACACTATATGTGTAGCTTAGTTGCGAGCATGCAGAACTGAGAACTTACACGTTATGCTGCATCTCTGCAACATAGATATTAGATTGTAAATGATAGATTTTATTTGTAAATAAAACTTTGTTGACAGCAAAAATCTTATCAAATAAAATAAGTTGCGTCATCTTTTTGACATTGTATGAATTTTCAGGGCTTTAACATTTCAGACCATTTATAAATAAACCACCGTTCCATTGACAATGTGAGGTATTGAAAAGAAACCTCATTCCTTACTTCTCATTTTCTTTTGTACCCCTTACAATCAATCACTCAACATTCCAAATTGTAGCGTGAGATGCTTGATTTTATTTTTTGATCAACCGCTTGAACTTTCCCACGATCACGCATGCATTGTTGTGTATGTTTCTTGACTTATAGGTTGGTATGCGGCTGACCACCCATGCTGTAGAAGATGGTTCACTTTGCCAATGTCACCAATGTTGCCAATGGCAAGAGTTGTAAGGTGTATGTTCATTTGAGATTTTGATTAATATTGTAAGTCGAATTTATATTGTTATGTAAATATGAAATATAAATATTTAAAATAAGTAGGTATTAGTTATAGGAATTCTGTATTGTATTGTGTGGGTAGGAATCATTGAATAAAATACGTGAAGCATCGAGAAATAATAATTACTATGCCTTTCTGGAACTGTCTAGCAAATATAGGTCTAGATTGTACTGTTTTAAAGAGTATAAGAAGGGTGCGAGTGGCTTGTAGGGCCAGCAGTATCATACGAGATTTACAAACACATAGAACTAACTTGATCAGTGAACAGAAACCAAGTGGAATAGTCGAGAAAGCTTTGTGAAAATAAATTATTTAAAAGTGTAAAATACACAACTGTATAAGAAGACCTGTGTATTTGAATTTGAAAGACTTTTGAACCCTTATTTCGTAACAATATATAGTTTTTTTAATATCGTTTTTATATAGTTAAGTGCGAACTTATACGTGTCTGCTTGTGAAAATGCATATACTGTGAATCCTCAATGTTACATATCTTTGCAACTGAGATTAGATTAAATTAGTTTGAAATGCGTTTTTTTAGTGAAAACTTTCTCATACAACTTCTATTTTGACATTAGATGGACCAAGAATCTTGACGTCAATTTTTTTCAGCTTTTGAAATGTTTGAACCACCGTTTCTTATAATATCAGTCCCATTTTGATGGAGTATTGTTTGTTATAATGTTTTTTTTTTTAATAATTCCCATTTAAAATATTTCGGGTTGATTTAAAAAATGCTTTAATCGGATGGTTCCTATGCCGTTGGTCATCCTATGGATTAGTTTATCCACTTTAGGTGTTAATTTCTCACCTTGAAGATATGAAGACGCCAGACATTGCTGATTACTTATTACTGGGCTGGAAGTCTCATCACCACGGTAATTCTTACCTACCGAATATCATTAATATTTATATGACGACTAATCAGCTGTTAACTTGCGGCCATCTTGAAGTTACAGATCTTCAAACAAATATTACCGACTTATAAGGACTAACGCTTACAACAGCTGACAGTATTGGAAGGTTCCAAATAGGTATACGACTTACGTGCAAAAATGACAGGCAAAGGTGACAGTCTGCACAGGACATTCAATAATTTATCTTGACACATTTTATGTACTTGAAGCTTCTATTCTCTTTCATTTAATAAAATTAATACAATTTAATTAACTGAGCGAAATGCGGAGAAACCAAAACAATAAACGAAGTAAAGTATAAAGTTTGAGAGCTTCTGAAGTACGCATTTAATGGTTATATGTGGCAGAAAATTTAATTTTTATTACGGTTACATAATTTCCTCATCAAAATAAGAGCTTTAATTAAATTTAAAAGCTAATATATAGACAAATATAGATTTTAATGACTGAAGAGAATTTTATGTAATGGGTGGTATTATGGACATCATTTGGAGTTAAATTATTTATCCTCAGTTACCCATTAAATTCCAATTTTGGTGATTGAAATCTATGTCAATGTCACCTCTGTTTTAAACCAGATTTATTTTTTCAGATTTTTGACACTTTTACACACTATTGTACCTGTACAGGCGTACATAGTTACTTCGAAGTTTGCAGTTCGTAACACTATCATCATCATACTAGTGCCGGACTGTTCTATGTATGCATGTACAGTTGCACGTAGGTACTCCAAGTTCGTAACAATATAAAAAGGGGTCAGGCGAATAAAAGCGAAGGCATAAAGGAATTTGCAAACCTGTGATCCACAGATAAATCTAGGTACCTTAGCCTACCCAATATAAAACCCAATTTCAAATGAGTATAACTGCAACCCTTGCCGACCTTCCCTGAAACAGGGGTGACATTGGCAAAGTGAACCTTTTTTTACAGTATGGGGGGTCAGCCTCATACCAACCTATAAGTCAAGGAATACAAGCAATTAATTACATCCAGTTATACAAACAAACAAACATTAAAAAATCTACAAAACATCTATAAAAATGAAAAATTATTCTTGGCCTTAGCCGCCTACATTACATTTCAACCGACATTTTTTTCGGTCCTTACATACTACTTTTATTTCATCTAGATTTTAATTAGACTTATTTAATTCTACTCTACTTTATTTCATTTTCCACCTTAAGGTGGTTGGCAACTTAGGCAAGAGATCGCCTCCCGAACAAAAGAAACATTAAGGTGCGCCTCAAGGAACATATTGGGGCAATGAAAACAAACAACCCCAATAAATCGGCAATCTGCGATCATTCCGCCAAAGGTGTTCGTTCGAAGGTAGTCAGTGATTTGTGACAAAGTGTTTTTCAAATTCAATTCATCCTCAGTCGCCGTACAGAGAGGATGTTCTCCTGAAGACGTCGGCTACGTCGCTGACGAAACGTAGAGAATAATGTAAGTTCTCACCGAACTATAATCTATCTATCTATAATCTAAGTTGCAAGGATATATTCATTCAAAGCTCTCAGATGTATGCCCACAAACAAACACGTGTAGTTCGCGCTTACAAATGCTGATTGTGTACTTACAAATAAAATCCAAACCTCAAATGAACATAAGCCCTGCAACTCTTGCCGACATTCCCTGAAACAGGGGTGACATTGGCAAAGTGAACCACTTTTTACAGTATGGGTGGTCAGCCTCATACCAACCTATAAGTCAAGGAACGGTTCGTTAAATATCCGATTTAAATTAAGTTTTAAAATTGTTCAGTTTTAAAAAAAAATATATAATTGTCAAAATGTCAAACGACCGTAATTCTAACTTAAACCTAACTATCCCGAACATGTTCACTAACAAGTTCGTGACAATATTTTAGGTGTGGTTGGCTATGGAGTTGGTTGGTTGGACTGACCTTTCTCTTTGACTTGGCCATCCTCTTGTCGCGCAGGTTCTCGGCTTCCCCAGGAGGCCTCTCTCCCCACACGGCCACCGCTATCCTGGTGTACGTGAAGATCAGCACCAGCAGGGGCACCACGAACTGCAGCGCCAGCAGCGCCATGGAGTAGTAGTAGGCCTGCTCAGGGTGCGGCCACTCCTCGCGGCAAATACTCCTGAAACAACAGCAGAACATCGAAAAAGTAATGTATTGTTATGTTTTTACTAGGTTCTCTCTTAAGATCTGAATGATCTGCAATTATTTATTTTACACAATTTGGTTCACAAATTATAACAATTTATTTCCAGCTCTAGCTTTCACGGCTCAATGTTTTATCGACACTCTGGCTGCTGTCCTATTGCAGTGCTCCTATATAGGTGCAACAGAGACCTTTCTTACATATTCCAGATCATTCTTCGATCTCTCGCTCACACCAGAACGTCATTCTACGCACTACCATCGTCATTGACATGTAAAGGTGCGCGTAGGTTCTTTTACTTCGTACTTCGTAACACTATCATCATAATACTAGTGACTGTTCTATGTATGCATGTACAAATGCTAAATGTTTACTTACAAATTAAAATCCTAACATCAAATGAACATAAACGCTGCAACTTTTGTCGAACTTCCCTAAAACAGGGGTGACATTGGCATAGTGAACCATTATTTTACAGTGTGGGTGGTAAGCCTCATACCAACCTATAAGTCAAGGAATATAAATAATAAAGAACATTCAGGTATATAAAAACAACGAAACCTTAAAAGGTATACAAAAAATATAACATAAAATTATGAATGAATAACCCGCCAACCTTACAAATCAATATTACAGATAAGCCGCCATTTCTTCCTGTCCTTACACACTCCTTTCATGCCATCCAGAGTCATAACCTTTTTCATACAAGCTCCCCTTTTATTATGACTCTGGATATCCCATTCATTCGCTTTTCAATAAATTTCATCCATCCATCCCTTATCGATCTTCCTCTACCACTACATCCATCTATTCTTGCGACGTAGGTTTACTTTATATGTCAGTCTTCTATTCATATGTCCAAACAATTTTAACAAATTCTTTCAATCTTCACTTTCACACTTTCCCTTCCACTACATTCTTCTCTTACAAAGTATTCACGGTGGAAATTGTTTTTTAAGAGGAACGACTGGTTAGACTCTGAATGATAGGGTCCCAAATGACTTTGTTACGAATGAGTGATTTTATTTGTGTCAGTTTAAGATGTGAATCATATAAAAAAAAGTTCTCTTCAAGGTCAACGCGGTAAGAACTTGAATTATATGAGCAGCTAAGTTGTATTTTTTGCGTACATTTCGGTACTTAGTGCTTCATTAATGTAAATCAACCATTCAACTACACACTCTTTTAAAGTGCCAATACGAAGAAAGTACTCAATGTAATTTTGAAATTTGAATGTTCATTTCATTCACACAATCATCTTCAGACAAAAATATTCGACGAATTTCAAAACACATTTAATGCGGGAAAACCGATATCAAAAGTAACTTCTCATGTAATAAATTGTAATTCGACACTTTCCTTCACGAATTTTCAACACACATCCCGTTTATAATAAAGCTCCTTTATTCCGAGAATAAAACATTTGTACAAACTCCCTTCTATCAAGTAAATACAAAAATGTATACAAATACAGCAGTACACCTAGTGAGGGATTAAGTTTCCATAATTTTTCGATTCACGTGATAAAGAGGAGTTATACTTAATACTTGTGATATCAAAAAGGCAGACGTAGCACTCACAGGCAGACGTAGCACTCACAGGCAGACGTAGCACTCACAGGCAGACGTCGCACTCATAGGCAGACGTAGCACTCACAGGCAGACGTAGCACTCACAGGCAGACGTAGCACTCATAGGCAGACGTAGCACTCACAGGCAGACGTAGCACTCATAGGCAGACGTAGCACTCACAGGCAGACGTAGCACTCACAGGCAGACGTAGCACTCACAGGCAGACGTAGCACTCACAGGCAGACGTAGCACTCACAGGCATAAGTAGCACTCACAGGCAGACGTAGCACTCACAGGCAGACGTAGCACTCACAGGCAGACGTAGCACTCATAGGCAGACGTAGCACTCACAGGCAGACGTAGCACTCACAGGCAGACGTAGCACTCATAGGCAGACGTAGCACTCACAGGCAGACGTAGCACTCACAGGCAGACGTAGCACTCATAGGCAGACGTAGCACTCACAAGCAGACGTGGCACTCACAGGCAGCGTTGGTTTCAGCTTGTATCGCGAGAGTTGCAGATTTACCGAGAATACAAATAACGAAGTTGGATTCGAACATACAACTTTTCAGCCATTACAGCTGTGATCTCCGAAATCTGTCGCGAAGTAGATTAAAGAAGAATTTCAAGCGGGAATAATTTTGCTTGGTGAAATTGTATGGTATTTGTAGAGATCACGAGGTTTGTTCAAGAAATAAGTTGGTATTTTATTTTCTTTATTTTTTTTAATTATCTCACTTTCAAAAAAAAATCTACATTGCCAAAAAACCGCAACTAAGTGACACATATAGTCTAACTTTTTGCTGCGTTATCCCCGAAGAGGTTGCATGTGGCGAGTGGAACCTATTTATTTTTACAGGTAAGGGGGTCGGCCTTACGCCAACCACTCCAGTTGAAGTGGGGGTTTCCCAGTTTCTGAGGGGACTGGTACTCATTTCTTGTGAAGGCTGAGTAAACCTTGACGGTATTTTATTTTATGGTTTGAAATAAACACCGAAACGGGAAATCATTTCTGACACCCTCGCCTCGGTGGGATTCGAACCCGAGCTCACTGCTTGGAATGCAAGCACTCTTCCAACTGAGCTATCGACCGGACATCCGTACGAATGGATTTTCAAAGTACTTCTGATTTGACGTCGAGATAGAAAAACCTTCCTAGAAAAAACTATCCACCTGATGACTGGAGATCTTTGAAAAAAGTGGTCATAAAAGATGTGGAAGAAAACGGAGAAAAGGTTTCATCTGACGTCATTAAATTAATCCGTACAACCTAATATATATTTTTTTTGTATGCTCTGGAACTGATAAGAAGTCAAGTCATTAACACTAGTAAGTGTGTTACAGGCTTGCCTCCACCACAGAGTTCGGAGATGGGCATCTTATCTATAGATGAAATATTTTAGATGAAAAATATATATATTCATCATTTTGCGCTCATATGAGGTGACCATCTGTTGATGTAATTTTTTTTTGTTTGTTGTTTAACAAATTATTGAACATTCCTTGACTTATAGGTTGGTATGAGACTGACCACCCATACTGTAAAAAATGGTTCACTTTGCCAATGTCACCCCTGTTTCAGGGAATGTCGGCAAGAGTTGCAGGGCTTATGTTCATTTGAGGTTTGGATTTTATTTGCAAGTACACATTCAGCATTTGTAAGCGCAAACTACACGTGTTTGTTTGTGGGCATGCATCTGCATGCATCTGCATCTGAGAGCTTTAAATTAATGTATACTTGCAAATAAGATTAGATATAGATTATAGAACGCAGTTCACTCACCTACTAACTCCTCGCCAGAAACCATTGTAAGACTATAAATTAATAATTCTTCCTTTTTAATACATATTTTAATAAGTTTTTGTGCCAAATGTTTAGTCGTATTTATTGTCCTGTATTTATAGATTTATTTCATTATTTTTTGTTCGTATTAATAGCTTATTGTAGGTATACAATAATGATTTAATTGGTTTGCTGTTCCACTATCACTCTTCTTAAAAGAAAGGGCAGAAAAAATTGCAGGGTATAAGTTCATTTGAGATAAGGGTTTAGGAGAGACCCTTTTCGATCCATCGACATGATCAAAAACATTTGTAATTATTAATATAAACTAAATGCATTAAAAAATAAAAATAATACCTACATATATTTGTAAAAATAAAACAGTTTTTCATTAGAATTTTTAAAGTTCTATAAAGTTTAATAGAATTCTATCAATTAGATTTTTGTATTCATATCAACTTTTTTTTCGGTCTTTTACATAAATCTTTTATCTCAAACCAATACCAAATCTTTGTAATGCATGCTCTTCTTTTTTACAGTATCTAGATTCTAGATAATACTTTAATTTCACGCAAAAAAAAAAACGCAACTAAGCTACACATATAGTGTAACTTCTTGCCGCGTTATCCCCGAAGGGGTCGCATGTGGCGAGTTGAACCTATTTATTTTTACAGGTAAGGGGGCCGGCCTTACGCCAACCACTTCAGTTGAAGTGGGGGTTTCCCAGCTCCCGAGGGGGCTGGTACTCATTTCTTGTGAAGGCTGAGTAAACCTTTCCGGTATTTTTATTATGGGGTTTGAAATAAACACCGAAATAGGAAATCATTTCTGACACTCTCCTCGGTGGGACTCGAACCCGAGCTTACGGGGTAGAATGCAAGCACTCTACCAACTGAGCTATCGACCGGACTATTACTATAGTTACAATCATTAGATGAGTTCACGTATTTATCTAATGATTTTATCTACAGATAATGAAACATTATATTTTATCCCATACCTTGGCACATCCTTACTCCAACCTTCTATACTAGTTTGGCTTTTTTGAAAAAATTGCATTAGCTTCAGCAGGGGTCGCAAACCAAATTACTTCCTGTCAACCAGAGACAAACGATCCTCGAGTATAAAACTCTTTAGTCAAACTCACTATAGTCGTTTACGAAAATGTATATAGACTAAAACACCAAATAGCTTTTATAGTATTTCAACTTTAACTATTTTTGTTGTTGTTATAAAACACTATGGCTCAATTTAAGCTCTCACTATTAGATTTGCAATAGAGATTTTAAAAAATGTATGATAAATGGAAAAGGGTCTTTAGATTTTTTATTTCTTTATTTACGGCGGTAAAATATTCATTGTCTCCTTACTTACGTTATTTGTATTTTAGCTCATGGTATGTAGGAACTCTATTGACAAAATATATGAACTATAAAGGAAAGGTTCACGAAATTTCCTTCAAAGCCTTTTTCGAGGATGATAGTGCTCAAAAAAATTGAACATTTGGTATGTAGTGGCATTTTTAGTATTGAATGATTTTATTTCTTCATACGAGCATTTTTTCGGTATTTTACATAATTATTTCATTTCCTAAAAGGCTTTGAAATTTTTCATGCACGCTCTTCTTTAATTACGTCTTTGGATATCACATTCGTTCATATTTCAGGAATTTGTAATGTGTTAAACATAATTCTTAAATTGCCAGATCTCCTTTTGTGAAAACACGACGTGTAACGCAACAAAGCTACACATATAGTGTAGCCTCTTGCCGCGCTATCCCCGAAGGGCTTCGCATGTGGCGAGTGGAAGCTATTTATTTTTACAGGTAAGGGAGCTGGTCTTACGCCAACCACTTCAGTTGAAGTGGAGGTTTGCCAGCTCCCAAGCGGGCTTGTACTCATTTTTTGTGAAGGCTGAGTAAACCTTCCCGGTATTTAAATTTTGGGTTTGAAATAAGCACCGAAACGGGAAATCATTTCTGACACCCTCAGTTGGATTCGAACCCGGGCTCTCGGCATGGAATGCAAGCACTCTACCAACTGAGCTATCCACCGGACTGTGTTAGAAATAATGCACATATTTAAATGTGTAACAATGCAAATATTAAAACCTAAAATAAGCACACACTTGAACATGTTAACGCATACGTACGCCATATTGTGTACTTATAACTAATAATGAAAACACATGAAATAAGAAACATCTAATAATAGAAAACACATAAAATAACTATTAATGAAAACACATGAAAGTGTAATGATGCACGCATTCAAACCATGTTGCATCACTTCCTGTTTTTGCAGGAACATTTATGAACATGTCACTTTCACAGCCTCATAGCATGCCTTGCATAACAAACACAAAGGGAGCTCTTTCCAATGGAGAGATTGCATACGAGTTTGATTATTACACAATAAAATACTTTAAAAAAATTCTCATCAATTCCCATGGAAAGACAGAAAAGTAGGAGGACCCTTAAATATACAGCTGAAGCGCTATTCTGCTACATTCCTTACGACCTTAAGGCGACGAGATAGCGATTTGTGTCCAAAAATAAGGTGTACTGTGTTTTTTTTTTATCTATGGAGTTCTTTCGCAAGCGCTAGTAAGCTCCGACTTGGATTGATATCCAAAGTGTAAGGAATTTAGCAGAATAGTTCTTCTGGATTTCATTAGCCAGATACTCTTTGAATTATGAGTTGGTGTGAAGTGGAACACTCATACTGTAAAAACTGTTTTACTTTGCCAATATCAGCTCTGTTTCACGCAAGGTCAGCAAGAGTGAAAAGTTTGTGCCTTTTGGTTTTGTCTTTTTTACTACGACTGATTTTGAAAAAAAAATACTAACAATCTTCAATCTAAGTTGCAAAATTATATAAAAAAATATTCATTTTAAATTTTACCCAGGAGACGCGTGTAAGTTCGCGCTCACACATGCTGCATGTGTACTTACGTATTTTTATTTTACAACAGGAAACCAAAATATAAAGCGTATAATATCTCAGTAAAAAACAGCTAATTATCTTAGGTATTCAATTTATATTTACTAGAAATAAAAAATATTTTTAAATGTAGCATCGCTTTAGGCTGTCATTTGATTCTTGTAGAGCTAATTGCAAATGAAATAAAAATCGATGACCCAGTTCGGAATCGAACTTTGAAAATTCAATTACCCTGTCAAATGAGCTTATTGTTAAAATGCCAGCATGGACAAAATATTCTGTAATATATATTATATAGGTTGGTATGCGGCTGACCCCTCGTGCTGTAAAAATTGGTTCACTTTTGCCGATGCCACCCCGTCTCAAGGAAAGGCGGCAGGAGTGGCACGGTTTATGTTCACGTGAGGTTTTGTTTATTTGTATGCACACATGCAGAATGTGTAGGCACGAACCTACATGTGCCTGTCTGTGGGCATGCAATTAATATGAGCCTTAAATGTTAACATATCTTTGCAGCTTAGATTATAGATATAAGTGGCACGGTGGTTAAAAATCAAATCTAAAAATAAGCCATTGCAAACCTCATCTTTCATCAAAGCTAATTATATCACATTTTTAAGGCTGTCTCATTACAAAGTCATTTTCTCATAAAATTGAGCGAACAGGTGGATCTTTAGCGCTTCACAAAAACTCTTCCTGACAAAGCACAAAATTAACATTTAATTTTAGAATTTTCTCTTCGCTAGCTTGAAACATCTATTTGCAAACATTGTTGGACCTTTGGCGACCAAAGACCAGTCAACAAAGGTTCATCCAGCCTTACAGCAACTGGGTCGTACTTCCTCAAGTAAGGACTTCCTTGAGGTGTGATTCACACAAAGACAACGTTCACCAAATAAATCATACTTTTTTTTTAAGCAAGCATCCTTGACTTATAGGTTGGTATGAGGCTGACCCCCCATACTGCAAAAAATGGTTCACTTTGCCAATGCCACCCCTGTTCCACGGAAGATCGGAAAAAAATACAGGGTTTGTGCTCATTTGAGATTGGGTTTTATATTGTAGGTTCACATGCGGCATGTTTAAAAGCGAATTTATACGTGTCTGGTTGTGGGAATACATTTGTTTTAGTTTGTATGGTTTATTTGGTTTGGATTTTAATTTGTAAGTACCTGCAAATTCAGTATTTGTGAGCGCAAACTTACACGTGATTGTTTGGGGGCCTGCATTTGATATGAGCTTATATATTTGCAACTTAGATAATCGATTATAGATCCATTTTCTTAACAACTGAAGACAATAATTCTTTCGATATTTTTTGTAGATTTGTGTAACTCACTCCCAAGTGTAATCTTACATAAGTGCAAATTTAACAATAAAGTACTTTTAATAGTTTTTCACAAGCTCTACGCTTCCTTTATACGAGATCTCTACTGTATCGCCACGAGCCCGGCCAAACTCAACAGAGCTTTTTCAATTAGGATGACCCTCCTAAAAGCACAGTACCTACTGCATGAATAAAACGTATGTATAGCTTTAGTTTAAGACGAACAATGAGTAAAATATACAAAGCTTTCTTAGTTTTATAACAGTTTTATGTAAAGCGCTACTGTTGAGTTTACACATTAGGTTTCATACTTAAAATATAACTTTCGGCAAAAAAAGCCTAACACTGCGCTCTGCTGAAACTGGAGCTGAAACTGGAGCCAAATCAAAGATTGAAGAACCGATAAGAAGAGTTAACACAATGTTTCGAGAGCGTGCATTTGCAGTTGCTATGTGAGAGAGCTAGAGGACCATGGAAAGTTCCGGAATGCACTGAAGACAAGCAAATTTCTGGCATCATTTGCACAAGCGCCCTTGGAGTGACTACATCACGAAACGGCGCTATGAAGAAATCATCAACTCATCATCATCAACTCATCATCATCATTTGTCTTTCTCGTCTCATTTCCTGTTAACAAATTTTACATTAAAAAAAATGATTATTAAAGTTTGACAATCTAATCTAATCTAAGTTGCAAAGATAATTATGTTACATTGGAGATTCACATTACATGCATTCTCACAACCAGACATGTACAAGTTTGCGCTTGCACATGCCTCATGTGAGCCTACAACATAAAAACCAAATCTCAAATGGACATACACCCTGCAACTCTTGCCGTCCTTCCCTGTAACAGGGGTTACACTGGCAAAGTGAACCATTTTTACAGCATAGGTGGTCAGCCGCATACCAACCTATAAGTCAAGGAACATACATGACAAATTACATTTTTTAAATTAATAAATAATAATATATATGGACATCAAGAACTAAAAACATAAAACAAATTTCACTTTAATTAACCCTAGCCGCCACCATTACAGATCAACCGCCATTTCTTTCTGTCCTTACATACTTCTTTCCTTTCCTCCAGAGTCATAACCTTCTTCATACAGGCTCTTCTTTTGTTATGACTCTGGATATTCCATTCATTCGCAATTTCGGATATTTGGTCCATCCATACATTTCTCGGTCTTCCTCTACCACGATATCCATCTATTCTACCAACATACATATACTTTCTTCGTCAGTCTTTCCTCATTCATTCTCTCCATATGCCCAAACCATCTTTAACAATAACTGGATAATTGTATGGCCAAGCTTAAGGAGTGTGTCGTTCAGAAGCGCTATTCTGCTAAATTCCTGACACTTTAGATATCCATACAAGTCGGGAGCGATAGCGCTTGCAAAAGAACTCTATGGATAAAAAATCACAGTACATACACCTTATTTTGTGTCACGAATCGCCAGCTCGTCGCCCTAAGGTCGTAAGGAATTTAGCAGAATAGCGTTTCAGGTGTCATTAATGTAAAAATAGAGCTTATTAAATATCCTTATATATTTTTTATTGACTATTTAAATTCAAGTTAAAAGATATGTGCTCCTTAGAGAAAAAATATGAAAAAACACAGCTAGTAAAAAAATAATCGAGCCATTTGTTTACAGGTAGGTACGTACTTTGGTATAAAATAAACATTACTTTAAATTTAAATTTTGCACTTTTATTCGTCAAAAAATAATTCACTGATCATCCACGGTTTTTCTTTTTTTCTTGTATGAGCATGAGCTTTAGGCGGCGGATGAGCCACGGATTTGCTGTGTGAGAATAACACTGTTTTTGTTTCCTAGCAAGATAAGCGCAATGCATTAAGAACAAAAGATAAAGAGAACAAGAAAATCTGCTGGAAAAAGAAATCATCACATAAATTGAGTCTTGTAGAATCAAAGACGGCCATCAAGGAGTTTTTACCGGGATGAGAAAAATATATGGAAAGGATGAGAAAGCGATTTTCTGCGTTTCTGTATTTTTATTTCGCATTTAAAAATATCCTAGAATGCCGATTTTGAATCAGTATGTCTCAAATGTAAGACAAAGAAAGAGGCATTATTTTTTATGTAGCGACAAAAATTACAATTGTTTTGAATATGCAAAACTCAGACTAAATTTATATTTTTTTCATTATCTTACATGAAATTTGGACACACAGATAAATAACCTTAATTTGTTTTTTTTTAATAAACAATCGTAAAAACCACAAAGTCTATTCCAGTGGCTGCCAATCTTTTGTGGTCGATAGTCAATCTTTTATTTTTCTTGTATCTAAAATCAAAATCTAAGCTGCAAAGATATGCATCATTTGAGATTCATATTAAATGCATTCCCACAAGCAGACACGCATAATTTCGCGCTCACACATGGCGCATGTGGACCTAAAATATAAAAAAAACCCAATCTCAAATGAACATAAGCCCTGCAACTCTTGCCGACCTTCCCTGAAACCTGCACCTGCGCCTGGTCTGAATTCAATCTAATAGATAATATTAAAAGAAGAAGAAGACGATTCTTACGTCTTACATCATGTCTAACAACTCAAAAGATAAAAGAGGAAGAAGACTTGCCTGACGTCTTATGTCATTTTTAGTTATAAAAACTCTCTTGTCTTGGCTGTCCGTCCAACTGTCAACATGTGTTTGCGGCAGTGAGCCAAATAAATGGCGTGTTGAAAAACCTCGAGTTTGATTTCTGCGAGTTGTAGTCCTCTCCAGTTTTGCCCAGGATTCCTCTCTTCCCTAAACTCCTTTCTTATTCCGACATCCGAACCAGTTTAGACCATTTCCAGAACAGCTCCGTTTAGTGGCACTAGCCACCCCAAGGGCGCTTTTATGTGTTGAAGGCACTTAGCAGGTATCGTTGCATTATTATTGGTAGGTGATAACGAGGGACAAGGCTAATATAAAGGCGAAAAGACAAAGGAATTCAATAGCCTGTGACTCATAAATCCCCATGAAAGCTACCTAACAACTCGCTCAAACAGGGATCCTATTATAAGTTTTTTCGTTTTTCACGTTACAATTATTTACAGCTAATTTAATGCCTTAACGCACATAATTAAGGAGTTATTCTCACATCAAAAGGTGCACGTATTCGCTCCGTAAGGCATTTCCCACCGCACGGTAAACATATCGGAATCCTTCACGTTTAAACTCGACTATAGAGTCCACCAAGAAATTGAGCATATTTGAAATAACGCTCACAGTGAGCGATTCAGTTTTTATACATGTTTGGTTAAACGCTTTGGTTGGGTTTAGTCGTTGAATTGTATACTTGGAATTCAGAGGAATGTGGAGGGAGTCTTAATGCCTTTGAAGGCAGAGAAACGCGGCGCTACAGCATGTGAAATGAGGATTTGAATGTAAGGCAAATAAGCCAGAATTATGAGGGATTATAGAGTAGTATAGAGAACTCGCTGTGAGTTTAAATATAAGGTTTACGGAATTGGCGTTAGATAGGGCAAACGAGATTCTAAAATAAAGCCAAAAAAATACTGTCTGATGATTAAGGGTCAATTAAATTACACTTTTACATATTTCCTTCCAAGTGCCCTTAGCAACCAAAGCAAATTTTATTCACTTATAATTTATTTACTTAACCTCAACTATCGATATGCGGCTGGTATGCGGCTGACCACTCATGCTGTAGAAAATGGTTCACTTTGCCAATGTCACCCCTGTTTCAGGGAAGGTCGGCAGAAGTTGCAGGGTGTATGTCCATTTGAGATTTGGTTTTTATGTTGTAGGTTCAAATGCGGCATGCTCAAGCGCGAACTTGTACGTGTCTGCTTGTGAGAATGCATTTAATGTGAATCCCCAATGTTACATATCTTTGCAACTTATTAGATTAGATTAGGTGTGATTCACACCAAAACAGCGCTCACCAAGTAAATCATCCTAATATTATTATTATTTTGATCTTGTTTTGTGCCCCGCCGGGATTCGAACTATTCGAGTCCGTAGCGTTAACCACTAATCCAGAATTGCTTCAAACAGTGTAGCACCGCCAATACTTAAACACGGTGATCGCCAACGCCGGGGGGACCTAACAGGCCATTCATTTTTGTTCTCCAATGTAGGTACAGTCGTAAATATTTCTGGTAAAGTTTTCTTTGAAACAATATTACTTGCAAAAATAATACGCTGTCAAAAAAAGGAAAGGTATGAAGTCAGCAAATTGACAGCTGTCTTTTGGTTTAGAGACATATCCATGTAACAATATTTTCTTTTCCACGAATCAACTGAAAGAAAAATAAAACCTGATGCGAAATGGATAAAGGAGCTTTATTCAATACTTGTAATAAAAGAGCATTCAAAGAAATTTACCTTTTTTCAGCTTTATTGGAAAGATAAGAATGTCTGAACTCTATTCCTTAATAATGAATGTTATTCATTATTTGCATTCAATGAATGGATGAATGTCGTGGTAGAGGAAGACCGAGAAAAGTATGGATGGATCAAATTTCTGAAATAGCGAATGAATGGGATATCCAGAGTCATAATAAAAGGAGGGCTTGTATAAAGAAGGTAATAACTCTGGAGGAAATGAAAGAAGTGTGTAAGGACAGAAAGAAATGGCGGTTTATCTGTGATGTTGGCGACTAAAATCTAAATCTAAATCTAAGCTGCAAAGATATGTATCATTTGAAATTCATATTAAATGCATTCCCACAAGCAGACACACATAATTTCGCGCTCACACATGCCGCATGTGGACCTACAATATAAAAAACTCAATCTCAAATGAACATTAGCCCTGCAACTCTTGCCGACCTTCCCTGAAACAGGGGTGACCGTATGACCAATATCACAGACATCTCCGTTACCAAACCTTTAAATGCTTAATAAAGCTCGATATAGGAGTATCAACCAGTACCTCAAAGGCTGACCGAAAATCCGTACTAACGAGGTATACGACCAAACAAGAGCAAAATATATTTAAGTACTTAAATTTCAGATCTTATGGTTTACCTTATTTTAAATTGGCTTGTTCAAAGGGGTACATGATTTCAGATATTCATTTGACAATATGGAAATTTCAGGGTAGAAGCGTTTATTTTTACCTTGTAATTCTACCTTAGATTTTCGGTATATTAACTACAGTATTAAATTCAGGCAATATTCTAATTTTAACCAAGGCACGCAGACAGATAAAAGCTATTAATATACTTGTTATTATTATTATTTAAGTAAATGTAATAAATAATGTATTGCGTATTAAATAATACTTAGTTGTTAAGTATGTGTAATGAATAATAAGCAGCGAAAATTCTAGATAAGCCAAGATTTTCTGGAAGGTTCATAAAACTGCTAGAAAGAACAAGTCCATGCAAAATTTAAGGCGTTTTGCATGAGTCAGAAACCATTTAAGCCAGTGTTTCAGTAAAGTAACCATATCGTCTAAATGAATTGTATAAAAAAATCGAGCTTGTATTATGATTTATAACTGTGTTTTAATTCTTAAAGAACCTGAAAAGCCTCATTTCAAGCAATATTTTTTTGACATTAGCAAAAGTGAACCAAGTTTTTAGAGCATGGGGGTCAGCCTCATACCAATGCTATTAGTAAATTACCATACTATTAAGAAAGGCAGTTTTATCCGTTTTAGGCTTGCACGGCCGTCTAATGATGCTGGAGAGATGTCTACTGGGATCTGTTACCGTGGTCTATGGGAGCTGGAGCTTCAGGACGTTTCGCCTATGCCAGGGGTCGACAACCTGCGGCTCGCGAGCCACATGCGGCTCTTTTGGTGCGAAGTTGCGGCTCTTTAGCTCCGTACGCAAATATTAAAATTTATAATAAATAAGCTTTTTGATCGAACAGCACCAAAATTGTTCCGAGTCGATTAATGAGGTTTAGGCATCGAATCTATCTATACTCGCTTTTCACCCCCCCCCCCCCCTTCCTTCCTCCCCCCCCCCCCGTCGACAGTACACTACCTAAGTTCTTGTTTGCCGTATAGACCATTAAGCTAATTTTACATGAGCAATGTTTGCATGTGTACTGGACCAATGTGTCTTATGAAAACAGGAAATTGATTTAAAAAATATTTAAAACAACTCTCACATTATCGAGTTTTACGTATTTTCTTAGCTCAGATTGTGTAGAATTTGATTTTTAAGACAACTGCATTAACAAGTCATATTTGACAGAATTGGTCAATACGGCAAACAAGAACTGGGGGAGCGAGTATTTATCGTTGGCAAAAAAACATTTGTGGCTTTTCGCACACTTCTAATTTTGTTAATTGTTATTTTTGACTCTTCCGACTCAAAAGGTTGCTAACCCCTAGCCTATGTCTACGATGGGCTGTAATGACACAGTTTTCATCAAGATCATCTTCATCATCTCACTTCACGCTGAAGAAGCCCATCGTAGACATGGGCAAAACGTCCGGAAGCTCCAGCTTCTATTGAGCACGGCAACAGATCCCGGAAAACATCTCTCCAACATCAATTGTATCCGTGTTCATATCTGAAATTTCCATATTCTTCACAGCACCTCTCGTCTAAGGCACTAGGAAGAAAAGTTTTTGACTCTACAATTAAAAGCAGATTTCCAAGCGATTTAAATCTAAAATTTACATTACTGTTAACATTTCCAACTATCATCGATAACCCATTAGCTGGTTAAACAAACTTTGCCCCGATAGACTGTGAACTTTGTATGGATGCAAACCCTCTGCGATGAATGGTACAAATTAATAATTCATATTTAGGAAATTTATACCTCACGACTCACTTTCTGTCCGGTAGCCCGAGTATAAAATATCACGTAAACTCACCTCGATTGCGTAAATCTAAAAACACATTAAAACTAAATCACTCTGTTGGATTGCCGTCGTATATTTCAGACATTTTCGATTTGCGCCATAGAGGAAGACCGAGAAAGGTATGGATGGATCAAATTTCTGAAATGGCGAATGAATGGGATATCCAGAGTCATAATAAAAGGAGAGCTTGTGTGAAAAAGGTTATGACTCTAACCTTTAAGTTAAGTTAAGTTAAGGTTAAGTTGAGCTTAGTATAAAGTTAACAGGGAAAGGTGGTAGGAGTTGCCAAGTTTATGCTCCTATGAGGATTGGTATATTTTATATGTACACATGCAGTGTTATCGCGAAATGAAAAAAAAAAACTCCTTGACTGATAGATTGGTATGGGGCTGAACCCCCGTGCTGAAAAAATTGGTTCACTTTTGCCAATGCCACCACGGTTTCAGGGAAAGGCGGCAGGAGTTGCAAGGTTTATGTTCATGTGAGGTTTTTAAATTTTTATTTGTATCCACACATGCAGAATGTGTAGGCGCGAACCGACATGTGCCTGTTTGGGCATACATTTAATATGAGGCTTAAATGTTAACATATCTTTGCAGCTTAGATTATGAAAATGTGCCTGCTGGTGGGCATGCATGTAATATGAGGCTTAAATGTCAATATATCTTCGCAACTTAGATCATATATTTTAAAGATATCGATCAGACTACCACGCAACGCAAATAAGCTGCACATAAAGTGTAACTGAAACCCGAGTTGAACCTGTTTACATTCACAGGGATAGAAGCCGTCCCTTCGCTAACCACTTTATGTGATGTAGGAGTTTTTTCTGCTCTTGAGTGATCAGGTTCTCAATTCTTTTGAAATCCTATAAGCCTTGTCGGCATTTTTATGTTGATATTAAAAATGAACCCAAGAACGGGAAATTGTTCAACAATCGACTATCGCAATCAAATTAAATTTCATCAAAATTATACTTCGCAAATATTCCTCTTATCTGAATAATTAATATCATGTTAGCCCTTTTGAAAACCATTTTATTATTATTTATTTTTTCATTAATAATTCATTTTTCAACAATCCCTTTTGAATTCTCGGACCTTCATTACCGGATAAATCCGAGTTGCTAATTCAAGAATTTAATTTTTTTCAATATCGGACGACAATGTACGCCAAGAATTAATTAAATTTGTAAAGTGCTCTCATAATATTTTTTTTGGAAATATTTTTTTGAAATTTAATAATTAAGTAATTTCATCACAATCTAGACTTCCTGAAAAATTCTTTTTGCTGAAAATACGCTAGAATTTTCCTCTTTTTCCTCATAACTAATCATGGACTACTAATTTGTTTGTCGGGATCTTGTGGAGAGGACGTCTAGCTCTCTCTGCACTTTTTTCAAGAACCTGGATAAACGGAATGAATGTTGATGTGGTAAATGAGTTTGTATACTTGGGAAGTAAGTTTGAAAAAGATGGAAGAATGACAGGTGAACTTGAAAGAAGAGTAATGAAGGGCAGGTGTGTACTGGGTGCCACAGCTTGTATCGCCAAAAATCAAAACATATCTAAAAATGCTCGATTGGCGGTACGCAGTGGCATACTTTTACCCACCTTGATGTATGGAAGCGAGGCCTGGACGGTGAATGAAAGTGAAATTAGTAAAGTCCATACAGTTGAAATGGACTTTCTAAGAAGTATGATTGGGAAAAGACGGAGTGACAGGGTGAGGAATGATTTTGTAAGAAAAGAATGTGGTGCAAAAGAAAGTGTGAAAATGAAGATTAAAAGAATTTTGTTAAGATGGTTTGGGCATATGGAGAGAATGAATGAGGAAAGACTGACGAAGTAAGTATATGTTGGTAGAATAGATGGATGTCGTGGTAGAGGAAGACCGAGAAAGGTATGGATGGACCAAATATCCGAAATTGCGAATGAATGGAATATCCAGAGTCATAATAAAAGAAGAGCTTGTATGAAGAAGGTTATGACTCTGGAGGAAATGAAAGAAGTATGCAAGGATAGAAAGAAATGGCGGTTGATCTGTGATGTTGGCGGCTAGGGTTTGTTAAAGTAAAATTGGTTTTATGATTTAGTTTTTTATGTCCATGTATATATTGTTATTTTTATTCTTTGATTTAAAAAATGTAATTTGTCATTAGTGTCCGACCGAAAGTGTACTTTCACTTTCGGCCGAAAGCCGTAGCCGAATTTCGGCAAAATTCTACTTTCGGCAGAAAGCCGAAAGCCGAAGCCGAAAGCCGAAACTGAAAGCCGTAGCCGAAAGTATGTATATTATTTAAGTGCCTAGTTAGTTATGCATTATTTAGTTAGAAGGATATGCAAGTAACAATAAAAGGTGTTTACAATTCTGGGAACTTTTTTATTTAATGCAAAACTATATGCAATTTTTTTTTAAATTACTAATAGGTACAATTATTAATAATTAAAAATCAAACAAATTAAAAAACTTAAAAAACTTTTCATGTTTCTTTCATCGCCTAATTAAGTTAAACAAATGCAACAAAAATACTTTATAAAAGAAATTAAATGAAATGAAAATAAAACAATTATAAAAAACGGTAATAAAAAAAACTTTTCATGTTTAAGTCAACGCCCAATTAGTTATACAGGGCGTAAACGACCGTCAAGTCAGTCAATCTTCTTATTTTAAACTACATATCGCACGTTTAATAATAAAGAGAAATAACTCGAAATTTGGGAAAATCGAGATTTTGTAATAAAATGCAAGATCAATTCGAGAAGAATAGGTAGAATGCGACAGCCGTTCAATTTGGACGAATATGACCGAGATAAAACATCGGCCGTCTTTTTCATCCCATACAAGTTGTACTGGATGTCTGAACTTTAAACGTGATTTCCCATCATTCATGTTTTTTGAGTTAATGCTCTTTATTATTAAACGTGTGAATTATGTTCTCCATATGTTGTGTATGTGTAGTACACGAATATGAAAGAATTTTTCAATTTATTTAAGATTTTTTAAACTTTTATTCGTCTAAAATGTACGAGGTCAAAAAAAAATCTCAACCAAAATGAAAAGTTCTAACTTTCGGTTCGGCCGAAAGTGACCACTACTTTCGGCCGAAACCGTAAGTTTGCCGAATGTGGCAAATATTGGCCGAAAGGCCGAAAGCCGAAAGTCGAAACCGAATATTCGGTCGGACACTATTTGTCATGTATGTTTCTTGACTTATAGGTTGTTATGCGGCTGACCACCCATAATATAAAAATTGGTTCCCTTTGCCAATGTCACCCCTGTTTCAGGGAAGGACGGCAAGAGTTGCAAGGCTTATGTTCATTTGAGATTGGGTTTTTATATTGTAGGTCCACATGCGGCATGTGTTAGCGCGAAATTATACATATCTGCTTGTGGGAATGCATTTAGTATAAATCTTAAATGATATATATCTTTGCAGCTTAGATTAATTAGATTAGACCTGGAACTTCTCACATCTCTATTTTAGGAGCCCTTTGTGGTCCATTCTTACAATTCCTTCGGAGACAACGCGCCTAAAATATGCCATCAATAAAATTATATAGTTGGACTTTTTTTCTTCTGGCGCCGTTTAGTGGCTCCAGCCACCCCAAGGGCGCCCATCCTTCACTTGCTTCTTGGAAAACATTAACGTCTTCAACTCCTTCTTGAAACGTTTTTGACCGATATCCGTCTTCAGCTTCAGAGGTAGCTGGTTCCAGCACAACGGTCCCACTGAGCCAAACGCCCTATCCCCAAATCCATCGAGGTGGCATTTTCAGCCAGTTGATAGCATCACCTCTCACTGAGCGAAGGGTGCACCGCTTACCAACAATCTCCTCAACCTCACACAGTTCAGTAAAAAAAGACGCGGCCGCTCCTCTGAGAGAGTTGAATACCATAAGGCTCTCTTTATACTCCATTCTCTCCAGGACACGCAGCCAGTGAAGACGCTGCAATAGAGGAGTAACATGATCGGTTCGGATAGGGAGTGACATGTAGGTACAACTTAGATGCGATTTTGCCTCCACTTCTTCCTATTTTTGTACACCTTCTCCGCAACGAAACTCGAAGCTAAGCTAAGCGTGAAGTGAAACTTCTAACCGCTTTGTTTATGAAGTGATAGCATGTAGAGTGTTAAATCTATCTTTTCAAGGGTGACCGGTCCGTAGTTCAGTGGTAACACTTCGGACTCTGAATGGAAGGTTGTGGGTTCGAATCCTGGCGGAGCACAAAAAATATACCATTAATATTTTCAAATTTGTTTTTTGACGGGTTGAAAAAATCATAAACCTTTACCAATGACCGGTCACCAACGGTCCATCCAGATTTACAGAAAGTGAGTCTTGCTTGAGAATTGGCGCTTTGTAGCGACGACGACCAAGCTCGTAAAAAAAGGTCGATAGCTCAATTGGTGGAATGCTTGCGGATCACGGATGATAAAAATAAGCATGGAAATGAAAGCAGTTCCTCTAGTGAGCGTTTGAGTTTTCAAATATTTTTGGTGAAATGCAGTGGTTAAATTAAAAACGTTACGTTGTGTTTTATACTTGGGGTACATAGAAGCATACAAGTACGAGTGAGACAACTCACTACAAAGGGTGAATATTTCACTCATAAATGGAGTCAGGATCAAAGTTCTCCACAGATTACAAGACAATGAGTATAAAGGATGGAGTAAATACTCAACAATCGCGTCAACAAAATATCGCATATAAGACACGACAGCGCCTCTGGTTGATGTTTCAGTTTTGTATTCAATTTTGCTGTTGAGTATTATCCGCGGAGTACAGCAAGAACAAAGTTTGCCCTCAAAACTCTCTACCACTTTGCAAAGCAACTTTTAATGCCCAGGCGCTGAAATGGGTGGCTAATGGAAGAGAATTAGTGCTGTGGTTTCGTATAATTTGTACACGTAACTATTCTCAACTTTCTGTCTCTCATTTTGCACACGTGCGATGAACGAGTAGTAAAAAAAGTCAATGGGAAAGTTATGCATAAAAATATAGGTAAATGAAAAAACTACAGTTAAATATCGTCCGGTCGTTAGCTCAGTTGGTAGGTTGCTTGGATTCCATGCCGAGAGCTCGGGTTCGAAAACCACCGTGGGTGTCAGAAATTATTTCCCGTTTCGGTGTTTATTTTAAGTTTAAAATAAAAACCATTAAAGCTTACTCAGCCTTCACAAGAAATGAGTACCAGCCCCAAGTGTACCGAAAAACACGTTTCTTTAATTACTTCTTTATCGCGATATTTTTTTTGAAATCAACTATTTTTTTTGCTTTAAAAATTTGATAAAAATAAAAATAAAACACTTAAACACAAAACACATAAAACCAACAAAAAGTCACTTTAAAATTAGTAAACGAATGTCAGTTATTTAAAAAAAAAAAACACCTCTTTTTTTGGGTAAGAAAGTCGTCTTACAGATTTGAGCTTCTCTTACTGGAGTGAAAGCTTTCAGATTTCTTTCGTGGACGAAAATAGACATGATTGGTATATCTGTTCCAACTTATTTACGAAAATAGTCATTAGTAAGAAAGAGAACAAATAACTTCACAGTTGCATTTCCATGTGTTCAAAAAAACTTGGGCGAATGTAAAAATGTTCTAGACGACGCGACGCTACAAAGTTGGTACTATTGCGAATAATAATGGCTGCCGAACAAGTGCGAACACAGCTAGAATTGACAGGTAGCACGTGTTATAAATAATGTGATCGCTAAAGTTGACATATTTAACGAGAAAAAGGCATTATTTTAACATTTTATGGCATGTGATTGGGAGTCGAAACACAAAATGGATTTGGATAAAATGGCCTTATTTCGTATGACTTACACCAGTGCAACATTTGACAGGACTGTGACAAATGTGGGCTGTAGTATGTATCAATGCAGTAATTTAGTTTCTGCTCTTGTATGTTATTATTCGATGATCCTATCTGCACCCTGAGTACGAGTTACAAAACTTGAGTAAAGTAAAGTTTACGGAAAGTATTAAAGAGTGGTATTCCCCAAAATCAGCCGTTTTCGTTTGTTAGAACTTGATTTTCTTCATCACTGTTACTCTTTTGCTAAGACCATAAACTTGATTTTCTTCATCACTTTTGCTAAGACCATAAAACGGCAGATTTTGGGGAAAATCACTCTTTAATACTATCCGTAAACTTTACTTTACTCAATTTTTGCAACTAGTACCTACTAAGGGTACTGTAGTACATTTTTTTTTATATCTAGCGTCCTCCTAAGGTGTGTTTTGAACGTTTACGTCCGTTTTCAGATTGGTCGTGCGAGGCTATAAAAGAGATTTCGTTTTATTAGACCTTAGTGGGGAGGGGAAGCCCGGAACTACTGGGGGAAATGAAATTAATTTCCGAGAACTCGTATTAGGATTATGTCCTGTGTTCTTACATATACAGAGATGTAAGCTCAAAGTGAAATGTGCCTACCTTGGCTTATAAGACCAAATTAAATTAATAAGTTATTAAAAATGTAAGGATTTGTATATCGAGGAGGTCTAGATTCATTTTATATTGTTAGGTTTTTAGGGTTCAAATAGTCTTCAAATTAAAAAAAAAACGGTCTTCTTAACAGGATATTTATTTAACAGTTTATATTTATTTTTTACAATTTACATTTATTTCACAGATGGTTTGTGTTCACTTTTACTGTTGTTTGTGCTTAGAAGAAGAGTGTCGTATGAAGACTATCTCCTGCAAGCCGTTCGTGGCTTTTTATACTCCAGTGATAGAATTTACTAGAAGCCAATTTTGCTGGAACCTTCGAGAGAACGGTCTTCCAAAAGCTTCGAGTACATAATGGTGATGATTGCTAGTTACTTTCTTATAATATCTCTTTACCCTAGGTACTTATAATAATTAATCCAACTTATATATAGCTCCCATCAGCTACAAAATATGTTATATCTACCTACCGAAATATTTATGTGTATTTGCTATTTACATAACAATATTAATAAAGAAAAGCTTTGGGGATAGGGCGTTTGGCTCAGCAGTATCGTTGTACTGGAACCAGCTACCTCTGAAGCTGAGGATGGAGATTGGTTAAGAATGCTTTAAGAAGAAATTGAAGAGCTACATATTTACAATGACTAACAAAACAGTGAAAACATTTTTTTTTGTCGGATCTTAACGACCGAACTTAAATTATTCTCGACGTTTTGTTAGCGACGTAGCTAACGTCTTCAGGAGACATCCTCTCTGCACGACGACTGAGGATGAACTGAAGAACTGATAAATGCATATATTGAAGAGTTACATGCTTTCCAGGAAGCAAGCGAAGGATGGGCGCCCTTGGGGTGGCTGGAGACGAGGACGAGGAGGGACGAGGAACAATGTATCTTTTCATTTCTGACTTTTTGGCATCTCATTAACTACAATGTGTGCGAGTTTTTCATGGCCCATCACTGCAAAATATACTTCGGGATCTTTTTCATCTCACTATGTCCTCTATTGTACAGGATTTTTATTTGCGGTCATTGAGGTAACAAAAAAATGTGAAAAGAAATACAATTCACCAATCTATTTTTCCTGGCCAGTTGTCATCATACGAAAGCAGAAGTTTGTGTGTATGCAATGGCATCTGTTGAACCAGGGTCGAAGTTATGGTCAAATGAGCCAGACGTGATTCGAACCAATGTGTTCTGTTCCAAATACGCTAGTCAAGAACAGCGACTTGACTATCACGGCCATACCACCGACAATATCAGTAGAAATGTTTAGTATATCAATCTAAGCGATAAATCAATGTGAAATATACATGGAGATATGGTTCAATATTCTTATATTTCGATGCTTGTAGTATATAACATAAGGTCCGTTGAAATAATATGATAAAAAAAAAATCTGAATCACGCTCTTTTAATGAAAATTTAGAACATCCCTTCCAAGTGTCCCCTAGGAGAACGGATATCGCAAATCAAATAAAAATAATGTTTTGAGAAGGTTCAGACACGTGTACAGCATCGATTATGAGAGGCGAGCCAAACTACATGCACAGACTACAGAAGTAATTTTGAAGGCAAAAGAGGAAAGGGAAGAAAAACCACGAGACGTGGGACTCGGAAAAGTAAAACTTTGAGAAATGTAGATCGAACGATAAAATATCGATTTGAATGTACATAAAAAATGCATGCTTTTTGTAATATACGAGTATGTACAATCTGAATTGCAAAGATACACTTATTAGCATTTGAGATTCAAATTTAATGCATGCCCGCAAGAAAACACTTTTAAGCTCGCATGTGAACTAGCAAAATAAAAATAAACCTCAATTGAACATAAATTTTGCAACTTTCATACCTTCTCTGAAACGGGGTTAGTCTAATCTAAGTTGAAAGATATGTAACATTGGGGGTTCTCATTATATGCATTCTCACAAGGAGACACGTACAAGTTCACGCTTAAACATACCGCATGTGAACCTACAACATAAAACCCCAAATCTCTAATGGGCATACACCCTGCAACTCTTGCCGTCCTTCCCTGTAACAGGGGTGACATTGGCAAAGTGAACCATTTTCTACAGCATGGGTGGTCAGCCGGCATACCGACCTATAAGTCAAGGAACATACACAACAAATTACATTTTTTTAAATAAACATATAATTATATAAACATTAAAAAACAAATACAAAATTCTAATGAACAATTTAAAAAAGAAAAGAAAGCAAAAGCCCAATCCCTCACCGCCAAAAACTCATCATCAGTTATACAAAATTTAAATATAAAAGCAACAGTGTTACAAATCAGGAAAATTTCCTTTTCTTTATGGTTCTTGAATTTCTTTTACGTAATTTAAATTATATCCACGAAACAAGGATAAACAAAAGGTTGTCAGAGTTTTTGGCCACACCTAATGAAAATAAGACAGGCTAACAGTTACAACTTTTCTCAATTAATCTTGAATACAACGTTGAAAACGAAGTAAGAGCATTGTAAGGATCAGAAGTGCGGAAATAACAAATTTCCTCAAATAATTTATCTGTTTTCAAGTAAAAATGGTATTTACTTGTTCCCGGTGTATTGTTCTGGGACATTATTAAAAGCTGTAGAAGCTTTATTTTCCGTTGTAGGGCAGCCTTAATCTGAGAAAAGCATTGACTAATAACATAGAGGAGCAGAAACTAACTTACTGCATTCATACATACTATCGCCCATATTTTTCTCAGTCCTGTCAAACGCTGCTGTTGTGTAGTCATACAAAACATGTTTTTACATGTACTTTTTATTTTTTCTTGCTTTCTTCTTTTTGCGTTTTGAAACCCAATACAGCGCATGCCATAATGTCTTAAAATAATACATATTTCTTTAAAATTTGACAATTTTATCGATCACATTTTTTTTTTTTACAAGCTTTATACCACATGGGTCTATTTTCGGACTGGTCCGGGCATAGTGTGCACGCGGCAATGCTGCCACTTTTCTAGAAACATTCTTACATTTGCCCAAGTTTTTTTGTACACATGGAAATGCAGCTGTGAAGTAGTTCTTCGTTCTCTTTCTTACTAAGGATATTTTCGTAAGTAGGTTGAAACAGGTATATAACGTCTATTATCATTAAAATAGATTGTAGTCCACGGATATCATGTCAATGAAGAAAAGAATTATTATGAGCAATATAAGAGACCAGGAGAACTAACGGTCATTGCTGCATGACGTTTTTGCATGAAATCATCATCTTGGCTTGTTGTGTTGGGGCCATTACACCCTAAGTCCATTGTGCCCAGTTTGCCTATGTCTACGTCTAACCTTATCTCTAATCTAAGTTGCAAAATATATGTAACATTAAAGATTCACATTATATGCACTTTCACAAACAGACATGCACAAGTTCGCGCTTTAACATGCCGCATGTGGTCCTACTATATAAAACCCTGCCAAGACATACACCCTGCAACTCTTGCCGACCTTCCCTGAAAACAGGGGTGACATTGGCAAAGTGGGCCATTTTCTACAGCATGAGTGGTCAGCCGCATACCAAGCTATAAGTCAGGGAAATCTGTTGAAATCTATAACTTGTTTTAGTATCTATGAAAGCTTGTACACGATTTTTCGATAATAAATAGATAATCTGGACAGAATAGGTTGCATCTGAAAAACGCCTCGGTCATTTATAAGTGCTGGTTAAGGTGGTTGGTGATTTTTGTGTCGTAGGAAAATTGGCGTGCTGAGGAGTTGGCGGTTTCTTTCCGTGGGCGGGAGACGCGGATTTCGTTTTTGGTTGTAACTGCGATGCGTCTTATCTAATCTAATCTAAGTTGCAAAGATATGTTACATTGGACATTAACATTTTGATGACATTTGGCTGATACTTCACGTTCAGGAGACTGCGTAGAGGAGGGGACTGAAAAGGCTTAACAACAGGGAGGCTTGGAGACATTTGGCAATGACTTTACGTTCAGGAGTGGCTAGAAACAGGCCAAGTGAGAAATCTTTGACCTAAATAATCTTCCATCACTTAAGCAGGTACGAGTATTTATGATTTCCGGCATGTGGCAGCTCGCGCGACATGAAAGAATGACACACAAAAATGGCCGCTTGTGATGAGTATTACTTGCAATATTAAGAGACCAGAGATACAAAATATTTATTATATGTACCTACTTTCTCGATGGAGAAAACTGGAACGTAAATATCGAAAGAAAAGTGTTTCAGAAATGTTTTGTATGTAACCAGAAGTTTTCATTTTGCTTCCTATCACCTGAATAGGTGATACTAATCTAATCTAATCTAATCTAAGCTGCAAAGATATACCTATATCATTTAAGATTTATATTAAATGCATTCCCACAAGCAGACATGTTTAATTTCGCGCTAACAAATGCCGCATGTGGACCTACAATATAAAAACCCAATCTCAAATGAACATAAGCCCTGCAACTCTTGCCGCCCTTCCCTGAAACAGGGGTGACATTGGTAAAGTGAACCATTTTGTACAGTATGGGTGGTCAGCCGCATACCAACCTATAATTCAAGGAACTACCATACCATATTTTAATTGTAAAAAACGTTTCCAAGGCTGCGTTAGAGCTTTTGAATTTGAAGTCAGATGTTTAGGGTTTAAGTAAGCCGAGGGTGACCTATAAAAGTTGATACTTCACTGATCACTTATACTGCAAAAAAAAAATCGCTCTGGGTACGTTATCCTTTTTTAGGAGAGCGGCGCGGTAAGAGTTGCAGCGTTTATGTGCACTTGCCATTTGAGTTTTATTCTATAAGTACACATGCAGCTTGTGTAAGCGCGTTGTGGGTACTTGCTAGAGCCCGCTTGTGGGCATTCATTTCATACGAATCTTTCATGTTGATACATCTATGCAACTTAGATAAAGAATAAATTGTAAGGTGGCAGAAATGAGTTTCGGTTCCTGGGTTTTCATTGCCATAATCTAAGTTGGAAATATATGTAACATTAAATATTAATATTATATGCATTTTCACAAGCAGACACGTATAAGTTCGCGCTTAATCATGCCGCATGTGGACCTACAATATAAAAACCCGAATCTTAAATGAACATACTGACACCCTGCAACTCATGCCGACCTTTTCTGAAACAGGGGTGACATTGGCAAAGTGAACCATTTTCTACAGCATGGGTGGTCAGCCGCATGCCAATCTATAAGTCAAGGAACAAACACAACAGATTACATTTTTAAAATCAATAAACGATAATATATACCTATGGACATCAAAAACTAAACAGAAAACAAATTTAAAAAAAAACCCTAGCCGCCATCATTACAGATCAACCGCCATTTCTTTCTGCCCTTACACACTTCTTTTATTTCCTCCAGAGCCCTAAAAGTAATAATGGCAAAGTTTTTTTTTCTTAGAAATGAGAACCCATTCCTTCGGGAGCGGGAAACCCGACGCTTCGAAGATCAAATTTGCAATCGGAAGATTTGAAATAGTTCTACAAAATAAACGCCTTTCTATCAACAGTTAATGATAGAGTACATTTATTTTACTTGTCAAAATTATACTCGTCGCAAATCCTTGCTTATTAAAAACAGGAAGGGAGCGATTGCCAATAAAAGGCTATTCTTGTTGCTTGATTTACTGAAAACATTCAATGAGGAACTTTGGTACGCTAGGATGCCACGCACAGACGGAGGCAGTTCAAAAATCTTGGTTCTAGATTTGCTTCTTCTTTCCTTTATCTTTTCCTCAAAACTCTCTGATCGCAGCAATCAGAGGCCTGAAAAAGGATTTGGACATATGGCAGCATTGGGCAAGGAACCTAAAGCCTACCTAGCCTTTTCTTCCTTGTGTAATATGTTCTTGCTATTCCTATGTACATATGTAGTAACAGGGTGGCAGCTTGCATTGCGGAGATCGGTGAATGGATGACAAACAATGGCCTAATCCTTAACATGGGTAAGACGGAAATTATGTGGGCGGCTACGTCCAGGCGTGATCATCTCCTGACAACTCGCGTACCACTCTCCATTGGGGGACAGCTGATTCAGCCGTCGGATTCAGTGAGACTTCTAGGAGTCACACTGGATCGGAACCTCACAATGGGAGAGCAGTTGAATAACACGGTATCCTCCTCGTTTTTTGAACTTCGCCAGATAAAGGCAATCAGGAGATGTTTACCATCAGGGGCGGTCAAAACCCTGGTTAACGCTTTTGTGATGTCTCGGGTTGACTATTGCTCAACGCTGTATATAGGCCAGCCGAAAAAACAGTTCAGCCGGCTTCAATCTGTGCTGAACTCTGCAGCAAGACTCATATTCGGGATGTCTAAATTTAACCATATTACTCCATTGTTGAAAAAACTGCATTGGCTTCGTTTTCCGGAGAGGGTGGTCTACCGTGTTTGTCTGATGGTTTACAAAGCTGTCAATGGTATGGCTCCTTCATACTTGTTTGAAATGTTCTCACGTGTTGAGATAGATTTGAGACGCCAAACTCTCAGATCTGCGGAGTGTGGGGTGGTTGACTTAGTCCAGCCGTCACGTCAGACACGCACTAATTTTGGGGACCGTGCTTTCCGGTTTGCGGGCCCAATGGAGTGGAACAGACTACCACCTAATGTGAGGAAGGCAGAAACTGTTGGTGTCTTTAAAGGAGCACTAAAGACGCATCTTTAAAAAAAATCTTATCCGTGATTTGAGAGGGCCCTTGAGGTGTGACACACACAAAAACGGCGCTCTTTTATTATGTGTACCTTATAAATAAATTATCCTTGTATATATAAATATTTATGTATAAACATTTTATTATTATTATTTATCTGCAGCATGCGTAAGTGCGAACTTTTTTTTATTTTAATAGACGTTTATATCATTATAATCTCGATAATCTATAATCTAATTTGCAGAGATATGTTCACATTTAAGGCTCTCAAATGCATGCCCACAAACAAACACGTTTAGTTCGCGCTTACAAATGCTGAATGTGTACTTGCAAATAAAATCCAAACTTCAAATGAACATAAGCCCTACAACTTTTGCCGACCTTCCCTGACACAGGGGTGACATAGGTGAGTATATTGAATGGTTTGAAGTCTTTAATGGTGTAATGTAAGGATGTGTGATGAGTCCATGGCTGTTGAACATCGTCATGGAAAAGTGTATTTGAGATGCTAGTCTTGATGATGGAATACAGCAAAGTGAGTGTTCTACTGTATGCAGACGATGCAGCCCTTGTATCTGATTCCGCCGAGTAGCTGCAAACTATGTTCTCTAAATTGAATCAAGCTTTGAAATATAATAAATAAAGAAATTGAATGCAAATAAGACGAATGTTTTGATCTATGCTAGAGATGATGAATATGTGAATTATGATTTTAATTAAAAATTGACGGCAAATTTGCGTACATGGGTAGTAAGTTTCAAAAGAAGGAAAATGACGGATGAATTTAATAGAAGAATAATCAATAGCAGGTGTGGAATTGGCGTATAATCGATGAATCGTAGATGATCTTGATGAGTTCTTGAACAGTTTTCATCAAGATCATCTTCATCATCATATTTTACGCTGAAGAAGCCCATCCTAAAAATGGGCGAAACGTTCTGAAGCTTCAGCTCCCACAGACCACGGCAACAGATCCCGCAAAACATCACTCCAACATAATGAAAAATTTGGTTGCATTTACGTATATAGTCTTTATTGTTCAAATTCCATCATATTATTACCCACTTCCGAGAAATATTTAACCGAGGTCCTTACCAGAATTATTAAGCAATAAAATTTGATGTGTCAATCAAGTATTGATTGGAGGTTGGTGCAACAGGCCATAAATCGCCAAAGATTAGTATGAATGCTTTGACTTCGTTTTGTTTTCCTTTCCCTAAAGTCCATCTTATTTTTGTACTGACCTCGTCTGTGCATTAAAACAATGATTGCCTGTCTTGACAGTCCTCCATTTCGATATATATTAGAACACGCCTTTATCTATAAAAGATGGAGTCTCTGACTTTTCTCCAGAGATCATTATAAAATTCCTGAAAATCAGACCCGTCTCACAGGAGGCCCGCGGACCCTTCCGAGAATTCCTCTGTCATCCATTCTGTGACCTGAGATCGGATTTCAAGGGAAAACATGAAATTTGTTATTATATCAGATCACCTTTAAAATCTTTCAAGAGTCAACGACAGCTTGGAAAAAGGTTCAAAGTCCCATAGTGGTCAACTTGATAAGAGGAAAACATGTTTGAGAAAATTTTTGTACAAAAAAATACAGTGACTTTTTTATGCATGCAGCTTGCACGACACTCTCATTTTCTGCATACATTTTGGTACAGTGGAACCTCTCATAACGAGCATAATCAGTTACAGAATCTTGCTCGTTATGTGAAGCACTCGTTAAGCAAAATTAATTTTCCCATATACATCACTGGAACACACGATAATGCGTTCCATGCGATTTTTTTTTTACGTTTATTCAAATAAAATTACATGCTTATAAATTGTTAATGATCGTAACACCTGGATAAAATCATTTTTAAATCTTAACCACTTTGCCAATGTCATCCCTGTGTCAGGGAAGGTCGGCAAAAGTTGTAGGACTTATGTTCATCTGAGGTTTGGATTTTATTTGTAAGTACACATTCAGCATTTGTAAGCGCGAACTACACGTGTTTGTTTGTGAGCATACATCTGAGAGCTTGAAATGAATATATCCTTGCAACTTAGATTATTATATTATTATTATTTTTATTAACTAGTTTATTATTTATTCATTACCTTTTGCCTTCTCACAAATGATGTTTTCGTTAATAGTAGTTATCGCCTTGTAATCCCTTTTCGTTTATACATATGAGAAGCAACTTTTTAACATCATCAAGAACACGTAAACGCTTTGAAGACTTTCTTGACACTCCCTTTGAAGCATTTATCTCCTTAATTTTGTCCTTGCTCTTGAGGATAGTGCAAATCGTTGATGTAGATAGTAGTCATACAGAGCGCGCTAAATCAGCTACGCTTTCACCACCTTCTCGCTTTGCAATCATTTGACGTTTCATTTCTACAGTTACTTTTATTCTCTTATGGCTGTCTTCTTGTGGCTCTTTTCGGGTACACTTTTGCGAGGCTTATTAAAGTTTGCACAAAAGAAAAACGCCTTTCTACGTCACTCGTTATGCAAAATGTCGCTCGTTAAGGAGCACTTTTTTCATACTTGTCTTGTATCCTGCCGCCATTCCTCTAGGGGTGGCCAGTACCTCCACACAAGTGCCTCCACTTGACTCTGTCCTTGCATACTTCTTTCATCTCATCTAATTTCATCACTCTTTTCATGCATGCTCTTCTCTTGTTTCCACTCTGTAAATTCCATTCATTCGCAATCTCACTTATCTGATCAATCCATTCTTTCCTAGATCTTCCCTTTTCCACGCTTACCTATTAAAATCCCTTTATACACTTTTTTTGCCAGTCGATCTTCATTCATCCTTTCAATATGTCCAAACCATCGCATCACACTTCTTTGAACTTTCAATTTCACGCTTTCTTTTACTCCGCATTCATTCAGAACCCATTCGTTTCTCACTCTATCTTTCAGTGTTTTTCCTGTTATACTTCTCAAATAAGCCATTTCTACGGTGCATACCTTATTTACTTCTCCTTCATTCACCGTCCACGACTCGCTTCCATATATCAGGGTCGGTAATAATATACAATTGTTACCGCCATTTTCATTTTCTAAACAGCTAATGCAGTGGACTGTATTAGGTGTTTTTAACCGTGCTTGGTTTCCTTCCTTAATTTCTCAAATTCTTAATCACAGTTCGTTAACTTGTTTTTAACAAGTCAACATTTTTTTCAGCAATGAATTTTTTGGGACTTACGGCCAAAATTTTTACTTTGGCATATATATACAAAGAACCAAACTGCATTCTTCGTTTGAAATTATTAGGCGCCTGATTTCGATATCGCAAAAAATGACGCATGCATTGTGAGTAAGCAAGTGCGAGGGAGACAGAAAACAAAACGAGGAGTGTTCACGAAAGGTTGCGTTCGTTTTCAGTTTGTAGAAAAGCAGAACAATGGAGCGAAACCGGCTCTCAAAGTTGAACCTCATAAAATGCGTATGTGTTTATATTTTGTAATAATTCCGTTCTCATTCGGTTAAAAATCTGCGCCAAAGTTGTTTTAAAATTTTGTCGGGGTTATAGCCGCGGGGGCCAAGAGGGCTGATCTTTCTAGCGTGTTTCGAATGGAACAACGTTGGTTCGATCCCCGCTTGGGTCACTTGACTTTAACTTTGACCCTGGTTCAACAGATGTTATTGGGTAATTGTTATTTAATAATTCATTAATAATAAACCATAATGAATTATTAAATGATGATATTAATACCTGTTTCTGGCCAGGCAGAATAGGTTGGTGAATTGCATTCCTCTTCACAAATCTATTAAAAAAAATATATATATATTTATAAATATATTATAGTAGACAAGTTGAAAAGTATTTACTTTAACTCAAATACATACTATGTGATGACCTGTTTATTTGTTTATATTTAATGACCTTTTAGCATCTAAATTGAATAGGCAATAATAATTTAATAATTAAATTTGATATTCCTTAATTATCCTGACGACGTACTAAAGTGTTAATTAAAATAATAAAGACTGCTATATCATAGTTATCAAATGTCATTTATTTTAATATTCTACCCTTGCCTCTGAGATTCTACCATAGAAATGAAATTCTACGACACAGTTAAAACTAAAATCTCTAGCATTCACTAATCTAACTCATAACATTAGTATCCTTAAATGTTACTGTGGAGTGTATTTAAAAGGTTAATTAAATATAAAATATTCTTAGACATTTTAGTCGTCGGTTGAGCCCACGCTTTGACAAATAAATGGTGGCCGGTCTGGAAGTGTCATCACCACGGTCATTCTTACCTACCAAATTTTGTAATATTTGTATGAAGACAAATCAGCTTTTCACTTGCAGCCATCTTGGATTTACAGGTCTTCATACAAATGCATCATTAGTTTGTCAAAGCGTGAGCTCAACCGACGACTAAAATGTCTCTAAGAATAGCCCTGTTAGAAGTAAGAACCAAAGAAGCAAAAAGTTAACAAAAGAGGAAAACATTGGAATACTTGAAGGTTAACAATATTTATTAGATTTCTTGCTTTTCCTGTTTTATCCTTTCATCTGAAAAATTAAGTGTTGTAAAAACTGTATTCTAAAGTAAGAATGCAATTCGCTAATCATTTTTTAGAAAACGTAAAGAATAATAAAAATGAAATAAAAGTGAAATAAAACTTTGTTTTTCCTATTGAATTTATAAAAAAATAAAATAATTATAGTTTGTCTATCTATCGCAAAGATACGTAAATATTTAGTATGCATATTAAATTCACTTTCACAAGTAGAAACGTAAAAGTTCATGCTTACACATGACGCATGTAAACTTACAACATAAAACCCAATCTCAAATAAGCATCTACCCTCACTGAAACTCTTGCCGACCTACCCTGAAACAGGGGTGACATTCGGAAAGTGAACCATTTTTACAGTATGGCTGGTCAGCATCATAACAAGGTAATGAGTCAAGAAACCAAAAAAAAATGCCTACATCTTTAGTATCTAAATATTGTGACGAGCGTATGGTAGTATTAGTGCATACGTGATCTTTATCACCCTGGTGGAACAACGCTGTGGTATTGGAATCATCCACTATGTTCTAGAAATCGAGAACAGTCGAGAAACGTCCGTATGAACGTATATAAATGTAAGCCGCAATTGTGTGCAGGCCAGAGTGTCGATTGAAACACTGAGCCGTGAAGTTGATAAAGCAAGAGCTAGAAATCAGTACATTGTAAATTGTGAACCAAACCGCGTAAAATAAATTCTGTTTTAATAAATAATTGCAATTTCATAACAAGAGAACCCAAACTAAAATTATAACAATATTATGTAGGTATATTTTTTTAATTGAACAATTAATATTTGAATTTTCACAAAATTTCAGACCATGACTTGTACATTTTGCGGTCAGCTTAAAATTAATGACCTCAGCTCAGCAGCACAGCCTCAGTAGAGCCTTTAATATTATTGGTCTAGTCAAATTGGTTTTCAGATCGTATCAGTTTTTTTTTTGGAAAAATAATCCGATTAGTCTAACGTTGTTATATTTCCAAAATTCCAATTTTCAAGGTTGGAAAAAGAAAAGGCAAAAAGTGAAGTTTTTTTGTTTTTTTTTTAAGAAATCCTGTGCGGGAGACTCCCTAGATTCTAGAGACTCTACGGGTCTATGACACTTGTTGTAGTGCCGCAGAGGTGTACGAGCCTGGTCGTCGCTACAAAGCGCCAATACTCAAGCGAGACCCAGTTGCTGTAAGGCTGTCTTACCAGTCTTTGGTAAAGGTTTATGATTTTTTTTTAACCCTCAAAATTTGATGTGATTCCATCATTACTAATATAATTGGATAAGAAACATGAGTTCTGATACAAAAGCTTTTCTTGGATTCAAAAGCTCTTTTTGTACTCGTATAAAAAAGATCTCTTGTATCTACAATTAAAGGTCCATTGTTAACAATCAAAAGGCAACGAGCGTAAGCATGTTTTTCTTTGATTTTTTTATCATGAACGAAAAGTTTCTTTCTTTCTATGTTTCGGCCTTTTATTATTCTTTTTATTGCCATATAAGACCTCCATTATTTTATAACAACATTACTAATTTTACTAAATAAATAAAATGATAAATTATTATTATTTAAATTAATAATAGTCGGTATTATGGCCGAGGAGGCCAAGTGGGCTGATCTTTCTAGCGTGTTTGCAATCTTCTTCTTCTTCTTCGTGTCAGCTTCACACCGTATTGGCCCAGTAACGAGCAATGTCTACAGCTCTTTGGTTTCCCGCAAAGAGATCATCCATGGAGCAGCTTGTCGGACAGGAGGGACAACACCGCAGGTGCTCCATTGTTTGCTGAGCTCCACACTCACATAGTGTAGAGTCCTCCCGTCCCAGAAATCCCCAGGTCAGCATGTTGGCCCGGGCTCTTCCGACGTGTTTGTAATAGAACAACGTTGGTTCGATCCCCGCTTGGGTCATTTGACCATTACTTTGACCCTGGTTCAACAGATGTTATTGGGTAATTATTAATTAATAATTCATTAAAATAAACAATAATGAATTATTAATGGATGATATTGATACCTGTTTCTGGCCAGGGAGAATAGATTGGTGAATTGCATACCTCTTCACAAATCTATTTTAAAAAAATAAATAAAACATAAAAAATTACCTAGGTACTGTGTAACTGCTTTTCTCTACTTCCAACATCTTAAAATATAATATATATTATTTAAAAATACAGAGTAAATAATAATTTAAATAAAGTAGAAATAATCATACACCGATGTATCGGATTGGTCTTAAGATTTCTATCTATACTTGGAGCCGACTTAAATGAACCTTTCTGGTAGAACGAAGAAACCGTCATCAAGTACGAATTTGGCGTGAGAGTCAGTCAATGTGTCAGACAATAGATAAGTCAGTGTGGAGTGAAGTGGCCAAATGTAAATTTAAACCGTAAACGCAACTAAGCTACACACATAGTGTAACTTCTTGCCTGCGTTATCCCCGAAGGGGTTGCATGTGGCGATTCGTGACCTATTTATTTTTACGGGTAAGGGGGCCAGCCTCACACCAACCACTTTCAGTTGAAGTGGGGGTTTCCCAGCTCCCGGCGGGGTTGGTTCTCATTTCTTGTGAAGGCTGAGTAAACCTTGAGATCGAACCCTTGCTCTCGGCATGGAATGCAAGCATTCTACCATTTGAGCTATCGACCTTTTTTTTTTCGAGCTTGGTCGTAGTCGCTACAAAGCGCCAATTCTCATGTAAGACTCAGTTGCTGTAAGGCTGGATGGACCTTTGCAAAAGTAATTCTATGATATATATATTTTTTTTTTAACTTATACCTATCTACCTATTACATAATAATTCAAAAGTTTTATAAGCTGTACCTCACCAAAAAGAGGCAAAGCTTTTGTGTGTGGTGAGGGCTATAAATAAACAATCTAAATGAATGTCCGGTCCGTAGTCCAGTGGCCGCACATCAGACTCGTAAATGGAAGGTTCGAATCCCGTCAGAGCACAAAAAATACCATTTATATTGACAAATACGCTCTTCGCTGGGTTGAAAAAATCATAAAAGCTGTACCAAAGGCCGGTCACTAAAAGGTCCATCAAGCCTCACAGCAGCTGGGTCCTGCTTGAGTATTGTCGCTTTGCAGCAACGACCAAGCTCGTACACACCTCTGCGGCACCATAACAAGTGTCAAACACCCCTAGAGTCTCTGAAATCTAGAGAGTCCCCCGCATAGGTTTTCTTAAAAAAAAACGCTAGAATAATTGGAAAAATCTAACAACACAATTTCTACCAAACGCTATCCGAACGTTGCACCCATTTTGGGTTTCTGACAGTTAATATATTCCTGTATCGTTTATGAAGTTTAAGTCGTACATTTACTTCTCAAGGATGTAAACTCACTGTACATGACATACATGCCTCTCTTGGGGTACTTTGGTGAGTAGCATTTCTCCCTATGCCATCCATCACACTTCTCCCCATCAATCAGCTGCTGACATTCTGTAAATATTAAATGGAGCTCATTCATTCCATATCCGTAGCCTTCCCACACGCTCGCAAATTGAAACTTAGCGTATCGATCCGAAGCTATAATTCTTGCAACTATATATTATTGCTAAAGAAGGCTTATCGTTTAGGTACCAAAAAAGTTCCAGCCCATTGAGTCATAATATTGTTACGAACTATCGGGGCTATTCTTAGACAATTTAGTCGTCGGTTGAGCCCACGATTTGACAAACTAATGGTGCCTGCGCTGGAAGCTTCATCAGCACGGTCATTCTTACCTATCGAATTTTGTAATATTGTATGAAGACAAATCAGCTGTTTACTTGCGGCGATCTTGGACTGACAGGTCTTCATACAAATGCATCATTAGTTTGTCAAAGCGTGGGCTCAACCGACGACTAAAATGTCTAAGAAAAGCCCCGTATGAGTTTATATGTACATGTATCTAGGTAAGTGTGCCTAAGAACGATGGTGTGTGTCGAACAACCTGGAAGTGTTTCGATAAAAACCATTATAGAAGTATGTGTTGTAGTCTAGAACATGCAAGAATCGTCTTACGTACATATATATACGAGCCGCAATGGTGCGGAGAGCCAGAGACGCTTGAAACATTGTGAAACGAAGTTGATAGAGCTAGAGAAGGACTGTGTTACCGTGTACTCTGCAAAATAAATCCTTTTAAATAAATATATCGCAGTTTAATTAAAAATAATTCAAGTAAAAAAATAACAATATATTGGAGCCGAGACTACTTTGACGCATGTAGAAGCTATACCCGTTTCAACGCCGTGTTCAAAAAAAAAATCCCGTTGTTTGTAAAAATATGTTTCTTATACTTTATGGTCTTAGTAAAAGAGTGACATTAATGAAAAAAATCACGCATGTTTAATAATTTTTTGTCTTAATTTTAAACTTAATTTTTTTTATATAACTTAAAAAATGACGCCACAAAAAAATATTTAAAAAAACTCGTTTTTTTTACTTTTTTTTTGCTCGGATTTTGTTATTTTATATTTTGGAATTTTTTTTTTTCTATATACTTATAGAATGATACAAATTCTAGTTTGTAGTGTGATTTTTAATAGAATAATGTGAACAGTTTTTGAGATAATATGAAAAACCTGTTTTCAAGAATTAAATAAGTTAATTAGTTTCAGTTTTTTTCATATTAGCGCAAAAACTATTCACATTATTCTATTAAAAATCACACTACGAACTAGAATTTGTATCATTCTATAAATATAAAGAAAAAAAATATTTCCAAAATATAAAACAACAAAATCCGAGCAAAAAAAAACGAGTTTTTTTTAATATTTTTTTGTGGCGTCATTTTTTAAGTTATATAAAAAAAACTAACTTTAAAATTAAGACAAAAAAATATTAAACACGCGTGATTTTTTTCATTAATGTCACTCTTTTACTAAGACCATAAAGTACAAGAAACATATTTTTACAAACAACGGGTTTTTTTTTTTGACTGGAGTCTTAAACAAATCTTTCTTATATTTTGTATTGTTTGTGTATTAACACAACTTTCTTAGTTAGAAAGAGAGCAAAGATGATACGAGTGTGACCTCATTGTTAACAGTCAAGTGTGAGATATGTCATATTTTTTCTACATTACTGAAATGTTTTCCCAGCGCTAAAATTGTGCGCAAGCTTAGCAATTATTTTGCTTGGTAAAATTTTCAATTTTTAGGATCTCAAGTATTGACAGGTTAACACAAAATAAAAACTGATATAAATAAAATGCAAAATAAAAGAAAAAAATCATATGCAATCCACATACTTTCAACTTTATCATGAATCTTAAATTTAAATCCAAGTTGCAAAGATATACATCATTTGAGATCCATATCAAATGCATTTCCACAAACAGACACGTATAAGATCGCGCTTACACATGCCGCATGTGGACCTACATTATAAAAACCCAATCTCAAATGAACATAAGCCCTGCAACTCTTGCCGACCTTTCCTGAAACAGGAGTGACATTGGCAAAGTGAACCACATTTTTACAGTATGGGTGGTCAGCCTCATACCAACCTATAAGTCAAGAAATGAAGCATCTGGAAAATACATATTCAATTTAATAAAGTACAGCATTTGTCATTTTATATTTTCTTGTATAAATACGTCAATCAGAGACGTTTACATTTTATCGAGTGAAGCAACCAAATCACATTCACTCTAGAATCTCGAGATATCTGAACATCAGATCTACACACCAAGTATGCAACATTTACATATATGTACTCCCCTCGATGGCGTATGTAGAAATCTATAATCTAAGTTGCAAAGATATATTAGCATTTAAAGCTCAAATCAAATGCATGCCCACAAACAAACACGTGTAGTTCGCGCTGACAAATGCTGAATGTGTAGGTACTTACAAATTAAAACCCAAACCTAAAAATGAACATTAACCCTGCAACTTTTGCCGACCTTCCCTGGCACAGGGGTGACATTGGTAAAGTGAATCATTTTCTGCAGTATGGGGGGTCAGCCTCATACCAATCTATAAGTCAAGGAATACGAATAATAAATTACATTTAAATACAAAACAAATAACAAAACCTTAAAAAGAAATCTATCCAAAAAAAAGTCGAAAATTTCCTATGCAAAAAATGTAGTAAATTAATAAAACAACATTAGAAATCAATATTGCAGATTAGCCGCCACTTCTTTCTGTCCTTGCATACTTCTTTCATTTCATCCAGAGTCATAACCTTTTTCGTGCAAGCCCTCCTTTTATTATGACTCTGGATATCCCATTCATTCGCTATTTCAGAAATTTGATCCATCCATACTTTTATTGGTCTTCCTCTACCACGACATCCATCCATCCATTGAATGCAAATAATAAATAACATTAATTATTAAGGAATAGAGTTCAGACATTCTTATCTTTCCAATAAAGCTGAAATAAGGTAAATTTCTTTGAATGCTCTATAGAAAAAGCGCATTAGATAAATTAAAAGTTTTTCTAACAGAGCGAAAGAATAAAAGTAGTTAAATAAGAGTACATTTTATAAAAAAAACTTTCTGTAGTACTATTTTGACTTACCTCTTTCTGTACATTTTTTTTTTGTTTTCTTTTCATGACCCTGCTCACTTTTTTTCCAATGTCAACAAATTACTCTGTATAATAAATGTATGGAAAAGAGCATGTGAGTACTTTGATTATTTATTTTCAATTATTTTGAGTGCTACAATCAATAGAATGCTGGAACTTTTATTTATAATACAATCGTACAATCCATTAAAGTTGTTATCAAAGCGACGGTTTTTTCAGGTTGAAAAATCAATATATTTTAAAATGTTGTACTTTTTTTCAAAGATAAAAAAGTTCTTTCAACGACCGAGCTGTGACCAAAAAAATAAACTTTAAAATACAATACAACTTAAAAAGGATAAAAAGACAAATCATTAGTCGTCAACATTGCAGATGAAATGCTTTTTTTTTGGTCCTCCTAATCTAATCTAAGTGGCAAAGATTTCCGAAGTTATGAACTACACGTGTTTGTTTGTGGGCATACATCTGAGAGCTTTGAATGAATATATCCTTGCAACTTAGATTATAGATTATTATAGATGAAGATTGTCGGTGTTATGGCCGGGGGGCCAAGTGGGCTGGTCTTTCTAGCGTGCTTGGAATAGAGTAACGTTGGTTCGATCCCCACCCATTTGACCATAACTTTGACCCTGGCTTAACAGATGTTATTGGGTAATTATTAATTAATATTTCATTAAAATAAACAATAATGAATTATTAATTGATGATATTAATACCTGTTTCTGGCCAGGCAGAATAGGTTGGTGAATTGCATTTCTCTTCACAAATCTTTTTTTTTTAATTAAAGAAAAAAAAAAGATGTATAACATTGGGGATTCACATTATACCTTTGCATTTTCACAAGCAGACACGTATTAAATCCCGAATCTCAAATGGACATACACCCTGCAACTCTTGGCGACCTTTCCTGAAACAGGGGTGACATTGGCAAATTCAACCAGTTTCTACAGCATAGGTTGTCAGCGGCATACCAACCTATAAGTCAAGGACCATACACAACAAATTACATTTTACATTTCTTGTAAAAAGAAAAATGAAGTGTGGCATATAAAAAAGGAAACGCTGACTTTATTCAGGATTTGAATTCATAAATGCTAAAAATAAACAGGTAGGATCTTACTTTGAATCGGGTCTCAAATATCAAAGCCCCTCCTGACAGATCATGTCAGTGATTTCATGGAAATACTTCGTCGTGTTCTTTTGAAGACTGGGTTGACATTTTTAGGTCTCTGACTTTGATGTGAATTTCAGACTTTGGTTTCATAATTTATTTGGCTATTATGAGATTTCCACGAATCATAATGGTTACTGTACTGTGTAATCCTAGTATAAAATATCGCGTAAATACTCAACCTTCAAGTAAGAAGGAAAATGTATGAAAACAAAAACACTTGCTAGACGCGCTGTTCTATCTTCCGTGAATCTGTTAACGCGATGGTTGAGTATATTTATAATGTTTTACACTCGATGGTTTATACAAATTTTCAGATTTTATCTTGTATTTCCTTGGTTTCTTTATTTATTGATTTGAACTTTATAGCAGTCCGAAGGAACTGTTCCAAAAACTCATCAAACCCTTATATGAACATAAGCTTTACAATTCTTGCCACTTTTCCTTGAAACCGGAGAGGCGTTGGCAAATGATAGTACTGGATAAGGTACTAAATAAAGTGCAAGCTACGTACTACGTAGTTCACCACCTAGTGCTCCTAGTATTGGCAGGGTAATAGTAGGGATGGGTGAAATTTATCGATATATCAAAAGTATCGTTTCATTTTTTGAAGAAGATCGATATTTCCCAAGTTTTATTAGAAATATCGATAAATCGATATTACGTTTTTTTTTGGAGTATCAAAATCGTATCAAAAACGACCTTTTTTGTAAAGCGTTTGTGCCCCCCTTGCTTTAAATGTGGTTGTGTTTGGAAGCAAAAAAAAATACGTTGCAAATCGCATGCATGTCCGTTTTTAAACGCGTCTCTACATCCCCCTCCCCCCCCCCCCCCCGCCCTACCCGTGGACAGATTAATTATTTAGACGAAATCTTCGACCGGTATTTTTTGGAAATGTCAATATTTCTTAAATATCGATGTATCGAAAAAAAAATCCATGATATATATTGATAGTGCTAGAAAAAAGAAATCTTGGACCGGTCCGTAGTCCAGTGGCAACACTTCGGACTCGTAAATGGAAGGTTGGGGATTCGGATCCCGGCGGAGCACAAAAAATATAACATTTATATTTCGAATGTGCTCTTCGCTGAGTTCAAAAATTCATAAACCTTTACCAAAGACCGGTCACTGAAAGGTCTATCCAACCTTACAACAACTGGGTCTTGCTTGAGAATTGGCGCTTTCTACAGCGACGAATTGTCAAAATAAAAAAATTGTCAAAATCAGTTCATCCTCAGTCGTCGTGCAGATAGGGTGTCTCTTGAAGACGTTAGCGGTAACGTCGAGAATAATGTAAGTTCTCTTAAATACCGGTTCGTCTAATATCCGATAAATAAATTTTAACTGTTTAATTATAATTATTGTAAATATATATCGATATTTTTTTTATTTCATCTGCCCATCCTTAGTACTAGCCAGTGTGATGGGCCGAGTGGTAGACAGGGTGTTACCTACTGTAAAGTTTTCATTATCTAGAGTTGCCAGCGCTGCAGATTCCGCGCCATTTATTCACGCCACAATTCCGCCATGATTTTCCGCGACAAAAAGTTTTTATCCGTCCGACAAGCGGAAATCGCACTCGCTTTACCGCCCTGACATTTATTTTATTTCAAACGGACGACGTGTCAGCCATGAGAAAGCATTTTATTTACAGGCAAAGTCAAAGCGGTTTACTGGCTTCTACAATTGAAAATAAATATTGAATGGGGCTTAATATTATCTAAATGATAAACGGGGCTATTCTTAGACATTTTAGTCGTTGGTTGAGCCCACGCTCTGACGAAGAGCCCCTTAAAAGCAAACACGCCACTGTCCATAAAAATACACAAATGACTTTTGACTCACAAAATCATCTTATTTAGTCATTTAGATTACTTTAATGCAAAAAATACATTTTTACAAAGTATGGTATATCCATTAAAAAAATTATACACTAAGGTGGATCGAAATCGTTTTTTTGGGAATTTCGATTTTGCGTTTGGCCAAAAGCTGCTCTAAATCAATACAAACAATAAATTGTACTACCATAAGGTCGAAATATTTGATCTTATACTGCCCCAAAGCCTCGAAAAGTTAATAAAAATCATAAAAACTGCTATATACTTAACATTTTTTTTTGTTCATTAAGAAAAAAGTAATTGTAGTAAAATGAAGTTCAAATTTAAGCACAAAGCATGATTTTCTATAAATGATAGAAAAAAGACCCTTTTACGGCAAAAAAAATGAAAAAATGGCAATCAACAGAAGTCTAGAAAATAGTGATTTTAAGAGAATTGGTAATCTTTATTTAAATTGAAATAAGGCATTATTTGTCGCGATTCCAGGTTTATTTTAATGAATTCATCTCTTCTGATAAGACCGCAAACAGCAGCTGGAGTTTTTGTTACAATTTTTACTAATCTTTCAGTGGCTAACGTGTTGAAAGGAAAATGGAAATGGCTTGAGATTAGTTCGTCAACAAGCGGTGGATTTTCTTAACAACGTGATGTTAATTCACCGTTCATAAATTTTGTAACAGGCGGCTTGGCCACATTATTTTCGTGCCAGTTTATAAGGTTTTGTATAATTGTCTGCATCAAAATCAAGTTTTGGCCGATCGTAGTTCGAATTCTCAAAATTATTTCCTGTCGCGTTTCAATATTCTTCACAAGGCTAGAACTCATAAAAAGGCAAAGCAAGTAAGATGTTTTTTATATGATTGAAATATCCATTTCTCTGTATAACAGGATGTAGTATCTGCTTTAAATTATCTGTCAAATATCGCGACATTTAGATTGTCTTGTGTAAGTGTCTAGCACCATTAATGCAATGTGGTTAGTTTTGATGTAAGACCACATAAGAGCATCCACTCTCATTATATAATTGATAATATTAACAGCTTGTCAGATGGTTAAAAAAAAAAACATAAGCCGTAGTATTCTGTGAGCCATCTTGAATGCACTAGTTTTCCAGTGTTTCTTTTTAATAAGCTTTGAGAACAATATCCAGACTTTATAGTTATTCTCCGTTCAATAGGTAGATCACATTGGATAGTTAGAATCGAGACTATTGGAAGCTCTTCACAACTTTTTAATACCTTTTCTATGGGTCCAGAGTAACTTCTTAGTCCAATTGTACAACCATAAATATATTTAAATAATTGGCGCGGCAGTTAGTTGGCATGGAGTTGACAAATACACCACTGCAGCGGTTTTACTAGATATTTTAAGTTTTTTGGAATGAATTTACCAATTCCATCTGTATTAACAATAGTTCTATCACGTCCGATTACAGCAAAAAGGATGACATTGATATCTTTACTGATTAAAATATCCATAATTTTTCTTTTTATTATTGCTGCTTTTCTAGTGCTTAAAGAAATATGACCAATGTACTGTGACCTTGCGTCCTTAAGTAAACTAATACGCTCCTCTATAATTATATTTCTCTTATGATCCACTATATTAAAGGTTTTATTTTTACTTCCATCAAAGTGTAAACCCTTAGTAATCAGAATCAATGGTCACACCGCTGAACTTAGTTATTTGCTTTTCACGGGCTCTTCTTATTTTATTTTGATCGAAAACTTTGGATGAATATTTGTCTGAAATAATACCAACGCTTTGTTGCCAAAACAAGAGCAGCTTCAGCCTTATTGGAAATGCCAAATTTATCCACAGGTTTTTCCAGTATGCCAAAGTCAATATTTTTTAATGAATATGAATACGAAATTTGAGGTAGCGGTCTCTGAAGTGCTAGTTTTACTATTACTGTTGAGACTGGTTGTTGAGAGACATCGGTTGATAGGTCAGACAGATTTGGCAATGAACTTGTAGCTTTTTCTTTGTATGGTTAATATTTCTGTTTCCGGTTCAGCTTTTTTTTAATTTACCGCAGCAGTTTTCAAATCAGCACTCCTTATGATCATTTATCTTTTGGTTCTTTGATCAATCAGAATATTTTTCAGTTATCGGTACTTTAAGATGTTTTGCATAGTTAAATGAAGCCAATCTGTTGCATTAACACGCTGATATATTAAAAATACACTTAAGATCTCTCGTAAATTTGTATGTGCAAAAAATATGAGTAGCGTACAACTATAGTTACATCTCTGAGAGCACCGAATTGGTGACGCGTGTCTGCGCGGAGTAACAAAGTTAGGGGGTGCCTCCACCCATCCCTCTCAAATTACAAGATACCAAACACGTAATGATAACTATTTCATTCATTTTAAAGAAAAAAATATATATTTCGTTTGATTTTATCTAATACTTGATTCTTAAACACAGGGGTAAAAATGAGTAGTTTTATGTATTTTTGTAATTTTTCTGATGACTTGGGGCAGTATAATAAATTAATATTTTGATAAGATTTTTTTTTATATCAGATACTCACCCCATAGAGCAACTGTTCTGCATAACGCAATTACGAAAAAATGATTTTTAATTTTTTCCATACATACAGCGATCCACCTTATTATACACCTTGAATGTTTTTAAAAATATAAATAACTGAGCTGCTATTCAAAATTGTTTGATTTCCTGTAATGTAAGTTTGATGGACAGTGGCGTGTTTGCTTTTAAGGTACTCATTAATAATGTTACCTACCGAATTTTGGATTATTTGTATGAAGACAAATCAGCTATTCACTTGCGGCCATCTTGGATTGGCAGATCTTCATACAAATGCATGATTAGTTTGTCAAAGCGTGGGCTCAACCGACGACTAAAATGTCTAAGAATAGTCCCGATAGTCTATTATCTTAGTTGGAAAGATATATTACATTTGACATTCATATTAAATACATTCCCATAAGCAGACATGTATAAATTTGAGCTAAGACATGCCGCATGTGGACTTACAACATAAGCTCAATCTCAAATGAATATAAGCCCTGTAACTCTTGCCGACCTTTCCTGAAACAGGGGTGAGATTGGCCAAGGGAATAGTTTTTTTACAGCATGGGTTGTCAGCCTCATACCAACCTAAAAATCAAGGAATTATTTGTAATATATTCAACGCAATTTATAGCGAAACATTTAGTACAATTTATTATCGCGTAGTTCCCAATGGGGATCCATATGCCATGCGAAACCTATTTTCACAGGAAATAGAGTCGGCGTTACGTCAACCACTTCACTCGAAGTTGGAGTTTTCCAGCCACCGAGCGGGATATTTCCCATTTCTTGTGAAATTGAGTTAACATTGCCGGTATTTTATTTAGGGTATGAAATAAACACAAAAAAGGGAAAACATTTCTGGGAATCTCGATGAGGATCAAACCCTAGCTGCCTGGCAAGAAGCGTATTTTTTTTTTAAAACTTGAAATGTTTTATAAAAAACGCAACCAAGCTACACATATAGTGTAACTTCTTGTCGCGTTATCACCGAAAAGTTCCACATGTAGCGAGTGGAACCTATTTATTTTTACAGGCAAGGGGACCGGCTTTACGCTTGCCACTGTAGTTGAAGTGGAGATTTCTCAGCTCCCAAAGGGGTGGTATTCATTTCTTGTGAAGGCTGAGTATCCCTTGCCGTTATTTTATTTGGGTTTTCAAATAAAACTGAATCGGGAAATTATTTCTGACACCCTCAGTGACACCCGAGCTCTCGGCATGGAATGCAAGCACTCTACCAACTGAGCTATCGACTATTTAAATAATAAACCGGTAAAATAATGATAAAAAACATATTTAAAAAAATCATGAATTGAAATCGTAAAATGAAAGCGTGAAATTAAAAATAAATTAAAATACACTCAATTGTTTTCTTCCATGCTTTTTGCCAAATTTTGCCGTAAAAAGACAAAACCCTCTTGATGTGGGTTTCATTTGACGTCATAAAAATAATGTTAAAAATGTCAAAACATCCCGGGAAAGGCCCGATTACGTCACGTAAAAAAATCATAAAATTACGACATGTTAAAAACGTGACATTCTCCAATATTACGTTTTTTTTTATTTCACGTGCCATGTGTGGCAAACAATTACTCACAAGAGCAGTGATGCGCAACCTTGTAAGCATCACGGCAGTCAGAGTGAAAGATATGTTGATAGGACTCTTGCGTATGTTATGATGACTGGATACAGATGATAAAGTAGCAAATAGTTTGCCTATATGGACAGTTAAGTTTCGCTTGTTTTTTGTGACATATTAATAAAATAACGCTGAACAATCAAACCATGTCCAAGACTCTCTGAGAAAACGAATCTTAGGCATCTGACTTTGAAATCAAGCATTCTACAAACTTTGTTATCCACAGGGCAAAAACATTTACAATATTCAGAAAAAAATGTAAAATTAAGACATCGGCAAAAATAGTGAATAATTGTACCCTTCTTCCTTTTTCATGCAAATTTATTTTTGTGCCAATCTAGAGAATCGTGGCCCGAAGTTTGACAAATACTGCATTAAAACGACGGTATGTCATTTATTTTTTTGTGCAGTGAAGAATTTTCTTTTTATTTAGTAAATATCAATAAGTACTCGTATTTTCTAAGAATCATTTTACGTTCAAAATACACCTGAGCGTGTTTTTGTTTTACAAAAAAATAAATATAATACGTGCATTTGAATAATTGAATTTCCAAAAAAACGGAGAAAAAAGAAGTATGGTACTAATGGGGTCGTAAATTTTGTTGTTTTTGAGAATTTAATAAATAAAACTCGATTGGTTGTGCATTTGGAAAATGTGTGGCTTGGCAATTTTACGATTTTTCTTTCCAGTTAGGAAACACACCTGTTAATAGTTGGAAGGTTACCGATAGACTGAATTCGGATTTTTGTATGTTGAGTGGTGTAGCGCATTTCTAATTCACAAAAGATTGCATTCTTAGCCTATCCAGTTCTGTATATATCGATGCCTGTTGCACCAAACTCCAATCGAACAAAAATCAAAATCAAGTGTGATTTCCCCCTATTCAATAAAAAATTTGGTTGCATTTACGTAAATTAGTTGATGTACATCATATTTCCTGTTCAAATGAAGTCGTATTATTATCCACTTCCGAGAAATATTTAAACGAGGTAACTGTAACTCTGTCGCCATTCTGCTAGGAGTGGCCAGAGCCTCTGCAGAATTGCCTTCATTTTTTACCTCTTTCAATTCATTCATCTCCATCATCTTTTTCATGCATTTGCTTCTTTTACGCTCACTTTGTATATCCCATTCTTTCACAATCTCCTCAATCTGATCACTCCATACTTTCTCGGTCGTCCCTGCTCTCTTTTTCCTTTCACACTTTCTTTGTATATAAACTTTCTTAGTCTATCATCATTCATTCTTTCCACATGCCCAAACCATCTCATCACATTCTTTCCTAACCAGAATTAAGCAATCAAATTTGATGTGTCCATAAAATATTGATTGGAGGTTGGTGCAACAGGCTTAGTGAGTGTTTTGTAGATGATGATGATGATGACTTGGTATAGCGCCGTTTCGTGAAGATTGTCACTCCAAGGGCGCTTTCTGTGTTATCGCGGCGAAGTAGTGTGTCTTGAGGTTTTTTTTTCCTGGATTTTGATGCTCGAACTTCCGGTGGCAGCTGGTTCCACGAAGAGGGACCCGCAACAGCAAACGCACGATTGCCAAACACTGTGGTTAATTTCCTGGTTGGCTCGTTCACCAACGTTTTGGAGCCCCTCTCTGTCGAGCGCAGCGTAGTCCTCTCTCCTGTACCTACGTATTTAACCTTTGGTTGCACTAGTTCTTGTAAGTCATTTTTGTTATCTATCAGTACTTTTGTATGTACAAAGCTGTTCAAAGCAGTTACATTTTTCAATAAAATTGTAAAACTGTCGTTTTCGATTCGCCAAGACATGAACATTCCGAGTGCGCAGTAGGTAAAGTGCACTGAAACTTGAGAGCTGTTTTATGCAAATACGCTACAAAATACATACAGCACGTGAGTGCAAAATTGCGGTATGAAAACAAGAAAGCGCCTCTACAACTCTTCATATAAAATTTAGAATATCTACTGCCTTACAAGGTAAAATTTCTTAAAAGTTTATACTGAGGATATAGCAGAAAAGCTACTGGGAAAGTTTAGCTTTGCTATGTGAAAATACGCTGTCAGACTTTTACCGCATGTTGAGTTCAAAATTGCTGTTCTAAGAATTTTACATATTGTTATGTTAAGTTTAAAAGGTTACGTCAGAATGTACCTGTAATCTAAATTTTATTTTATTTTATTTATTTATTTGAGAAAACTACAGCTTTATAAAAAGTAATTACAATGGTGTTCTTAAAATTAATATAAGCCAAAATTGTTTCTTCTATTTAAAATTATAGAGATAGAATAATAATTTGATCAGTATGCTGAGCTAGTATTGACATATAATAGAAAATTGAGAAGACAAGAAAATAAAAAGAAAAAGAGCAAAACAAAAAACAAAAAGCAAAAAGACACAAGTTGACAAGCAACAAAAAAGAAAAAAAATAAACAAGGTGTAAAAAAATAAAATTAAAAGTAAAAGTAAAGTGGAAAGGAATGAGGAAAAGGAGGGATTATTACGTAAGTGAAGGAGCTTGATTGAGGGAGTTAGGGGACAGAGTTGAAAAATATCTCAATTTATTGCGAAAGGTTGTTAATGAGTCATGGAAAATATCTAGATTTTTGAAATTTTGGTTATAGTCACGCTGTATTCTGAATAAAGTTGAGTGGTATCGGTAATTGGTATGACATATGGGTAAGTGAAATAAATTTTGCGAGCGGGTATGTCTGTTTGGTATAAGAAATGATATGTTACATAATAAATCAGGGGAGTCAATTGCATTATTGCATTATTTTGTACAAAAGTAATTGATCAAAGTAAGTCCTTTTATCTTGTAGTGTGTTAATATTGAAAAATTCTATGGAAGATTTGTAATCGCTGTGTTCAATGTAATGTCGTTTCTCTAAATATTTAACAAAAATCTTTTGAATATTTTCAATACGGTTAGTGTGAATTTTGTAGTGTGGATTCCATATTGGAGTACAAAATTCTAAATGAGGGCGTATATGTGGAAGGTATAGTGTTTTTAAAGTGTTGATATTATTAAATTGTTTACCGGTGCGGATGATAAAACCCAACATTCGGTAAGCTTTGGAGGTAATTGAGTCAATATGCTTGTCATACGTCAATTTGGAATCCAATACAACTCCCAGATCTCTCACACTATCAACCTTTTCCAATAACAAACCATTTATGGAATAAGAGTGTGTTATAAGGGTGTTTTTGCGAGAAAATGTTAAAAGAGCACATTTGGACACATTGATGTCGATTTTATTTTTATAGCAATACACACTTAGTCTATTGATGTCATTTTGTAAATTAATGCAGTCATTTATATTGTTAATTGTTGCGTAAATTTTCATGTCATCAGCGAAACCTGAAAAGTGTGAGGATTGGAAGCAAAATTGTATGTCATATATGTAAATATTAAAAAGAATGGGACCTAGGTGTGAGCCCTGGGGTACACCCGACGGGACACGAGTGAAATTGGATTTACAGCCGCCCACAACCACTGCCTGTTGTCTGTTTTTTACATAGGAAATAAACCATCGGAGTAGGTCACCATGGATTCCTACACTGTACAGCTTGTTAATAAGAATACTATGGTCTACCCTATCGAACGCCTTAGAAAAATCCGTGTAAACAGCATCAACTTGCAAGCGATCACCTAATCTATGCGAGACATATTCTGTGAAGTTAAGCAAGTTAGTGAGAACTGAGCGTTTTTTCAAAAATCCATGTTGGTGATTGCTAATATAGGAGGAGATTGTTGGGTAGATGTGATCTAGTACAATTTTTTCAAATATTTTGCTAAATACAGACAGTATGGAAATGGGGCGATAATTTTCGATGTCATTTTTTGATTAAGATTTATGAATGGGTGTTATTAAGGCATCTTTAAATTTTGTTGGGAATTAACCATTATCCATTGATTTATTAAAAAGAATTGAGAATGGTTCACTCAGCTGGTCAGCACATTGAAACACAAAGTATGGACTAATCTCGTCATTACCGAATCCTTTGTTTTTATCTATTTGTTTTAAGTATTTATTTGCTTCAGATTGAGTTATTCGAATGTGACCTATGTTATTAACAAACGAATCAGAAGAAAGGTTATTGTATGGATGGGAGTTGTCATGATTATTTGATGAGTCGTTAAAAGCTGAGTTAAAGTAGTCGGAGAAGAGTGAACAAATGTCTTCATTTCCGTGGCATATTTTATTACGATAGTGCATGGTTTGCGGAATAGTATATGATTTGGTTTTATTTTTAATGTATGTAAAGAAAAGTTTCGGGTTCGTTTGTATATTATTTTCGATTACTTGTATATAACTAGTGTAGCATTGATGTTGAAGTAATTTTTGTCGGGACCGAAGTAAGGAGAATGCCGAGAAGTCACGAGGATTTTGGAAGCGTTTCCATTTATTATGATATTTATGTTTTTCTTTGATAACTTTTATGAGTGCAGGGCTATACCATATGGGGTAGTTTGAGCGGTTTAATAACTTTCGAGGGATGTGAAGTCTTATAGTGGTGCGTAATATATTATAAAATTCATCGACTGCAATGTCAATGTCATCATAATTTCTGAGGTGATTCCAATTTGCTTCCGAGAGATGATATTTATTAAATCACAATTAACTTTTTTGTATAAAATAATTTCTTTCGCGCCAGTTGGTAGCATTTTTATTTGTTGAATTGGTAAATGAATATGAAGTGTTGGATGATGCGAGTCCTCTTCCACAAGCGGGGAGTCGGAGCGCGTAATTATACAGTCCGAGTTACTTAATACTAGATCCAAAATACGTTGATTCGAATTTTGTATACAATTATATTGGTTAAGATTAATGTACGACATTGTGTCTAATAGATTTAAGATATTTTGATCATTATTTGAAATATGTGGTTGTAAGATATTCGAATTGTGATTGGGTGTCCACTGAATATGTGGCATATTGAAGTCACCTAAAATCAAAATTATGTCTTCAGGGTACGTTTCATTTATGTGTCTTATTAAATCAAGAAAAGAACTCACCGCCGAAGAGTAATATTTTCCTCTAGGTAAATAAACGCATACAATATGCACAGGGACATTGTTGGTTAGAGTTAACGCAACTAAGCTACACATATAGTTTAACTTCTTGCCGCGTTATCCCCGAAGGGGTCGCATGTGGCGAGCTGAACCTATTTACTTTTACAGGTAAGGGGGCCGGCCTTACGCAAACCACTTCAGTGAAGTGGGGGTTTCCCAGCTCCCGAGAGAGCTGTTACTCATTTCTTGTGAAGGCTGAGTAAACCTTGCCGGTATTTTATTTTGGGGTTTGAAATAAACACCGAAACAGGAAATCATTTCTGACACCCTCGGTGGGATTCGAACCCGAGCTCACGGCATGGAATGCAAGCACTCTACCAACTGAGCTATCGACCGGACTAGAGTTAATTTAGGTATTGAAATCCGGATGCATTCTATGTCGTAAATATGTTCGTGTGCATATGCGTGGAAATCTTTATCCAGTATCAACATCACACCACCTCCCATAGTTTTATTAGTGAGATCATATGATCTATTTTTTCGAAAAACGTCATATTTATTCACGGGTACAAGTTCACCGTCTGAAATGGAATTAAGTAGCCATGTCTCAGTTATACCAATTATATTATGTGTGTCATTAGTCAGAATATTTTGGTAAAAAGCGTTACATTTGGTTCGTAGGCCTCTACAGTTTTGATAAAGGATAGATATCATTTTGTGTTTTTTACGGTGAAAAAAGGCATTGGGAGAAAAATATAAAGGAATGAAAATAAGTAAAAAGTAAAAGAGGAATAATAAAGCAAATGAGTGAGCAATAGGTATGAAAGATCTGAGAGGTATCTATGTGTACGTAGTGATTTAACAGTGACGTGACTATAGATTGAGACATTTATGTTGAGTATAATGGAGATATTTTCCGAGTATTTGCAGGAATGGGAGGATGTATGGTGAAAGGAATGTATGGGAGAGATGAGGTTGAGGAAAGTCATGCGATTTTCTTGGTTATATCCTCTTCTGTTTGAATAAGTAATGCAGGAGAAGTATTAAATCTAAATCTAAGCTGCAAAGATATGTATCATTTGAGATTCATATTAAATGCATTCCCACAAGCAGACACGCATAATTTCGCAAGTGGACCTACAGTGTAAAAAACCCAATCTCAAATGAACATAAGCCCTGCAACTCTTGCCGACCTTCCCTGAAACAGGAGTGATATTGGCAAAGTGAATCATTTTTTACAGTATGGGTGGTCAGCCTCATACCAACCTAAAAGTCAAGGAATAATACTGATATTAAAAATGTTTCCGACCAACGATGATCATCGTCATCTCTCACGAGTGTGGGATTCTTTTCTTAAGTTTATGAGGCTGGTATGAGGCGGACCCCCCGTGCTGTAAAAATCGGTTCACTTTTGCCAATGCCACCCCGGTTTCAGGGAAAAGCGGCAGGAGTTGCAAGGTTTATGTTCATGTGAGGTTTTGTTGATTTGTATGCACGCACGCAGAATGTGTAGGCGCCAACCTACATGTGCCTGTCTGTGAGCATGCATTTAATATGAGCCTTAAATGTTAACATATCTTTGCAGCTTAGATTATAGATAGATTAAAGATGATTACTTTATTTTGGGAAGGATAAACGAATGAAAACACAAGTTAAATAAAAACATGGTTGTATTGTCCGTGTAATGGCCGTGGAAGTCAAGTCGCTGTTCTTGACTTATGTACGTATTTGGAACAGAATACGTTGGTTAAAATCACATCTGGCCCATTTGAGCCTGGTTCAACATATACCATTGCATACACACAAGCTTCTGTTTTCGTATGAAGACAACTGGCCAGGCAAAATAGGTTGGTGAATTGCATTCCTTTTCACAAATCTATTTTTTTTAAATGCGTAATTTCGGAAGGGGAGTATTATTTTTCTCAATCTTGTTGCTCATTGCTGAGGGTTGTGACCCGTGTTAAAACAAGCACTCTTCTCCAGTTCTCTCTTGACTGTGCTCCAACCTTCTAGGTACCTGCTGCAGTCTTCACTTGATCGGTACATCGTGCCTCTCTTCCCCTCCAAGCCACCGATCACAACCAGTCGTTCCAGGTTATCCTGATTTCCATGGACAAGAACCGAAGAACTGAAGAATACAGCTTAAATATTGGCTAAAGTTAAGCCATCCAAACGTAATTTCTGAATGAGAATAAGTAAATACGAAAATGACCAGACCTGTACCCTGAGTACGAGTTGCAAAACTTGAGTAAAGTAAAGTTTACGGAAAGTATTATAAAGTGGTTTTCCCCAAAATCTGCCGTTTTTGTTTGTTTGAACTTGATTTTGTTCATCACTGTAACTCTGTTGCTAAGACCATAAAGTGTAAGAAACAAAAACGGCAGATTTGGGGAAAATCACACTTTAATACTTTCTGTAAACTTTACTTTACTCAAGTTTTACAACTGGTACTAAGGGTACTGAATTAAACTCAAAATACACTTCCTCACAGCACTGTTCTGCTGGCTGGAGTCTCCGTCATAATATGGTGACGAGGCGAGTTCAACAAAGCTCTGGGAACGACATCCTCTACTGAAAGTGCCCATTCACGGGGATAACACCTGGGCTGGAAGTCTCATCACCACGGTAATTCTTACCCACCGAGTATCGGTAATATTTGTATAAAGACCTGTCAATCCAAGATGGCCGCAAGTGAACAGCTGATTAGCCTTCATATAAATATTACCAATATTCGTTAGGTAAGAATCACCGTGGTGATGAGACTTCCAGCCCTGTACAGGTAAAGAGCCTCAGTTTGTAAGCTTCTCTGCGCCAGGTTTTAGTCCACAATTCGGGTGCCTTTCAATATCAATTCAATATCTATTTATATATATATACAACTAAGACTTTAAAAATATAGATTACAGATACTTTGAATTTTTACTGGACAACTGTTATTGTATTTGCCATTTCAAAATGAGAATAAAATACAATGAAATTTTTACAATAAAATAAAATAAGGAAAATAGAAAGTGGAAAAAGTGCTTTGTTTTTTTTATTTTTAGAATATTTTAAGTGATTATAATAATTTCATCAAATTATAAATATTCATCAGCCACGTTTCATAATTGTTTTTGCTGTTAAATTAACATAATGACTCTAATCCATCATACAGCTCTTGTACGCAAAATGTCGTTCCAAAAATATATTTAATTACTTAAAAAAAAATGTCCAAACAAACCTACGGCTAATTAGGATTCTGTTTAATTTTATTACAACACATAGGTACTTTAGTTAACCTAATTTATTTGGGAAAAAATCATTTTAAGTTGCAAGTATAGTGTTGCTATTCCAAAAGGGCTGGCCAGAGCCTCTGCAAAGTTGCTTCAACTTCTTGTTATCTTTGCATGCATCTCTTTTAATTCATGCATATTAATCAACTTCTTCGTGTATTATCTTCTTTGAATGTGTTAACATATAAGATAAATTAACATCGACCATTCATACAAAATGCATGCCCACAAGCCAGTACCTGTGAATTCACATTTACCTATGCTGCACGTGTACTTGCAAAATTTAAGCCCAAAACTCAAATGAACATGCACTTTGCAACTGATGTGTGGACAAGGACCAGCAGAGACAAAACTCACACATACATACATACCTACATATTGTTATGATTTTACTGTGTTCTCTTTTAATTTAACTGCAATTATTTACTTTTAAATAATTTATTTTACACGAATTGGTTCACAATTTACAACAATTGATAATCTCTGCTTATTGGTCTTCATGGCAAAGTGCTTGGAGCGACGAATCACTCTCCACACCATTGCAGTCCCTATATATAGGTACAAAAGAGATCTTTCTCGCATATTCCAGATCATTCTTCGATTTCGCCATAACTCACACCAGAACGCCGTTCTATGCACTACCACCATCATGGACTACTCCCAGATTGTTCTACCCACACTATCGTTTATGTATAGTTGCGCGTAGGTACTTTGATTTCATAGTTCGTAACAATATTATAAACACACGGAAACGAAAAAAATGTGAGTGTTATGATGATGATGATGATTGGCTGCTGTTCAAAGCAATAAAGAGAAGTGAATGATGTAGATTCAATTTTTCTCTTTCCTCTCCACAAAATCCTCTCCTCCTTCTCTCCACATCTCCAATGGACTAGGAACGAAATCCAAAATTAGATTTTTTATCGATGGACAAACGTCAAAGGGGTCCAATTTTGAAAGCACCTTAGCTCTAGTTATTTTTAATGCATTTATCTTCCTTCCTCGTGAAAATCGCTTGGTGGCAGCAACACTGTTGCTAGGGGTACTATCAAAATTGGACCCCAGTGCTGGAAGTCTCATCAGCACGGTAATTCTTGCCTAACGAATATCGGTAATATTTGTATGAAGACCTATCAACCCAAGATGGCCGCAAGCTGATTAGTCTTCATACAAATATTACCTATATTCGGTAGGTAAGAATTACCGTGGTGATCTTGTGACTTCCAGCCCAGCATGTCGAGACTCGCATTGATAACGCTTACCGTCGTTACCTGTCCCCATACAAAAAAATAAACAAGATGGCCGCAGATGAACAGCTGATTAGAGATTGACAGGTGTTCACACTAATCTGAACGGCAATCGGTAGGTAGGATCTACCGTTTGTGATGAGACTTCCAGCCCGGCTTTGCAGGCCTTGCAGGCTTAACGGTCGTCGGTGGATCTTGTCGTATCTATTTGATGATAGCAAGCAATAGAATATGGTGGCGTGTAGGCAGCTGATCGAAATACCATACAAAATGTATCAGTATCAAAGATATACTACGTTTAAGATTCATATTACATGCATTCCAACAAGCAGACCAGTAAATACACATGCCGCATGTGAACCTACAACATATGCAAAAACTCAATCTCAAATTAACGTAAGCCTTTCATCTTAGCGTAGAATTATGTATCTGTGGATCTGTATATTGTTCTCGTATGTCTGCCATGTTATATGTATTGTGACGTTTTGGTGTCTCACTGTCAGTCATGTATATATTTGTTAAATAAATAAATAAATAAATAAATCTTTTGCTGACCTTCCGTGAAACTAGGGTGACATTGGCAAAGTGAACATTTTTTTAAAGTATGGATGTTCAGCCTCATAGCTTCTCCCTGTAATATGTTTTTGCTGTTCCTGTGTACAATGTACATATTGTATTTTCTTTCCTATTGATTTTATCTTTATAATATTTTTATTTTTTTCATGTATTTCTTCTTTTTTGTATTTTCTGCATGTTTGTATTTTTCTTACATTCACTTTTTTATTGCTGTATTTTTTAGATGGCTGGTCATGTATTGCACCCTCCACGCAACTAAGCTGGAATAATTTTATAAATATTTAAAAATTAAAATGGTACAACATTATTTTAATTCACTTTATTCTTTTTGTTTTGCTCAAACATTTTCGCCTGATGAGGCATCTTCAGGAGCAGAATGGTTACAAATATATTTTTATAAAATAATTTTGAATTTTTAAATATTTATAAAAATGGACTTTCACTTTGTTAACAGATCAACACTAAAAAATGGAATAATTTTTTTTTTTTTTTTAAAGCCACTAAAAATTCAAGGAAAAATCAGATAAAATTTGTCCATCACAGATGAGTTTCATTATATGTTATGGCATTCTTCTATTCAATATATGAACCATGTTTTCCCATGTTTCCCGCCCATCTTCTCAATTTCATTCGTATCACGTTTCCGTCCTTTTAGGGAAGTTGGCTCCGTGTGAAGCAGAACTTTGGTTTTGTTGCCGCCAAATTTCCCTTCTTCTTTCTTCTTCTTTCTTCTTGTTTCCTTTGTTCGCCTGATGTCTGATTAAGTTATCGTGTTGCTTCTCCTTTGTAACAAAACATTCAAATTCATATGATACAAGAAATGAGTACCAGCCACCTCGCTCCAGCTGGGAAACTCCCAATTCAAGTGGTTGGTTAAAATTATAAGTAGGTACACATGCAGGAATTGTAAGCACAAACATACACGTATCTACTTGTGAACATGCATTTCATATGAATCTTAAATGTTTAAAATATCTTTGAAACTTAGATTATGCATTAAATTATAGATGAATATTATGGTCTTCTTCTATTGAGTGGTTTCAAAATTTAATGGTAAACTCTTCCTCCCTTATTAATAAGTAGCTTTTTTAATTTTAATCCGGTTTATAGTCAGTTTTTCAATACAAAAATAAAGGCTTACACCTGACTTTTGGTTTAACAACTCTTATGAATAAAGCCATTAAGCTTTAATGTTAAAAATACATCGAAAGCGTCACAAATAAGTCACAATAGTAAAGATGGGTGTTAAAGATTTTAAACGTTATGGAAGGACTGATATTTTAAATAAATACGATCATTATTGTAAAGGTTCCATTAATCATTATTTTTCAAGAAATTAAAGAGGTATGCAAGGACAGAAAAAAGTGGAGACGCATGTGCGGAGGTACCGGCCACTCCTAGTGGAACGGCGGCAGGATACAGTACAGTACAGATGCGTTTTTAATGTTGATACACAGCTATGTTGCACATATAGTTCAACTTTATGTGCTACGTTAAAATATCTTACAATACATGAAAAAAGTACAATTCACCAGTTGCGTGCGGTTGACATATTTTTCCACTTCCGTTTGCGTGACGAAAAATAAAAAACGTAAAAGTACAAATGTTTAAATTCACGCTTGCAAAATTTTACAATGAATAAAAAACGGTTAACATGGGACTATTCAAAATGATGTATGAAAGAAATACTAAAATCTGACGCGATAAAAATTATTTCTAGAAATTACACACAATTTACTTTATAATATCGTACTTGCTTCGGCAGTACATATACTACAACCATATAATGTAATATAAGCTGTAGTTATAAATTATACTCAAGGGTTTTTTTAACTGAGGTCTTTTTTATAAACCTTTAAAGGGCATGGTTGCTAACCTTACTCCTAGTAAAGAATTTTGGCTTTATTACATTTTTGAATTTTTTATTTAATTTGAAATCAAATCAAATTAATTTCACTGTACTACTATTTCTTGACTTATAAGTTGGCATGAGGCTGGTCACCCATACTGTAAAAAATAATTCACTATGCCAATGTCACCCCTGTTTGAGGGAAGTTCGGCAAAAGTTGAAGGTTGTATATTCAAATTTTGATGTTTGGATTTTAATTTGAAGTACACAATCGGCATTTGTAAGCGCGAAATAACACGTGTCTGTTTGTGGGCATGCATTTGATATGTGTTTTGAATGTAAGTATATCTTTGCGACTTAGATTATATATTATAGATACCATTCTATTACGACGTTAGGTTCCCAAGTATGCAACTTGGCGTAAAAATTAAACACAGCGTTTTAGCAAAAATCTTTTTCTCACAACAAGTGCTGTTTAGTTCCCATTGATGAAGAGGTTTGGAAACTGACGCGACGACTACAGCGACGACCAAGCTCGCAGAGGGCTCTTGATGTGTGATACACACAAAAATAGCGCTCATCAAATAAACGATCCCAATATTATTTTTATTAATGTGTTTTTGTAGATACTTGGAGATTTAGTACTTATAGAGGATAGATACTTGTAGAGGACACACGTCTCCTGAGGACGTCGGATATGACTCCGACGAAACGTAGAGAAAATCGTTCTTCTCTTTTGCACGGTCAGTAAAATCTGTTTTTTCATTATTTAAAATGTCTAACGGCAGTAATGAAAATTTAAAATCTTTAATCACTTGAAGATTGTTCAACACAACATAAATATAATCAACTTGTCAACGACGTTACCATGTTGAAAGCACCGGTTCCCATAGATCACCGAAGTTAAGCAACATTGGGCGTGGTCAGTACTTGGATGGGTAACCGCTCAGGTACACCGCGTGTCGTTGGCATCTTAGACCGGTCCGTAGTCCGTAGTGGCAACACTTCGGACTCGTAAATGGAAGGTTATGGATTCAGATCCCGGCGGAGCACAAAAATATACCATTTATATTTCGAATGTGCTCTTCGCTGGGTTAAAAAACTCATAAACCTTTACCAATGATCGGTCACCAAAGGTCCATCCAGCCTTACAGCAACTGGGTCTTGCTTGAGTATTGGCGCTTTGTAGTGACGACCAAGCTCGTACACCTCTGCGGCACTACAACAAGTGTCATAGACCCCTGGAGTCTTTAGAATCTAATTTCTTAAAAAAAAAAATCAAGGATCTTACCTTTCGCAGACTTCATGCCACGGCGTGGGCCGGGTCAGTCCCGAAACCAAAGGAATCGGCGCAGCTGTCGCCAAAGCTCCTGCCCAAACAGCTCCAATCGCTGCATGAGCGGCGGGCTTCGAGAGCCGAGGTCTCAGAGGTTTGGTGATGGCTCGACAACGGTCTGCAGCGAGTGCCACTAGTGTGTAAGCGCTTACAAGCACAGAAACAGCTTGAGAATAGTTCACCAGTCTACACAAGAATCCACCAAAGGGCCAGTGATTCAAAACCAACTGAGACATGAAGGTAAACGGCACGCAGAACACGCACATCAGTATATCGCCCAAAGCCAAGTTTGCTATGAAATAGTTTGTCACAGTTCGCATCCGAGGGAAGGCTCTGACAATGAAGCAGACTGCTCCGTTTCCGAGCAAAGCTACAAAGAAGATTGTGCTGTAGAGTAAAGTTACAACTCCTTGAAAGTAAGGGGAACTTAGAACGCCCGGCCCAACAGATTGGGCTGAGCAATCTATCGGGGGGTATGTAATGTTTGATGTTAAACATTCTGGACATATTAAAGTGGATTCGGTGTAATTTTCTTCCATGATTTTTCGCTTATTCTTACACTAAACAGAGTGTTTTAGTTTGCAAATTCATTGCAAAATGATGAGGGGTTTTTTCAGCATCTGAAACCAAGAGAGAAATCAATTAATTTATTAAATTAAGAGTAGTTATTCAATTTTAACTGAAATTACGTTCGTTTGACGTATATACTAGACCCATGGTTCAAGAAGAACTAATTTTTCGATAATAACTCACTTTAATAGCGACATTTCGTGAGTGTCGTAACCAACGTCCTCAGGGTCAACGTCACAACTTTGATCACCGCACAACAAGGATATCTCCTGAGGACGTTGATCACAACAAAAATCGAATCGCCGAGAATAAAGCAGATTTTCTACTAACCGTTAATTTAACATCAGTAATTTCCAATTGTGTTTTTAGTACATATGTGTTCTAAAGGTTGATCCTTGACTAATAGAATAAGTACTCGAGTTATGAAACTGACCATCCGTGGTGTACAAAATTGAATAATCTTCGCCCATGCCACGCTTTTTTCAGGGAAAGGCGGCAATAATGATTGAAATTAGGTACATTTGAGGATTAAATTGTCTATTGTAAGTACGCTTACAGTATGTGTACCTTTGTGAGCTTGTACGATCTAATCTAATCTAATCTAATCTAAGTTGCAAAGATATGCTACATTGGAGATTCACATTACATGCATTCTCACAACCAGACATGTACGAGTTCGCGCTTGCACATGCCTCATGTGAGCCTACAACATAAAAACCAAATCTCAAATGGATATTGGAGTCGGTTTTATAGCCGCGGGGATCAAGACAGGTTATTTGGAACCGGATAACGCTGGTTCGAATCCCGCGACGATAACTTCGACCCTGGTTCAACAGATGCCGTTGCATGCACACAAGCTTCTGCTTTCGCATGAAGACAACTGGCCAGGTAAAATAGGTTGGTGGATAGCATTCCTTTCCACAAATCTATTTAAAAAAAAAGGAAAAAAAAATCGGTTTGGTAGATAGTTAAGTGAACATTGGCAAAGTGAACCATTATTACAGCATGGGTGGTCAGCCGCATACCAACCTATAAGTCAAGGAACATACACGACAAAATACATTTTTTAAATCAATAAATAATAATATATATGGACATCAAAAACTAAAACATAAAACAAATTACTTTAATAAACCCTAGCCGCTAACATTACAGATCAACCGCCATTTCCTTCTGTCCTTACATACTTCTTTCATTTCCTCCAGAGTCATAACCTTCTTCATATAGGCTCTTCTTTTATTATGACTCTGGATATTCCATTCATTCGCAATTTCGGATATTTGTACGAGTTTGCTTGTAAACATGCAAGAACTGAGATTTTTTAATGATGAAATATATTTTCAACTAAAAAATAATATCCAGATTATAGATTAAAATAATTTGATGTCAGCATTCTGGACAGAGTAAATCTCTTAGTGTAAAAAAATCCGTAATTTGTACACTTTCTTACACAAAAATAATTGTTTTATTATTATGATTAATTTTAGCACGATGGAAATTCATTTTCAGCATCAGAAAAACGAGAAAAAAATATGATTATGGCATAAATTACAGACCTCAAAGGGAGTGGATTGTTTAAACAGTGATTAATAAGGGGCCCACTCATTATTTTGCATATTTTTTGTTCAAAAACCGCTCCATACATTTTCTGAACCCTCTCAAAGTTGGGCCATCTGCGCCTCAAAATCTGTGACGTCAAACAAAAAAATCTATGTACTAACGCCAACGAAATTTAGAGGCCCGTCTGCTTTTTGGAATTTCTGAAAGTTCTTTGAAGTGTTTTTACTCATGGTCTGATTATTCCTCCAATTGCAGATTTTTTATTAAACGTTTGAAAATAATGGAAAAATGACAGGGATTTGTAAGGAAATGAAAGTTGCTAGAACGATAAGAATAATAGTAAGAAAAGCGTTTGGTAATGTAAGGTGTGAAGGAATGGCGGTACTCAATGACAATGGATTTATGGAAGAAAAGCATGGTCTGTGTAGAAATATTAATAAAGTATGGGCGGTAGAAGTGAGACGCAAAACGCAACGCAACTATAGTTGCACTATATGTGTAGCTTCCTGTGAGGGTTTTTCCACTGACCGAAGAACGACACAATGTTAATACAACAACCACATTAAATGTTTACTTTATTCGTTTCACAATTACATTACAACCACAACACACAATAATATTTATTATCATAATTTACACCAGCTTGTGGCTCTCTCACCAGGGAAGCTTCTTCTGTTCTTCTGCATTCTTTTGTTTTCCTTTTTTTTATTCAAATTCAAAATATATAATGTTCCATTCCACTAAACAAACAAATTCATCTCGTTACATTCCTCTGATGTCCCCGAAGGGTTAGGCATGTGGCGAGTGGCACCTACTTATTTTTACAGGTAAGGGGGCCGGCCTTACACCAACAACTTCAGTTAAAGTGGGGGTTCGCCAGCTCCCGAGAGGGCTGGTACTCATTTCTTGTGCAGCCTGAGTAAACCTGCCGGTATTTTATTATAGGGTTTGAAATAAACACCGAAACAGGAAATCATTTCTGACACCCTTGGTGGGATTCGAACCCGGGCTCACGGCATGGAATGCAAGCACTCTACCAACTGAGCTATCGACCGGACACTTTCGACATACGACTGAAAAAAGTTAATAGACTGATAGATTCAAGAATGAATACATGCAAACGAAAAGAGGGTGTGAATTTAAATGTACAAAATAATGTAATGAGATGGTTTTCATTCGTGGAAAGAATGTATGATGAATAACTGATAAAATTTCAATGTGAGAAACAAAAAAGGAAAGGGGAAACTGTGAGAAGTGTGGCTAGATCAGATTGGAGAAATAATTGTGAAATTATTTGTTGAACAAAGTGAATATAAACGAAGAAATGAATTCTAAGAGTGATGAATTAGAATAAATGGGATGGGGTACACGTAAGTATACAAGAACAGGAAAAAAGTGTATGTAAATTGTAAGAGGTTCTGGCTACCCCAAGCAAAATAACGGCAAAGTTACAGTGTATTGCCAGTATTATAAATATTTATGAGTTTCAAGCCAAATATAATTTTATTGAAAGACCAGATTTATTTTTAAATATGTTTCATTATTGAAGAGTAAGATCCCTCTTACTAGAGTGAGGATGCCCTCTTTGTATTCTACATTTCATTTCATGTTGTACATCAGTGGTTCTAAACCAATGATCAAAAGTCTATTGGTGATTCATGAGAGATTTGATAGTCCGTAGAAAAGGTTGCGCAGCATAAAAAAAAATCTTAAACCTTGGTTGACGCTATGGACTCGTAATTGGAAGATCGTGGGTTCGATTTTGGGCGGAGCATAAAACAATATAATTAAATTTTCGAATAAATAAAATTCTTGTTGGGTTGATAATTTTCCATGCCTTTACCATAGACAGTTTAATGAAAGGTACATGCAGTCTTGTAGCATCTGGGTCTTGCTTGTGAATTGGCGTCTTCTTTAGCGACACCGAAACTCCCCGAGTGTTCTTGAGGTGTGATTCGCGGTCAAAACGAATAATTCAAAATGGTTCTCGGTCTCAAATAATCAATCAAAATGGTTTTCAGTCTAGTCTTCAATAGTTCTTGGTCGAAAAAAAATATTCAAAATACTTCTCAGTCGTCGAAACAAATCGTTCAAAATGGTTCTCAGTCGAAAAAAACATTCCAAATACTTCTCGGTCGTCCAAGCCAATCATTCAAAATGGATCTCGGTCGAAACAAAACATTCAAAATGATCCTCGGTCGAAACAAATCAGTAAAAGTGGTCGCTGGTCGAAAAAACGTTAAGAATCACTGATAAAGCATACAACGACGTTGCTCTTTTTCCAAAACAAATTTTCCGAAGTGAATTTTCGTTTTAACGATATTGCTCTTTGTCGAGAAAGCTTGCAACTTTATTGACATACCCTACGCTCTCGCAACTTAATAGAAAAAAAAATCGTTGCGCTTTGCATGCTCACAGTCTTCTGACTCGTAAATGGAAGGTTGTGGGTTCGAATCCCGGCGGAGAACAATAAATATACCATTTTATTTTCAAATACGCTCTTTTCTGGGTAAAAAATTCATATTCCGTTACCAAAGACCGGTCACTAAAGGTCCATCCAGCCTTACAGCAACTGGGTATTGTTTGAGTGTTGGCGCTTTGCAGCGACGATCAAGCTTGTTAACAACACCTCTGCGGCACTACAACAAGTGTCATAGATCCCTAGAGTCTCTGAAATCTAGGGAGTCTTCCGTACGGGATTTCTTAAAAAAAAAGTACAGTGTACACACCGCTTTTCACTGGAACAGGGTTGACATTGGCAAAGGGAACAGAGGTTAAGTAAATTACATAAATGAATTTTTTTCTTGATGGTTTTAAACTAAAATCAGTCTTTATGTATTTGTATACAGTCGTATTTGACGTTGTCACAAAACATGTCTCTTGTACGAACTGAACCGTCAGAAAAGTTGCTGTCACTCGTGATTAAAGATTATAGGAACATAAGGTGACCTTTTTTACGTCGATTACGACTCCGAGTTCTTCTTTGCACCTTGGCTCGGAAAATAAGTTGTTAATTTCGAACAAAAAAAATATTTTCGACAACGAAATATTTACTTATTTAATTTGAAATTACCCATGTAGTATATTTTTCTCTTAAAGCTTTTTGCTGTTTTTATTTCTTATCATTAAACTTAACAAAAGATAAAGATCGTTTTGCGTGTTGGTTTAAGATCCAGTAGCACAACAATTTTCCCTTTTTACATTTCTATTTACCTTAATGCGTTTGTTGGCAAAACTCGAGGATAAAAAACCTAATGTACTTATTTAAAAAGAACATTAATTTATTTTGGTTTCTTAAATGCGCCGCAGTATAATATACTTTCTATCAAAAGCCTTATTAAATGCACGTCCATTATATATTTCACTATAATTTAATATGCTCGTTTATCCTTGAATGGTCTGGTAGGGAACACTGAGTGGCTAGGTCATTGAAATAAAGATGATTTATCTTATACATATAAAACAGTAGCTTAACTTAATGGTTTGTGATTTTTATTATACTCGTAAAACGGATCTTTTGTATTGTTATGGAATCGCTGCGGATTGCAGTTTTGTTAAATTGTTTAAAAATGTGAACAGTCCAGACATCATTTATTTTGCTCCGTTCTTTAACCTTTAAATGGCAAGTTACAAGATGGTTTTCATTATTTAATATTTTTTTAAATGCTGATTGCAAGCGGCTGGCCTTACGCCAACCACATCAGCTAAAGTAAGGGTTTCCCAGCTCCCGAGGGGGTTGGTACTCATTCCTTGTGAAGGCTCAGTAAGCGTAACCTTGGCGGTGAATCTATTTTGGGTTTTAGAATAAAAACCGAAACGCGAAGTCATTTCTGACACGTTGGTGGGATTCGAACCCGAACTCTCGGCATGGAATGCAAGCACTCTACCACCTTAGCTATCGACCGGACAAATAAATTTAATTTTATCCAATTATAGAAATTTTGTATTTTTAAGAGTATTTATGTTAAAACAGTGAAGGTCCATTGTATTTTTGTTATAAATTCAAAAGGAAAAAAATATATATGTTCATTTTTACATTTTTTTTGCTCAAACGTTTTCGCCTAATAAGGCATCTTCAATTTAACAATCATGCTCCTAAATATGCCTTATTTGGCGAAAACGTTTGAGTAACAAAATAAATAAAAGTGAATTAAAACTTTGTGGTTCCTATTGAATTTATAAAAATATGGAAATGTTGAATTAAAAAAAAAAAAAACTGAACGCAGAAGCCAGCTCATTGTAAGCCATGAGGAATATCGGAGGAAGCCTACATCCAGGAGTAGACTAACAAATGCTAAAGAAGCTAAGGAGAGGAATATTAAAGGTAGGTAATGCGTGCTTCTGTCCCATTTGCGTACAATTTCCACAGGTACCTATCGTTTTTTTTTTCACCGTCGACAAATTTAGACGCGTCTCATCAGTCTACAAGTCTACAATTCACTTACTTTTCCATTATGTAAATGTTCGTACTGTGCGTAAAGTACGCCAGGCAGGAACATCATAATCTGCGTAAAGGCAACATTACGTCTGAAGGAATTCAAATGAAAAGGTTAATAAAAAATTCTGTAAAAATAAAATGTCTCTTTTGACTCGTCATTATTAGATTACAAATTTCATTAAAAATTGTAATTATTCTGTGCATTCTGGAGGAAATGAAAGAAGTATGTAAGGATATCTAAAGAAATGGCAGTTGATCTGTAATGTTGGCGGCTAGGGCTTATTAAATTGGAATTGGTTTTCTGTTTTAGTTTTGATGTCCATGGATATTATTATTTATTGATTTAAAAAATGTAATTTGTCTTAACCATCACTTATAAATGACTAAGGCGTTTTCCAGACGCAACCCATTCTGTCCAGATTATCTATTGATTATCGAAAAACCGTGTCTTTCATAGATACTAAAACAAGTTATAGTTTCAACAGATTTCCTTGACTTATGTTTCTACATATTACGACTAATCTAAAAAATGTCATTTGTTCTATATATTCCTTGACTTATAGGTTGGTATGCGGCTGACCACCCATGCTGTAAAAATTGTTCACTTTGCCAATGTCACCCCTGTCTCAGGGAAGGTCGGCAAGAGTTGCAGGGTGTATGTCCATTTGAGATTTAGGGGTTTTATGTTGTAGGTTCACATGCGGCATGTGCAAGCGCAAACTTGTACGTCTTGGGTTGTGAGAATGCATGTAATGTGAATCTCCAATGTAACATATCTTTGCAACTCAGATTAGATTAGATTACCCCTAGTATAAAACATTGCGTAAGCTCCCCTCGATTGCATGAATCGACGAAAGTCCATCGAGGCTTACAGCATCTGGGTCTTGCTTGAGTAATCATGACACGTTCTATAGAGATAACCCAACTCAAATAGAGGGCTCTTGAGGTTTGATTTACACAAAAAAGCTCTCGCTAAATAAAAACTGTTATTTTTTCAAGTTTCGTATACTTACTTATATGATCTGTACCCTGAGTACGAGTTGCAAAACTTGAGTAAAATAAAGTGTACGGAAAGTATTTAAGAGTGGTTTTCCCCAAAATCTGCCGTTTTTGTTTGTTTGAACTTGATTTTCTTCATCACGATAACTCTTTTGCTAAGACCATAAAGTGTAAGAAACAAAAACGGCAGATTTTGGGGAAAATCACTCTTTAATACTTTCCGAAAACTTTACTATACTCAAGGTTTGCAACTCGTACTACGGGTACTGAAGACCAAAAACATTTGTAATCTTTAATCTTAACAATTCTAGTGAAAATAAAAAAGTTTTTCAGATAGCACTGGATTGTGTGATTGTGAAAATCAATGTATGGAAGTATATCAAACATAATCTATCTAATAATAAACCAGATCAAATAACTATTATTCTGTGATTTTTTTGAAAATAATTCGCTTTCAAAAATTGCAAACGTAGCGAATGAAAAACATTTTTCAGTCTAGAAACGGAAAACTATGGGTGAGTGAATACCGTAGTTTATTTTTAGAAAAAAAAATCAGTGCTTCCAGCTTTCAGGAACCAAAAAAAAAGATTTTTTATTCAAATGTTAGCAATGCTTCAGGATGTGAAATAAAAGTTATAAAAAGAAAAAAAAACGCTATGTTGGAATTTTAAATTTTTTAACCGGCTTTCAAATTTAATTTTTAAATTAAACGCTCGAAATTTATATTACATTTTTTTCTGCTCTCAATGAAAGTCATCTTTGTTTTTTAATATGAAACAAATCCTTAAAAATAATTTTTAATTTAGGATTTTTTTTTCTTTTAAACGAATTCCTTATTCATAATCATTCCAAATCTTTTTTTAAAAAAGAAAAAACTTTTTTTTTTAAAGTCTTGAATTTATAAGCGTCTATTTCAATCTATCTGAAATTAATCATTTTTACGAAGAAGGAAATCCATAGCATCAACTAATTAAAAAAAAAAGTATCTAAATTCAAAATTGTTTGGAGTCCATTTTGCCTTAGCGTTGAAATAAAAAAGCATTATTATTATTCTTATATAAAACGTTTTTATTAAATTATAAATTAATCTTTATTAGCCAAAATTACTAGAAAAATTGCTTGGTATAAATTAAAAAACAAACTCATTGGAAAGTGATGAGATTTTTCAATTAAAAATCAAATCTATTTTATTTTTTTCATCATTTGACGGTAACGTTTTCAAATATTATGTTTTTTCAAAATAAAATTACTTTTTTACACAATGCGCAAGCAAAATGAAAATTTTTTTGCAGGTAAGCGAACAAATTATCGATTTCTCTACAAATTATATTTTTGAAGCAATTGCTAAAAATGATATCGAAAGAATGGATGATGAACGACTAACGAAGAAAGTGTACAAAGGAAATGTCAGAGGAAAGCGCGGAAGAAAAAGGCCGAGGAAAGAATGGTTAGACCAAATAGGTGAGATTGCGAAAGAATGGAACCTGCAGAGTGAAAATAAGAGAAGAGTATGTATGAAAAAGGTGATGAATATTGAGGAAATGAAAGTGGTTTGTAAGGACAGAAAAAAGTGGAGGCTCATCTGCGGAGGTACCGGCCACCCCTAGTGGAACGGCGGCAGGATACAGTAACAGTAACAGTTGTATGAAAAAGAAAAGTTTTATCGAATATTTGTTTAATAAGCTCTTTTGAGTTTCAAGTCAGTAAAATGATCATAAAAAATCAATTTAGTGAACGTACTTGAAAAGGTAGAGTTGCAATATGGTATAAAAAACGGTGAATAAAAAGGTAAGCATTTCATTTTTTTTAAATTACGTTTTTTTTAAAGTAAAATCTACTTTTTGTTCAATAGTACATCTCTAACTATAAATTTAATGTTAAATTTGTTTTTTTACTCACTGTAAAACCTTTGTTGCTCTATTACCTCTCGTTTAATACCCACCACAGACGGTCATAAATACGTGCCATTATTGTGTGCCAACTTAGCTAATACTATTACTTGGATTGGATGGCTAGAAGAAAACACTGACGCGGCAAATCAAGTCTTAAACTTTCTGAGGATCTAGCTCAGAATGCAGGCGCGCTACCAATTCAGCTACCAATCGGTTAAAATACTGTGTTAAAGAGGTTCTTCTCCTGCTTATTGCTATCAGTCTTTCGAAAATACATTTTACGAGTGTAAAAGTAACAGAAACACTTAATCCATAAATAACCCACTAGCATTTTTTGGATGTAATATTTACGTTTAAATGATTTTTCACGCACAATGAGTCCGGAATTTTTTTGAATTTGAAGCTTTTTCTCGGCGAGCGTACGTCAGTCTTGTATGGGACTGCCGTTTTAAGCAACAAATAACAAAATATTTACATTCATTTTATCTTGCAACCCGGCCGAGTGACGACACAATATTGTCTATGCTAATTTACGTGCGGTCCTCATTGACATGCAAGAATTATCGTTTATGCAAACTTGACCTAAAACTCTAAATAAAATATCATTGTTGTTAACATTCAAGGTACCTACATACAATCAAATGGTAAAGTTTATACCTTTTCTTGAATTTAAAAAAACGCCCAAGCTGCCGTAAAAAGCAATTCTTAGTGAGGCTTCACTGAATAGAAAAAAATACAATTTGCAAACTTTAAATACAGTTCCTTATTTCAACAGAAATCCTATTTAAATGAAAAGTACTTGGAATTTGTAGCGTTGTTGGTAAAAAGGTAAGAAATGAATGAGAAACTAGAAAAGTGTTGAAATGAAAGGTGAATACACAAAAAGGTATTCAACTTAAAAAAAAAATTGCAATTTGCTCAAATTTGTGTTTATTATCTGGAACAGGTTATAGCATAAAAAATAGTTGCTAAAGACTCATATAGACTTGTGACGTTTGCCCGCCGAGAAAAATATCTGATTCATAATTTCATGCCGAGTCCTTTCACCATTTGCATTCTACGTCGTCCAGAAACAGGTAGGTATTGACAAATAGTAATAATTCACTAATTCAGTCTTGTGAAATTGATAAGTAAATATCCTTTAACATCTGTAAGCTCTGAAAAAAAACTATCGTAATTCAATCGGCGCTGTTTGATTTCAAACATACGCAAGAATCGCCTTGCTCGCTCGCCAATAGCGTTGAATTATTTTAAATATTCTACTTCTTTTCCGTCTTCCCTAACTAATAGGTTGATATGAAGATGACTTGTAAAAGCTTGGTTCACTTTTGCCAATGAAATCCCGGTTTCAGGGAAAGATGGCAGAAATTTCAAGGCTTACATATGTTCATGTGAGCTTTGGCTTATTTTTGTTATTACACATGTAGCATGTTTCAATGCGAACTTACATCATTGTGTCTGCTTTAGGGCAAGCATTAAATATGAGCCTTAATGTTAATAAACCATTGCAACTTAGATTGTAAATTATAGACTTCTGTAATATTTTTTTTAAACATCTGAGTTCCATCACTTGGTCTCAATAATATACATACCTATAACCTATCGATCTTTCTTAATTTACATAAATATTTTTAAAAAATCCACATCTTTCATTATAACATTATTGCACAATTTTATTAAGATTTTTAATTGTTACACAGAGAAAAGGAAAATTTTAGTTAGTTATTGTGAGATAGATCTTTCTGATCATTTTCCCGTCCAGGCCAGGTCGCCGTCCCTTCATCATCTTTAAATTAGTTTCATTTTGCTCAAACGGTACAGTTAGTTCTCTCCCTGTTTCTATAGCCAGAGAGCTTCTAATAAAATATATATTTCCTGGCATTGACAAAATATAATTTTATCCCTTTCTCACTCATAAGAGCTCAAGAGAAGGTAGATAAAGATAGAGTACCGAAAACGTACCCATATGATATCTGTTTGAGACAAGACAGAATGGTTATGCCCTCTGCGGCACTACAACAAGTGTCATAGACCCCTAGAGTCTTTAGAATCTAGGGAGTCTCCCGCACAGGATCTCTTAAAAAAAAAAAAAAAAAACATTTTCTTAATATTGTTATGATTTTACGGAGTTCAATATAATAAAAATTGCAGTTATTTTCGTTGCACTTTTTTTTAGATACGGTTCACATACAGTACTTACAGTTGAGGTATGTACGTACACAGGTTGCTTTTGAACTGTAAATCGTGACGGTTCAGATACAAGTCTGGCTGCAAAGAATCTCGGTATCAATTTGTAGGCGAGAATAAGAGTTATTTTCGAAAATATTGGGGTCTGGCACATGCGAGACTTTGGCAAAAAGTTACACACAATGTCCAACAAATACAAGTAGGTACAATCATAAGTACCTACCTAATTTCTAGAGCCTTTTCATAGACACTAACACAGACCAGCTAAAACAGGTTAGAATATGGTCATTTTCGAAAATATTGGGGTCTGGCACATGCGAGACTTTGTCAGAAAATTCTACTTATAATATTGAAGAAAACACTCATACTATATCGAACAAATACAAGTATGTATACTACATAAACATAAGTACCTACCTAACATTTAGAGCCCTTATTACAGACACTAATATTGTGTATGTCACCATTGTTTCAGGAAAGGTCGGCAAGAGTTGCAGGGTGTATGCTCATTTGAGATTTAGGTTTTTACGTTGTAGATTCACATGCGGCATGTTCAAGCGCGAATTTATACGTGTCTGCTTGTGAGAATGCATATAATGTAAATCCCTAATGTTACATATCTTTGCAACTTAGATTAAATTAGACTAGTACCTTTCTAGCAACTAGAGTCCTTATCACAGACACTAACACAGACCAGCAAAATACACACAATTACACATTTGCAGCAGTATAAAAAACTCCTGAAAAATACCGTTATGTAAATAGTAGATTAATACAGGTGTACATCGTAGGTAGTGATAGTTATTATAGTGTTATGTAAATAGTCGATTAATATAGGTGTACACCGTAGGTAGCAATAACTATAGGCCTTAGAAATCTAGAAATTAAATGATCCTTTTGTACTCTTGAAGTTGGTAGAATATTCGCGAATGTGCTGGAAAAATTAGTCACTGGAGACTTCTGTCTGTGAAATATATAAGGCGTGAAATTGAGTGCACTAAGACAGTGAGATAGTTGCCTTTGATTTGAAGAGTGTAAGCAATACTGAACTGTGAAAATAAGTTTGTGTTACCAAAAGTGTTAAAAATAAATACAAATTGTAAAAATAAATTTATAACAATATGTAGCTCCATTGATGGGCTTTGTATGGCGCTCACAGCAACCAAGTATTGAACAGTCTTGTATCTCCACCCACAGCCTGAAAACACATTCTCCTCTTGAATCTGCGTTCGAGGAATCATAACGAACAAAGTATTGTACTCAGAGATAAGAACGTATTGTCCCTTACAGGCTATATCCGAACAAACAAACAAACAAAATAAAGTCGATACCATCTAGCGATATATTGAGCTTGATTATTTGTTTGGTTGGAAACTTCAAACAATATTTTAAAGTCGTTTGAAAGGCTGTAAGCACAGATCATGGAATGCTGTAAGCTATAATGAAAGTTGCTGAAATATAATATTTATTGATATTCAAACGGTGATATTCACACACAACCAATCCATGGCTCATCCAACACCTAAGCCTAATTTCAATACAAAAAAAGACTACCCATGGATCAGCTATGGATTAAATGTATTGTGAAGAGCACAGTAAGTGTCTTATTTTCCTCAATTATACTTTGATCTTAGTAATTTTTTCAACATATTTAATTAACAGGCAATATAAATTGCAGAGACATGTAAACATTCAAGAGTCATAACAAATGCTAGCTCACAGGCCGACATGTGTGAGTTCACGCTTTTACGTGCTGCATGTGTAGTGTGTAGGTACTTACACAATATCTCAAATCTGAAAAATCAGAAACGAATGTAAACCATGTACCTCCTGCTGCTCTTACCTTTTTTTAAAAAAATCCTGTGCAGGAGACTCCGCAGATTTCAGAAACTCAGCGGTCTATGATACTTGTTGTAGTGCCGCAGAGATGTTTACGAGCTTCGCCAATACTCAAGCGAGATCCAGTTGCTGTAAGGTTGGATGGACCTTTGGTGACAGGTCATTGGTAAAGGTTTTATGATTTTCAACCCAGCAAAGAGCATAATTGAAAATATAAATGGTATATTTTTTGTGCTCCACCGGGATTCGAACCCACAACCTTCCATTTACGAGTCCAAAGTGTTGCCACTGGACTACGTACCGGTCAAACAATAGTAACATTGGCAAAGTGAACAATTTCAAGAAAAAGTGGGGTTCAAACGCTAGCTTTTTGAGATTAATCAAAGCCTTCTACCAACTTGACTATCTACCAAACCGACATTTTTTATTATTATTTTTAAATAGATTTGTGGAAAGGAATGCAATCCACCAACCTATTTTGCCTGGCCAGTTGTCTTCATGCGAAAGCAGAAGCTTGTGCGCATGCAACGGCATCTGTTAAACCAGGGTCGAAGTTATCGTCGCAGGATTCGAACCAACGTTATCCGGTTCCAAATAACCTGACTTGATCCCCGCGGCCATGACACCGTCAATGAAAGGCAAAAGCCAAATTATATATCCTTCACACTGTAAACGTAAAACGCCTGGTCTTCAGATTTCCTTGAGTTTTCAGTCTGTATTATTTGATCCACGTGTTTTTCCGTAATATTCCCTTTTCATCATTTCGCTCGCTTGCCTCCGTTAACTAAACTCCACTCCGCTCTTTAGGTTTCTGCTCTAGGAGAGCTTTCCTGCGGTCGGAGAGGGCCCTTGAGAAGGGACTTGAGATACAAGACAACATAAACCACACGTTTCCTACTTCTAAACAAAATTAAACTGCACAGACAGCTTGTACTGATATTCAACGAATACTGTATTCAGATGAACTCCCAGGCATGGTTTAAAAGCGGTCCTAGCAGTGTAAACGAACCAGGGCCTCCAGATAAATTTTTTTGTTATCTAATTTTTAATTGTTCCTGGCCAGAAACAGTTATTTATATCATCAATTAATATCAATTCAATAAGTTTAGTTTTTTAGTTATTAGTTAGTTCATCAATTAATAATTCATTATTGCATATTTTAATTAATAATTATTCAACGACATCTCTTGAACCAGGATCAAAGTGATGGTCAAATGACCCAAACGGGGATCTAACCATAGTTATTATATTGCAAATACGCTAGAAAGATCAGCCACTTGACTCCCTCGACTATAACACACAATCTGTAATAAAAGTTGCAAATATGTATTGACATTTAAGGCTCATATTTAATGCACCCCATCAGCAGACACATGTAGCGGTCGATAGCTCAGTTAGTAGAGTGCTTCCTTTCCATGCCAAGAGCTCGGGTTCGAATCCCACCGACGATGCCAGAAATCATGTACCGTTTCAGTGTTTCTTTCGAACATAAAATAAAATAACTGCATGGTTTACCCAGCCTATACAAGAAAGCGAGCTTTTTTACAACAGCGAGCGGGAAAACCCCTACTTCAACTGAAGTGGTTTACGTTAGGCAGGCCTTAGTGCCTGTAAAAATAAATAGGTACCACCCGCCACATGTTACCCTTTCTACAAAACGCGGCAAGAAGTCACACTATATGCAAAGCTTAGATGAAATATGCTCCACAAAATGTAGGACCTGTCTTACTACATGTTCTTGAGAGGTCTTGAAGTAAAATACGGACAAATTAAATATCATACATCAAAGCTCAACAAACGCTTTCCTGGTATTTTAATATTGTTTCTACGGGTTCATTTTAAATGCATTCTTGCTGATATAAACTATACCTGGTATGTCCGCATAGAAATGAGATTAGCTGCTTGAATGTCCTAAAAGTGTAATAGAAAAGCGCTTCTTGGTAGCGAGATTTCTAAGTAAGTAAAGTAATATATAAATTGCATTCAAAGAGGTGTTTTGGCGTCCAAGAAAACGGTTTTACAAAAACAAGGAAACAAAGGAGTGCTGAGATCATTTGGAATTAGAGTTTTTGGAATAACCTCAATACGAGATCGCATCCGCTATGACCACATACGAGAAGTTTGTGAAATAGAGGATAAGTGAGATAAGGCAAGTTCAGGAGGTGATTGTGAAAAAGTCATATCTCCAAAATATAATCTAATCTAAGTTGCAAAGATATGTAACGTTAAAGATTTACATTATATGCATTTTCACAAGAAGACACTTATAAGTTCGCGCTTAAACATGCCGCATGTGGACCTACAATATAAAAACCCAAATCTCAAATGAGCGTACACCCTGCAACTCTTGCCGACCCTTCCTCGAACAGGGGTGGCATTGGCAAAGTGAACCATTTTCTACGGCATGGGTGGTGAACCACATACCAACTTATAAGTCAAGAAACCTATTAGCATAGGTTCCAGTAATTTGCAATCTCGCTTATTTGGTCACTCTATTCTTCCCTTTCCACGCTTCCACATTTGACATTCCCTGTGCACACTCTTTTCCCCAGTACTTTCTAGATGCCAAAACCATCGCATGTATCCCTTTGTAGGTACATTAAATCATATTCTTGTTAATACCGTACTCATTCATAACCTTCATTTTGGTTCCCATAATTCACAGTTATACTTCTCAAGTAAGCCCTTCCTACCTAACATTCTTAAATAATAAATTGATGGTTCCAAAACGATCTCATAAAGCAAAATACTTGGATCGTGCTTTTTACATAGCCGGCCTTGTGCTGTGAAATGCCCTACCCCATGATCTTAGAGCCGTAGAGATTGCAAGTGCATTTAGGTCGGGATTGAAGATTGTTTCGGAGATGTTACAGTTGAATAGTGCCCTTGCAATGATTAATCACAAAACAGTACTTTAAATAATGACTTATTATTATTATAATTATTGTTTTGTAGTACATGCAAAATCTAAAGATAAATCAAGAAAAATGTTAAGACATTAAAAGATGTAGTTTAAGACATTAAAAAATATTTTTTACAGACTTGGTCTCCTTTCTTTGTGGACTTATCTACAACGAGTATAAAGGAAGTATATGGTTCGCACACTTTCATCCGACCGTGTTAAAAAGCCCCTTGATTACACAGATTCCAAATCACATCATCTTTCATCTCGCTGATGAAAGTAAGATACCTGATAAACATCACTCACAAAGGAAAGAGCCTGATAGGCACAAAAATGCTTAACAGATCAATCAAGATAACAATATTGGGGAGAAACATTCAAGGTTACAAAAAAATTGAGAGATTTCTTGAGAAAAATGATTGAGCTATCAGCCAAAAAAGATCCAATTTTACAGAATGAACTATTCAAGGTTCTATGTACAATCTGAAATTCAATTTACAATGATATTGATATTTAAGATTAATATTAAGTGCATGCCCTTAATCAGATCTGCGTAAAATCGCGCTCACACATGCTGCAGGTTTATTTACAAAATAAAAACTCTAATCTCAAAGAACAAAAGCCCTGCAGCTATTATCGCTTTTCCCTGAAACAGAAGTGACATTGAAAAAGGTTTGGAATCAAAACAATTTTTATTGTAAGGAAGGAGGAGAAGGAACAAAATTAGAAAATACACAATATTAATAAATAAAAATTTGAAAGCCTCTATAAAAAAGATGATTATAGAATCTTAGTTGTAAAGATAAGTAGATACGTATAAGTTCGCGCTTACACATGCCGCATGTGGACCAACAATATAAAAACCCAAATCTCAAATGTACATAAGTGTTGCAACTCTCATCGACTTTTTTTTAAACAGGGGTGACACTGGCAAAGTGAATATTTTTTTTACAGTATGGTTGGTCAGCCTCATACCCACCTATAAGTCAAGGAATCAATCAAGCCTCAGCCGCCAATATTGCAGATCAACCGCTATTTTTTCGGGTCTTACACGATTTGGTTCGCAATTTCGACTTCACGGCTCAATGCTTTAATCGGCACTCTCCTGTTGCCCTATTGCAGTCCATTTATAAAAGTACAAAAGAGATTGTTCTTGCATATTCCAGATCATTCGATCTTTCGCTCATACCAGACCGCCGTTCATGTACTAACATCATTGATCATACTGGACTGTTCTACACACACTATTGTACCTGTACAGGCACGCGTAGGTACTCCAAGCTCGTAACAATATCTTTATTTTCATCCAGAGTCATCGTGTAATATGGGAAAGTATTGCTTTCCCGTATTTATTCCCGAAACAACGCACGCCCAGGTGGTGTTTGAGGTGTGGTGTGGTACGTGCGTTTCCGTACAACAATGTTTTTCTTAATATCGGTAGCAAACTTTACCTAATGTGGGACGTGCCCAAGATAGATTACCTTTGTTTCCCTCCAGTTTGCAATTATGTGTAAGAAAAACTTACCTGTGTACAACAACGTTCGAGGAAAGTGTAGGTAAGTACATAATATATATTTTTTTCTAAATTATGTAGGTAAAACAAAGTGCGAAACCGGTTGTGGTATAAAATATATATACTCAAGTAATCGAAAACAAAATTATTTTTCTTTTATCTTTAATGATGAACGACTACAAAGTTAATGCCTCTACAATCAATAAAATTATTTATTTCAAATTACAAATGATAAGAGAGCGCCGTTTTTGTGTGTGTCACACCTCAAGGGTCCTCTCAGATCACGGATAAGAATTTTAAAAAAGTGTGTCTTGAGTGCTCCGCGAAATACATCCACAGATTTGGAGTTCTTCACTCCGGGTGGCAGTCTGTTCCACTCCACCGGACCCGCAATACGGAAAGCTTGGTCTCCGAAATTTGTTCGAATCTGACGGCGCGGCTGAACCAAATTGACTGCTCCATCACCCGTGAATCTGAGTGTATGCCTTCTCACACCCATCTCAACAGGTGAAATCATGTCAATCAGATAAGGTGGAGCCAAGCCATTGATGGCTTTATATACCATCAAACAAACACGGTAGACCACCCTCTCCGGGAAACGAAGCCAATGTAGTTTTAATAACAGCGGAGTGATGTGAGCGAATTTGAACCTTGCTGCCGATTTTAACATAGATTGAAAGCGGTTGAACTGCTTTTTTTCTGACCACTATAAAGCGTTGAGCAATAATCGATCCGAGACATCACAAACGCGCCCACCAGGGTCTTAACCGCATCTGACGGTGGACCCATGTGGATTTTGGAACATTTTCTCTCGATTCTAACCACTGAGATTTCTATTGCTCTCTTCAGTTGATCAGTCCATCATGTGTGGGATCTTCAGCAGCATAGAAAAAATAGAGTGGATCAGACAACTAACAAGCTTTATCTTGGTGCTGTCACAAACCCGATCTTTCCAGATTTTGTCTAACTTAGACACTTTTGAAACTGGTGATTTGACTTCTGATCTCTATTATTTGCTTCCTTGCTTCCTTCATTGCTAAATTGAGATCCAAGTTTAGACTTTTTTTTTTTGTATTTGGGATTTTTTTCTGTCACTTTATGCTGTCGATGAGCCATGGATTTAGTATTTACTGAATGTGAATAATACCTTTACACTCATATTACTCCGGAAAATATGAGACTCGTATGTACTTCAAAATACCACAAAAGAGTAGATCAACAATGCTATTATTACTTCATTGACAGTTCCTGGGAACGGAGTGGCGAGAGGGTGAGTAAAATTATCAGCAAATTACGGAGCTGAATAAAACACGAAACGGAGTGGGTGGACCACTCACCACCCCCTCGTCCTTGTATCTACTGCCTAAAGCAGTGCCTGGACAACTTTTTTCACACATTGGTACACTGGAGACAGGAATTCTGATTTTTTTTTTATCATCTCAGCTGTTTTTGGTGTTATGATTTTAGTAGGGTTCTTTTATTCAAACTGCAATTTATTTTTTTATTATTTTTAAGGGTTTGGTGGTTTACACAGTGAAAGTCCATTGTATATTAATTAAATAAACAAAGTTTTAATTCACTTTTATCTTTTTTATTTTTGTCTAGCACTTTCAGGCGATGCCTTGTAGGCGAAAGTGCTAGACAAAAATAAAAAAGATAAAAGTGAATTAAAACTTTTTTTATTTAATTAATATTCAATTTATTTATTTTTCAAGATTTATTTTTCACCACGTCTTCTACAATGAAGAAACACGAACTGTTGAATTATTGTTGTTTGCTCGAGGTCGAAGGTTGTAGGTACATTTATTAACCTTCGGCAATGCTTCAATAGATGTCGCAATAGCTCCACTTGTACAGAAGGATGATATTATGTCCTCGTTCTACTCTTTACACACGGTCAGTAACATCCGTTTTTTTTTTTCATTCCAAAAAATGTCTAACGACCGTAATCATAATTTAAAATCTTTAATCACACACTTTTATATTGTTTTGTTGCTCAAACGTTTTATTTAATATAAATTTATTTTTATAATAGCGACTCCACTGGCTGAGGTTTCCTCAACGCGTCAAATTTAAACTTGGACTTATCACATACAAAGCTCTCCATGATGCAGCTCCTTTCTACATCCAAGAGCTGATTGTCTCAAAAGTCCTGGGCTCAAGGGAGCAAACACTAAGATCAGCAGAGAACGGAGCGGAAACCCTGCTAAATGAACCTAGAAGAAAAATTGCCACTGTTTTCGGAGACCGTGCTTTTGCAGTGGCCGGCCCTGCGACCTGGAATCAACTACCACCAGAAATCCGGAGGTCTAAGACGATTGAGGACCTAAAGAGGAGGATGAAGACATTTTTCTTCACCCAATAAAAAACTAAGCGCCCTTGGAGTGACATTGAGTTACGAAACGGCGCTTATAAGGAAATCATCATAATCATCATCAATCTTCACTGAAAAGGCACAATGACAAGAAGAAGAATATATAGAAAAGGTTGACGTGCACTGTATAAATGATCAGATTTATAAATAAAACGATCTGGATGAAAAATAACTAATGAACAAGTTGAGGAAAGGCGTGTCACGGATACAACAGGACCAAGTGTAAACCTAACGTTTTTACCAAAAATATATAAGAAACTACAACACCCACTAGAGGCACTGTTTACGTAATTTTTCTCCTTACATTTTTGGTAAATCATAAGGGTAGAGTATAAACGTACATTGTTATACTTGCAACACAAATGGATATTTTACGAGAGAAGAAATAAAACTCAACTATAGCTTTTACAAAAATGTACGTAAACAAAAACTCTCAATAGAAACGCTCCTATGTTTGCATTATTTTTTGGTAAATCCCTATGGTTGTGACTGGACGTAACTTGAGGTACAGATAGACTGAACATTTAATAACATAGAAGAGCAGAAACTAACTTCCTGCATTGATATATACTATCTACCACTTTTGACTAAGTCCTGTCAAACGTTGCAGTTGTTTAGTCATACAAAACATGTTTTTACTTGTCAAATTTTAAGTTTTCTTGATGATGATGATGATGATTTGTAAAGTGCCGTTTCGTGACAATTGTGACTGCAAGGGCGCTTTCAGGCTTGACGCCGCGGCCGTGGTGAAGAAATGAGTCTTTATTCCCTTCTTTCAAAGCTCTCGATCCCTTCCTTAGCGGGTACTTCTGGGGCAGCTGATTCCAAGTGGACGGTCCCGCAAATCACCACAGCTTACTCCATTTTGTGTTTTGACACCCAATTGCAACCATAATGTCTTAAAATAATGCATTTTTCCTTTAAAATTCATCAATTTTATCGATCACAAGATTCATACCGCATGTATTTTTACATTCGCCCGAGTTTTTTTGCACACATGGAAATGCAACTGTGAAGTTTTTTGTTCTCTCTTACTAATGGCAATTTTCGTAAGTAGGTCGAAACAGATATACCTATATTGTCTATTTTCGTCAAAATAATTTTTAGTCCACAGATATCATAAGTCTATGAGTTGGAAGGTCGTTAAATACCGATAATGGGATAATGCTTTTCGACCCTTTACGATGTACAACCAATTATCGTACTGAAAAGTTCCGACATATTTAATTTCACATCATATACGCGAGTTTATTTTTAAACACATACGACCTTATTCATTAGATTTGTTACACCCAAAATCAGGCTACACCTGGTACTTTTTTGTATGAAAAAATTGCCTTTAAACCAGATTACAAATTAAAACCTTTCTATGAATAAGGGGGATTGCGTTTTTTTTTCTTTATTTTAGCTGTTTTTTACGAGCCCATTAAATTTTTCATTGTGTAAAATAACCTTTAAAACATTCTAAAAATAAATACACGAAACGGAAACTGTAACTCTGCCGCCATTCCTTTAAGAGTGGCCAGCGCTTTTGCATACTTACCTGCACTTCTTCCTATACATCTACACAACTCTTAAAACTATGAGAACTTGGCTTTTCATGACTCATTTCTTTGCCAAACTGCCCGTTTATGGAATGATCTACCAGTATCTGTTCCCTTTCCAATTTAATCCAGTTTTATTCAAAACCAACATCAATCACCACTTCCTTGCAGCGCCTCACGATAGAAGCAAGAACTCAAGCAACATCTCTTCGGCACCCTTCCAGGGTGACATAGACCCCCAAGGCTTTCAAGAATTGGGGAGCCTCTCGCACAGGATTCCTTAAAAAAAAACAATAGGTACTATTCATCACCTTTTTTTATAGATGTCCTTGTTTTGCATTGTTCTTTCTTGTATGTCCACTTCATATTCCATTAAGGGTGGCGGTAACTCCGGCGATTGATGTTGGTTTTGAATAAAACCGGATTAAATTGGGAAGGGAACACAGATACTGGTAGATCATTCTATAAACGGGCAGTTTGGCAAAGGAATGAGTCATGAAAACGCCAAGTTCTCATAGTTTTGAGATCGACTGCAAACGGATGAATGAGAGTCGTACTACGAGTGTCCCTTTCTGAAATGCGAGGAGGAGGGGTTAATGAATGGAGCTCATGAGAACAAACTCCGATTTTCTGATTATTTCCATGTATATATTATATTTTTTAGTTGTAATGAATTTTTTGAGTTCCTTGACTTATAGGTTGTTATTAGGCTGACCTAAAACCATATTATAAATAATGGTTCACATTGCCAATGTCACCTTGGTTTTAGGGAAGGTCGGTAAGAGCTGCAGGGTTCATGTATGTACATTTGTGATTGGGGTTTTATGTTGTAAGCACAAATGCGGCATGTTTAAGCGTGAAGTTATAAATGTTTGCTTATGGGAATGCATTTAATATGAATCTTAATTGTTAATATATCATTGCAAGTTAGATTATAGATTATAGCACACGTTCCTTGACTTATAGGTTGGTATGCGGCTGACCACCCATAATGTGAAATAATGGTTCACTTTGCCAATGTCACCCCTGTCTCAGGGAAGGACGGCAAGAGTTGCAGGGCTTATGTTCATTTGAGATGGGTTTTATAATGTAGGTTCACATGCGGCATGTGTCATTTCATCTTCGTACCTGAAAGTGCCGCATATTGCGCGTCCGCACCAACGGACTGAGGTCTTATTTCAAGAGTCAAACATCGTGTCGGATAATGAAATCAAGTCGACTTCAGTGGGCCGGACATGTAGTACGTGCCAAGGACTCAAAAATGTCTTGGATGGTGTCACTCCTGTTGTCAGACCTTACGTGGGAAGACAATGTCAAAGCCGACGTGGAAGTTTTGGGAGTGAGGGGACCATGGAGGGAAGCAGCACAAGACAGAGAGTCCTGGAGGATTGTGGTGCAGGAGGCCCTGAACCTTCAAAGCTTGTAAGCCATATATATTGTTTTGATTTTACTGGATTCTTTTTTAATCTTGGACCGGTCCGTAGTCCAGTGGCAACACTTCGGACTTGTAAATGGAAGGTTGTGGATTCGGATCCCGGCGAAGCACAAAAAATATACAATTTATATTTCCAAATATACTCTTTGCTGGGTTGAAAAAATTATAAAACTTTATCAAAGACAGGTCACTAAAAAGGTCCATCCAGCCTTACAGCACCTGGGTCTTGCTTGAGTATTGGCGATTTGTAGCGACGACTAAGCTCGTACACCTCTGCGGCACTACAACAAGTGTCATAGACCCCTAGAGTCTCTAGAATCTAGGGAGTCTTCCGCACAAGATTTCTTAAAAGAATAAAAATAAAATGCAATTATTTATTTGTAGGTAACAGGAAATATTTTACATGGTTTGGTTCACAATTTACAACAATTGATCATCCCAACTAATTGGTGTTCACGGCAAAATGCTTGGAGCGTCTAATCTCCCTCCGCACCATTGCAGTCCCTATATATAGGTACAAAAGAGATCTTTCTTGCATATTCCAGGTCATTCAATCTCTCGCTCATACGGGACCGCCGTTTTATGTACCTTTCTACTACTCGTACTATCATGGATCATACTGGACTGTTCAAAACACACTATTGTACCTGTAAAGGCGCACGTAGGTACTCCAAGTTCGTTACAATATTTAGTACAAGAAATACAGCGCTCAAATAATTAGCGAATGGCATTTTGCGTTTAGAAAAAAAAAACATTAAAACAACAAAATTAGTGGTTCAATTATTTCCCTTCACTCATTTTCCTCTGACTTTCAACTGTAGAAATAAACTCATTATTGCGATGCCCTTTTTAAATCGATTAACAGCAAAATCCAAACACCAGACAATTTCCTTTATTCTCTATCACACAAAAAGAAAACAAAAAAAGAAAGCAAAAGACGTCTCCGCCTCTTGGTGAAGTGATTATTTAGGTAGCGTGAAAGGAAATACAACCTTTCGAGGATAAAAGCGAATTTATGTTAGTGCTTTGAAAAAATATTTACTTCCGAATCAGATTCCGAAAGTCGTATTAGTAGAGCTGGTCTGTCTGTGCTAACAACGTTGCTTGATATTCTTGATTGTGTGTGACGACGAAGTCTTTGCAAAACGGGAATCGGGGGTTTTTAAAATATATTCATCTATTTATATATGAAATGTTATATGCAAAGTAAATTTAAGTAATAATAATAAATAACTAAATTTGTAAGCGCCTTTTTGTGATATAATATATCACTACAAAGGCACATGTGGGCTCTATTGGGAAAACAAGAATGCTTTGAGCATCTTCCTAAAGGCTGTCTCATCGTCCTGGACTCTCAGCCTCTCTGGGAGAGCATTCCATGCCGCTGGCCCGGCAACACGGAAAGAGCGGTTCCCGAAGACTGTGTAGGACTGTCCTTTCGGCAGCTCCAACAAACTGTCACATGAAGCAAGACACTATTCAATTGAAAACGATTTATGTAGTTTGGTTCTATGTGTGCTAAAACTGGGCACTGAGATTATTGTTTGGAAATGAAAAAGAAGAAACTCAGCACGCGCAATTAATGGCAGTGTATACAGGTTCGCGTTGCCAGTGTTGAGATTGAAAACGTCGCTCGTGTATATTAATTTAAAAAAAAATAGAAATCGAGTGAAAAATAATTGTTTAGTTCTAAAAAAAAAATCAGTTAAAATCAAATGCCAATTTTCACAGTGTTAACACACTAACCATACAAAATATACATTATTTATGTAATCTCCAGTACTACGGTACCATGATGACTACAGTACTGGGATATTTCCAGTACATCAGTAGTGCGGTATCGCAGTACAAGTGGGCACACAATGCAAGTTAATCACATACCTCTGGGGCACGACTAGGGATGTGCTGAATACCAGTAAAACATCGATACTCTGCTTAAAAGGAAATGAGACATTGGATATTTCCAGTACATCAGTAGTGCGGTATCGCAGTACAAGTGGGCACACAATGTAAGTTAATCACATACCTCTGGGGCACGACTAGGGATGTGCTGAATACCAGTAAAACATCGATACTCTGCTTAAAAGGAAATGAGACATTGGATATTTCCAGTACATCAGTAGTGCGGTATCGCAGTACAAGTGGGCACACAATGTAAGTTAATCTCATATATTCTGGGGCACGACTAGGGATGTGCTGAATACCAGTGAAACATCGATACTCTGCTTAAAAGGAAACGAGACATTACATACAAGAGTTTTCTTAGTTGAACACATCCTACCGTAAAACATTGTATAAATAAAATATATATAATAAACTGAATCACTTAATACAGGGGTATCCAACTCAAAATCGTGGCGGACCAGAAAAAGCGTCGACGAGGGGGGGGGGGGGTTAGGCACGAGTACTGGATTTATAATCTAAGTTGCAAAGATACGAGTATATTACGTTTGAGATTCACATTAAATGCATTCCCACAAGCAAATACGTATAATTTCGCCCTTTTACATGCCGCATGTGGACTATTTGAAGAAAAGCGACGGGGGGGATAATAACGGTTGATTTATTTAAAGCACTGAGTTCAAAAAGAGTGTTTTAAACGAAGTATGCAGTTTATATCTATATTCCAAGGCAAATCAGTAGGGCTCTGAATCTGAATTCCTAAAAAATATTTTTTAGGATTAGCGTGTCCTGTGAGATGGATGAACAAGGCACTGTGTTGATTATGTATAAAAATGTGATACACATTTCTGACCTACTATTCGAACCCTAGCACAGAGCTATCGACCAGAGTTTGCCTGTTTTATTTGGCAATCGTTCACCAACACCCTGTTTTACGTTCATGCCGGTTTGGTTTACTGTTTTTTTTTTTCATTTTATACCGCAAATATCTACTATCGTTAACCAATACCTTGCTGAAAACATCGACACTAATATAGTATCGCTTTTTCACTACTGATTATGCATCCCTAGACATCACAGGCCTGTTCGGTTCACTGACTATTGTTGGATTAATTGGTTCTCCCCCGAGAGAGCGCGGTGACCAGACAGAGAAGGTACAATGTACTCCCAGAAGGGGTGGGAACGATGATAAGAAGACATATTATCTACGATACTGGTCATCAATTGTGCGCGGCATTTTGGCATGTTTATCAATATTCAACAGCGAAATGGTCGTTTATCTGTAATGTTGGCGGCTAGGGCTAGGGTTTTTAAAAAAATTCAATTGTTTTAAATTTCAAATTAGAATTTTGTATTTGTTTTTAATGTTTATACATATTATTTGTGTATTTCTAAAATGCAATTTGTTGTGTATCTTCCTTGACTTATAGGTTGGTATAAGACTGACCGCCTGTGTTGTAGAAAATGGTTCACTTTGCCAATTGCAATTCAATTCACCCTTGTGTCAGGGAAGGTCGGCAAGAGTAACAGGGTGTATGTCCATTTGAGATTTGGGTTTTTATGTTGTAGGTTCTCATGCGGCATGTACAAGCGTGAACTTATACGTGTTTACGAAATGTATCAGCTCGGAAACTTTGTAGAACTGCATTTTTCTTTAAAATGAAAATGAACAATTTTTGATCCTACTTATTTTACTTGTTTAAAATAAATAGAAGCAAACAATGTTCATTTTAATTTTTTTTTAAATATACGTGTTTGCTTGTGAAAATGGATATTATGTGAGCCTCCAATGTTACATACCTTTGCAACTTAGATAAGATTACAGTAGCAAGTGTAAGAATGTCATGCATGAATGACCGTATTTTGCGTGCTGATTTTAATCAGGCACATCGGTCATTTGTGATGTAAGCTGCCATCCAAGCACCGAGTTATCTACGCCCCCAGTTATTACCGTATTTCAAATTACGCCCTCTCTAATAATTAATACCAGTATTTAGGATTTCGGGTGATACAGTACATCAAAATATCAAATAAGGAGTGTATTCACAAGACTTCTATCTTTGTTAACTATTCATTAAATAAACGTTTTCATTCATGAAAGTAGGTAGTTACATACCATTGCTTTAGATGAAATCTGTAACTAACGATTTACGCAATCGAGGTGCGTACATACTGCTATGTAAATATGCAATATAAACATTTAGATAGGTGTAGGTATTAGTTATAGCTGATAATAATTCTTTATAATATTGGTAGGTAGGGTTAATGATTGTTGAGTACATAAAAAAAGTCACTAGATTGTCATGTGCTTCGAGAAGCTTCTGGCAAAATTCACCTCTAGAAGCTTCTATCGCTGGGGTATATAAGGCGCGAACAGCTTGCAGGAGGAGAGTTTTTTGCAACCTTATATCTGTGAAGACTAACAACATAAAAGAACACAAACCATCTGTTAAATAAATGTAAATTGCTAAATAAATGTAAAAGTGTAAAAATAAATTTAACTGTGAATTAAATATTCTACAAGAAGACCAGTTTTTAATTTGGAGACAAGTAGAACTCTAAAATCATAACAATACATATGCACAAGTTATACCTAGAGAATTTTTGCATTTACGAAATAGATGCGATAAATGCGAAATTTTGAAATAATTTCCAATAATTGCGAAATATATAGATTTGTGTTTTTTTTTGCGAAAAAACAGTTCAATCGAATATTTTTGCAAGAGTTTGGCTTTTTATTTTTAATTTTGTAGAAATATATGTTGTTTATAATATTTTAGAACATTATATTTTAGTTACCCCTCCCTATGACTTTCGAGAAAATCACAATTGTTTGTTTTTTTCATATGGCAACCCATAGACACAGATTAGTAAGAGTGTTGAAATAACTAATTTATAATTTCCAGTTCCTTGACTTATAGGTTGGTATGCGGCTGACCACCCATGCTGTAAAAATGGTTCACTTTGCCAATGTCACCCCTGTCTCAGGGAAGGACGGCAAGAGTTGCAGGGTGTATGTCCATTTGAGATTTGGTTTTTGTATGTTGTAGGTTCACATGAGGCATGTGCAAGCGCGAGCTTGTACGTGTCTGGTTGTGAGAATGCATGTAATGTGAATCTCCAATGTAACATATCTTTGCAACTTAGATTAGATTAGATTAGATTAGATATAAAGTTAAAAATTAATTAATGGCAACTCTGAAAATTAAAAAAAACATCTTGGAGCTGTTTTGGAGAAAAGTGCAATTTTATGTTTTATTTGTATCGCAGCCATCTTGAATTTTCAAGTTGGTGTAATGCCGTGTTATTTATACTTAATACAAGTCCAAAAAAGTCGATACAGCCAAAATTTGGTATCTCTAGGTCTAATACTTTGGAAAGTGACACACACACACACACACACACACACACACACACACACACACACACACACACACACACACACACACACACACACACACACACACACACACACACACACATACAGACGGACGTTTTTGAAAGGCAGTGTTTTTTTTGGCATGTCCTGCACCAGGACAACTCATTTCCGTGATAACCTCGAAAAAAAAATTTCACAACTAATCAATAAAAAAATTTATAGCCTTCAGCTATAGCAAGAAAGTGAAAATGCGAAATTGATGCGAAATTTTAATTTTCAATAAAAAATAAATGCGAAAATTTGTTTTTTTATTTGCAAAAATTCCGTACCTCTAGTTATATCCATTGACTTATAATATACTAGCTGACCCCGCAGATTTTATCCTGCCTTTTTTTTATAAATGAGATTCAATAGTTTTGAGGATTTGTAAATTTGGGAATGGCTGTTCTTCAGAAAATCGAAAAGATGAGCGAAGAAATCTTATTTTGAAGTGATCATTGTAACTATTGTAGTGAGACGGCATCGCCCAATAACTTACAACAATTGAGCGTGCATATTTTCATGGACATTATATCAAATGAAATTGGGCTCATTTAAAGATATTGAAGTACTATGGATTGCAGTTATGAAAGATGTTGTAGCCTTTTAAATTTCAGGAGGTGTAGGTTTATGAAAGTTCTATATCTTTTGTCATTTTCACACTGTAATTGGTATTTCAACCATAATTTCATTGCTTAATCCCAATAAAAGAATGCTGTCGTTCTATTGGGCAGAAGGAAACGTTTTCTGTGTACATCTCAAAAATAATTAAATTATCATTTATAGGTTTTAATGATGCTTTAAATAAAGCTAGTTGAAATCGTTGATGTATAGTGTATACATATTGATTGATATTAGAAGAAATAAAATCAATAAGATAATTTAGGGTAGATCATTGTTTTGGATGTCCATATTATTGTTTATTGATTTTAAAAACATAATTTATTGTGTATGTTCCTTGACTTATAGGTTGGTTTGCGGCTGACCACCCATGCTGCAGAAAATGATTCACTTTGCCAATGGCACACCTGTTTCAGGGAAGGTCGGCAAGAGTTGTTGGGCTTATGTTCATTTGAGATTGGGTTTTTATATTGTAGGTCCACATGCGGCATGTGTTAGCGCGAAATTATACATATCTGCTTGTGGGAATGCATTTAATATAAATCTTAAATGATATATATCTTTGCAGCTAAGATTAGATTAGATGTTCATTTCGGATTAGGTTTTTATATTGTAGGTCCACATGCGGCATGCGTTAGTGTGAAATTATGCATGTCTGCTTGTGGGAATGCATTCAATGTGAATCTTAAAAGATACATATCTTTGCAACTTAGATTTAGATCATTGTGTTAATGCTCCTAAACTTATAGGTTGGTATGCGGCTGACCACCCATACTGTACAAAATGGTTCACTTTGCCAATGTCACCCCTGTTTCAGGGAAGGACGGCAAGAGTTGCAGGGCTTATGTTCATTTGAGATTGGGTTTTTAAATTGTAGGTCCACATGCGGCATGTGTTAGCGCGAAATTATACATGTGTGCTTGTGAGAATGCATATTTTGTGAATCCCCAATACCTTTGCCACTTATATTCGGAAAAAATTTATTCCTTTTTTCACGATCTATTGATGATACAAAATTCATATTTTCTTCATGTTAGCTTTGATTTGTTACCTTGTATGGACGATTCGAGCTCAAGTTTGCATATAGAAAATTGAATATTAAGTAAGAAGATCGAGTATGTAGTAAAACTTGGTTCACTTTTGCCAATGCCCCCCTGGTTTCAGCGAAAATGGCAGGAGTTGCAAAGTTTATGTACACATGCAGCATGTGTAAGCATGTACTTACAATGTACTTACTTTTGGGCATGTATTTAATATGAGTCTAAAATGACAAAATATCTTATAATAATAATCTATCTCGACTCGCTAGCCGAACGTTGCACAAGGCGGACGTGTTCACGCGGACGAAGTGCACATTTGTGTTTGTTTGTATTGTGAAACTAAAAAGAGTCGCGCCCAGCAGGGCGAGATATTTTTGAAAAAAAAATGGATTCAATACTAAGTGATATAAAGGAGTGTATTAGTAAAATGACGGGATCAGTGAAGGAGACTAAAATAAAGCTTCAACTGGAGCAGAAGATCATGCTACTAGAAGAAGAGATGCATGCTGAAAGGGACTCCCTTCAGAAAAAGATCATAGAACTCCAAGAAACGGTAATAACAAACAGCAAGCATTACACTAAAAAGTTGGAAGAGTTTATCGAATCTGGCCACAAAACCTACGCGGCGGTGGCTGGGGAAGATAAAAATGTTAAAAAGAACAAAAACGCAGTGACAAATTACGCAATCATGGTAGAATCAAAAAACACATTAAGTGCCGAAGAAATAAAAAAAAAAGATCCAAAAAGAAATCAACCCTACTGAACTAAAAATTGGTATATCGGGTATAAAAAAGACTGGTGAAAAAAAGATAACAATTACATGTACTGAGAAAACAAGCGCAGAAAAATTGAAAAAAGAAATTTCCAATACACTTGGAAAGGAACTGACGACAGAAGAAATGAAAAAGAAAAAACCTTACATCATACTAAAGGGACTAGAAAAAAACCTCACAGAAAAAGAAATCATCATGGGCATCGTAAACCAAAATGAGGGTATTGAAGAAAAAGAAAAAGAGAACATAAAACTTATAAAAGAACTGAAAAGTATTAACCCAAGAGAAACTACCAACTATATCATACAAACAACAGGGAGACTTCGAAAAATTCTTTTAGAAAAAGGCAAAATTAATATAAAATATAATAGAGCATACGTAGAAGACTGCAACCCATTAGTACAGTGCTATCACTGCTTAAAATATGGACATACAGCACAAAGATGCCTAGGAAGAACACAACCACCAAATTGTCCACACTGCGCTCAAGAACATACCTACGCGAAATGTAACAACTTAGAAAAAGATGCGATTTGCAGTAACTGTCACTTTTTAAATATTAAATACAAAACAAAAAACGACACTACCCACAAGACAACTAGCCCTCAATGTATTTACAGACAAAAAATGTATAAAATTGCCATAGATCGAATTGACTACGACTAAATTTACATATTTATGACTGACATAAACATAAGCTACATAGATTCTAAACTAAATATAAATGAACTAATATTCGACTCATTCTATGAAGCAAATCAAATATTAGTGAAGTGTGAAAACAGTTTAACAATCCTACATAATAACATACGGAGTATACAAAAAAATTTTGATGAATTTGTTATTTCAATAAAATTATTAAATTATTTACCGGACATTATTGTGTTAAGTGAAACCCACTCTGCCGGACAAATAGAGTATAATATTCCTGGGTTCACTTATTTAGCTGCAAGTACCAAAATTAACAAGAATAGCGGTGTGGCTATATTTATTTCGGATCGTAATATTATGATAAACGTAAATGAAATTAACACTGTACCTTACGTAAATATATTAAATCTTGAAATTAATAATAACAATAAAAATTATAATATATTTGCAATCTATCGTACTCATACATCTATTATATCACAATTTATAGAAGGATTAAAAAATATACTCGTAACTTGCACAAGTAAAAAAAACATTTTGGTTGGTGACATGAATTTAAATATTGCTGATAATAATTACACAAACGATAAAGATATCTACCTAAATATGCTGGCAGAATTGAATTATTTCTCCTGCATTAATTCATTTACAAGAAATATTAGAGGACAACAGCCATCATGTTTGGATCATATATTTACAAACATCCCCGACTTTCATAATATTACTTCCGCAGTCATTCACACATCTATAACAGATCACTTCTCATGTATATTTAACTATAAATATAATACTCCACAGATAGAGACAAAAAAAACAAATAAAGTATCAAAATATAATAAAATAAACCTAGATAGTTTAAAAGATAAATTAAATGTTGTGAACTGGTCCGATTTTTATCTAATGAATAATGTAAATGAATGTTGTATAATGTTTGAAAATACAATGAAAAAACTTGTTGAAGAATCAACAAGTGTGCAACATAACATAAAACACAAATATAAGCCGATTAAACCATGGATCACACATGGGCTAGTAGTATCAATCCGACATAAAGAAACTCTGTATAAACAAACCCGTCAACAACCGAACAATCTAAAATTGCTCAAATATTTTGAAAAATTTAAAAAAAAGCTTACATATTTAATAAAATCCACAAAAGAAAATTATTACAAACATAAATTAGAACAAACCAAAAATAACCCTAAAAATGTATGGTCAGTTATAAACGATTTTCTTGAAAAAAACAAAAACATGAAAAATGAAATAATAGCCATTAATCATGAAAACGAAACCACGTGCTGTAGAGAAAATCCCTCAAAAGCTGCTAATATTTTCAACAATTTCTTTTCAAGTGTTGGAAAAAATTTAGCTCAGCAAATACCTGGTAAAAGTACTTCTCCCGAATTAAAGTGCAATATAGAAGAGAAACACATGATATATATATTTCAACCCACAACAAGGGAAGAAATAGAGACAGTAATTAGCAATCTGAAAAACGGTACGGCGCCTGGATATGATGCTCTTTCTGCTGAAACTTTCAAACATATTAAAGAACAAATATCGAAACCACTACAACATATAATTAATTTGAGTTTTGAAAGTGGAACGTTTCCTTCAAATTACAAAAAAACAATAATAACACCCATATTTAAGACAGGAAATCGGGAAAAAGTAAACAATTACCGACCCATTTCTGTTATATCTAACATAGCAAAAATTTTTAAAAAATTAGCAAAAATTAGGTTAATTAAATTTATAAAAGCCAACAATATAATACACGATAACCAATTCGGATTCATGGAAAATAGAAGTACTCAAGATGCCATCGCGAAAATAACGAACTTAATTCATAGCTCACTTGACCAATCTTTTAAATGTATCGGAATTTTCATTGATTTAAAAAAAGCATTTGATAGCATCTCTCACGAAAAACTAATTGTAAAACTGAATTCAATTAGGATAAAATTAAAAGCGTTACAATGGATAAAAAGTTACTTATATCAGAGATCTCAAATAGTTAAAATTAATAGTTCTTATAGTCAACCATCAACCGGTGAATTTGGTATCCCACAAGGTACTGTACTGGGTCCATTACTATTCATCTTATACACAAATGATATTTTCACTCTAAAACTCAATGGAAAAATAATATCTTATGCAGATGATACTGCCATTATATTGGAGGGACAAGATTGGCGCTCTATTAATGAACGAGCAAATCTTGACATGAATATACTGAAGGGGTGGTTCGATAGTAATATATTATCACTAAATATTAAAAAAACTCAATTCATTTCTTTCGCAATAAATAAATTTAATTCAGAGCCGCCAATTAAAATCATCATACACAGTCAGAATTGCAATGAAACTAAAAACTGTGAAAACACATGTTCAACACTAACTTCAACAAAAAATATAAAATACCTAGGCATTATTATAGATCAAAATATGAAGTGGAAAAATCACATAATGGAACTGGTCAAACGAATACGAAAATGTATATACATATTCATAAGACTCAGAAACATTCTTAAAATCGAACAATTAAAAATGGTATACTACTCAATTGTACAATCAATGATACAATATGGCATAATTGGATGGGGGGGATCATATGATAATATTTTAAATTCAGTAAAAATAGCTCAGAAATTAATTATTAAAGTAATTCTAAAAAAGCCACCAACATTTTCAACAGAATCTTTATTCAAAATTTTTAAGGTACCAACTATAGAACAAATTTTCAAACTGTACTCTATTCTGGAAATAATAAAAATTGACAAAGCAAAACAATTTGAGAGAGCTATATCAAGGAGAAGACAAAATTTTATAACAATTCCTAAATTTAAAACAAAACAATTCGAGAATAATTTTATCTGTAGGGGAATAAAATACTATAACATATTGCCAAATGAAATCAAAATAATTAAGGATGTTAAAAAAATTAAGTTTAAAATAAAAAAATATATATATTCATAGTTCTACTTATTGATTGGTTGTTTCTAATTTTTGGTTTTTTTCATTTTTTATATTGTTAATTTATTTTTTTATTTATTCTTGTGTATTACCTATATTTTTTTTCCTTTAAGTATTATATTAAGTTTTTATTTCATTATATTATATAGAATATAATTTAAGAACATAATTTATTTAAGATAGCTGCGATTCCCTCACCAAGCACAAGAGCTTGGCTCTTCAATTGGTGAGGAAATAACAATTAAGTTCTTATTATTATTTAGAAATATTACTTGTTTTAAAATAAAATTTGTATTTATATTTTGTTAATAAATAAAAAAAAAAAAAAAAAAAAAAAAATCTTTGCAACTTAGATTATATGTTTTGAAATGTAATTTTTTGTGTATGTTCCTTGACTTATAGGTTGGTATGCGGCTGACCACCCATGCTGTAAAAATGGTTCACTTTGCCAATTTCACCCCTGTTTCAGGGAAGGATGGCAAGAGTTGCAGGGTGTATGCCCATTTGAAATTTGGTTTTTATGTTGTAGGTTCACATGAGGCATGTGCAAGCGCGAACTTTACGTGTCTGGTTGTGAGAACGCATGTGATGTGAATCTCTAATGTAACATATCTTTGCAACTTAGATTAGATTAGATTAGACGGATCTAAGAAATGTTGAAAGTGCCACCATATGTTTTTATGCAACTTAGATTATAAATCCTCGACTTGTAATTTGGTGTACAAATTGTTTCAATTCTGCCTGTTTAAAGTTAAGTAAGCATATATTGCACATTATGTGTATGCACAAACTAACATGTGTTTCCTTTTGGGCATCCATTCAATATGAACCTTAAATGTGTGCATATATTTGTAACTGAGATTAAAGACTTATTTATTTAACCTTGAACGCTTTTCATGACTTTGACAGTTGAAAAGCTAAATTCCATTTTTTAAAAAAGAGTTCTGTTTGGTAAAGGCTGTTGATGAATAAAATCTTTTATTCCATTTTCAAATTTTGTACCTACCAGTTTATTTTATTAATTTGATTTTGTTTAACCCCTTACAATATTTCAAACCGAAAACATTTAATGAAATTTGAATATGGAACAAAAATCTGTCAATTAGATGAAGTTGGAAATGATCAATTCCCATATAAAAACGACGTTCAGCATTTCACAAATTTAAACATGTTCTGCGTTATTTTATCAACTTTTTTGTACGCTATAACCCTTCTCAGATTACGTACTTTATTTTGAAACGAAAGACAGCCAAAACCGTTTAGTCCTTCACCATTTTATCGCATTACCAACGAACGCTTTTTTGGTTTTATAAGTATAGATGTTGACTATAAATTATTTTAACGAAAATAGACAATGTATATGTGTTTCAACCTACTTACGAAAATGGTCGTTTGTAAGAAAGAGAACAAAGAACTTCACAGCTGCATTTCCATGTAAACAAAAAAACTTGGGTGAATGTAAAAATGCTTCTAGAAAGGTGGCATCGACATAGCCGCGTGCGTACTATGCCTGGAGCAGTCCGAACATAGACGCATGCGGTATACATCTTGTAATGGATAAAATTGACGATTTTTTAAGGAAACAGGCATTACTTTAAGACATTATGGCATGCGTTGTAATTGGGTGTCAAAACATAAAATGGAGAAAGCAAGAAAACATTAAATTTGACACGTTAAAACATGTTTTGTAGGACTACACAACTGCAACGATTAAGAGGACTGAGACAAACGTGGTAGATGGTATGTATCAATGCATGAAGTTAGTTTTTGCTCCTCTATGTTTTTACTCAATGTTAATACCGTTCTCATTAATATCAGTACTTAGCATTTCGGGTAATCCATCAGAATATCAATTACGCATTTACGAGAGTTCATTCATTCTTTGTTAATAAGTCATTCTATGAACATTTTCTGTAATCTATAATCTAAGTCGCAAAGATATGTATATGATATTCAAGAATCATATTTAATGCATGCCCACAAGCAGGCACATGTAAGTTCGTGCTTACACATGCTACGTGCTTACACATTAAATAAACTAAATCTCACGCGAATATACACTTTTCAACTCCTGCTGCTTCTCCCTGAAACTGTGTTGGCATTGTGAAAAGTTAATCAAGTTTTTTGGGGGAACCCTCACGACATATGTGCGTGTAAGCGTGTATTCAATACAAATCTTAAATATTTATATTTATTTACAACTTACATTAATTTCGTAAAGAAATAAAAAAAGATTTTTCGTTGAAAACCTGGTTCTTCTCTACACCACAGTTCGTTCAATCTGTTTTTGATTCAAAATATAACAAAATTAACATTTGAAAAAGGCTTGATCAGATTTTTGCTGAGACTAAGCTTTTAAAATGCCCATGAGGTGTAATTTAAATTGGAACAACTTTAAAAAAATTATAAAGTCGATAATCCGGTCGAAAGCTCAATTGATAGAGTGCTTGCGTTCCATGCCGAGGTCTCGGGTTCGAATCCCACCGAGGGTATCAGAAATTATTTTCCGCTCCAGTGTTTACTTTAATCCCAAAATAAAGTATCGGCAAGGTTTACTCCACCTTCACAAGAAATAAGTACCAGACCCCTCGGCAGCAGGGAAACCCGCACTTCTACTGAAGTGTTACCTGTAAAAATAAATATGTTTCGCTCGCCACATGCGACCCCTTCGGGAAAAACGCGACAAGAAGTTGCACTATATGTGTAGCTTAGTAGCGTTTTAATTATGTAAGAATTAGCCAAACCGTTCTTATATTAAAAATAGTAAAAGCAATAAACAAGAAGATCAAAGATTTTGAAGGATTTGATTCACGTTTTAATTGGAATAAAAGGTAATCGTACTCTTTTTACTCTTTTCACTCTTTTCACTAATTGTACTCTTTTTGTAATTGTACTCTTTTCATTACGCTGAGATATCTCGGGATTCAGAAATGAGAAGAAATTTCAACGGATCTAGAAAAGATGAAGTCTTCCCTTTAACTGTTTTAAAATTGAAATTGAATTATGGATGCTTGATGAATTGTTAAAAGTGAAAAATAATTTCTTTGAGATTGGATAACGACTTATGAGATAAAATAAATAAAACATCCACTTTTTATTCGTTTAATCTAATCTAATCTAATCTAAGCTGCAAAGATATATATCATTTAAGATTTATATTAAATGCATTCCCACAAGCAGATATGTATAATTTCGCGCTAACACATGCCGCATGTGGACCTACAATATAAAAACCCAATCTCAAATGAACATAAGCCTTGCAACTCTTGCCGTCCTTCCCTGAAACAGGGGTGACATTGGCAAAGTGAACCAATTTTTTTACAGTATGGGTGGTCAGCCGCATAACAACCTATAAGTCAAGGAACATACATGACAAATTACATTTTTAAAATCAATAAAATAACAATATATACATTGACATAAAAAACTAAATCACAAAACCAATTTTACTTTAACAAACCCCAGCCGCCAACATCACAGATCAACCGCCATTTCTTTCTATCCTTACATACTTCTTTCATTTCCTCCAGAGTCATAACCTTCTTCATACAAGCTCTTCTTTTATTATGACTCTGGATATTCCATTCATTCGCAATTTCGGATATTTGGTCCATCCATACCTTTCTCGGTCTTCCTCTACCACGACATCCATCTATTCTACCAACATATACTTTCTTCGTCAGTCTTTCCTCATTCATTCTCTCCATATGCCCAAACCATCTTAACAAACTTCTTTTAATCTTCACTTTCACACTTTCTCTTGCACCACATTCTTCTCTTACAAAATCATTCCTCACCCTGTCACTCCGTTTTTTCCCAATCATACTTCTTAGAAAGTCCATTTCAACAGTATGGACTTTACTAATTTCACTTTCATTCACCGTCCAGGCCTCGCTTCCATACATCAAGGTGGGTAAAAGTATGCCACTGCGTACCGCCAATCGAGCATTTTTAGATATGTTTTGATTTTTGGCGATACAAGCTGTGGCACCCAGTACACACCTGCCCTTCATTACTCTTCTTTCAAATTCACCGGTCATTCTTCCATCTTTTTCAAACATACTTCCCAGGTATACAAACTCATTTACGACATCAACATTCATTCCATTAATTTTAAATTCATAATTCATACTTTCATCATCTCTTTCAAAAATCAATATTTTCGTCTTACTTGCATTCAACTTCAGATGGTTACCTAACAAAGCTTCATTCAATCTAGAGAGCATTGTTTGCAATTCTACTGCTGAATCAGAAACAAGAACTGCATCATCTGCTCATCATCATCATAATGTATCGTTTAATTTGTAAATTTATTTTTACATTTAAGGTTCCTTGTCTTATTGGTTGATGTGTGGCTGGCATGGTTCACTTTTCTAATGTCGCTCTTGTTTCAGGAAAGGGCGGCAAGAGTTGCAAGGCTTATGCTTTTATTTATTTTGGATTTATATTGATTACCAGATTCAAACCAGAGAGAAATAACGTCGCCTGTCAATAGGCAAATACCACGCGCGTGAAGTTTACGTGGTAGCTTTGCAATATATACGCGTAGAATGGCGCAAGGTTTTGTGTACACTTAAATACAGCGAAACAGAACACGTATATTACACATATATTATTTATAATATTTCTACAATTTTAATAACAGTACATTGAGTACGAGTTGCAAAACTTGAGTAAAGTAAAGTGTACGGAAAGTATTATAGAGTGGTTTTCCCCAAAATCTGCCGTTTTTATTTGTTTGAACTTGATTTTCTTCATCATAACTCTTTTGCCAAGACCATAAAGTGTATGAAACAAAAATGGCAGATTTTGGGAGACATCCCTGTTTAATCAAAATCTAAATCTAAGCTACAAAGATATGTATCATTTGAGATTCATATTAAATGCATTCCCACAAGCAGACATGCATAATTTCGCGCTTACACATGCCGCATGTGGACCTACAATATAAAAAACCCAATCTCAAATGAACATAAGCCCTTCAACTCTTGCCGACCTTCCCTGAAGCAGGGGTGACATTGGCAAAGTGAACCATTTTTTACAGTATGGGTGGTCAGCCGCATACCAACCTATCAGTCAAGGAAAACAAGCAACCAATACACTCAAATACTTTCCGTAAACTTTACTTCATTCATGTTTTGCAACTCGTACTAATGGTACAGCAAGATATTTTGCTGAAAAATACTTTCCCTAGAAAAAGTTTCCATTCTCGAACATACTGTAGAGGCGGAAAAGTTTTTCAGAAAAATTGTACTGCTCAAGAAATGACAAAGTACCTACTTACTTGAGAATTGCATAGAAAATAAATTGGGTGTGTTCGAAAATTGTGAATATCCGAAAATTTTAAAATTGTGGATGTTCGAAAAATTGTGAATATCCAAGGACTGAAGTTAAGGCCAAGAATTTCAAAAGTTTTGCATTTACTTATTCTGCACTCGAAACTTTCAAAAATATATTGCGAAAACTTTCCATCAAAAAGATATACAAACTCATGCTTGCAATCGCCATTGTTCGTCCAAGGTTTTCAAAGTTCTTCCTCAATTAAAATTGTTCAATTTTAATATTAACTTAAAATAAAATAACACCCGTCTGGTTGATAGATCAGTAAGTAAAATGCTTGCGTTCCATTCCAAAAGACTGCGGTTCGATTTGCATGTAGGATGTCAGAAATGACTTTCGGTTTTTATGTTTATTTCAATCGTAAAATACAAATAAGGGCAAGGTTTACTCAGCGCTCACAAAAATAAGAACCAGCCTCTTCAGGAACTGGGGCACCTTCACTTAAATTTGGCGTAATGATGGTTGATGATGATGACCTGTTTCAGGGAAGGTCGGTAAGAGTTGCAGGGTTCTGTTCATTTGAGATTGGGTTTTTATATTGTAGGTTCACATGCGGAATGTGTTTTAGTAGATTTTAGATGGTCCTCTTACCTGTGAAAATAAATGGGCTCCTTCCACCACATGCGACACCTTCGGGGACAATGCGGAAAGAAGTTTCACCATAGATGCACCTTCGTTGTTTGAAGTTATTTTTTTCAATTTTACGTTTTAAGGATAATTGTTAGTGCACATATATTAAGAGACCACCGTTTTTGTGTGTGTCACACTTGAAGGTCCTACTCAAATTACGGAACATGTAAATCCAACCTAAGATCTAAATCTAAGCTGCAAATACATATATCATTTAAGATTCATATTAAACGCATTCCCACAAGCAGACATGTATAAGTTCACGCTAACACATGCCGCATGTGGACCTACAATATAAAAACCCAATCTCAAAGGAACATAAGACCTGCGACTCTTGCCGACCTTCCCTGAAACAGGGGGGACATTGGCAAAGTGAAACATTTTTTACAGTATGGGTCGTCAGCCTTATACCAACCTATTAGTCAAGAATATTTCTTTGTTATAATTTAAGTTTATTGTTGCTTTCCTTATTTCTACTCCTTTTGGGCTGCAAACCGGATAACACGGTGCCTGAAATGAATGCGTGCAGGAATGCACAAAGTGCTCAAAGACAGAAAAAAATGGAGAAGCATTTGCGGAGGTACTCACCATCCCTAGAGAAACAGCGTCTGTATCCAGTTACAGCAACAACATTACTGTAAACGTTTTTGTTTACCGTTGGTTATGTCACAACCATAGCATGGACAGTAAATGATAGCGAAATGAGTGAAGTATCTAATCTAATCTAATCTAAGCTGCAAAGATATATATCATTTAAGTTTTATATTAAATGCATTATAAATGCATTATAATAAATGCAAAAGTATGTACGGTGGAAATGAAGCATTTGAGAAGTATGACAGGAAAAAGCTCTGAAGGATAGAGTTAGGAATGAATGGGTAAAAAAGGAATGTAATTTGAAAGAGGATGTGAAAGTTAAGGTGCAAAAGAATGTGATGAGATGGTTTGGGCATGTGGAAAGAATGAATGAATATAGACTGACAAAGTATGTATACAAATAAAGTGTGAAAGGAAAAAGAGGTAAGGGACGACCGAGAAAAATATGGAGTGATCAGATTAAGGAGATTGTGAAAGAATGGGATATACTACAAAGTGAGCGTAAAAGAAGAAAATGCATGAAAAAGGTGATGGATATGAATGAATTGAAAGAGGAATGTAAGGATAGGAAAAAATGGAGGTAACTCTGCAGAGGCTTTGGCCACCCCTAGCGGAATGGCGACGGAGTTACAGTTACAGTAACATACGGTACAATTTACTTTATAAATCTTTACCCCGAGTTTACAACTTAACGTAAACTCCCAATGCATCTCATAAATATGCAGAAAAATGTATTGAAAATACGACAGCACCCCACAGTGAGTGATTTAGTTTTCATGCATTTTTTCCATGTACACAATCGAGGGGAGTCTTATACTAGGGAAACTTTTCCTCAGAATCTTATAAAAAAGGCTTTATGTTATATTCACGTAGCATTTAAAGGTCGATGTTGATAAAGTTGATATCTTGGCAGTCGATAAAGCCTTCGTGTCGTATCAGAGCTTTGACTTCCACTTATAGAAGGAAAATTGGAGCTTGGAGCTTTACCGAAAAAATACAAGGGAGGAATAAAGACCACTTACTTTTTTTAAGTCCGATCCCGATGGGAATCACTAGAGATGAATGCCCGAGTAAAAAGCATACTAGATTACGCTCACATATCGTGGGGAGTAAAAAATCTATGGAAGTTCGACAATCGAAAACCTGGGTCTATTATTACAAGCCCCAGATGAACAAATCTACTACTCTGACGACTTTCCTTGAAACAGGTGTCTTGGACCGGTCCGTAGTCCAGTGGCAACACATCGGACTCGTAAATGGAAGGTTGGGGATTCGAATCCCGGCGGAGCACAAAAATATACCATTTATATTTCCAAATGTGTTCTTTGCTGGGTTGAAAAATTCATAAACCTTTACCAAAGACCGGCCACTGAAAGCTCCATCCAACCTTACAAAAACTGGATCTTGCTTGAGAATTGGCGTTTTCTACAGCGACGACCAAGCTCGCAGAGGGCTCTAGAGGTGTGATACACACAAAACAGCGCTCACCAAATAAATCATCCCAATATTATTATTATTATAAAAGAAGAAAAAAGAATTGTTGGTCAGCCTTACTTTCAGCATATTTGTAAGAAAATCAAACTAAAATCAGGTCGTTAATGATTAAGAATACGATTATTTTAAAGATTAATTTCTCGCTTTGATCCAGAATTTTTTTTCTTCAAATTTTAAGATATTGTATGTATTTGTAAAGAAAACATGTTTTTCTTTATCTGTAGCACTGTTCATTTTCATGTGGGAAGAGAATTAATAATGTTTCCGCTTCTCCGCAGAACCACAAGGACGGTGTTTGGTGACCGAGCCTTTATCGTTGCTGCTCCGACAGCTTGGAATTCTCTGCCTGCGATCCTCAGGGATCTGAAGACTGAGGCAGCTTTTAGAAAAGGGCTCAAAACTCATTTTTTCAAAGACTATTACAAAGCGCCTTTGCGGTGACTTAGTCACGAAAAGGCGCTATACAAGTGTTATTTATTATTATTATTATTAATTTGAAGACCGAAAACTGTTGTATTATTTTTTTATTGAAACAGAATAAATAACCAGAGTTACGAATAAAGAAAAAAGTTCTTCTTAATATTTCTTTAACCAAATAATAATGAACTTTCACCTCGTTAATATACAAACTATTAAAAATATAAATTGTTTTTCTTCTCGAAATTTTGATTTCCACTTGAAAATGATCAGGAATGCCAGCACTTGGGAACGATCACCTTGGCTTGGTTTGCGGATTGCTTGCAGAATTCCTGGATCCCAGGCATTAATCACGCCGGGGACAGTTTGACTAATGCGCTTTATCTCAGCTTGCTACGACTCCGACGTGACACCACAAGCACCGTCTTGAAAATCACCATATCTTACATCTAGGGTACCCAGAGAACGAGCTTCTGATAAGTTGAAGGTTGTGAGAGACTTTTCAACACTTCATATAAAAATGTGCGCCCAAACTTATGAATACCTACATATCTTTCTCGGTGAGCAAACATCACACTTCAATGTGACTAGGGTCAATAGAAATCAATAACAAATTTTTATTTGCCTTTTCCTTAGCAACCTGGCCGTGTATGGACACAATTTTGTCAAGAATAGCGATAAATCCATCGTAGCACAACAAGGCACTGCAAGCAACCAGTAGAGACAAATGGCTAGCGCAACAAGCCCTTATAAGAAGATAGCAACCAGTAGACGCAAATGGCTAGCACAACAAAGCACTGCCTTTACAAGAGGATAGCAACCAGTAGAGACGAATGGCTAGCGCAACAAATTGCCTTTGCAAGAAGATAGCAAGCAGTAAAGACAAATATCTATCACAACAAGGCATTTTCTTTAGAAAATGATAATAGTTTATATATTGTGGAAGTTCTGAAAAAAAAGATATCACATTAAAACTCATCGAGTAAGAAGTGCACATGTCGTCAGTTCATAGAATACATCATTTTCTTTACCTCAATATAATCCCATGACAATTTGTACCCAATCCTTGGATAAGTTATTACATCTTTGAGGGATTTTCTAAGGTCTTATCCCAATCCACTTTACTTGATCAATCCCTGAATGAAACACAAAATCTGACCCTTGTCTGTACAATATTATACAAACTTAAACTATGTAAATAAGTCATCCATTGTACCGAATTTCGTATGATAATTCATAGGGGTGCTATGCCATTTTCAAACTGAATTTAAAGCATTCAATGGCTTGTTTCTATCAAAAGCGTTCTCGAAATTTTATACTAGAGAAACTGACCCTTGTATTGGGAAGAGATTATCTGCAGTGTATCAAGTATAAAACTGAACGCTTAAACTCATCTACGGCGTTTATTAAAAGTGTATCAAAACCAAAACACTCACTTGAGGGTGTTTTTTTTATCCCCCTATAATATAAAATGGAACGGCCTCCCCATACAAAATAATTGTGCGTTAATGGATGACAAACTGAAGAACTCCTGAACAGATGCACGTCATATTCACAACAAATATTGTTCAGGACTTGGGATGTGCTTCCTCATCATTAATAGATGTTAAATTGTTGTTTTTAAAATAAATAAACATGATCAATCACAACACCTTTTTATGTAAAACCTATGTGAGAAACAAAACTCATTTTGACATTCGAATTTCAAATAAATTATTGCCAACACTTCAACATACGCTTCAAAGTTGCCATACAAGTCGATTCTTTTTCGGTTGAATTCCGTTGAGTACCTACCTATATTCTTTATTTATTTCAAAATTATACTTCAACCAGTTATAACATGTATTTTTTAGAAATAATTACGATCGATTAGGTCAACTTTTTATATGAAACCATACTTATTGCGGCATTTTTTTTTTTTAAAGTATTATTATAATATACAATCTAAGTTGCATAGACGCATTAACATTTATAATTCATATTCAATGCACTACTCCACGGAGACACGAGTGAGTTTGCGCTTACAAATGCTGCATGTGTATTTACAAATAAAAATTTCAGCCTCTCATGACCATAAGCCCTGCAACTTTTGCTGACCTTTTCAGAAACAGGGGACACATTAAATTTGTTAAGTGAACCCATTTATGCGATATGGGTGGTAAGCCTCATACTAACCCTTAAGTCAAGGAATTTGATTCAACAACGTTAAATTTAATTTATAATCTAAAGTTGCAAAAAAAGTTATTTGATGATTCAAATTGAATGCACGCCCACAAACTGGCAAATGTCATTTCACGTTAACATATAGTTGTGGCGCTTGATTTTTTATAAATATTAGAATATATAATCTAAGTTGCACAGATACAATAACTTTTATAATTCATATTCAATGCATGCCCCCCTGGAGACACGAGTGGGTTCGCACTTATAAATGCTGCATGTGAACTTACAAATTAAAATTAAGGCCTCTAATGAACATAAGCCCTGCAACTTTTGCCAACCTTTTCAAAAACAGGGGAAACATTTGTCAAGTGAACCATTTTTTGCGATCTGGGTATTCAAGCTCATACTTCCCTATCCGTCAAGGATTTGAGTTTAAAAAATCCTTCAACAACGTTAAATTTAATTTATAATCTAAAGTTGCAAAAAAAGTTATTTGATGATTCAAATTAAATGCGCGCCCACAAACTGGCAAATGTCATTTCACGCTAACCTATAGTTGTGGCGCTTGATTTATTTTTAAATATTAGAATATATAATCTAAGTTGCACAGATACAATAACTTTTATGATTCATATTCAATGCATGTCCCCCTGGAGACACGAGTGGGTTCGCACTTATAAATGCTGTATGTGAACTTACAAATTCAAATTAAGGCCTGTAATGAACATGAGCCCTGCAACTTTTGCCACCCTTTTCAAAAACAGGGAAAACATTTTTCAAATGAACATTTTTTTGCAATATGGGTATTTAGGCTCATACTAACCTATAAGTCAAGGAATTTCTAATCTAATCTAAGCTGCAAGGATATATATCATTTGAGATTTATATTCAATGCATTCCCACAAGCAGACATGTATAATTTCGCGCTGGCACATGCCGCATGTGGACCTACATTATAAAAACCCAATCTCAAATGAACATAAGCCATGCAACTCTTGCCATCCTTCCCTGAAACAGGGGTGAAATTGGCAAAGTGAACCATTTTTCACAGTATGGGTGGTCAGCCGCATACCAACCTATCAGTCAAGGATTTGAGTTTGAAAAATCCTTAAACAACGTTAATCTTAATTTATAATCTAAAGTTGCAAAAAAACTTATTTGATGATTCAAATTAAATGCACACCCATAAGCTGGCAAATGTCATTTCACGTTAACATATAATTGTGGCACTTGATGTTTTTAATATTAGAATATAAATCTAAGTTGCATAGATACATTTTATAATTCATATTCAATGCATGCTTCCATGGAGACACGAGTGAGTTCCCGCTTAGAAATGCTGCATGTAAACTTACAAATTAAAATGAAGGCCTCTAATGCACATAAACTCTGCAACTTTTGCCGACCTTTTCAGAAACAGGGGGAACATTAGTTAAGTGAACCCATTTATGCGATATGGGTGGTAAGCCTCATACTAACCCTTAAGTCAAGGAATTTGATTCAACAACGTTAAATTTAATTTATAATCTAAAGTTGCAAAAAAAGTTATTTGATGATTCAAATTGAATGCACACCCACAAGCTGGCAAATGTCTTTTCACGCTAACATATAATTGTGGCACTTGATGTTTTTAATTTTAGAATATAAATCTAAGTTGCATACATACGTCATTTTATAATTCATATTCAATGCATGCTCCCAAGCAGACATGAGTGAGTTTGCGCTTACAAATGCTGCATGTGTAACTACAAATAAAAATTTCAGCCTCTCATGACCATAAGCCATGCAACTTTTGCCGACCTATTCAGAAACAGGGGGAACATTAGTTAAGTGAACCCATTTATGCGATATGGGTGGTAAGCCTAATACTAACCCTTAGGTCAAGGAATTTGGGTTTGGAAAATCCTTAAACAACGGTTATCTTAATTTATAATCTTAAGTTGCAAAAAGAGTTTTGATGATTCAAATACAATGCACACCCACAAGCTGGCAAATGTCTTTTCACGCTAACATATAATTGTGGCACTTGATGTTTTTGATTTTAGAATATAAATCTAAGTTGCATACATACATTTTATAATTCATATTGAATGGATGCCCCCAAGCAGACATGAGTGAGTTTGCGGTTACAAACGCTGCATGTGTAATTATTACAAATAAAAATTTCAGCCTCTCTTGACCATAAGCCCTGCAATTTTGCCGAACTTTTCAGGAACAGAGAAACATTCGTTCAGTGAACATTTTTTTAGGTATGGGAGGTCAGCCTCATACCTCATGCTTCATACAAGAATCTCAGAACATGAAAGAACTAAATAACCCTTTTACCGCAATTTTTTTTCAAATTACTTCTTAAACCATTTAATTACTATGAAGGAGGTGTGAGGAAAAATTATTGCGAAGCCAGACTCACTCTGCCCGAAGGGCCTAGCAGACAACCGTGCACAGCACGGTCAGTCTGCTAGTGTTATATATTTTCGGTAAAACGCTATGGTTGATTTGAAACGAAAAGTATGAGTACAGGCTTGCTTGATGAATGCTTTGTTCAGCTAAAAGCATCCACGTGTAAGTTCTCGCTTTTCCATGACTGACAGGTGAGCTCCGATAACAGAAGAAGCGGAAGAATAAAGGAAATTAGTGTATTCAGCAATTTATAAAGCATTAACTAAAAGTAGGTGAGTTTTAGGTAAAATTGGGTAAATTATTTACTTACGATTTCGTATTGTTACACTTTTAGTTGGGTTCATTAAATCCTAGTGCAATTTATTTTTTAAGATTTATTTTACAAAATGTCGGCTTACAATGTACTGATTTCTAGCTCTTGGCTTATCGACTTCACGGCTCAATGTTTCAATCGACTCTGATTTCTCACACAATTGCGGTCCAAATATTTATTTTTACTGGTAAGGGGGCCGGTCTCACACCAACCACTTTCAGTTGAAGTGGGGATTTCCCAGCTCTCGGAAGGGCTGGTTCTCATTTTTTTGTGAAGGCTGAGTAAACCGAGAGATCGAACCCTTGCTCACGGTATGGAATACAAGCATTCTACCAATTGAGCTATCGACCTTTTTACGAGCTTGGTCGTCGTCGCTACAAAGCGCCAATTCTCAAGCAAGACCAAATTGCTGTAAGGCTGGATAGACCTTTTGATGATCGGCCTTTTGTAAAGGTTTATGAATTTTTCAACCCAGTAAAGAGCAAATTTGAAAACAAAAATTATAAAATATTTTTTGTGCTCCGCCGGGATTCGAACCCACAACCTTCCATTCAGAGTCCGAAATGTTACCACTGAACTACGGACCGGTCAGTTAACTACAAGTTAATAATTAAATTTTCCATAAAAAAAAAATGTAAAAGTTGATAAATATCTCTTAAAGTTAAGCATTTTCTAAATTCAAGTGCACCCACTGACAACTGTTATAAATCTTTTATTACCTGATGATGATTAGTGTGTCATCGAAAACGTTTGTGTCCAAATAATTAAAAAATAAAGAATGAAAATAAAAACAGTGTTTTAATAACTTAAATAATAATAATATTAGGATGATTTATTTGGTGAGCGCTGTTTTTGTGTGTATCACACCTCAAGAGCCTTCGATCTCTTAAAGTGTTTTTTTTTTATCGTAGATGAACCCGAAAAATATAACAATTTAATAATTTACATTATTGAGTCAGCCCAAATGACGCCAAAAAAATGTGGCAGGTTGTTAGGGAGAAAACAAATAGAATAAAAAACAATTTTGGAATTCCCTCGTTGAATACAATCGCATTTTAAAAATTTAAAAATACTACGCACACAAGACATACAAAAATCTGACAAATATTTTTATAAGAATTTAATGCAGGTATGTAGGTAAATTTTCTTGCTTTTTTAACTTTGCTCTTTATGCCTTTTGTTAATCAAGCATATGAATCGTAAATGTTAATAAAACTTTGCAACTGAGATTATAGATGTTGAATGACTAGCAAAAGTTAAACTGAAAACGGGTTTCCAAAAAGGGTGTTTTGAAACCATCGATATTTTTTTTTTATGTCCATGTATATATTTTTTATGTCCATGTATATATTATAATTTATTGATTTTAAAAATGTAATTTGTCATGTATGTTCCTTGACTTATAGGTTGTTATGTGGCTGACCACCCATACTGTAAAAAATTGGTTCACTTTGCCAATGTCACCCCTGTTTCAGGGAAGGACGGCAAGAGTTGCAAGGCTTATGTTCATTTGAGATTGGGTTTTTATATTGTAGGTCCACATGCGGCATGTGTTAGCGCAAATTATACATGTCTGCTTGTGGGAATGCATTTAATATAAATCTTAAATGATATATATCTTTGCAGCTTAGATTAGATTAGATAAGATTAGATATAAATAATATACATAGATGGAGCGCGTGAGTGTTTACCTATACAAACGGTTGTGCCACAAAATTGTAGAAAGAAAGAGAAAGAAACATTAGAAATTTTGTTATGTTTCTGTCTCTTTCTGATCTCCATGACAACACAACAGCTGAGGCTGACGTCTCACAACATACGTTTCCCAAAATGTACGTTGTTTAGTTGTTAACAAAAAAGACGCATTACTGACTGTATCTTACTTTTATGTAATAGAGTATTTTTTGATAATTTTATGAATATCAGCAGATTTTTTTCTCCGTTATTTTAAAGGAGCATCTCTGAAAGTTGTCTTATATGCTTATTTACATTTTAATATCTTTATTTCTTTTGTATTTATATCTAAATAAACCTTAAAAAATACGATTAATGCGTCTAATATAAGAAAAAAAATCTATCGTCAAATAATGGGTATAAGTATGAAGAACTGAGTTTTTTTTATATTTTGTGGTTTTTTACTGTATGCTTTTGTTTGTAATAATTCATCACGCGCTTATCATGAGTTTTATTTCATTAAATTAACTTATTTCTATTATATGGGGAAATTTGAAAATTTGATGAAACTGTCAGGCTATCTTCGCATGATAGTTGTTTTCAATTTACATGTAGGTACCTCGATGTTTCCTTGCCGACGCTTGGTAAACAACTGATTGCAAATGGGGCGTACACTATCATTTAGGGCAACAATGATGTGGATCGGATATATACGCTAATGCTCCATCTATATATTTTATTTAAATCAATCTTTGAAACTGATGTTTAATATTTTATTCGGTACAAAAATAAAGAGTGATGAAATAAGCAAAACTTGCTGTTTCAGGAGCATGAATATTCAAGAATAAGATTGATGTGAAAATTTGAAAGAAAGGAACATTCAAACTGAAACTTTTAAGGAACATAAAATATATAAGAGTATATAATCTCTAATCAGAATTTCAAAGGTATATTAATAGTCATATTACTTAGAAAATAAGCTCCAAAAACTCAAATGAACGTACACTCTGCAACTGATGCCACCCTTCCTTGAAACAGAGGTGACATTAGCATATTTCATATTTAATTCATACCTACAAGCCGACACGTGTAAGTTCGCGCTTACACATGTTGCAGGCGTGGAAAATAAAAACCAAATCTCGAATGAACATACCTAAGTCTGCTGCCCTTTCCTGAAACAGGGGTGACATTTACAAAGTGAACCAATTTCCCAAGTGCAATGATGCAATAGCACGCACTTACCAGCTTATGGGAATACATTTACTATGAATCTTAAATCTCATTATATATTTGCGTAGATCATAGTACCTACATGAATGAAAATAGTTTATATATAGTTTATATAAAGTTTATATATAGTTTAGGAATACAAACTTTGTGTGTAAACTTAACCTTTACGTTTAACGAAAAATGCAAGTCCGGTCGATAGCTCAGTTGGTAGAGTGCTTGCATTCTATCCCGTGAGCTCGGGTTCGAATGATTTCCTATTTCGGTGCTTATTTCAAACCCCATAATAAAATTACCGGCAAGGTTTACTCAGCCTTCACAAGAAATGAGTACCCGTCCCCTCGGGAGCTGGGAAACCCCCACTTCAACTGAAGTGGTTGGCGTAAGGCCGGCCCCTTACCTGTAAAAATAAATAACTCGCCACATGCGACCCCTTCGGGTATAACGCGGCAAGAAGTTACACTATATGTGTAGCTTAGTTGCGTTTTTTGCGTATGAAGACTAAAAAGTTTACTAGACGCTATATTGCTGTTTAAACATTAATTCTTAAACGCTTCTATGGAGTTTAAACGTATTTTTGTACACTTGGGGCATTTTTGTAATCACATGGAATGTGAATAGAAAGAGTAATGTACATGGATTTGCGGCCTTTCTATTGTTAAAAAGGAAAATCTGTTTGTGACTTGCTGTGGCAGACAATTGGTACGTCAGTACTTTTCTTCTTGATTTTCCCAGGTAAATAAATGGTACTTTAAAGTACAAAGTATACACGTCTTGTGAAATACACATGTGAGTAAATAATTGGTACTTTGGTCCTGTTCTTCGGAAAAACCGAGGTAAATGAATTGGTACCTCAGTAACTCGCTTCTACCTTTTTGCGGCATATAAATGGTATTTCGATTGTCCCTTTCTTATATTCCTAGGTAAAAAATATAGTACAATAGTAATTTTTCTGTTCTCATTCAAAAAAATATCCCTAATTATTTACACATATGAGGGAGGAACATCCAAATAGTACAGGGAAAAAGATAATTAATAAGAAAAATAAATCATCCTTCTTATTCCGAAGTGGATGCAACACATATCGAATCTTCGCAAGGATGATTAATCTGAAGCGCTTTATTTCGCTCTTCAAGAGCCCCCTGCGAACATGGTCATCGCTATTGATTGTCTATTCTCAAGCAAGACCCAGTTGCTGTAAGGCTGAATGAATCTTTTGTAATCGGTCTTTGTAATGGTACATGATTTTTTTAACTCCGGTGACCGGTCCGTAGTCCAGTGACAACACTTTGGACTCGTAAATGGAAGGCTGTGGGTTCGGCTTCCGACGAAGCACAAAAAATATACTATTTATATTTTCAAAGATGCTCTTCGCCCGGTTGAAAAATTCATAAAAGCTTTATCAAAGACCGGTCACTAAAAGGTCCATCCAGCATTGCATCAACTGGGTCTTTCTTGAGTATTGGCGCTTTGCAGCGACGACCAAGCTCGTAAAACACCTCTGCAGCACTACAACAAGTGTCATAGACTCCTAGAGTCTCTGAAATCCAGGGAGTCTCCCGCAAAGGATATTTAAAAAAAAACTCAACAAAAAAAAAATATATATATCCATATCCATAAACAACCCTCAAAGACTTTCTGATCACGAGTCTATAGCATGGTTTACTTTTTTTAACCTTTAAAAAAATGTGTACACTGCAAGGGTGTGATTTTTAAACGTTAGCTTAATCTAAATCTAAGTTGCAAAGATTCGTCTCATTTGAGATTCATATTAAATGCATTCCCACAAGCAGACACGCATAATTTCGCGCTAACACATGCCGCATGTGAACCTACAATTAAAAAAAAAACAATTTGAAATGAACATAAGCCCTGCAACTCTTGCCGACCTTCCCTGAAACAGGAGTGACGTTGGCAAAGTGAACCATTTTCTACAGCATGGATGGTCAGCCGCATACCAACCTAAGAGTCAAGGAACATACACAATAAATTACATTTTTTAAATCAATAAACAATCATATATATGGACATCAAAAAACTAAACAAAAAACAAATTCTAATTTAAAAAATTTGAAAAACCCTAGCCGCCGAACATTACCGATCAACTCCCATTTCTCTTTGTCCTTACACACTTATTTTATTTCCTCCAGAGTCATAACCTTTTTCACACAGGCTCTCCTTTTATTATGACTCTGGATATCCCATTCATTCGCAATTTCGGAAATTTGGTCCATCCATACCTTTCTCGGTCTTCCTCTACCACGACATCCATTTTATCGACCGACATATTTAATTAAAACTGAAACAAATCTATCTGCTCTCTTCCCAGAGTATGTCCTTTTCATTCAATTCAAGTTCGCTAAGCTACTCGTACGTTTGAAACACCCGTTGCACATGAATCCATCAGAGTTATGAGCTTTTGTCTACGCCATTCCTGTTTCAGGTAAAGGCAGCAAGAGTTGCAGACTGCAGAGATAAAACGCAACGCAAAAAAAAACGCAACTAAGCTACACATATAGTGTAACTTCTTGCCGCGTTATTCCCGAAGGGGTCGCATGTGGCGAGTTGAACATATTAATTTTTACAGGTAAGGGGGCCGGCCTTACGCCAACCACTTCAGTTGAAGTGGAGGTTTTCCCAGCTCCCGAGAGGGCTGGTACTCATTTCTTGTGAAGGCTGAGTAAACCTTGCCAGTAGTTTATTTTGGGGTTTGAAATAAACACCGAAACGGGAAATCATTTCTGACGCCCTCGGTGGGATTCGAACCCGAGCTTCCGGCATGGAATGCAAGCACTCTACCACCTGAGCTATCGACCGGACTAGAGATCGTGCCGTGAAATACGTGACAAAGTTGGTCCAGACTACCTTGGAATTTGAATCTGCGACGTCTTGTTTAAATAGTAAATATACGCTGGGTGACATCCCCTCAGACCGCTGGCTTAGTCGTATTTACATAGAACACAGGTTTTTATTGACATTTCTCTTACACAGACAAAACGAAGAAAACAAACAAAAATGCACTAAGTTCCACGAACAAGAAGACACATGCAAGGTTTTCAATGTGATCGGTTGGTAGAATGCGTGTTTTTGAAGCCAGAAAGCTGCTGGTGTCAGAAATTAAGAGGATATCACATTTCAGTATTTATTCGAGTTGCTGATTCAAGTTGACGAGTCCGGTCGATAGGTCAGTTGGTAGAGTGCTTGCATTCCATGCCGTGAGCTCGGGTTCGAATCCCACCGAGAGTGTCAGAAGTGATTTCCCGTTTCGGTGTTTATTTCAAGCCCCAAAATAAAATAACGGCAAGGTTTACTCAGACTTCACAAGAAATGAGTAAGAGCCCTCTCGGGAGCTGGGAAACCCCCACTTCAATAGAAGTGGTTGGCGTAAGGCCGGTCCCCTTACCTGTAATAATAAATAGGTTCAACTCGCCACATGCGATCTATAATCTAAGTTGCAAAGATATATTAACATTTAAAACTCATATCAAATGCATGCTTCATCATACATCCCTTCAAATACATCCCTTCGGGGATAACGCGGAAAAAGTTACACTATATGTGTAGCTTAGTTGCGTTTTGCGTTGCTGTGTCAAAAATCCTCTATCTGCATTTACAGCGCAAAATATTGTTAGTGCATTTTTGTCAACGGATAAGCACCCTTAATGCAACTGTGGTTGTGTTTGTTACTCTTCTTCTTCTCCTGTTTTAATCCTAGGATTGGTTTGCAGCAATATCTTTTACTCTTGTTCTCCATTCCTCCCTGTCTTGTGCGGCTCTTTTAGGTCTGCATATGTTGAGCAGCGCACGTCCACCAGCAGGTCCTCCAAGTACTCTTGGCGTGGCCATCCCCTAGAGTTGGTCCCCTCGGTCATCCCCTCCATTATGGCATGCAAGAGACCTTCTTGTCGCATTACATGGCCGATACATCTTGCACGCCTTTCGGACAAAGTCCTGAGCAGGTGCCTTCCTCCTTCAATTCTTTGGAGAACCTCCTCATTTGTGGTGTGGTCTCTCCAGGAAATTCCTAGAAGCCTTCTATAAGACCACATCTCGAAAGCCTCTAGTCTTAGTTCATCCCTTTTGGATAGGCACCATATCTCGTTTGTTACTATGCCCGTTATATATCGACTATACGCAAGAAGACTGTCAATGTTATTTTCCAAACTTTCGGCATTGCCGACATTGAAAATGACGATTTCTCAAAATCAGTTGCGTGATGATTGTCTTGGGAAAGAGATGACTTATTTTAAACCAAAAATCATAGTAACGACAACATTTTTAAGCCTTCACAAGAAATGAAAACTGTTTCCTTGGGAGCAGGGTAAGCAGGGTAAGTGGAGAGGTTCACGTAAGGCCGGCGCCCTTTTCTTTAAGGAAGCCTGTGTGGGAGATTCCTTAGATTCGAGAGACTCTAGGGGTCTATGCCACTTGCCGCAGAAGTGTTGGTGATGTGGCAGTTGATGTCTTTATCCAGTTGCAGGGCCGTTAGCTGTGCAGTGCTGTGGTGTGAATTGCGTTGAGTTGCGTTGCTTTGTTTTGAGGCACTGAGAGGGAATGGCGTGTTTTACCTGTGAGTATAAATTGGTTCGACACGCTTCATGTAAACGCAACTAAGCTACACATATAGTGTAACTTCTTGCCGCGTTATCCCCGAAGGAGTCGCATGTGGCGAGTTGAACCTTTTTATTTTTACAGGTAAGGGGGCCGGCCTTACGCCAACCACTTCAGTTGAAGTGGGGGTTTCCCAGCTCCCGAGGGGGCTGGTACTCATTTCTTGTGGAGGCTGAGTAAACCTTGCCGGTATTTTTATTATGGGGTTGGAAATAAACACCGAAATAGGAAATCATTTCTGACACCCTCCTCGGTGGGATTCGAACCCGAGCTCACGGGGTAGAATGCAAGCACTCTACCAACTGAGCTATCGACCGGACTAAATGTCTTGAGGGTTAATGATGATGAAATTTATGACATTATCTGAAAGCATTTTTTGACCTTTTGATATAGAGATGTGTCTTCATCCTCCTCTTGAGGCCATCAGTTGTCCTTGACCCACGGACATCTAATGTCAACCGAATCCAGATACTGGGGCCAGCCACTAGAAACGCATGGTCTCCGTTGGTATTCCTTATAGGCTGTCTCACAAGGGTTTCTTTTCCATTTTCTGAAGATCAGAGTGTGCGATTCCTTGCGGTAAACACCTTCGGGTACAATGTGTTTCCCCTGCTCTTACAGAAATAGGCTGGTAGTTTTAATATTGTTACGATCGTATGGTATTTTTTTTTTTTTTTTTTTAAGAAAATCCTGTGCGGGAGACTCCCTAGATTCTGAAGACTCTAGGGGTCTATGACACTTGTTGTAGTGCCGCAGAGGTGTACGAGCTTGGTCGTCGCTACAAAGCGCCAATACTCAAGCAAGACCCAGTTGCTGTAAGGCTGGATGGACCCTTGGTGACCGGTCATTGGTAAAGGCTTATGAATTCTTCAACCCAGCGAAGAGCACATTCGAAATATTAATGGTATTTTTGTGTGCTCCGCCGGGATCCGAATCCACAACCTTCCAAATATTTACGAGTCCGAAGTGTTGCCACAACGGACTACGGACCGGTCCGAGATGCCAACGACACGCGGTGTACCTGAGCGCACACCCATCCAAGTACTGACCACGCCCAATGTTGCTTAACTTCGGTGATCTATGGGAACCGGTGCTTTCAACATGGCTAACGTCGTTGACAAAAAAAAAAAAAAATTATTAGTGCACACGTGATTCTAATCACGCTGGTGTACAAATCTGGCTCTAGTGTGATGGTAGAAGTAAGGTATATAGAACAGCGGCCTGGTATCAGCGAGAGATCAAATGATCTGGAATATGCAAGAATGACAGGTTGGATTCCTTGACTGATAGGTTGGTATGCGGCTGACCACTCATACTGTAAAAAATGGTTCACTTTGCCAATGTCACCCCTGCTTCAGGGAAGGTCGGCAAGAGTTGCAGGGCTTATGTTCATTTGAGATTGGGTTTTTTATATTGTAGGTCCACATGCGGCATGTGTTAGCGCGAAATTATGCATGTCTGCTTGTGGGAATGCATTTAATATGAATCTCAATTGATACATATCTTTGCAGCTTAGATTTAGATTTATATTAGATCCCTTTTGTATCTATACTCGTATATACGGACTACAAAGGACATCAGCGGGACAATCGCTCCAAGCATTTTGCCGTGAAGACAACTACACGCAGACATTATCAACTATTGTAAATTGTGAATCAAACCGTGAAAAATAAATTAAATGAAAATAAATAATTGTAGTGTAATTAAACGAGAGCCCCATTAAAATTGTCACAATATTATAAAGGCAAGAGTGTGTAGGTAAACCTAAGCCATGAGTATTAGAGATTGCTGTGCAGAATAAGGTCATGTTGTTTTTGCCTGCGGGGAAGTCTAGCTCTTGCATTTTTTAAGCAAGTGGGCTCACACCTTTACTGTGTTATTCAGAATAAGCTGTACACCAACTCCCACTCATTATTTAGCAGAAGCTGTTACAAATACCACACCACCCTGAAGAATGGCTTAGTTTTCATACATTAGTTTTCCATACGATCGAGGTAAATTCACGATCGAGGGTAAAATCACGCAACACTTTATCCTTGGGGAACACATAGTACTCATTATTTATTGTTTAGTGCCGACCTTCCCTGAAAAAGGGGTGACATTGGCAAAGTGAACCATTTTGTACAGTATGGGAGGTCAGCCTCATACCAACCTATAAGTCAAAGGATGAATTTAATTTAAAATTGTGACCGGATGACAATTTTTAATTAAATTAAAAAACAATCTACGTTATGAAACCATCGTGGCTCTGGTTGACATTTCACATTCCGCCCTTCTCATTACCTTCAGCTATTTCCTTTTGTCTTCCATTCAATTATCGTTGCGAAACGTCAGGAGGTTTTCCCGCTCAGGAATTATCTCACAATTTCTCATTTCGCAGCCAAAATCTCAGTCAGCTGTAATATGTAGGAACATTCCACGCCAGAAAGCGGTTCTATTAATACATCTTTGCAACTTAAATTAGTCATCAGTATCGTATTAGTATATGAATGACAGTGACAGATTTATAGCAGTAGAAATATTTGAAGATAATTAATATGGTCTAAGTAAAGATGGATAAAGTAATGGGCATAAATTTTATATTACATTTTAATCTCGGCGGGCAAACGTCACACGTCTATATGAATAGTCCTTAGCAAAAAATGTGATAGTTTTTCTCTAACAACCCGCACGTAGGACGTTATAATAATAATAATAATAATAACAATAATAATAAGACGTTATGTTTTTTTTTTTGATATAGTTTTCCTTGACTTATAGGTTGGTATGAAGCTGACCCCCCATACTGTAAAAACTGGTTCACTTAGCCAATGTCACGCCTGTGTCAGAGAAGGTCGGCAAAAGTTGAAGGACTTATGTTCATTTCAGAACCTCAAATGCAACTTTTGCCGATCTTCCCTGAAACAATTTTTTAAAGTATTTTGTTTTACAGTGTGGATGGTCAGCCTCAGCGTCTTCAGGAGGCGTTAGCTACGTTGCCAACGAAACGTCGAGAATAATGTAAGTTCTCTTATAACGGTGCGTCTAATATCCGAGTTATAAATTTTAACTGTATAGTTATTATTATTTGTAAATGATCCTTATTTGTATTTTACAAGCCTTTTTAAGGATTAAGGGGATATGGATTTTTAAGGATATTTTCCTCAACATGTCTGTCAGAAATAATAATGTAATCTATAATCTAAGTTGCACAGATATATTATTTTAAATTTAGTATGAATAAAGATTTTAAATTATCATTACGGTCGTTAGACATTTTATATAATAAAAAAAACGGATTTTACTGACCGTGCAAAAGAGAAGAACGATTTTCTCTACGTTTCGTCGGAGTCGTATCCGACGTCCTCAGGAGACGTGTGTCTTCTACAAAGTTCGTGGTTCTTTTTTGTAGAAGACACACGTCTCCTGAGTACATCGGATACGATTAAAGATTTTAAATTATGATTACGGTCGTTAGACATTTTAAAGAATGAAAAAACGGATTTTACTGACCGTGCAAAAGAGAAGAACGATTTTCTCTACGTTTTTCTGAGTTCGTGGTTCCTCCTTATAGAGGACACACGTCTCCTGAGGACGTCGGATATGACTCCAACGAAACGTAGAGAAAATCGTTCTTCTCTTTTGCACGGTCAGTAAAATCCGTTTTTTCATTGTTTAAATCGGATACGACTCCGACGAAACGTAGAGAAAATCGTTCTTCTCTTTAGTATGAATATTTAATTTAAATTCATGTCCTCAAGTATCTTTGATAAACAACATAAAAAGTCTTAAAAACAAAGTCCAAAAGTAATTATATTTTGATACTCTTATTTATATTTTTTATAGTTAGATAGTTAATACAAAGATACTTCAGGTAATACAAATAAAGTGTGAAAGAAAAAAGAGGGAAGGGTCGACCGAGAAAAGTATGGAGTGATCAGATTGAGGAGATTGTGAAAGAATGGGATATACAAAGTGAGCGTAAAAGAAGAAAATGCATGAAAAAGGTGATGGATATGAAGGAATTTAAAGAGGTATGTCAGGATAGGAAAAAATGGAGGCAACTCTGCAGAGGCTTTGGCCACCCCTAGCGGAATGGTGACACAGTGACAGTTACAGGTACATGTTAAAAAGTATTGAAAACTGTGCCTTTTTTTGGTAGTTCGTATTTTCGGGGTGTTTTTATTAAATTTCAGAAACGGAATATATTCTCCTGAATTAAGTTGAAATTGCCTATTATACTTGTAAATTCTCAAAGGTTTTGTGAAAGAAATTAACTTAAACATAAAAATAAAGAAAATGTTATAAGCTTCTTGTAACAAGATAACATAAAATATTAACAAGTTTATTTTTAACCATATTATAATAAATTAAATAGTGTACATTAACAATGATGTTATCCTTCTATTTAATAAGAATTCTAAAACATGTAAACTCTTAATTAAAATAAAATAAAAATAATTATGCTATTACTCTTTCTTAGGCATACAATTTTAGAAATGTTGGGCGATTGTATTTTTTACGCAAATTAATATGTAATTGAACGAAAACTGGCTTGCATTCATTTATAATTACAGTATTGTTTTTTATTAGTAAAATAACCTTTTTATTTATTTTTGTAGTACTTGATATACTCGTATTTTTTTTAATTTTGAAAAAGTTCTTTCATGAAATCCCAAAAAGTAATGAAAATTAATTAAAAATATATTTTCGTATTAATTTAAGAAATAAACACAAATGTAACATTTTGGTTTAATTGCAAAAACATTGATAAATAGTATATAAGAAGGATATAAAATACTTAAAAATCCTCTTATATTTTAAATTAAATAGAATAAAATTTAAAAAAATCATTTATACTTACAAAGTCAAGTCTAATTCAAAAAGTTTCACATTTTCTTTCACATTATTTCTTCGGACAGCTTAAAAACTTGAAAACACAAATATCAGCAGAATTTAATAGATTTAATCAACAAAACTCAAAACTTTAAGTAAACAGAAAGTTGGATCAATTAATAATCGAATCAGCGCGATCAGCAAATAACGAATTATACTGAAAACTTTTTGAAGAATTTTCGAGTTGTTTATAAAGCTCGTAGACAGAGCTTTTGGCGAAGCGGGCGCGAGATCGAAAGGCCGAACAGAACTGACTATGGTGCTACGAAACTCTGTGTCGTAGGCGCCAACAGCTCTACGCTATAAGCTTTTGTTGGGCTACGCTATGTGCAGTGAGAGAGCTGAATCGTATGAATTGTGATGACATCTGTTGAATACTTGAAAATGCTTTCTAACAATTTTACCATCAAACGAAAAATAAATTCTGATTTCGAATTCAAACTTTATCGGCTGAAAATTGTTTTTGGGTTTAAATTAACAATTTGTATCCTACAAACTTACAGATGCTTATAGCAACCTGTGAGTACAATTTAATTTAAAAAAAAGGGTTAATTATTTAATCAATTAGAAAATAAAAGTATTTATAAAATAAATGTATGCATACTTATGTGGTTTATTATTTATTTATAATACAATATATGTTTGTAGTTACTTTTCAAATCTGTTCATCTTACTGTGTTCCCAGGTTTAGAAATGAATATTTTGATTCACATTAAATGGTTCATTCTTTATGCTATTTGAATCCTACGTTTGTTTAATCTTTTTACTACCAGAAAGAGGTCTACAGTAAAAGCGTCTATCGCACATGCGCTGCGAGTCTACGGTATACAAAATAAATGGTCTACATTACACGCCATAAGGCTGCATCATATCCAGAAAGCGTGCTACGCATTAGACAGTGTGGATTTTTCGACTCGAGGGTCTACAGCAGTGACCCATGGGGGTCTACGGGATACTCGATGGGGTCATACATTGACGTGGCATAAAAATGGGGGTCTACAAGCTGTAAGAGGGGGTCTACGAAAAAGTATACAAACTCGCGGCCACCCATCTATCAAATTACGTGTCTACCCCCCCCCCATCCCGTCGACGATATTTAAGACGAAAAGCCGCAACAATTTGTAGGGGGTCTACAGAACCCCAAAAATTTTGCAAGAGGTCTATGAGAAATAAAAGCTTGGGAACCTCTGGTCTACAGTATGATAACTGAGAGGTCTACGTTGTAAACAATCAGAAGACTACGCCATAAACAATAAAATATCTATCCTTCAAACATTTGGGGTCTACGGTACAAAAACTGAGGTGTCCTGAAACTGAGCAAGAGATGTGACTCTCGTCTTACAATCAATGGCGTAGTTACGAGCTACGAACAATTAGCAGATAACGTCTACACTACAAGCAATAGAAAGCCTACGCTGACATCAATGAAAGGCTTATATGCTACGATCAATGAGTATTTTTTAATGAGTGGTCTACTCATTTAAGATTATGAGTCTACGTTGTAAACAGATAAGGTCTACGACAATATCTAAGCAATGAAAAGTCTACATTGTAAACAGTTCGACAGGTCCGTAGCTCAATGGTATCACTGCGGACTCTGAATGGGAAGGTTGTGGGTTCGAATCCCGGCGGAGCACAAAAAATATACCATTTAGATTTTCAAATTTGCACTTCGCTGGGTTGAAAAATTCACAAACCTTTACCAATGACCGGTCACCAAATGTCCATCCAGCCTTACAGCAACTGGGTCTTGCTTGAGCATTGGCGCTTTGTAGTGACAACCAAGTTCGTACACATCTGCGGCACTACAACAAGTGTCGTAGACCCCTAGAGTCTCTAGAATCTAGAGAGTCTCCCGCTCAGGATTTCTTAAAAAATAAAAAATAAAAATGAGAGGTCTATGTTGTAAGATGACAGGAATCTTCTTCGTAGGCAGCTACGAGCCTTGATAGCACCATTGCAATTCTCAAAGGATAAACCAAGTGCGTAGCAAAGCAGTAACCAAATAAATACATAACTTTATGTTATCCTTGCTAAGCCTTGCAAAAATGATATTCCCTACTGTTTTTTGGGTATTGTCCGTTTTTTGTTATTTTTCCATTTCTTGTTATTGTACTGTTATGTGATACTTTAGTAAGAAGTTTTATGTCCCATTTCATGAACAACTAATGAAATGTTGGTAAAATATTTAACGACACAATTTTACTTTGTCTTTTGTGGGCCAAAAAAATGTTTTCTAGAATTAAATAAGTTAACTAGTTTCAGTTTTTTCATATTATCTCAAAAACTGTTCGTTTTATTTTATTAAAAATCACATCACATACTAGAATTTGTGTCATTCTATAATTATGAAGAAAAAAAATATTTCCAAAATACAAAACAAAATGAGAGCAAAAAAAAGTTTAAAAAACGAGTTTTTTTTAATATTTTTTTGTGGCGTCATTTTTTAAGTTCTATAAAAAAAACTAACTTTCAAATTAAGATAAAAAAAATATTTAACACGCGTGATTTTTTTTTATTAATGTCACTTTTTTACTAAGGCCATAAAGTATAAGAAACATACTTTTAACAACAACGGGAGCTTTTTTTGAACGGAGTCTTAAGAAACGCCAATTCTTACGTAATATCCAGTTACTTGGCTGGATGGATCTTTGGTGAACTGTCTTTGATAAAGACAAATAAAGTTTTCAACTCAGCGAAGAGCAAATTTTGAAAAACAAATGATTTTTTCTGTGCTCCGACGGGAATCGAACTCAAGATTGTTTGCTAACGAATCCGTAGAATATTTTCCTCTTAGATTATAGATTCCATTAATTATCTTACAAAAAAAATGTATTAAATCGCTACGAAATATTTTCTATTCTCCAAAAATACATGAGAAATGTTATTCATTATTTTGTTTCTAAGTGTATTTTTTATGCTTCCTTGTTTAAAAACGAGAGTAGATTTCACGTCTTTAGGGAGAATTTCTTCACTCAATCTTTCTACTTCGGTACTCTGCGCTCTCCCCACTTAGCCAAGTCTCCTTTCACAAGGACAGTAAGCAAGTTATTTGGGACAGTTGATTTTGTTATTTGCCTTATGGGTTGGTAAGATACTGACCACTCATACTGAGAAAAAAATAAAGAGAATGTAACATGAATGCAACATAACAAATCCGAAATAGACGACAAATAATGAAGGTATTCATCCATTTGTAGAATAAATGTTAAAACTGGCTTACTGTTAACAATATCACCCCTGTTTCAAGAAGGTCAGCAAGAGTTGAAGGGTGTATGTTCTTGTGATATTTGTATTTTTATTTTGTTAGCTCACATGTGGCATGCGTAAACGTAAACTTACAAGCTCTGCTTTGGGGGCATACATTTTATAAGAATCCAAAATGTTAATACATCTGTTCAGCAAAGATTATGTAACATTGACGCCGAAGTTCTGGGAGTGAGGGGACCATGGAGGGAAGCAGCACAAGACAGAGAGTCCTGGAGGATTGTGGTGCGGAAGGCCACAATTGTGAGCATTCAAGGCTTATGAGCTGAAGAAATAAAAGTAAGTATGTAACATTGGGGATTCACATTATATGCATTCTCACAAGCAAACACGTACAAGTTCGCGCTTGCACATGCCGCATGTGAACCTACAACATAAAATCCCCAATTCTCATATGGACATACACCCTGCAACTCTTGCCGCCCTTCCCTGAAACAGGGGTGACATGGGCAAAGTGAACCATTTTCTACAGCATGGGTGGTCAGCCGCATCTTAACCTTAAAGTCAAGGAACATACACATCAAATTACATTTTAGAAATGATTAGTAGTTATTCATTCAAACAATGTAATGCGGTAGGAGAATGGGACGAGAGGAGGAAAGCGTTTGATGGGCAGCGGTGGCTGCTGTTGATCAAGGAGAGCAGGACCCACACATAGGCATTTTGACGTGGATATTTTGTCGAGTTGAAAGTTTATCCGTAAGCTTTGTGTCCGTGGATATTCTATCTGTGGACATTTTGGTCGCGTGGAAATTTGGACGCTTGGACATTTTCTAGATGGGTACTGTACTGTTATGATTTTAGATGGTGCTCTCTTTTAATTAAACATGAATTATTTATTTTAACAGAATTTATTTTACACGGTTCGGTTCACAATTTACAACGATTGACAATCACTGCTTTATAATAATAATAATAATAATATCAGGCTAATTTATTTTAAATTACAAATGATAACAGAGCGCCGTTTTTGTGTGTGTCACACCTCAAGGGCCCTCTCCGATAATGGATAAGACTTTCTAAAAAGGTGCGTCTTGAGTGCTCCGCGAAATACATCCACAGATTTAGAGTTCTTCACTCCGGGTGGCAGTCTGTTCCACTCCACCGGACCCGCAACACGAAAAGCGCGGTCTCGGAAATTTGTACGAATATGACGGCGTGGCTGAACCAAATTGACTACTCCATCACCCGCGGATCTGAATGTCTGCCTCCTTACACCCATCTTAATAGGCAGCATCATGTCAGACAAATAAGGTGGAGCCAAGCCATTGATGGCTTTATATACCATCACACAAACACGGTAGACCACCCTCTCCGGGAAACGAAGCAAATGTAGTGTTTTTAACAGCGGAGTGATGTGAGCGAATTTGGGTATCCCGAATATGAGTCTTGCTGCCGAATTCAACACAGATTGAAAGCGATAGAACTGCTTCTTTGGCTGACCACTATAAAGCGTCGAACAATAGTCAATCCGAGACACCACAAACGCGCCCACTACCCAAGTAACCTTTAAGGTTTAAAAAAGGTTACAAAAAGGTCCCAGAACCTTTTTTAACCTTTTTGTAACCTTTTTAAAACCTAAAAGGTTACTTGGGTAGGGTCTTGACTGCATCTGACGGTAAACACTTTCTAATAGCCTTAATTTGGCGTAGTGAAAAAAAAGAAGATGCTAATGTGGCATCTATTTGCCTCTCCAGTATCAGATTCCAATCCAGTAAGACTCCTAGAAGTCTCACTGAATCAGAAGGCTGGATTAGCTTACCTCCTATGGAGAGTGATACTCCGTTCACTAATAGGTGATCACGCCACGCTTATTGGTTTTTCACGGCAAAATTCCTGAAGCGGCTGGTCTCCTGATGCCCTATTGCACTCCCTTTATAAAGGGACAGAAGAGATCTTTCTTGCATATTCCAGATCATTCAATCTCTCGTTCATACCAGACAGCTGTTTCAGGGAAAGTTGGCAGGATATGCAGGGTGTATGTTCATTTGAGATTTGGTTTTTATGTTGTAGGTCACATGCGGCATGCTCAAGCGCGAACTTGTACGTGTCTGCTTGTGAGAATGCATGTAATGTGAATCCCCCATGTTAAATATCTTTAAAACTTAGATTAGATTAGATTATACACTGATCTATAACTGCTCTGTCTACTTGAACTGTGGGAACTTCACATCAGGAATTATATACGAAATGTCCTTGCTAAACAAAAATACAATTTTTTTTCAAGACAAAAGCAATTCTTCGCGTCATTTGACAGGCTCTGTGAAGGTTTTTCACTCCCCCAAGTATACAACCTTACGTTTCAACTCAACTATACCATTTTAATAAAAATATAAAGAAACTCAAACACTCACGAACCGCGCTGCTTTAGTTTTAATACAGTTTTTGGTTAGCGCCTTGGTGGAGTTTAAGCATAAAGCTTCACACTAGGGGTGCTCTCGCAGATTTCATTATCAGAATTGAATTTAAGCATGCTGCTGTTTTTTTCTGGGGCGGAAAAACATATTTCACCCCTGTTACAAATTCGCAAATCCGTGATAGGAAAAGATACTTATTTTTTGCACTTCGCAAGTCATGATTCTACGTATGCGAAAAGCTTTCATCGAAGGAAAAAAAAATGTTCAGTATAAATCTCAAAGAATGAAGTCTTTTTATAGAAGGAATGTTATGAATATGAAATATCGATACTGATACTTAATTGTTTGTATTCCTTGACTTATAGGTTGGTATGAGCCTGACCACCCATGCTGTAAAAAATGGCTCACTTTGCCAATGTCACCCCTGTTTCAGGGAAGGTCGGCAAGAGTTGCCGGGCTTATGTTCATTTGAGATTGGGTTTTTATAGTGTTAGCGTGAACTTTTACATGTCTGCTTGTTGGAATGCGTATAATACGAATCTTAACTTATAAATATCTTTGCAGGTTAGATTTAGATTTAGACATGATTGTAGGAGGCCTACGTCCAGGAGTGGACTGAGAAGAACTGAGGAAGAAATAATATTTCAAACGAACGTAACTGAAGTTCAAATTATACCTTTATATTATTTGTGTTTCCAATAATTATTTCATTTTCTTGTAAACGAATTCTGATTTTCCCTTTGATATAAATGTCTCATATAACTTTGCAATTGGTATCACAATGCTACCATAATTTTCAGCCACAGCCCGGCAAACCTTGTGTGTTCAAACTTTCCACAAATTGCCGTAAATCAAAGTTTCCCAACAGTTGAAACTATTGAGTTATAATATTGGTAGAGATGAAACTAACTTACGATATTGTAACATACTATGTGACTTGCCTGTGAACCGGACCTGTCAACCACAGAGCTGTCAAACCCCACAGAGTACTGAATAATCATGGGAAATTCTTTTTTTTCTTGCTTATGTTTTTTCTCTTATGTTTCGTCACCCAATAATTAGAAATGTCGTTGCGTTTTACACAAACGTCATTTTTTTTTAAATAGGTAAACTCACCGACGCAACTAAGCTACACGTATAGTGTAACTTTTTGCCGCGTTATCCCTGAAGGGTTCGCATGTGGCGAGCTGAACCTATTTATTTTTACAGGTAAGGGAGCCGGCCTTACGCCAACCACTTCAGTTGAAGTGTGGGTTTCCCAGCTTCCGAGAGGGCCGGTACTCATTTCTTGTGAAGGCTGATTCAACCTTGCCGGTATTTTATTTTGGGGTTGGAGATAAACACCGAAACGAGAAATCATTTCTGACACCCTCGGTGGGATTCGAACCCGAGCTCACGGCATGGAATGCAAGCACTCTACCAACTGAGACATCGAGCGGCCAAAACAATAAAAACGCGAACGTACAACGTTCGTGCAGACGCAAATTTCAAGACTGTCAACTTTCTGGAATTATTTATATATAACACTATATTAAACACACGTCTTTTTGTATACAATGAAATCAGCCTGTTACTGTATCCTGCCGCTGTTCCTCTAGGGGTGGCCGGTACATCCGCAGATGCGTCTCCACTTTTTTCTGTCCTTGCATATCTCTTTCATCTCTTCAACATTCATCACTTTTCTCATACATACTCTTCTGTAATTCTCACTCTGCAGGTTCGATTCATTCGCAATCTCACCTGTGAACATCTTTATTCTCGTGCTTACTACGGACGATTTGCGGGAAAGTAGGTTGAAACGGATATAGCGTCTATTTTGGTTTAAAAGTTTCTAGTCCACACACATTAATTCAATGGCTAAAACAAAACACCTCTTGGAGTTTTGACAGCCCAGTTATTCGGCGGTCAAAATCAAAATTAATCTGATACCTCAAGTATAAAACATTACGTTTCAACTCAACCCTAGTATTTCACAAAACAACGTTTGAAAACTAAAACCTTCACTACTAAGCAAGTGTTTAGTAAAGGATGTGGTTGAGTTCAACGGACAAGTATAATGTCTTAGTTATTTGTGTGAAGAAAAAAATTCAAATGCATGTTTTAAAAATTGTTTCGACACAAAATAAGAATGACTAAAATTGAGACAACTAATTGAACTACCATGCACATGTTTAAAAGTAGTTATTTTTTAGCTTGTATACCAATAATCCAATAAGACGCTTTTTGTATAATTTTGTAGATATGACCATCTTGAAATTTTTGTTTGTATTGTAAAGTCTTGAAGTTTACAATATTGACAAAGTGAAAATTAAAATAAATTAGTTGGTCTTAATTTTGTGATTTTTTCTTTATTTCTATTCTTTATTATGCTTTATTACATACCAACCACAACTGTTTTCACCCAAACTCAATTGGGAGCCTTAAACGTAGTGTCGTGTACTTTTTGATTAATGGAGAAACTTTAGAAAGCACACCTGTATGTTCGAGTTATTTCTTATTAATAATTAAAGGCTGACCTAAAAATAAAACCTTCTTGTTCTATTTAGAACAATACGTAGTGTGGCGAATCATTTGTATTGAACGCGAGAATAACATCACTTATAAAAACAAATAATGAACCAAAACTTTATTAAACATTTTTTGTTTCCACAATCACAATCACAATAAGACTCAGCAATATTAATTAATAATAATAACCAATATTAATCAATATTAATAACCAAATTCACATGCTTCATTCACACACCAGGGAAGCAATCCTCTTTTTCAAGGTCGACCCTCATTTGTTTTTTTCAATTCCATATTCAAATTTCATTCCACACTTTAAATTCCATTCCATATTTAAATTTTCCTATGCTCTTTACTCTCCCCTCATACATATTAAAACCCTTTTATTACAGTAGTCTAGAGATTAACGCTTCAGATTCGTATTCGGAAGGTAGGGAGTTCAACTTTTTTTAAATCATGAAAAAAGAAAAATATATGTATATCAAAAACTGGGCACCTAGGTACGCCTGAAAGTCTCATCACCACGGTAATTCTTACCTCCCAAATACCGGTGATATTTGTATAAAGACCTGTCAATCCAAGATGGCCGCAAGTGAACAGCTGATTAGTCTTAATACAAAATATATTACCAATATTCGGTAGGTAAGAATTACCGTGGTGATGAGACTTCCAGACAAAGCAACTGTGTGTTGTTGTAGAGTTGGCATTTTCTGTAGCTACGTCGACCCAGCTCGTAGGACGTAGAGGGTTTTTATTTTTTTATTTATTTATTTACGGCATAAGCATTTTACAAAAAAGTACATATTTAGGGAGTTTATACAAAACTACAAAAAAAAAAAAAACAATAAAATACAAGAATAAAAATAAAATATATGAAACATTACAGCAAAAACAAAAGAAAAACAAAGAAAATAAAGAAAAAATAAACCTATATCTAAACAGTAGGTTAGAAGCAAATCAAAAACATAAAAACTGCAAAAAACATCAAATATCATTAATAAAATATTTATTAAGTGCCAACTTGTACATATTAATACCATTGCAATGCTGACCCACACTTAGATAGGTATTGCCCAAGCGTAGGGTAGTTGCAGTGGTAGGGAAAACGGTTGAAAATAATATGGCTCTGTAGAGTACATTTCAAGGATCACAACCATATATTTTTTGTGTAGTAAAAATAAAAATATCATTGATAATTTTTAAAAATAAAATGTGGAGAATTTTAGTCGCGCCAAAACGCAGCGCGTTCGACTTCGCGAATCTTGACGTCAAAATGACGTCAAGATTCGCCACTGGGCCCGCCGATACTTATGCCCGTTTTCACCGACTCCTTCTAAACCGTCACCTAGCTAAAAGTATTTAAATATAAGAGACTCTTTAAACGGGTACCTAACACCATTGAGTTTCACGAGTGAAACTGTCACCTAAAAATCGGCCACCTAGCTAGGAGCCTGTTTAGCAAGCAACTAGTGTTGTGAAACTCGATTTTTGTAAATTCGAAATGTATTTTATGGTTTATAAAATAATATAAGTACACATTTCAAATAAAAACAACGCACGATTATTTGACGTTTATAATAATATCTACCATTTACGCTGCAAACATTATTTTTTAATTGAATTTTTATCTTTTCAATGATGTGTACAAAGTATATTTTGATATGCACACACTATAATACGGCTTGTAGTGTGCAGTTACTCTGTGGTGTGCAGCTGCATTCAGATGCGTTTCTCTTTTGCGTTTTTCCTTGTTGACAATTTACATCAATATTCGACATGTAAAGTCGGCATTTTCAAATACACGGCGGTCACCAATCAATTATCACGATGTCATCAAATTAAAGAAGAAACATGCTTCAACTTTTCAGAGGCTGACCGCGAGAAACTTGTTCAATCCTGCTACATGGGGCTACATTGACGCCTCTCACGTCTGTCACAGATATCAGCTGATGGCTTACAGTGGCATAAAATTGTAATACCTCTAATTAGTTATCCCTGTGTGTCACTGAATTGTTTCTGTACAAAACAATAAGTAACAATTCATCTGAAGGATATCATAAGGCCTGTGATATGACCAATTTATGGTGGGTACCTATAAACCTCGATCAATGTAAAAGATCGATGTTTTTAAATACGTTATAAATTCATGGACGATAATAGTTATTTCCACAACATCTTTACCAAAACTATAATTTTATCCAGCAAGGAGCTACATGATTGTATTTTTGACAGCTGATATCCGCACCAAATATCGATGTCATACTATTCTTATCGAAAAAAAATTACCTTTCTCAAAACTTTTTGGACGTAGATAAGTCCTAGCAACTTCTATATCCTCAAGAGTTTCTAAAAAAACAAGGATATCGGTGTGCATGTCCACTTATTTGCAGTTTAAACATGACATAACCTCACTGACAGGTCGCTAAAGTGTCCTTTAGCGTAAGAGACAGTTTAGGGAGCGGAATATCGGGCTCGCAAATATAAGAAGTTTTTAGCGAGTTAAGAGGTTCTTAAATCGTGGTGAAAACAAAACTGGTACTTAAATATTTTTAAACAGCACTTTATCTTTAAATATTCTTGGTGAAAACGGGCATCACACTCCGAAAATGCATCGCCGTCATATCTGCCTAAATAAACAAAATAACCTTTTTTCGGAAATCGAGAATACGCTAATTTTAAAGAGCTTTAGTTTAAAAACTAATCAAGATATTTTTTTTTAAAAACGGAGATGCATTTTAAAAAATGTATTCTACCATTTTATACAATGAAAAAAATATGTGATACTTCCCTATATATGGTAATGCGTGGTCGATTTCAATTCTTTAAAATCTCTCAAAACCCATTTTTTCAATTGACAAAAGAAATCTAAATTTTATTTGACGTATTTCTTTCCTTTGCGTTTTCGTGTCAACTTCCCACGTTGTTTTTTTTATAAGAAATCCTATTCGGGGGACTCCCTAGATTTCCGAGACTCTAGGGGTCTATGACACTTTGTTGTAGTGACCCAGAGGTGTTTTTTAAGAGCTTGGTCGTCGCTACAAAGAGCCAATACTCAAACAAGACCCAGTTACAGTAAGACTGGATGGACCTTTAGTGACCAGTCTTTGGTAAAGGTTTTTATGACATTTTCATCCCGGCGAAGAGCAATATTTGAAAATATAAATGGTATATTTTTTGTGTACCGCCGGAATTTGAACCCACATCCTTCCATTTACGAGTCCAAAGGGTTGCCACTGGACTACGGACCGGTCAAACGTTGAAATGTTGATAAGCCTTATATTTCTCTACTTAACGTAATGTGTAAATGCCATTTATATAAACTTGTCATTTCAATATGAAGTTCTAATATAATCCCTTATAATACCACAGTGTATATTTTTAGAATTAATCATCGATAATGGCGGCGGAGTATTAAAATATTTTGACCCATTATAACACAGTCGATTGAATAAGAATTGTTTAATAAATATGAATTATAATTACATAAAGTCTAAACTATGACTAAAATAGCAGAACGTGTGCTTTCTAAGTGGGATGGGTATTTAGCATGAGCGTGCATCCCATACAGGCACATTCGCCTAATAGGTAGGCAATATTTTATTTTATTGAGGAGAAAAAACAGATACTGACACACAATTATAAAAACAAGAGAAATAGATAGATAGCAGTTTTTTGGCAAGGGCGCCTCGAAAGATTCGGTAAATAAATTGGTCTTGAGACAGCTCTTCTCCTCTCGAACCATAATAAAACTATTTTTCAAAATATTTTCTCAATCAGTATTGTGTGTGTGCTCTTGCCGACCTTCCCTGAAGCAGGGGTGACATTGTCAAAGTGAACCATTTTCTACAGTATGGGTGGTCAGCCGCATACCAACCTATCAGTCAAGGAATAAAAATAAAGAATACAAGTAAAAATAGTGTGAGAAATATGAGTGACTGAATATCGCAAAATGCGCTATTTGCCGTAAGTGAAATTCTGCTTCTTAATTTTTTTCTCTTTCCCTTCCACATAGGTAGAACATGAAGATTCAGGACAATGGCGTGCACTGTGCTCAGGCAGTATACCCGTGTAAATGTAGGTAATTCAGTCCTTGCAAAACATTTTAACCTTTTTGGATTTCGGGGCAAAATTTTGATTGGGATATTAATTATATCGCCACCTTAAAGGCTAAACTGAATAAGTGCTGATTCACTGATTTGAGAAATCGTTTATAAAACATTTAATTGGGGGTAACTTGTAATAAATAATGAGTGACCTTATCATAAGGAAGTGCTAATGACAAACTTCTAAACTACAGGATTTTCACACTTTTGTAGGTTTTTCTTTCGTAGAAAATACTAAAAAAGGTGCATTTATCTAAGAAACCCATGTAAGTTTAATATGGCACTTATTCAGTTCACCTTTAAGGTATCGATATATTGCAGTGATACAAAATAAAAGGTGGCAAATTCACCATATTATATTTTATGTTCAAAATATGTAATAATAAAATCTTTATTCAAGTCTAGTCACACGGAGGGCGCAATACGTGACCAGCAATATAGTATTTGTATTTGAGTATTTGAGCTTTCTCTTCTTTGTCATTTTATTGCAGATTAGAGATTTGTAATACTTTGGCATGAAAAAACGGTAAAATAAAAAGAAATAGAAAAGTAAAACTTTTTTATTGAGCGTTCCTAGAAATCCCACGTTGTTCTTACCAACCCCCAGGGTTTTCTCAATTACTCCAAACGGTATGTGGGGAAATGAAACGGCAAGGTTTTTTTGTTTTCATTCATATTTCTAAAATAAAATTGATCTTTAAAGTTTTTGTATCTACTCGTATATTAAGTATATTATAGATATGCAAAGTTTTTGATAAAATAAAGTTGATTATGTCCGGTCGAAAGCTCAGTTGGTAGAGTGCTTGCAATCCATGACGAGAGTTTGGGTTCGAATGCCCTGCATACACCCTGCAACTCTTGCCGACCTTCCCTGAAACAGGGGTGACATTGGCAAAGTGAACCATTTTCTACAGCATGGGTGGTCAGCTTCATACCACCCTATAAGTCAAGGAATATATACCTACAACAAATTACATTTTTTTAAATAGACAAATAATAATATGTATAACATAAAAACTCTAGTCCTAGCCGCCAACATTACAGATCAACCGCCATTTCTTTCTGTCTTTACCTAGGGTATGAAAGGAGAATAGAATAAAAAAGTATAAAATTTTCATCCAGAGTCATAACCTTCTTCATACAAGCTCTCCTTTTATTATGACTCTCTATATCATTTATTCGCTATTTCAGAAACTTGATCCATCCATACCTTTCTCGATCTTCCTCTACCACGATGTCCATCTATTCTTGCAACGTAATACTTTCTTTGTCGGTCTTTCATCACTCATTCTCTCCATATGTCCAAGCCATCTTAAGAAACCTCTTTTAATTTTTACTTTCTCTTGCACCAAATTCTTCTCTTACAAAATCATTCGTCACCCTATCACTCCGTTTTTTCTCAATCATACTTGGTGGTAGACACTTCTTAGAAAGTCCATTTTAACGTCAAAGTGACACACATTTTTACAGGCACTGAATCAGAGTGTAAAAAAGCTCTACGCAAACCTAGGAGGGAAAAAATGTGGCCCATTGTTACCGGCGCAGTTACATAGTGTCTGTGGGTACAATTTGAAATTGCGCGTATTGCACGGACATACATTTTTCAAAAACAAAAGGAAAACCTGAATGAGGACAACAACTAGAAAATTTGAATAAAACATGTCTAACGGTTATTTAAAAATAAATGACGAGCGTTCGGAACCATTTTTCAGGTATTTACACATGTAGGGCTTTCATCGGTCTGTAGTTCAGTGGTAACACTTCAGACTCGTAAATGGAAGATTGTGGGTTCGAATCTCGGCGGAGTACAAAAAATATACTATTTGTATTTTCAAATTTGCTCTTCGCTGGGTTGAAAATTTCATACACCTTTATCAAAGACCGGTCATCAAAAGGCCTTACAGCAACTGGGGCTTGAGTATTGGCAGTTTGTGGCAACGACAAGCCATTAAGTTAGAGAGTTTCTCCAGGCACTGAGTGGTACTGATCAACAGGTCATCTCCTTCATCAAGCCTGCAGAAACCAATGAGGACACGGTCATCAGCATACGCATAACTCCGCATGCCACATTCCTACAGCAGGTGATCGATACAACCAATGTACATGATGAAGAGGATTGGGCCAAGGACTGAACTTTATTTATCAATAATAAATTACTAAAAAAAAAACACGCACATCTGTTCAATTGAATTCATAGTTATATCAAATGGACTTTCACTGCGTGAACTGAACTAGAGCGCTCCATACCCTAAACCTGTAGTAAAAAAAAACTTTTACTTAATGGTATAAGTAAAAGAGTGACAGTAATACAAAAAATTGGGATGTGTTTATTGATTGATTATTTTTAATGATGCAAACTCAACAGCATCATTTTCTTTAAATCGCAATATTTTAAGCTTTATTTTAAACCTTAGTTTAATTTAACCCAATGCTTAATTTTAAATTCCCTATACATCTATAATCTAAATTGCAAGGATATATTCATTTAAAGTTCTAAAATGCATGCCCACAAACAAACACGTGTAGTTCGCGCTTACAAATGCTGACTGTGTACTTACAAATAAAATCCAAACCTCAAATGAAAAAAGCCCTACAACTTTTGCCGACCTTCCCTGACACAGGGGTGACATTGGCAAAGTGAACCATTTTTTACAGTATGGGTGGTCAGCCTCATACCAACCTATAAGTCAAGGAATACATGTACGTAAATATATGATTTTCTAGGTCGGGTAACGGTTTCACTTAGATAGGAATTCGCAATGAGTCCGAAGTTTAGTAATTAGGTCTAAACTTTGTGATCAGTATTCCAAGTAGAAAACGTATAAACTAAGCCACAGTGTTTTCCCAAAAATGAGTGTTAAACCAAAACGCTACGTAGAGACACTGTTTACGTTTATATGCATTTTGGTAAGATGCTATGGTCGAGTGTAAACGTCTTGTTTTACACTTGGGCTAGTGTATACCTGCAATGAAATAGTCTTGCTTTAGTAAGTTTGCAAACAGTGAAGGTTCGGATTACAACCGATGATGATGATGATGATGATTTGTCTTTGGCGCTGATTCCTGAGAAATTATCACCGCAAGAGTCTTGCTTTGGGGACTGATTCAGCATACACTAAGGCCCGGTATTTTCAACTTTAGCACATGTGACTTTAAATTGATAAACAAAAAACTATCCACACGATTGACATAAGTACATACGTCCTTTTCTTTTTAGTATAAAGGCGCGATGCTAACGTTTAAAATACTGGGCCAAAGCAATTTCCCGACAAAATTGTATGGATGCAAATGAAAGTAATTTAGTTTAATTTTTGCTCAATGACACACAGTATCATGCGTGCTTCTAACATCCACATATGGCTTGGAGACAAAAGGGCTCACTTAGTATAGCGCCAACAGACTGAGAACGTGCCAAAACGCCATTGAAAGGAGGATGTTGGAAATCAGCCTCAGAGACCGGGTTCCAAGCCAGGAGATCCGTAGACACACTGGTGTCACTGATGTCATACAAGCGAGTGGCCTGCTTAAAGTGGCGCTGGGCTGGTCACGTCGCAAGGCAAGACCATGATAGGTGACCGAAAAGGATCATCCAGTGGCGACTGCTCCAAGCGTATAAAACCGACCTCTGTAACTCTGTCGCCATTCCGCTAAGAGTGGCCAGAGCCTCTGCAGAGTTGCCTCCATTATTTCCTATCCTGACATAACTCTTTCAAGTTCTTCATATCCATCACCTTTTTCATGCATTTTCTTCTTTTACGCTCACTTTGTATATCCCATTCTTTCACAATCTCCTCAATCTGATCACTCCAAATTTTTCTCGGTGGCCCCTTCCTCTTTTTCCTTTCACACTTCCTTTGTATACATACTTTGTCAGTCTATTATCAATTCATTCTTTCCACATGCCCAAACCATCTCATCACATTATTTTGTACCTTAACTTTCACATCCTCTTTCAAATTACATTCTTTTTTTACCCATTCATTCCTAACTCTATCCCTCAGAGTTTTTCCTGTCATGCTTCTCAAATGCTTCATTTCCACGACCACAGAAGAAAAATGCCGTATCAAAAAAATCTGAAATTTTCCTCTGTTTATTCGAAGTTACTGAATCAATGTTCGGCATGCACCACAACAAGCCAGTAATTGATTTTCCTTTGCGAACTTGATTAAGGCGACGCCTCGTGAATGAAACGTTATTACAACGTAGGGGAGCCTTAGCATGCGCGGCCTTAATATGGGGGAGCCTTAAATTAGAGCCAAGGGACCTCTGCGGTAGGTACACGGGATGCACAAGACGCTACAATAACATACACAGAGCATACAACGCAACTAAGCTACACATAAAGTGTTACTTCTTGCCGTGTTATCCCCGAAGGGATTGCATATGGCTGTACTGTACTGTATCCTGCCGCCGTTCCACTAGGGGTGGCCGGTACCACCGCAGATGCGTCTCCACTTTTTCTGTCCTTGCATACCTCTTTCCTCTCTTCAACATTTATTACTTTCTTCATACATACTCTTCTCTTATTCTCACTCTGCAGGTCGCATATGGCGAGTGAACCTATTTATTTTTACAGATTGTAAGAGGGCCGGCTTACGCCAACCGCTTTCAGTGGAGTGGGGGGTTTACCAGCTCCAGAGATGGCTGGTACTCATTTCTTGTGATGGCTGAGTAAACCTTTTTTTAAGGTTTGAAATAAACATCGAAACGGGAAATCATTTCTGACACCCTCGGCGGGATTCGAACCCGAGCTTTCGGCAAAGAATGCAAGCACTCTACCAACTGAGCTATCGATCGAACAAATGCGTTACGTAAAAAATGATAATTCTTAATCTAAATGACAGTCTTGCTTGTGCAATACTATTTTGATATACGGAAGAAAAAATGCCCATTTTGTATGGTTTATGTTTTGATGTATTCGTATTTTCATGCAACTAAACAACACATATATTGTAACTTCTTGGCACCTTGACCCCGAAGAAGGCTCATGTCACGAGTGGTACCTAAATCATTAAAAAAAAAATTGCAAGTAAGGTTGCCAGCCTTAATATGTCAACACTTTCAGTTGAAGAGGGGGCTTCCCAGCTCCCGAGCGGGCACAATTTTTTTTTTAAATGAGTGAAACCATATTTTTTTCTTATTTCAAAAAAATAGATTGGTGGAAGCGAATGCAATCACCAACCTATTTTTTCCTTTGAAAGAGGTATTAACATTATCAATTTATAATTCATTTTTCCATGTTTTAAATAGATGATTATAAATTAAAAATTTCCCAATGACATCTGTTGAACCAGTGTTGAAGTTTCATCGATAGGACACGGCGCAGGCGGGGTTCAAAGTGTCAATAACGCAAATTCAAGTGCCAACACCTGAGCCCAGCGACATTCTGCCGGGTATCTAAATAGAAGGTTGTGGGTTCGAATCCCGGCAGAGCACAAAACATAAATATATTTTCAAATATGCTCTTCGCTGGGATGAAAAATTCATAAAACCTTTACCAATGACCGGTCACTAAAAGGTCCATCCAGCCTTACAGCAACTGGGTCTTGCTTGAGTATTGGCACTTTGTAGCGACAACCATGCTCGTATACACCTCTACGGCACTACAACAAGTGTCATGGACAATAGAGTCTCTGAAATCTAGGGAGTCTCTAGGATGTCTTTAAAAAAATTGGAAATTATTTCTTAGATTTCTGACACCATTACTGAGCATCGAACCCAAGCCCTTTGACATTGAACGCGAGAATTTAATGGAGCTCAACAACGTTATCTTTATATTTTAAAATCATTACCGCTTCCAAAGACTCGTTATGATAGTCGTACATACACAAAATAAAAAACGTTGGAAATATTTAAAAAATGAAAATAATATATAAGACGAAGTCGTTTTCTTCTTACGTAGGTTGCCAAAAATGTTTATGAGAAATAAAGAATTTTCATCAAACCTCATATTCTCAGTCATATTTTTAAAATGAAATAAAAATAATACCACGTAAGTATATTTTTTTAGCATAATACGAATATGAAAAATATGTATACTGTAACTGTAACTGTAACTCTGTCGCCATTGCGCTAGGGGTGGCCAGAGCCTCTGCAGAGCTGCCTCCATTTTTTCCTATCCTTACATACCTACCTCCTTCAATTCATTCATATCCATCACCTTTTTCATGCATATTCTTCTTTTACGCTCACTTTGTATATCCCATTCTTTCACAATCTTCTCAATCTGATCACTCCAAATTTTTCTCGGTGGCCCCTTCCTCTTTTTCCTTTCACACTTTCTTTGTATTCATACTTGTCAGTCTATCATCATTCATTCTTTCCACATGCCCAAACCATCTCATCACATTCTTTTGTGCCTTAACTTTCACATAAACGCAACTAAGCTACACATATAGTGTAACTTCTTGCCGCGTTATTCCCGAAGGGGTCGCATGTGGCGAGTTGAACCTATTTATTTTTACAGGTAAGGGGGCCGGCCTTACGCCAACCACTTCAGTTGAAGTGGGGGTTTACCAGCTCCCGAGAGTGCTGGTACTTATTTCTTGTGAAGGTTGAGTAAACCTTGCCGGTATTTTTATTTTTTGGGGTTTGAAATAAACACCGAAACGGGAAATCATTTCTGACACCGTCGGTGGGATTCGAACCCGAGCTTTCGGCATGGAATGCAAGCACTCTACCACCTGAGCTATCGACCGAAGTTCACATCCTCTTTCAAATTACATTCTTTTTTTACCCATTCATTCCTAACTCTACCCCTCATATGGATACAAAATACGTGTAGCTATGCTGTTATTGCAATATAGAAACACCTTCCTAGGATATCGAGAGTCAAAATAAAAGGAGAGCTTGTATAATGAAGGTTATAACTCTGGATGAAATGAAAGAAGTATGTAAGGACAGAAATAAATGGCGGTTGACTGTAATGTTGGCGGCTAGGTCTAGGGTGTTTTTAAATTAGAATTTTGCTGTAGGTATGTTTTAGTTTTGATGTCCATACATCTTACTATTTGTTGATTTAAAAAATGTAATTTGTTGTGTATGTTCCTTGACTTATAGGTTGGTATGCGGCTGACCACCCATGCTATAGAAAATGGTTCACGTTGCCAATGTCACCCCTGTTTCAGGGAACGACGGCAAGAGTTGCAGGGTGTTTGTCCATTTGAAATTTGGTTTTTATGTTGTAGGTTCACATGCGGCATGTGCATGCGCGAACTTGTACGTGTCTGCTTGTGAGAATGCACATAATGTGAATCTCCAATGTAACATATCTTTACAACCTAGATTAGATTAGATTAGTACCCTACAATTTTGCTATTTTGATAGCACCTCTAGCGACAGATTGTAAACACGCAAAAACATATTTTTTACAAATACATGATTTTATTATAGAGAGTCCGTGTTGCTCCATTGCTTTTCTTTTCTATAAACTGTGTACGCATGCAAACAATGAACCTTTCGAGGGCGCTTCTCGTTTTGTTTTTTGTCTCCCTCGCACTTGTTTAGGTACTTGAAATACATCCGTTCCGTTTCCTCATTATATTGAAACACCAAAATTAGGCTCTCCCATAGAGGGAATCCAACCCTAGCCGCCCAACTGCTGGCGCAATCGCTCTACGATATCGATTTTTGAATGGCCAATACTTCAAAAAATAACACTAGAAAAGACTAGCAACTTTCATAAATTAGAGGTCCGCACGTGAATTGGTATAAACAATATTGTGTCGTCACCTTTCTAGGGAAAAGGCATACAAATATGTAGCTATTGCTTACCAAGAACAATACTAGACTGACGTTTGCTCGCCGAGAAAAAAGTTCCGACCTCATTTTTATTCAACACATTTTTTTTTTTTTTTTTTTATTGTTTAAACAAGAATACAACAGCATTGAATATAATTTTGTATACATATATAAGATATTTTTTACAATTCATGTCGCCTATTACTGTATTCTACAAATTAATATTTTAAATTACAAATCATGCCAGGTAAATAAATAAAAAGTAAAGAAAAACAAAAAGAAGCAGCATCAAAAACCAAAAAAAAAAAAAATACACAAATCAAAACAGAATAAAAATAAAAATAAAAAATAAATCTCGTCCTCATGATGGGATAAGGAAAGAAAGGTCAGGAGAAAGGGAAGGGAGTAGAAAAACAATGCGCACACCAAACACGTCAATGATGATTAATAAGCAATAAAAACAAAATAGGAATTGAGAATGATTAAAGAAATTAGAAATGAGATTCAAAAATGAAATTCAAATCCTGCTAGATTCAAAATCCTCTTTTTCAATGACTGTGCAGACAGAAAGAAAATGTCCAACTTAGGATCAGTCCTTTGGACACTATTTACTGCAACGCAGGCTCTACTTATAAAAGAATTTTGCTTATAATTTGTCCTGGCTGCACCCACATAAAATAAGGATTTGTCTCGATGAGTTCTGATTGGACAATGAAATGGAAGGAGGCTTGTGAGAGGTGCACTATCGATTTTGTTATTAACTATCTTATATATGAGAGATATAACAAGAAATATAACAAGACTATACTAAAAACTTATCAACTTTAGTTCAAAGATTCATCACATTTTACAACATCCATATGAGCACTTCATGGTATATAATTATGTTGGTAACGACTAACGACATCTGTGTTTACACGCTCTAACTTCCTTCGCACCTTATCAACACAGATTTCACTTCGGCCTCGATCACTCCATCAGTGTTCAAATCGTCCTCAAAATGATCGCACCGGCCGGCCGAGTGAATGTTCAACATTAAAACAACAATAAAACACTTGCAAATCTCTTATCACAACTTTACTTTTTTTCTTCTTAAAATCAATTAAAGAATAATTCTTAAGTGTTTTTATTTTTATTGACAATTTATAAACAGTGTTTTTGTGATTAATATAAAAATGGATATCAGTGAAGATCGTCTTTGCAGTCCGCTTGTTTTTGTCGAGAACACCGTGAGTATCGATTTTGTATTAAAAAAAAAGTTGAATTATGAATTGCGTTTTTTTTTCAAATATTTGTACCTAACGTGCAATGTAGTTCTAGACCGATCCGTAGGCTGTAACTCGAAAATCAGAAGGTCGTGGGTTCGATTCCCGGTGGAGCACAAAAAAAATATTTGCTGCGTTGAAAAAACATGTGTCTTTACATGGTCTTTACCAAAGATCCATTCAGCATTACAGCAACTGGTTCTTTCTTGAGTAATTGGCGCTTTCTATAGCGACTATTCCATCTTATCATACAAGGAAAGATTAAGAAGAGAAGAACTCAAAAACTGTGAATAGATCGTGGCTGAAAAGCCTAGGCGACAGTGTTTTGGCAAAAGCACAAAGTTAAGAGCCGCAGCATTAAAAGTAAAAAAAATCATGATAATCGCTGAACTTTGTTAGAAGTGGCACTGAAAAAACAATAACAATAAGAAGGTAGCGACGACCAAGCTCGTAGAGAGCTCTGTAGGTGTGATTCTAAAAAAAAACAGCGCTCACCAAATACATCATCGCATCATAATATTTATGTTATTAGTATTGTAAATTATGATTAATTTAATCAATTATTAGAATCAAATGTGTTTTAATTAATTACCTAATTTCGAAAATTTATTTGTAAATTTAAAATTCATGCGCCATATACATAAACATGCAGGTACAATTACTCGCCACATGTGAAACCCTTCGGGGATAACGCGGCAAAAAGTTGCACTATATGTGTAGCTTAGTTACGTGTGCGTTGCGTTGCGTTTGCATGATGCGCGTCCACAAGAAAAAGTGTGTAAGTTCGCGTTTACAGATGCTGCATGTGTACCTTACAAAATCTAAACCAAAACTCAATAATGCCGCCTTTCCCCGAAACTGATGACTTAAGAATTTATGACGTTATTCACGCACAGCAAATCTATGGCTGAACCATCACCTAGGTCCTAGAGTGATATTTATTAACAAAAAAACGACGATCTGTAGATCAGCTATGGTTACAATCACAGATCAAAAAATAAATAAAAATGTATTCCTTTATCTATGGTTACAATGGAATGTGAATAACTGTGTTAAAAATAAAATTTGATCTCACATAAGAAAATATATATTATTTCAATGTTTATAAATAAATAAATTTTGTATGCAAATAAGCTAATAATTATCTGGAGGTTTATCGTATTTAATGATAAATTTGAATACCATACGTTCATTAGCATAAAATACCTACACTTAGCTACCAACTGACTAAAATGATGTGCGTTTAGTATTGGCAGTAAAATATTACGTAATAAAGCATGGTCTATTCATAGTAATGGCATCTAGAAGCTAACGTTTCGGACTCGAAATCGGAAGGTCGTTGGTTTGATTCACATTTTTTTTTAAAAGCTGCTACTTTAATTTCACTATTACCCTCTATAATCTAAGTTGTAAAGATGTTAAAGGTCCATCCAGCCTTACAGCAACTGGGTCGTGCTTGAGTATTGGCGCTTTGTAGCGACGACCAAGCTCGTAAACAACACTTCTGCGGCACTACAACAAGTGTCATAGACCCCTAGAGTCTCTGAAATCTAGGGAGTCTCCCGCACATGCATGCCCACAAGCAGACACATGTAAGTTCGCGCTAACACATGCTGTATGTGTACTTACAAAATTAACCTAACCTCTCATGAACATAAACCTGGCAACTCATGTCGCTTTTGCCTGAAACTGGGTGGCATTGGCAATAGTGGACCAAGTTGTTTTAGCATGGGGGTCTAGCCTTATACCAATTTATTAGTCAAGGACCTGGTGCTTTAAATTTCGGTTATTTTAATCAAAGTTGCAAAGATATATTCACAATTAAGATTAATATGAAATGAAAACCCATAGGTTGGCGTGGGTAAGTTCACGCTTGCACATGCTTTATGTATTCTTACAAAATTAAATCAAATCTCAAATGAACATTATACTTGCAACTTTTCCATCCTTCCTTGAATAAGGCTGTCATTGGTACAGTGAACGAAATTTTAAAGTACGGATAGTCAGCCTCATACCAACTAATTTAGCAAGGAAGTCAAGGAAACATGTTGTATGTTTCTTGCGTAATATAAGATTACGTCAACTAAATTCTAAACACACGCATTTCTGGTTTTTCCTATAATAATATTAAAATTTATTCAAAGTTAATTCCATATAACAGATTATATAACCTACTTATAGATAAGACACCATTACTGTTCAAGGCTGACACATGTGGTCATTGACACACAAATTTCTTACTTAAAAGACAAATACATTTCAAATGTGGTGAAAATATGTGATATCACTTGGCCGGACCAAATACAAGGTCGAGGTTTCATTGAATAACTTTTGAGATTATCGCGTGGAAGGTGGATGGATGTATAACAAGAATGCATTTAAGATTGGGTTTTTTTATATTGTAGGTCCACATGCGGCATGTGTAAGCGCGAAATTATGCGTGTCTGCTTGTGGGAATGCATTTAATATGCATCTCAAATGATACATATCTTTGCAGCTTAGATTTAGATTTATATTTAGATGCATGTATGAGGGAGATAAATAGCAAGAAGGTAAGCGTTAAAGAATTGTTTATGTCTTGCGTTCATACGAGGCAGGTAACATCGACAGTGAGGGTTAGCAGCAGTGCTATGACAAGTTAAAACAACTACCACGTCGAAGCCATGTCAAAGTGACAGCGCATTAAATTTTTTTTTTAACTTTACCAAAATATCCTTAGCGACAATATCTCACATGATTTTCAAGAAAACAATCACAATTCAGACAGGATGTACTACATTAATATTATTTAAATTATACGGCTGATATTTACATTATAGATTAAAGTTATGACAGATGCCGTCACCGGAGCATTAGTGATCATATTAATTAAAGGTAAAACTGAATAAGTGACATTTGCAGCTAACATGGGTTTCTCAGATAAATTCACCTACTTCCCTATTTTCGAAAAGAGAAAACACTACAAAAGTTTATAAATCCTGTAGTTTAGAAGTTTTTCACGAGCACTTCTTTATAATTTGTCCACTTTTATGTAAGAATTTGCACCAAATAATATGTTTTAACCGCCATTTCTCAAATCAGTAAATCACATTTTGAACGCATTTCTGTCCAGGTTGGTGTCTTCCCAAAAAACCTTATAAATAGAAAGAAATCCAGATAATCAGGAATCATATTTTTTTACTATTGATGACATCCCATAACCGAGGGCGAGGGATCTTTGATTTTGCAGAGCCCAAAGACATGTCTTCGATTTTTAAAGAATATAGTTGAAACTTACATTTGTTGCTTTGAAATTCTCTCGTCATCATCGTAAACACACCCTGAGCGGGTTCCTTCTGCAGGACCCCCTACAGGTCTGTAGGTTCTGCAGATCCTTCTGCAAGTCCTTCTGCAGGTCCTTCTGTAGGACCCCCTACAGGTCCTTCTGCAGATCCTTCTGCAAGTCCTTCTGCAGGTCCTTCTGCAAGTCCTTCTACAGGTCCTTCTGCAGGTCCTTCTGCAGGTCCGCACTAACACAACACAACTAGCTGTCACTTATTTTATCCGGCCATCTTGATTTGGGTCGTCTACCTACTTGCATAGTGACACGACTAAAGAAATCAAACATAAACTATTGTCCGCCAATTCTACATACTTAGTATGGCCATTACGCACTAGACCAGTGATGGGCAAAGTACGGCCCGCGAGCCAGCTCCGGCCCGCGAAAGCATCCAATCCGGCCCGTCGACTATCCTTCGACATGAATAGTATATGGCCCGCGATAATTATATTCTGACGGTCCAGAAATATAAAGTAGATTCTACTCAGTTGAATAATAGACGCATCGGTAAAGGAGCCAGCTAGACTAGCCGTGTACTTCATGGTTCGGCGATGGAATTGCGGAAGAGCTCAATCAGAAACCAATTTTACCATTAACACCTTTTCGCGCTTCTGAAAGTTACTTCGAGCTCGAACCTGCATTTGAAAATATTATGACTCTGGATGTGAAAGAAGTATGCAAAGACCGAAAAAATGGCGGTTGATCTGTAATGCTGGCGTTTAAGGCTGAGGCTTTAAAAAAAATCACTTTTTTTATAGAATATGTCAAGAATATATCAATAATCACGATAATTTTAATTTTTATATTGTACCAGTATTATTATTTTTATTTTTTCTGTAATGTTAGAGATTAAAAATTGAATACAGATTTGAGATTTTGCACTCAATGTAGTTATACTTATGCTAATTTTTTTCTTAATAAATGTTTATACATTATGAATTATAAGTAATAGTTGGTGGGATAAACAGTTAAAATGTCGATGTTCTATTCATAAATTTTGGCTAAGTCGATCTCCTCAAAAAAAAGTATGGGCACCCCTGATAAATATCTTCAAAATGTTTGTAAATCTTTGAAACTTTGGGTATAGAGAGATTCATACAAAGACAGCACACACCAAATAATCTGGAATTTATTTATTTATAAAAAAACCCTCATATTAAAAGTTCTGTTTATGATAAGCAATCTTCCATAAAAGTAGCACAAGATGAGGAATAATATAACACGTTTTCTAGACAGTTGTAAGATGAAACTCTGTGTGTGTTACTTTGTACGTCTCGCTATCTTTTAATAGTTTTGCGATAAGAGAAGAATAAATAGTTGAGAGCAAACCTAGCTCTTGCTTACATTGTAAATAGTTCAAATGTTAACCTGCCAGTCTGATGTCATGGTTAAACAATCAAATACTGATAGTATGAAATGAAAACCATATTATAACAATCATTCGCTGCGTTGAAAAAATCATAAACCTTTACCAATGACCGGTCACCAAATGTCCATCCAGCTATACAGCAACTGGGTCTTGCTTGAGAATTGGCGCTTTGTAGCGACGACGACCAAGCTCGTAAAAAAGTCGATCTAGCTCAATTTGTAGAATGTTTGCATTCCATGCCGAGAGCAAGGGTTCGATCTCAAGGTTTACTCAGCCTTCACAAGAAATGAGAACCAGCTCTCTCGGGAGCTGGGAAACCCCCACTTCAACTAACATTGGTTGGTGTGAGGCCGGCCCCCTTATCCGTAAAAATAAATAGGTCCCGCATCGCCACACGCGACCCCTTCGGCGAGAACGCAGGCAAGAACTTACACTATATGTGTAGCTTAGTTGCGTTTTTTTTTTAATCATCATGAGCTCCAAAAGCCTGGGTGGGCCTTAGTTTAATTCAGAATTCTCTTCCACTCGCCCCTCGATTCTTCACTGTACATATGAGATGTAGGAGTGAGCAATTCTCATTCCTCATTGTTTAGCCGAAGTACCTACTCGTAAACCGATTTTGATCATGAGTTCGGAATTTTTTTAATGCAACCAGCTAACATTAGAAATTTCCTAATCATCAGATTTTTTTTCACTGTGTAAACAGATTAACACCAAAAAATATAATAGATGCCAGTATGGCTAAAAAAATCTTGTGGTATATTTGTTCGAGCACAAAAAAAGAAATAAATAAGTGAATTGAAACTCTGTTTTATCCATTTGAATTAGAAATTTCCAATTACGTATGTACATGTTGAAACTTTGAAAAAAGTTATGAAGTTACACGGCCGCGTAGCTAAAACAAAGGCTTAGCCTAGCGCATAATTTGTAATTGGTTTCTAAAGACCCTCGTTACATAGACACGTGTCGAAAATTCACTTATCGAACATCCATGCAAAAAACGATTCCAGCTTCATTGTTAGAGTTTGAAATTTCGTAGGATTTTAATGCAGGCCATCTCAAAGACTTATAAAAGTGTTTGGAGTCCTCTATGTGGTTAGTGGGTGTTCAAATATCCTTGCCTGACCGCAGGACGAGGGGTGAAAGGGGCAGAGCGTGCGGCCGGGTAGATAAGAAAAGAGATGCGGGTTTGTTCCCAGACTTCCAAAATATAAAATTCCCACGAGTTAAAAATGTTCCAATTTCAATTAATTTTCTTCGTCATTCTTCTGTTTTCTCATACATTTAGATATTTTCTTCAACCTATTGATTTATATTGTAAGTTGAAAATATGTTTTGATACTAAGGATTCATATTTAATGCAAGCCAATAAGCATTCACTCGTATGTTCGCGCTTACACATACTGCATGTGTACTTAAGAAATAGCTCAAAACTCAAAATAGCATTAACCGTGTAACTATTGCCACCTTTCCCTGAAGCAACGGTGGCATTGGCAAAGTGAACCATTTGTGTACAGCAGCAATTCCTTGACTTATAGGTTGGTATGCGGCTGACCACCCATGCTGTAGAAAATGGTTCACTTTGCCAATGTCACCCCTGTTTCAGGGAAGGTCGGCAGGAGTTGCAGGGTGTACGTCCATTTGAGATTTGGTTTTTATGTTGTAGGTTCACATGCGGCATGCGCAAGAGCGAACTTGTACGTGTCTGCTTGTGAGAATGCATGTAATGTGAATCCCCAATGTTACATATCTTTGCAACTTAGATTAGATTATATGGGAAGTCAGCCTCGTTCCAACCTAAAGGTCGTCGAACATAATAAAAAATATTTTATTGCAAATAGTTAACCGTGCTTCAAGATGAAGTATTTTTTTCAATTAATATCTCAATTGTTTCCAAAAGACAAAGGTCAAACTTTTCATTGTAGCGCGTTTCGTCTCCACACAAAGCACGTGAAACATATGTTTTTCTACTCCCATTTGGTAATTTACTAATTACAAAACGGCTAACGCAATCACAATGCCATACATTTCTACACCCGTTGCATAATGTTACATTATGCAACCGGTAACCGTGTTAAAATGAACATGTGCGCATGCGCATTGTCAGAATTGGAACCATTTTTTAATTTCAAATGTCAACCTTGTATGGGGGTATGAAGACCTGTCAATCCAAGATGTCCGCAAGCGATCAGCTGATTAGGCTTCATACAATATTAGTGATATTCGGTAGGTAGGAATTACCGTGGTGATGAGACTTTCAGCCCTGTTCAGATGAAAATAAATAAGTATATTTTATGTGTAGAGTCAAATAAAAATTGTTAATAGTGCTAAAATTTATCGAATTTATTTATCGGATTGCTCCAAATAAAGCTTTCCTTTTTTCAATGGAAAATAAAAGGCTTGAAAGGAAAACAATACAAAAAATTTCACCGCAAAAAATAAACAAACTTAAAAAGTTACTTGGTTAATAGGTGAGTATGAGGTTGATCACCTATGCTGTACAAATTTGGTTCACCTGCCAATACAACTGCAGGGCATATGTTTATTTGAGTTTTGGGTTTGAATGTTTAAGCTTATATGCAGGATGTAAAAGCGCGACCTTATACATATGTGTCGGCTTGTGGGCATGAATTCAATATGAAACCTAAATATAATTTATTTTTACAACTTAGGTTAGATTAGATAATCGAAGGGAATGATAAATCACACGTTTTGACAAAGGTAAGGTTTTAATTACTTCAAATGGACGAGTACATTATAATGACTATTATTCACTATTTTGTTAATTCTCGCATGGTCGTAGAAAAAGTATTGTATGCCACTGCACGTAATTAGTCTTTGTAACACTCGTGCTTTCTATTGTGCCATTCGGCTGCGCCTCATGGCACAAACTAGCACTCGTGTTAAAAAGACTATCATTACTTGGCAGTGGCATAAATAACTATTTTGATACCTGCCATACAAATCACCATATTATTGCTTTTGAACGTTCTACAATCTAGGTACAGTTTCGTACATACTCTTTGACCGTCCTTTCTATTCAATGCCACCTCCCTAGCTGGTGCTAAAGTTGGTCAAACTTTTGATGGGAACTCGTACATGTAAACCGCAAGACAGACACCCTACATACAGTGAGCCAAACCACATCCTCTCTAGCATCAGACTGTCGGCCAACTTGATGTCACTCACTAATGACCTATGTGAGTGCCAAGAAAGGTGTTTCCAAATCGCGATGTCGATTTGTGATTGCCTGCGTGTCCCACAATCATAGTCTGTAACTGTAACTGTAACTCTGTCGTCATTCCGCTAGGGTTGGCCAGAACCTCTGCAGAGCTGCCTCCATTTCTTCCTATCCTCGCATACCTCTTTCAATTCATTCGTACCCATCACCTTTTACATGCATTTTCTTCTTTTACGCTCACTTTGTAAAGTCTGGCATACAGTAAAAGAGGATGTGAAAATAAAGGTACAAAAAATGTAATGAGATGGTTTAGACATGTGGGAAAAACGCACTATGAAAGAGTGACAAAATGTTTATATACGAAGAAAATGTGAAAAGTAAAACCGAGGAATGAATGACTTTATCAGATTGGTGAAATCGCGAAAGAATGTGATGTAGGTACAGAGTGAATTAAAAAAAGGAAATTACCTCCACTTCAACTGAAATGATTGGTGTGAGGCCAGCCCGCTTACCCGTAAAAAAATACGTCCCGAATCGCCACATGCGACCCCTTCGGAGATAACGCAGGCAAAAAGTTACACTATATGTGTAGTTCAGTTGCGTTTTTCTTTTAATGTATGAAAGAGGTGATGGATATGAATAAATTCCTAATTCTCGTGGCACGATCTCTTACAAAAACTGCCTCCGGATCTGCTGCATCTCACTATGTCCTACAAAACAATTGTTGTTTTTTTAAGTATCCAGAATTATTCACCCATTTCACTCTCACTGTATGCAGTTTTCAAATGTTCATTTTCTAAGGTGAAAATTACTTTACTCAGATCTCCATTTACCCGCTCCACAAAATTCAAGATATACACTTCCATTGTTCGGCCAGTTGTGTTGTACAGATACGAAGCCTGGAGTCTGACTCAGTAACAAGAGAATTCTGTCTAGGTATTTGAGAACAAAATGCGTCGTCGCATTCTCGAACCTGCATTCGAAGGTGACAGTTGGCGTATCCGGACCAATGTGGAGCTGAGGTCCCGGTTTCAAGACCCAAACACAGTGTCGGTAATGAAATCAAGAAGATCCCAGTGGGCCGGACATGTAGCACGTGCAGAGGACTCCAAAATCATCAGAACTGTCTTGCAAGGTGCCACTTCAGGTGTTAGACCACTCGGACGTCCAGTGCCGAAGCCGACGCCGAAGTTCTGGGAGTGAGGGGACTATGGAGGGGAGCAGCACAAGACAGAGAGTTCTGGAGGATTGTGGTGCGGGAGGCCCTGAGCCTTCAAGGCTTCTGAGCCGAAGAAAGTAAAGTAAAGAGATCTCCAATACTGAGATGCACATTTAGTTAATTAGTATCAGTTGTCAAAAAAGCGTTCATGTTGAAAGAGATGGCTGACTGCGTCACCGACACAATGATTGTTAGTTATGCGTGGACCCAACACGGCACCTTCACTTACACGCAAACAGTATCGCTTTACGAGTCTACACGCGAGACTTTTAAAACGTCACCCTCACTTGCTATATCGGCGCTTTAGAAAGGGTTAACTGCGCCATAAAGACGCAAAGGCTACACGTTTTTATTTTGCGTAAAACTTTTAAGAGTGTGTTCTGAAAAGGTACGTAGGAATTCTAAGGGAACATGAAAAAATCCCGTAGGGAAAATGGCAAAGTGAATTACTTTATGAAAGTAACTTGTTTAGCTTTCTTCTCTCCATTTGTAATAGCTTAGTTTTTTTACTTTTTTTCTGTCTCTACCACCGCGTATCTCCTATGGCAAAAATATTTTTCTTAGCTCAAGTTTTTTGGAGTCTCTTTTTGCTTATTTCCTCCTCGCATGGTTTCCAGATTTTGGTTGTTTAGTTGCAATGCCCCAGCTGGACAGAGGATACCTTAAAATGTTAGCGATGAATGAATTGCGTAGACTTTACTATACTAAAAATGTCGTCTTTTAAATAATCTTATTAGATGGTCTGTTATACTACAAAATTAAAACTACAATTCCCAAATCAACAAGAAAACTCTTGTCACTTTTCCCTAAACCAGGGATGACATTCGCAAAACTGAGCTAAAATTTATAATAGGTCAACGTCATACTTACAAGGCCAATGAACATGAAGTTTTATATTACAAAATCTGTATTAATTTGCAAGTAGTCGTTACTTCATTAGTTATTACTTTGTGACCGGTCCGTAGTCCAGTGGTAACACTTCCGACTCGTAAATGGAAGTTTGTGGGTTCAAATCCCGGGGGAGCACAAAAAATATACCATTTCTATTTTTAAATATGCTCTCGCTGGGTTGAAAAATACGTAAAACCTTTACCAAAGACCGGTCACTAAAAGTTTCATCCACCCTTACAGCAACTGGGTATTGTTTGAGTATTGGCGCTTTGTAGCGACGACCAAGCTCGCAAAAAACATCTCTGCAGCACTACAATAAGTGTTATAGACCCCTAGAGTCTCTGAAATCTAGGGAGTCTCTCGCACAGGATTTCTTAAAAAAAAAAAAAAAATTGGAATATTCCGATGCGGTTTTTTGAAGATGCCTTGAATGACAATGGGGGGAATTGACGTTTTGGTGAATAGTGCTTCCTTGTGCGGCTTCCTCCGCGCCCTTGTACCGGATATTAGCATCGGTGTCACTTACCACTACTCCACTACCCCAAGTGACAAGTATAAAACCTTACCTTCACACTCAATACTAGCGTTTACCAAAAAAAAACGTGAAACAAAAATACTCACTGTATGCACATTTCTAGTCCTTATACATTTGTTAGAAAACGCTATGGTTGCGTTAAACTTAACGTTTTATACTTGGAGTGTATACGAAATGTGACGTCATATTTTTTTAGCAATCGATGTATAGATTTTAGACAGATAGTGTTGTGTTGCAACTGGACGTGTGCTGTAGTAGGTAATTAAAGATAAATAAACTAGGTACTTGAAGATTAGATTATTTTTATGCGTATATTTCTTAGATTTACAGATAACACTTACTATCTACTTGTGTTTACCTTGATAGGTCTAGAGTTTTTTTACTTACCTTTATTAATACAGGTATATTATGTTCATTTGAGGTTTGGATTTTATTTGTAAGTACACATTCAGAATTTGTAAGCGCGAACTACACGTGTTGATTTGTGGGCATACATCTGAGAGCTTTAAACGAATATATCTTTGCAACTTAGATTATAGATTATTATAGATATAGTATATTGTTATGATTTTATTTGGGCGCTTTTTTTATTTATTTACTTTTCAAGATTTATTTTACACAATGTTGATTTACAATGTACTATTCACTTTCCTATCTCTTAGTTTATGGACTTCACGGATCAATGTTTCAATCAACGTGGCCTGCACACAATTGCGGCTCACATATATATGCGCTTATACGGACGTTTCTCGATTGTTCTCGATTTCTCGAACATAGGGGATGATTCCATACCAGAACGTTGTTCCACCAGCGTGATTAGGATCACGTATGCACTAATACTACCATACGCTCGTAACCATATAATCCCTATCGAATATTTGGTTCGTGCCTTTTGTATTGCCAGCCCCCTGTTGTGGAATTCCTTACCGCACAAGTTGTGGAGAAGTCAATTTTTTAATGTCAAATTTAAATGCGTTTCTGTTTAGGAAATGCTATGGCTCTTAGGCGCGGTATTTTCAACGTTAGCAAAGCGATTTTATACCATATGAAAAGGACACACATATCGCTGCTTAGTTCTTGTTTACCGTATACGCCATTGAGAAAATTTTACATGAGCAATGTTTGCATGTGTACTGGACCAACGTGTCTTATAAAAACAAGAAATTTATTTTAAAAATATGTAAAAGAACTCTCACATTATCGAGTTTTACGGTTTTTCTTAGCTCAGATTGTGTAGAATTTGATTCTTAAGACAAATGCATGGAAAAGTCATATTTGACAAGATTGGCGTATACGGTAAACAAGAACTGGGGGAGCGCAATGTCACCAAGTTTCAGGGAAGGTCGGCAAGAGTTGCAGGGCTTATGTTCATTTGAGATTGGGTTTTTATATTGTAGGTCCACATGCGGCATGTGTGAGCGTGAAATTATGCGTGTCTGCTTGTGGAAATGCATTTAATATGAATCACAAATGATACATATCTTTGCAACTTTGATTTAGATTTAGATTAGAGCTATGGTCGGGAGGACAAAGCGGTGGTACTCTATTTTGTGTTTTTGAAATCAGTGCCGTACCAAGATTTTCTTTCGATGTTGTAGCCAATACATAATTCTGACTAAATAAATTCCTTTTTATTTATATTAAGTACAATTCCACGAAACCCATTGCAATCCAACAAAACACTTTCACAGAAGTATTTTCTCGAAGTTCTCTACAGTTTATATGGCTTGGACCAAATCCAATTTTAAAACCTCGTTCAGCGAGAATCTGATAACATTTTGAATGATATTGGAATTTTAAGCACCTTATAAAACTCAGTAATAGAGTAAATTCAGTACTTGCGTTTAAAATTGTACAAATGCCCTACAAAGAATTACGCATCTAAATCTAAATCTAAGGTGCAAAGATATGTATCATTTGAGATTCATATTAAATGCATTCCCACAAGCAGACACGCATAATTTCGCGCTCACACATGCCGCATGTGGACCTACAGTATAAAATACCCAATCTCAAATGAACATAAGCCCTGCAACTCTTGCCGACCTTCTCTGAAACAGGGGGGACATTGGAAAAGTGAACCATTTTTTACATTATGGATGGTCAGCCTCATACCAACCTATAAAACAAGGAAAACAAGCAATAAATTACATTTGATAAATAAAAACTGAACAATTAAACAGTAAAAATTAAAACCTACCAAACATATTCTATAAACAAGTAAAAAATATTTTTTAAAAGCCTCAGCCTTAAACGCCAGCATTACAGATCAACCGCCATTTCTTTCGGTACTTGCGTACTTCTTTCATTTCATCCAGAGTCATAACCTTAACGTATGATTGTCATTTTATACATGTACTTCTTGAGTCTAATCTAATCTTATCTAAGCTGCAAGGATATATATCATTTAAGATGTATGTTAAATGCATTCCCACAAGCAGACATGTATAATTTCGCGCTAACACATGCCGCATGTGGACCTACATTATAAAAACCCAATCTCAAATGAACATAAGCCCTGCAACTCTTGCCGTCCTTCCCTGAAACAGGGGTGACATTGGCAAAGTGAACCATTATTTACAGTATGGGTGGTCAGCCGCATACCAACCTATAAGTCAAGGAACATACATGGCAAATTACATTTTTTAAATCAATAAATAATAATATAAACATGGACATAACAAAAAACTAAAACATAAAACCAGTGTGAGTGTTTATTACATATAACATATTCTAATAGAATTTATCTAATCCAATCTTATCTATGTTGCAAACATATGAAACATTGAGGATTCACATTTTATGCATTATCACAATGTAAAAATCCAAATCTCAAATGAACATACACCCTTCAAGTCTTGCCGACCTTGTATTTTACATTTTCTACAGCATGAGTGGTCAGCCGCATACGAACCTATAAGTCAAGGAACATACACGACAAATTACATTTTTAGAAATATACACATAATAATATATATAATCATCAAAACAAATACGAAATTCCAATTAAAAATAACTCTAGCCTATATAATTGGAAGTTAAGTCGAGACGTTTCACCAAGGGATCGCAAACATGTGAATACAAGACGCACATACAAAGCTATAATAATTATACATTTAAGCTGATTAAAGTAAAGTACATAAGTCACGGTTTTTAATCGATTTTATATATGCCACAGATGTTGCACGTTTACCCTTTATAATAGCAGTAGGGTTTTAAGCGTGTACTAAAGGCATTTGCATAGCTACACACATAAGCAGTTTCTCGTGTACATTTTGTTTACATGTAAGAAGTCTTAATACGATTGCGGTCACAGGAAATGTCAACCTGGGATAAACCTAACTATAATATAAGTTGCAAAATTAAATTAAAATTTAAGAGTCACTTTTCTTACCCTCAAGATGTTCGGGTTCAAACCAAGGACTTCTTGGCTAAAAACAAGGCACTTTGCCAACTGAGCTATCGATTGGAGTCCCTTATTTTAATGTATATATACTACAATGATTTCTTCGATGAGTGCTGTTTTTTTGTAAATCACACTTTAAGACCTCGTCTGCTACATAGACCGTCGTTACAAAAGAGATAATAACGCAAGCACGACCCAGTTGCTGTTAGGCTGGATGGACCTTTGGTGACCGGTCTTAGGTAAAGGCACATGAATTTTTCACCCAGCGAAGAGCATATTTGAAAATATGAATGGTATATTTTTGGTGCTCCACCGGGATTCGAACCCACAACCTCCCATTTACGAGTCAGAAGTGTCAACCATTAGACTACAGACCGGTCAGACTGTACGGATCTTACCAGTTTATTCGTCGGTGTTATGGCCGAGAGGGCCAAGTGGGCTGATCTTTCTAGCGTAATTGGAATAGAATAACGTTGTTTCGATCCCCGCTTGAGTCATTTGACCATAACTTTGACCCTGGTTCAACAGATGTAATTGGGTAATTATTAATTAATTAAAATAAACAATGAATTATTAATTGATGATATTAATACCTGTTTCTGGCCAAAAAACAAAAAAATCCAGCCTTTCAAGAAGTAAAAAATCTTCATCTCCGAAAACAGGGAAAATCCGCATATATACTTCTTTTCACAGCCTTTAAACTAAAAAAAATGCTTCAGTAATGAGATTTTTTATTTATTTAATTAAAATCATAGTTGAGAATGTATGTAAAATAGCAAAATGCATTGTGACATTGATGCATCCACAATATGTGCGCAGTGCGTCCACAGGCGTCTCCACCTGCCTACTGGTTGAGCGGCCACAACTAATAGTACTCCATCCATCATTCTGTGTTTCAAATTTGAATTTTGAATTTCGAATCCCTTCCTACCTACCACAAACAAAAATAAATGAATACCGAATAAGTTTGAAATAGGAAGTGTCGATGTGTAAATAAAGAAACTACCTACCATGGAAAAATAAACACTTTCGATGTGTAAATTTAAATTTCGAATCTCAATAAACATACCAACTGAAATAAAAACAAAAGAATAACATTAAACACGAAATCTTAGTTGTTGATGTGTTAATTTGAATTTTAAAGCTAAAATAATCTGTCAATTAAAAACAAATGAAAAGGAAAATGAAGTAGCTACCGTATAAATTTTAATTTTGAATTTAAACAAGAGAAACCAATAAGTTCGAAATAAGAAGTGCCGATGTGTACATTTGAATTTGGAAGATAAATATAGCTACCTTTCTAGTAATTACAGAGCCAAATAAAGATGATACATATAGATAGGTACACACTACTAAATTTCAATTTTGAAAAGAAAAACTTCCGATTTGTGAAACAAAATGAGTGTATTTCAACTACCTAAATGGATTTGTTATTTGTTTTTTTTTTTTATTATTAATTCTCAGCGGGCAACCTTCACTAGTCTACGAGTATGTGATATGAGTACTAAGCAACCAATAGTAGAATGTTTGAATTTTTTTTCACTTTGCGTAGGTATTTACAAAGTGAAAATTGTTTTTTAAATATTGGTATGAGGCTGACCACCCATACCGTAAAAAATGTTCACTTTGCCAATGTCACCCCTGTGTCAGGTAAGATCGGTAAAAGTTGTGGGTCTTAGGTTCATTTGAGGTTTGGATTTTATTTGTAAGTACACATTCAGAATTTGTAAGCGCGAACTACACGTGTTGGTTTGTGGGCATACATCTGAGAGCTTTAAATGAATATATCCTTGCAACTTAGATTAAAGATTATTATTATAGATTAAAAATAGCTTCTAATGAAACACAAAGTTATATTTATTCCGTTTGTGTTTGTCTTTTCCGTAGCAACCCAGTGTGTAATTTATGGAGAGGCTGTTTCAAATTCACAGAAAATTAGAGTAGATACCTTAGTACAAATTAAATTTCAAAAAGAAAACCTAGTAGGTATACCTGCGATTCACATTTCGTACACCGAGCCTACAATTTAGAATACTCGATACTAAGAGTAGGTATTATGAAAAAACTTGTACCTACCACGGGTACTGACCGGCCTAATAGAGTCAACGCACCAAAAAAATAAGTATTTGCTGCATGAAAGAATTTAATAAAAATAACTGTTGTATACCTACATAAAAAAAAAAAACGCAACTAAGCTACACATATAGTGTAACTTCTTGCCGCGTTATCCCCGAAGGGGTCGCATGTGGCGAGTTGAACCTATTTATTTTTACAGGTAAGGGGGCCGGCCTTACGCCAACCACTTCAGTTGAAGTGGGAACTTCCCAGCTCCCGAGGGGGCTGGTACTCATTTATTGTGAAGGCTGAGTAAACCTCGCCGGTATTTATATTATGGGGTTTGAAATACACACCGAAATAGGAAATCATTTCTGACACCCTCCTCGGTGGGATTCGAACCCGAGCTCACGGGGTAGAATGCAAGCACTCTACCAACTGAGCTATCGACCGGACATAATTTCATTATTCATTTTTATATTTTTAAGTATAGTATTTCATTGTTGACGTCATAATACATTACTTAAGGTGAGATGCACACGTTCACAGAGCGGTACACAAAGCGAAAAACTTAAATCATATGTAAACTCCAACGCTAGCTAGAGGTGCTGCTTTAATTTCCTTAAAAGGCAACTTAGCTACACATGTAGTGTAACTTCTTGCCTGCGCTATCCTCGAAGAGGTCGCATGTGGCGATTCGGGACCTAATTATTTTTACGGGTAAGGGAGCCGGCCTCACACAAAACACTTTCAGTTGACGTGGGGGTTTCCCAGCTTCCGGGGGGCTAGTTCTTATTTCTTGCGAAGGCTGAATACACCTTGCCGGTATTTATTTTGGGTTTGAAATTGACACCGAAACGGGAAATCCTTTCTGACACCCTCGGTGGGTATCGAAGCCTTGCTCTCGGCATGGAATGCAAGCATTATACCAACTGAGCCATCGACCGGGCTTTTTACGAGCTTGGTCGTCGCTACAAAGCGCCGATTCTCAAGAAAGACCCAGTTGCTGTAAAGCTGAATGGACCTTTTGATGACGGGTCTTTGATAAAGATTTTTTAATTTTTCAACCCAGCGAAGAGCAAGTTTGAAAACATAAATGGTATATTTTTTGTGCTCTGCCGGGATTCGAACCCACAACCTTCCATTGACGGATTCGAAGTGTTACCACTGGACTACGGACCGTTGTAAGATTCTTTATTCATTTTTATTATAATATTACGGTTGAGTGAACATTTTATACTGAAGTGATAGGTTGTGTTTATTATATTTAGTCAAGCAAATGTTACGAAAAAAAACGCCCCCCTTAAAAAGGGCTTTCCGGTCACCTAAAAAAATCGTGCTTTCTATTGTGCCATTCGGCTGCGCCTCATGGCACAAACTAGCACTCGTGTTACAAAGACTATCATTACCAGGCAGTGGCATAAATAACTATTATCATCTGATGAGTAAGCGATCCAACATGGCCGCTCATGCACAGCTGATAGGACAGTCAAATGTGCTCCTTACAAATTTAATGAGCCTTTTGTACCTTATTTTAGCGAGCTCGTAGCGTTTACACTAGACTACGGACTGGTCAAATAACGCTAATAAAAAACAAGTTAAAAATATAGATTATGACACATAAAAAACTATGAATAAATCCATAAAATACACTTGAAAATGACAATTCTATATCAATAGAATAAATAAATAAAAATTTCAGTGGGTAGGATTTATTTCTTATATTTCTTATTTTCTTAAAACTATATCTTTGCAGAATTTAAATAGATTACCCATGAATTTTACATCAGGGTTATTTGAAACATACTCGCACGTCGATCGATTTTCGAATAATCGAATGCCATTACAAAATGAAACCTCTCTGTGAAATTTTATTGACAGACAATTAAAAAGCATTCCACCAAAATGGCGGGAACAGTGATCAAATTAAAAATGATGTCAAAATTAAATTGAAATGTGTGAACGCGACCTTACACGTGTTTTCTTGTTGGCGTGGACAAACGTGTGATTCGTATTGTTAAAACGTATTTTCAACTTATGTAGATTATAGATATGTTCCTTGAATTAAACATTGGTACGAGTGTGACACTTTTTTAATGTTACTCCTGTTTCAAGGAAATATAATAATAATATTAGGATGATTTATTTGGTGAGCGCTGTTTTTGTGTGTATCACACCTCAAGAGCCCTCTAAAAGGCGACAATGTTTAGTTGTTATCTTTTTAGAGTACACATGCAGCATGTGTAAGCGCAAAATGGTACGTCTTTAAAATGATTTTATGCTTTCACGGCCGGCTTCAGATGCTTGAAAACTGTTTTTCCGGGTTTTGACGAAGCTGACAATTCTGTCAGGAATGGAAGTGTGTGTAAAAGGAAGTATGTGAAACAAGAAGAATGGAAATTTGCGACATGGAATGTTAGAGAATGGAATGACTGTAAAGAGAATGAAATTTCTGATATTATGGAAAAGAGAGGAATACAAGTGATGTGCGTGACTGAAATAAAAATGATCGGGGATGGAGAAAAGGTATTGAAGAATGAGGAGTATTTTATTTGGAGTGGAATTAAGGATGGATATAAAAGACAAGGCGTGGGAGTAATTTTGAGCGAACGGGCTAAAATATGTGTAAGTAATTATGAAAGAATATGTCCTAGGATTCTGTTGGTAAGAATGAGATTAGGACGTATGAAAATCCTACTGGTAGCTTGTTATGCTCCAGTAGAATCTGATAGCAGAGAAGAAAGAGATGAATTTTGGGAGAGTGTAAATAATGTACTAAGAATGAAAGAAGAGAATGAACGAATTATTCTATTAGGAGATATGAACGGATGGATTGGTATGAAACGAGATGATTGCGGAAAGGTTGTGGGACCGAGTGGTAGAGGAATGATCAATAATAATGGACGAAAGCTTGTCAACACATGTATAGAACACAGACTTTTTGCAACAAACACCTGGTTTAAACACCAAGACTTGCATCTCTATACATGGCAAAATAGGGCAGGCAATCGAACAATTATTGATTATATATGCGTGGATGAAAGAATGAGAGGATGTGTGAGAGATGCAAGAGTGTACCGTGGAGCTGAACTCAGCACAGACCACTATTTGCTATGCGCGAGAATAATGGTAGGGGATTGTAAAAAAGGAAAGAAAAAATTATTGTTAAGAATGAAAAGAATAAAAGTGGAAAATTTGAAAGATGACAAGGTGCAAGATGAGATTCAAAGAGATGAGGTCAAAGTGAGATTACCAAAAGATTAAATATGGATGAACTACAAAAAATGAAAGATGAAGGATGTGTGGAAAAAGTGTGGCAAATGATGAAGAAAGAACTGACCGAATCTGCTAGAATGACATGCGGAGAAACAAATGTTGGTAAGAAAAAAGGTGATGCCTGGTGGAACGATAGAGTGAAAGAAGCAGTAGAGCAAAAGAAGAAAGCGTATAAGAAATGGTTGAAAGATAAAGGTAATTTGAATTTGGAAATGATGTATATAAGGGCAAAAATGAATACTAAAAAGCTTGTGTATGAAAGTAAGATGGAATTAGAGAAGAAAAATAATGAAAGGGCACAGCAGGACTTCCACACCAACAAAAAAATGTTCTGGAGTTGGGTTCGGAATAATAACGAAAGTGTGGGAGCAACAACTCCGGGCATAAAGAATGCGCAGGGAGTCTTGCTGTGGGATGAAGACGATGTATGTAACAGATGGAAAGAATACTTTGAAGAAATATTAGGACAGGGCGAAAGAAATTTATATGAATGTGACCCTACAAATGAAAGTAATGAGGATATTTTGAAAGAGGAAATAAAAGCAAGCATAAAAGAGCTGAAGAATGGAAAGGCTGCAAGTATGGATGGATTGAATGCCGAGATGTTAAAGGCAGGAGGAGAATGTGTGGTAGAGTGGATGTTTGAATTATGCAAGATGTGTATGAAAGACAGGGTAGTACCGATGGACTGGAGAAAGGCGGTCATTGTCCCTATTTACAAGGGTAAAGGGGACAAGAAAGACTGCCGTAACTTTAGGCCCATTAGTCTCCTTAGTATACCTGGGAAAGTCTTATGCAAAATTGTCATAAAAAAAGTGAGAATGGCCACCGATCACAGGGTCTCTGATATTCAATCTGGTTTTATGCCAGGACGAGGTTGTGTGGACCAAATCTTTACTCTCAGACAGATTGTTGAAAAACATCTGGCTGTGGGGAGGGTGGTCTACGCAGCCTTCGTGGATCTCGAGAGGGCCTTTGACTCGGTGGACAGATGTATGTTGTGGAATGTTCTCAGGAAGTACGGTGTGAATGACAACCTTCTGAATGTGATACGTGCCATCTATGAAAATAGTTCGGCATGTGTAAGAGTGGATGGGAGATATAGTGACTGGTTTGATGTATATAAGGGAGTGAGGCAAGGCTGCGTGATGAGTCCATGGTTGTTTAATATAATCATGGACAGTTGCATAAAAGAAGCTGGAATATCAGAGAGCGGAGTGAAAGTGGGTGAAACAAGAGTTGAAGTACTTCTTTATGCTGATGATGCTATAGTTTTAGCTGACTCGGCGGAGGAACTCCAAGCGATGTTAACCAAACTGAATGATGCATTTTGTAAAAATAGCTTGAAAGTGAATGCGAATAAGACAAAAATATTAGTTTTTGACAGGAATGAAGTATGTGAGGAACTTACAGTTAATTTGAATGGAAAAAAAGTTGAAGTAGTGAATGAGTTTGACTATTTAGGAAGCAAGTTTGAGGCGAATGGTAAGATGACGAAGGAATTAGAGAAGCGTGCCAGCAAAGGAAGATGCGTGATAGGAGCGTTTGGTAGAATAGCGAAGAATAAAAGGATACCAAAGAAAATGAAAATGGCGGTACACAATTGTATATTGTTGCCGACCCTGATGTATGGAAGCGAGTCATGGACGGTGAATGAAAGAGAAGTAAATAAGGTATGCACCGTAGAAATGGCTCATTTAAGAAGTATGACAGGAAAAACACTTAAAGATAGAGTGAGAAACGAATGGGTTCTGAATGAATGCGGAGTAAAAGAAAGCGTGAAAGTGAAAGTTCAAAGAAGTGTGATGCGATGGTTTGGACATATTGAAAGGATGAATGAAGACCGACTGACAAAAAGAGTGTATAAAGGGAATGTAATAGGTAAGCGTAAGAAAAGAATGGATTGATCAGATAAGTGAGATTGCGAATGAATGGAATTTACAGAGTGGAAACAAGAGAAGAGCATGCATGAAAAGAGTGATGAAATTAGATGAGATGAAAGAAGTATGCAGGGACAGAGTCAAGTGGAGGCACTTATGTGGAGGTACTGGCCACCCCTAGAGGAATGGCGGCAGGATAAAAGACAAGACAAGACCGTGGTCGATTGCATTATTCTCTTCTTTTTTATTGTTAACGTTTCTTTACTATGCTCTGGATTACTTCGTCAGATTTTTCTTTTTCTCTCCGCATTTTCTTGTTTAAGTGAAAGTAAAAGAGAACTTACAAGTTACATTTTGATAACGAAACTTAACGGCCACTCAATTAGACATAATATCTTTCTTGGCAACATGTTTAAAGAAAAAATCTTGAAAAAAACGAAAAAGAGGTCACCCAAGAACTGTTTCAGGATTTGAAGCGGCTCTCAAATATTACCACCAATTCGCATTTCAAAAAGATCGCAACCAACAGAGACAAATCGCTGCCTTAGTTCTTGTTTACCGTATAGACCATTCAGCTAATTTTCCATGAGCAATGTTTGCATGTGAACTGGACCAATGTGTCTTATGAAAACAAGAAATTGATTTTAAAAATATTTAAAACCACTCTCACATTATCGAGTTTTACGTTTTTGCTTAGCTCAGATTGTATAGAATTTGATTCTAAAGACAACTGAATTAAAAAGTCACTTTTGACAGAATTGGTCTATACGGTAAACAAGAACTGGGGAAGCGAAATGGCTAGCTCAACAAGGCACTGCCTTTAGAAGATGATGATGATGGAGCTTTCATTAAATAAGTGGATGCTTTCCTTCAGGGATGTAACCAACTATTCAGTAGGGTGAAAAATGGCGGGAAAAGAAATAAAAATACTAAAAACGCGGGTGTCTACCTTCCATAATAAAAAAACAAGCATGAACCTTTGACCCATAAAGTTCTTTTCGCTCATGGCCGTAAACTCGATTATATAACATTATGTTCATATTTACATGCAATAATTTACTTTCACGGTTATTCCTCTAAAAATTGCGTAGATTACTCGACCATCGCGTAAAAAGCGGGAAATGTATCTTCACTAAAACACTCAATAAAGGCGCTGTTCTACCTTCCATACATTTTTTACACTCGAGGTCCTGGACTGTTTTTCTCCGCGTCTGTATTTTCGTGTCCCATAGGATTTCCATACATTTGTAAGGGTACGACCCACAGAGGTAAACGTACCAAATTTTATTATGATAAAAAAATTGGTTCGACTGTATATTATTGTATTCTAAAGTAAGCAACTATAGTTGATCTACAATAATCTAAGTTTGAAAGATACATACTATGTAAGATTCGTATTACACGCATTTCCTCTAGCAGACACGTATACATTCGCGCTAACACATTCCCCATGTGGACTTACAACATACAAACACAATCTCAATTGACTAAAAGCCCTGCGACTCTTACCGACCTTCCCTGAAACAGGAGTGCCATTTGTAAAGTGAACCATTTTTTACAGTGTGGATGGTCGTTCGGATGGCTCGTCCGGTCGATAGCTCAGTTGCTAGAGTGCTTGCATTCCATGCCGTGAGCTCGGGTTCGAATCCCACCGAGGGTGTCAGAAATGATTTTCCGTTTCGGTGTTTATTTCAAACCTCAAAATAAAATACCGGCAAGGTTTACTCAGCCTTCACAAGAAATGAGTACCAGTTCTCTCTGGAGCTGGGAAACCACCACTTCAACTGAAGTGGTTGGCGTAAGGCCGTCCCCCTTACCTGTAAAAATAAATAGGTTCAACTCGCCACATGCGACCCCTTCGGGGATAACGCGGCAAGAAGTTACATTATATGTGTAGCTTAGTTGCGTTGCAAGTTGCATGGTCAGACACATCAATGGGTATATTAAGTCGCAGTAAGATCTAGGTATTTGAAAAACATACCTTTTACATTGAAGTACTAGGCGATAACCTCTAGACTTCGACTGGTTTAAATATACCTACAGGAAAGTATTTCCAATTCTTATTACATATATTTTGGATATCGACGGTTAAAAGGCAATAGGGCATAAGCGAAAAAATTAAATTGTTCAGGAGAGCAGTTTAAAGTTTGAGATTGCAGAAAAATAGCATAACTTTTTTTTATTTTTTATCATATCGTTAAAATCAAAACAGCTCTAAATAAAAAAAAATTAAGGCATTTATTGGCATGCCTATTAATGTAGTTTTACGATTTTGTTATGTCACAAGCGCCTTTAGCACAAAAAATGACAAATCTTGTCGGTTACACCAAAACCATTCTTCGAAAACGAAGTTGTTTGCTTGAGCATAAACGACAAAAAAAATCATCGTAAAGCTATGGGAGTTAACGCATTAAAAAGAGCGGAAAATTTTAAGTACGATAGCAGTTATAACTCATTTTTGACCAAAACGTCGCTTATTCTTACTTCCTTTTAACCGTCGATGTATTTAATGTATGAAACAGGTTTTCGGAGGCTTGACAAAATGTTGACAAAAATCTTTTAGATTGCTTGTGACAGTTTTAAAGAATGAGAGACATTTCAATAATTGAATTAGACATTTTTGTGTTTTCTTATTGAATGTACGTTCCGACCTACAATCATTTGACAACTTGTTTGATTTTTAAATAATATTATTTTGTCATCAAATATATAAAGAAAATCCACAGATTTTTAATCAGTCAATAAAATTTTGGCACAGCAAGAATACCTAGCACTCAATTATTGTTCACCTGCGTTTGTTCTTCAATTGTTAAATTGTCACTCATTTAATGATTAATTGTTTCATTCTCCATATGGGCCCAATAAACATATTTTAAATTTAGTATTAAAACATCAATGCATTGCACCTACTCATTTTTTTAACAATAATTGAATAAGATAAATTTATTGTTGGTTTCAAAATGTTTTTCTTTCAAAAATAAAAGTTACATGATTTCACAAAATAAATGATAAATATTTGAGGTGGAATAAAACCCTGTTACCGTTTTTTGTGATAAATTTATTTTGTAATTTTTATTATTCAAGAAAAATAACTTTGCGACATTAAACCACATGTATGTAGATAACTAAGTTTTTTCATAAAAAGTGAATTATAATACCTACTTTAATTAAGACAAAATCTTACTTACTTAAATAAAGAAAAAAAAATAACAACAAATTTATCTGTGTAACTTTTCAAATAAATGAAATATTTTCCATGATCTATTTTGAAATGAATAAACAAATATTAATAGTGACAGCACAAAGAAAATATTTATTTGAATAACACGGTACATTGAGGACATATGCACTGATGAGTAAAATATTTACACGGTTCATCAACTCTTCACCTCAAACGTTGATAATGTTTTCTACTAATGCAAACACAGCAAAAGCTTAAAAGACAACAAAATTCTGAAGTCTCACTGCCGGGTTGCTACGGAAAAAGCAAACAAATATTTTGTAATAGGTTGCTAAAGTCGCACAGAGTGAAGTTCGCGAGAAACGATATATTAAAAATTTGCTCCGAGTCTATTATCTAAAATTCCGGTGATTGAACTTAAAATTCTTATTCACCAAGTGACTGGAAGATTGCTGGTGAAACTTGGTGATGATGTGAGGATAGGGAGTCGCTTGGTGATGTCTCGTGAAAAGGTTTCCTCCATCACAGAGTACCGCTGTCTCTTGAGGGTGGAAACTAGGAGAGGACGACGTTGGAGAAGATCACAGCTCTGTCTCCAACTGGGAAACAAAAAGGCCCAGGTTCGAATCTTCTTCTCCATCTTTTCAGTGGCACCATTGTAACTAATCTAATCTATCTAAGTTGCAAAGATGTGTTACATTGGGGATACACATTGTATGCACTTCACTACGTACCTAATAAGGAAAAATAAATATTTGCTCAAGGAAAATCAAAATAAAAACCATTGATTGTATCACTTTGTATGCGCTAACACCACAACAGCACCTTCCTTCAACTGTAGCTTGCGTTCAGATTCAGCCGCGTAGATCTATAAAAAGATTTTCTTCCAGTTGTATTTATTGTTTTCTTTACTTTCAGCTGAGCTACAGTGGTCAAGATTGCAGGCGGATCCCGCCGGCCTTAAACAAGATGTACGGAGACAAGGTGGAGTGCTTAGATCTCAGGTAAAAGCCGATGATTCACTACCAAAACAGACCAGTAAAAAACTTTGTGATTAAACTCAACTATAGTGTTGATCTAAAAACAACAAATGGATAGAAGCTAAAACGCTCACGAGGAGCGACCACTGTTTTAGTGACCACGCTATCGCCAATTTGTGTAAAACGCCATGGTTGAGTATTCACGCAATGTTTTATACTTGCGGTAGTTACAGTTCTAGAAAGCTAACTATTACTTTTCGTACATGAATAATAGAGAGCTTTGAGAAATGACCCTCTTACTAGAAAAATCAAATTTAAAAAAAAACCCGCAAGGTCCGAAAACTGTCTCAATAAGGAGCATATTATGTGAGAAGCATTATTATAGATGAGATGTTTGGAGCATGAACGAAAAAAAGTGTACAACGGGAATGTCAAAGGTAAGAAGATCAAGGAACAAATTAATTGATCAAATACGAAAGATTTCAAATAACTGGAATCTGCAGAGTGAAAAAAAAGAAAAGCATGCCTGTTGAAAGTGATGAATGTCGAAGAGATGAAATAAGTGTTTAAGGATAGAACAAAGTGGAGACACTTCTGCGGAGGTACTGGCCACTCTTGGTGGAATGCCAACTACAAGTACAAGTTACGGAATACAATTTTAAATTATATATATTGAATATCAATTGATTTTATATCTTTTTTTGTAGTTTTTTTCGGTTCACACAGTGAAAGACCATTTTTTTTTTAGGATTGACAAAACACAGTTTTAATTCACTTTTTCTGCTTTTTCTACATTTATTCGCTCAAATGTTTTTGCCTAATAAGGCATTATATATTATATAATCAAATATTTGTAACAATTATGCTCGTGAAGATAGCCTTATTAGTCAAAAACGTTCAAGCGAATACATGAATAAAACGATAATTAAAACTGTGTTTTGTCAATCCAATTTCTAAGCATCAATTGATTTTATATTCCGTTGGTTTTGCCGTGTTTCAGCTTCAACAGTCTCCTCTCTTTAGAAGGTCTCGCCGGCTTCCCTTCCCTCCGTGACCTTGTGTTGGACAACAATCGATTGGTGGACGTGAGACCTCTACCGCATCTTCCAAAACTGGCAGCGCTTTCCCTCAACAATAACCTTGTGAGTAAATAGACGCATGGAAATCATTGAAAACCGCATTCAAGTATAAATTATGAATACTGGCTTATAGGTTGGTATGCGGCTGACCACCCATACTGTAAAAAATGGTTCACTTTGCCAATGTCACCCCTGTTTCAGGGAAGGTCGGCAAGAGTTGAAGGGTGTATTTTTATTTGAGATTTGGGTTTTTCCACATGCGGCATGTTTAAGCGCGAATTTATACATGTCTGTAATGTGAATCTTTTATGTTACATATCTCTGCAACTTAATAAGATTAGATTAGAATAGTATTCAAAGGATCAATCTACAATTTCGTTTTCGAAAATAAAATAAAAGTATGGAAACATAGAAAATCGTAATCTCCTGTATAGATCGAGCCGCAAATGTCGAGGTTCTTTCTCGTATGAATAGGTAGGTACTACCAAAGCTGAGCTCCTAAAATCTATCAAAAGGCAAGTATTGATTTATTTCCGCCACAATATATATCATATCTCATCTTAAAAAAAAAAAAGGTTCACTTTGCCAATGTCACCCCTGTTTCAGGGAAGGACGGCAAAATTTGCAGGGCTTGTGTTCATTTGAGATTGGGTTTTTATATTGTAGGCCCACATGCGGCATGTGTTAGCGCGAAATTATACATATCTGCTTGTGGGAATGCATTGAATATAAATCTTAAATGATATATATATTTGCAGCTTAGATTAGATTAGATTAGATTAGAAGGGAAGAATTGAGGGACAACGAGCTCTAGGTCGAAAAACAAAACCTGTTTGAAGAATTTGAGATTGTGGCTTGACTTCCTCTTTTTTCCAGCAGTATCAAAGGTGCAAAGTGCAATAATGATCACCAATCTTCAATCTTCTCTGTAGAGCAACAAGAAGAATCATGAGCTGAAGAAAATGTCTTTGTTTATCATACTTTATGATTCCATTCAATTTCACAAAAATATCTTTTAATTATTCAACATTTCCTATCTTTATTGTGGCATAATTATAGCTTATTATCGATTTGAGGTCAAAAGTTTATCTGGTGCTAATTTTAAACCTCACTCAAACATAAATATGTCTCATATAATCGAGTACATACTCGTACATGTGTGCACAAAGTTTCTGAAATGGAACAAAGTAATGAGTTTAGTAATTTTTTGGCCTAACCAATTCTAGCCCAGGCAAGCGTGTAAGGGAAAGACCGAGAAACAAATTGACTGATCAAATCGTAAATTAAATCTATCGAGTTCGCTCCGGTCGATAGTTCAGTTGGTAGAGTCCTTGCATTCCATGCCGTGAGCTCGGCTTCAAATCCCACCAAGGGTGTCAAAAATGATTCCCCGTTTCGGTGTTTATTTGAATTCTCAAAATAAAATACCAGCAAGGTTTGTACTGCAACTAAGCTACACATATAGTGTAACTTCTTGCCTGCGTTATCCCCGAAGGGGCTGCATGTGGCGATTCGGGACCTATTTATTTTTACAGGTAAGGGGGGCGGACTCACACCAACCACTTTTAGTTAAAGTGGGGGTTTCCCAGCTCCCGGGGGGGCGGTTCTCATTTCTTTTGAAGGCTGAGTAAACCCTGAGATCGAACCCTTGCCCTCTCGGGAGCTGGGAAACCCCTACTTCAACTGAAATGGTTGGCATAAGTCCGGCCCCCTTACCTGTAAAAATAAATAGGTTCCACTCGACATATCCAAAAACCTTCAAGGAGTAACACTATATGTGTAGCTTAGTTGCTTTTTGCGTGTGAAAAAAAATGAAGAGCATGCATTAAGTAAATAATGAGCGTCGAAGAGATGAAGCAAGTTTGCAACGATATACCTAACAAAGTAGAGATGTACCTGATGAGGTTCTGGCAGACTCTAGCGAAAGTTTTAAAGTAGCAACCCTGTATTTTTTGCAGATTACAAATTTGGAAGGAGTATTGAAGAGGATAGCTGAACAGTTACCAAACCTCACTTACCTCAGTTTACTCGGGAACCCAGCGTGTCCGGACCAGTTGTCGGACAGGGAAAAGGACGACGCTGATTATCAAAGATACAGGTAATGAATAAAGCATGTGCACCAATATAACACACTAAATTATGTCAGGAATGCAGAAACTTCACAAATTTGGAAACATTAGAGGGCGACTTGTAAATATTAGCTAATCAAAAAGCCAACCTAGTGGACGATTTTTGATGAAACATGCTTAGTATTGGATCACTTAATCTGCTTAACAGTGTGCTACTAAGCTGCACATACATTACCTATGCGATTTCATGCATTCGACGCTATTTTTTATTCACAGGTAAAAGGGCAAACTTTACGTACGCCAAAAGTTTCACTGCTCCCAATGGAGGCTGAATAAACATCCTGGGCTTGAAGTCTCATCACCACGGGTATTCTTACCTACCGAATATCGGTAATATTTGTATGAAGATCTGTCAATCCAAAATGGTTGCAAGTGAATAGCTGATTAGTCTTCATACAAATATTACCGATATTTGGTAGGTAAAAGTTACCGTGGTGATGAGATTTCTAGCCCTGGTTCCATGATTTAGACTTGAAGTAAGTATTGAATCGGAAAATCATGCCTGACACTCTTGCTGATGTCTTTTAAAAGGCTGGACGCAAACGCACGTTTTCCGTATTCGATTTCCTAATTCGTTTTCCGTATTCGGACATCCGAATGTATGGAATCAGTAAAAAATTCCATTCAGAAAAAAAGCGAACTTGTGCGTCAGTTAATGTGTTTTCTACTGATTCCATGCACTCGTACGGAAAACGAATTAGGAAATCGAATACGGAAAACGTGTGTATGCGGCCAGCCTAAGCAACATTCAACTACTAAATGCGTCTGGACCACGAATGACCATCCTTTTTTCCAGGTACTACGTCCTATACCATCTCCCAGGTCTTCGTTTCTTGGACTCCAGACGTGTAAGCGGAGCTGAGCGTGTCGAGGCGCGCAGGAGGGGACAGTTCCTGTACGTGAGGAGACCCGACCCTCCCCCCGCCACACGCGCGCCCAGCCCCACCCCCAACTCGGGGCTGTTCAGGGTGCAGGGGATGAGGTACACCGGCCTGCCCATAGTCCCCACCTCCAAGCCTATACACAAAGGTTTGTAATAGCCATCATTTTACACACTAAAAACAGGATTGGAGCCAACTCAGAGCCCTGTGAGACACCAGAGGTAGTGAGTTTGTAAGACACTATCATATTCACAAACACGCAACTTTCAGCATACTCTTGTTTATCGAATAATATTTTTTTAATATTACATAGACCGATAGACGGTGCACACCGATGATCAGGTAGGTACTTCACAAATATGGCAAATACCTCTGGATTGCTTAGGGTACAGGTGATGGGATACACTGCTTTGATTGGATTAGCCCACACTTCCAGGCCTGTACACAAAGGTCGATGATAGCCATTATTACTTTCTTCCATAGAATACATGGGATTGGAGCAAGCACAGAGCCTTGTTGTACCCTGTACCCCGAAAGACTGATAATAGGTAGGTGAGACACTATCAAAAACACACAACGCCTTTCCAGATACAAGGAAAATAATATCAGAGTCTCCGATGATTAAAACAATATTTTAATATTGTAGTGTTTTTAGGGTTCTAATGCTTTGAAAATTTTATATGATGGTCTTCTTTATTAAAACGGCCGGAGATTTATTTTAAATTAATGTATTTTACAATGGTTCACTTGTATGGTTGACTTTCGCTGACTTGGCCTGTAAGGGCTGATAGTATTTTGGAGACTGCCCACTTGCAGGCAATTCACGCCTTTTATAGCTATTACAATCAAACATTCTAGGCCTAAATTCGTCTGGAAACGTCATTGGAAAATCATATTCCACGAGCTTCCAATACAACTGTTATTTATATATTATTTCCGTACTCTAGGTACTTAATAATCATTCATCCTACAGCAAGAGTATATTATATACACCTACCCTATTTATTTTGTTTATACCTAAGTACTATTTTTTATGTTACTTTTATATTTACATAACAATATGTATAACTGACCATTGTTTTTTTTTCTTTTCAGGGGCTTATGGAAAGTGTCTCTACAAATATTCGGGCAAGCATTCTGAAGGAAATAGATTCATCTCTAACGCCGATCTGTGACCATGGAGTCGGAGCGAAAACCAGAAAATAAATTGGGAGATCACCCCGACGGGCTACTAACAAAAATTTGGTTCCGTTGCTCAGGGCCCTAGCCGCCAAGACTTTGACCCTACCAAGGGAACTTTGGAATAATTGTCTGACAGTAAAATTTCAACAAGTGTTTGATATTGTTACTTATATAAATCCTGAATCTGCAAAATTATAAGTACGTTTGTAGGGAAATTTATAAATTAGAACCTACTTTATTTTGAAAAAAAAACATTAATCGAAAGTAAAATAAGTACCTACATAATATCTCATTTTTAAAATAAAATGGCTAACATTTTCAAAATAGAAATTTAAGTAAAATTATTTTTTTAATAGATAAGTATCCTAATTTTTTTATAAATAAATCTTAAATACCTACTTTTGATCTGATAAAAGTACTTATGGTTAATTTCGAAGCAGTAAATTATAATAATAATAATAGGTACGGTTTTATAAAATTACACAAAAAAAACGTCTTACATGAAATAAAGTTGTAACATCACACGGCCGAGTTTTCATGGCTAAAACAAATCGGTATTTTGTTATTGGCTGCAAAAGATACTTACATGGACGTGTGACGTTTGCCCGCAAGAAAATTTCAAATTTTGAACATTCCTGCTACAAAAGTTCCAACTCCATTCAGTTACAAATATCTATAAAAGGTGTGAAATTAATCTATGAAAGTTATAGCATTTTAAAGTAAAAATATGTATTTTCAAGCTGTTTGGAAATTTAAATGTATTATTTCTATGAAATAAAATAAAAAACTACCATGCATTCAAAACGCCTTTCAATAACAATAAAAAAATATCACTAAGATCAATTAATATTTCAGGTAATGAAGCTTATTTCTCTCTCTATTATGGTGTCCAAATATTGAGTAATTGGTCTCAATTTGTTCCTTGACTTATAGGTTGGTATGCAGCTGACCACCCATGGTGTAAAAATGGTTCACTTTGCCAATGTCACCCTTGTCTCAGGGAAGGACGGCAAGAGTTGCAGGGTGTATGTCCATTTGAGATTTGGTTTTTATGTTGTAGGTTCACATAAGGCATGTGCAAGCGCAAACTTGTACGTGTCTGGTTGTGAGAATGCATGTAATGTGAATCTAATCTAATCTTATCTAAGCTGCAAAGATATATATCATTTAAGATTTATATTAAATGCATTCCCACAAGCAGATATGTATAATTACGCGCTAACACATGCCGCATGTGGACCCACAATATAAAAACCCAATCTCAAATGAACATAAGCCTTGCAACTCTTGCCGTCCTTCCCTGAAACAGGGGTGACATTGGCAAAGTGAACCATTTTTTACAGTATGGGTGGTCAGCCGCATAACAACCTATAAGTCAAGGAACATACAAGACAAATTACATTTTTTTTTAAATCAATAAATAACAATATATAGATATACATGGACATAAAAAAAATCATAAAACCAATTTCACTTTAACAAACCCTAGCCGCCAACATCACAGATCAACCGCCATTTCTTTCTATCCTTACATACTTCTTTCATTTCCTCCAGAGTCATAACCTTCTTCATACAAGCTCTTCTTTTATATGACTCTGGATATTCCATTAATTCGCAATTTCGGATATTTGGTCCATCCATACCTTTCTCGGTCTTCCTCTACCACGACATCCATCTATTCTACCAACATATAAGGTAAACGTACTAGAAGTTGACCATGCACTAGTAGTTGACCATTAGGCAATAAAATAGCTAAAATAAGATTTCCAGAGAAAATAATGGCTTTAAACTATTTGAGTTGAAAAGCTGCGCCATCTAGTGATTTTATTTTGAAACAGTCAGTTAAAAAAGTGGAAGTGGAAAGTGACAGTTGACATTTTTTTTACATGTGCGTGATTTTTTGGATTCTTTCGCTGTTTTCTTAAGGTTTTTGTTAAAAAAAATCAGCATAAATCTGCTTTTAACTGTTGGTAAGTGACTATGTTACTATTATACATTAAGGCAATGTGCTTTTTGATAAAATAAACTTTTTGTAAAATAACCTTAAATAAAAGAAACTTTTTGGGGTGGTCAAATACTGGATCTCAAAAAAATGAAATTTTTAAAAGTTGACCGGGGGGGTCAACTACAGATTTTTTTATGGGTTTTTATTTAACTTCATTTATGTTTCCATTTAGCATCTTATTTAGTTCTCTACACTGAATTTTTTTAAAAGTATTGTAGCACACTTGGTTTCAATGGTTGACCCCATGGTCAATTACTGACTACGCCGATGGTCAATTACTGAAAAAAAAAATAATCACCAAAAATATTTCTTACAGGTTACTTTTTCGAGCGAAAGATGGCTCCTGTCACAGTTCATTTCAAAAATATTCAGAAGAGACCATGGGGGCAGCTATTCAAGATGTTCAGCTACATCAAACCCCAACAAGGACAGCTGCAAAAATTTTTGGTGTCCCGTGAATTACCCTGAAGTACAAAGTTGAGGGCAAGTCACCTTTTCAAAGAAAAATGGGGCCTTCTTCAATTTTGACCACAACTAAAGAGGCTGAAACATGTCGATGGATTGAAAAAATGGCTGCAGCGGGTTTTCCTGTCACTATTGAAGAGCTAACGATCAGTGTCCAGCGCATAATTGGAGAATTAAAACGGTAGACCCCGTTAAAAGATGATCATCCTGGCAGGAGCTGGGTGAAAGGTTTCTTAAATCATAACCCAACAATATCGACCAGAGTCTGTCAAAATCTAACTCTATCAAGAGCAACAGTTACGGATGCTTGTGTGATGAAATGGTTTACCGAGGTATTCCAATATTTGAAAATTAATATTTTTTAAAGAATTTTGGATGAGCCTGCGAGAATTTTCAATTGTGATGAGACCGCATTTTTTCTAAGCACCAAAGGCAATAAAGTCTTGGCAAAAAAGGGAGATAAAGCAGTCTTTCAAAAAGCGAATTCTGATGAAAATTAACTTTTGACTGACAGTGCCAGTGGAGGACTGGCACTTACAACTGTTCTTTACAAATATAAAAGAATACCGCAAGAAGTGGCAGATAGGTAACTTTCCTTTGGAATAGGGAATAGGCAAAACAGATTCAGTTTGGATGACTTGTGAAGCGTTCTATGAGTTTGTTGCCGACATATTTCACCCCTGGTTGGTGAAAGCACAAAGCATCTTACCCGTAATTTTATTTATGGATGGACATGCCTCGCACGTAAGTCTCCAAAGTAGTCAGTTTTGTGAGACTAATTGTATCATTTTGATTGCTCTGTATCCCAACTCTACGCACTTTCTTCAGCCTTTGGATGTTGCTGTATTTTGTACCTTAAAAGAAAGCTGGAGGAAAAAAGTTCATGAATATCGAATTCAACACATAGATGCCCCATTGTTGCAAAAAAAAAATTTTGCTAAGTTACTTCAAGAAGTGATCAACTTAAAAGTAACAGAATCTATTTTGAGCAATGGATTTCGAAAGTATGGGTTATATCCATGGGATTCTTTAGCAGTAAAAGTACCTGGATCAGAAAGGCAACGGAAGAAAGAAGAAAAGGAGAGAGTCAAAGAAAATAAAACAATGGAAATGAAATCGAAAAAAACTAAGTATATCTACAAAAAAAAAACTACAAATATCTGCGGAAAGTTCAGATTCCGAAATTTACGTATCAGATTCTACAAAGAGTGATTGAAACGAAGAATCCGAAGAAGAAAATGTACAGCCGAAAACTCATAATTGTCTGCCTGTTAAGAAATACGTCAATGAACACGTTGTCTTTGAATACGAGGGAGAATATTTCCCGGGAAAGATAATTGATCTAGCGAAGACAACAGCCACAGTTTCTTCAATGAAAAAATGTGGACGATTATGGAAGTGGCCAGAGAAGCTTGATGTACTGGACTATAAGTGGAAGTCAATTGTGTCCCACATACAAGATCCTAAAAAGGTTAGCAAAACCCGGGACGTCTTTTCTATTCCAGAATTGGATTTTTTATGGAATTAAATTGTATTGCCCCGGAATGTGCTTAATTTTTAATTAACATTACTTAGTTGATGCTGTTTCTGATGTATTTGTGTGTTCTGTTTCTTAATTATGTATGATAAATAAATGTTAAGGTAAAACCACCAGTAATTGACACTGCATCAATAGTTGACACTTTGACAAAGAAACTGAAATAACAAGAATAAAACAAGTAACCAAAGATAGATATTGTGTTTATGAAATAGTATAGACATCTAGCGACACCGACAAAAACTATCCAAGGCGTCTTAACGTCATCGTCAGTCACAGCGTTCGATCCATGACGGCCGGTCGTGTTGCGCCATATTTATTGTTATTTTCTTGTGCAATTTGTTAAGAGCAAGCCGAAAGATTAATATTGGAAAGGTACGTAATCTTTTATAATTATGAATAAATATTAATTGGATCCTTTATATTAGAGTCTGAAGTGTGAATGCATGTCATTTAACATGACAAACAATAATTAAATATGTAAATAAGGGGTCATGTCATTTACTGATTCTTAAAACGACTGAAGATTGAGTAGTTGACATGTGCTGTCAACTAATGGATTTTCATGAAATTGATTAATATCGTATAATTGATGTGTCATCTTGCTGCTTATACATTAAATTACTCTATTATATCTTCTAAAATAATTTAAAACCGTTTTGTTCAGTAGTTGACAGGAGGTGGAACTATTAGAGATTTAGGTGTCAACTATCGAATTATTTTTCTTTCGTTTTGTAGATGCCACCGACAAAAAGAAACTATACTATGTCAACTACTGAAAATAACAAGTGTCAACTACTTAATATTTTGGTTTTTACTAGGTGCCAACTACTAAGTTACTACCCTCATTTTATTAAAAAATATATATAAAATACGCATCAGTTTTATTTATACAATTCTTGTCATATTCTGAAAGTGTAATATATTGCGCAAATATTACCAAGTAGAAACGCCCTGTAAGATGATTTCATACCAAACTATGTCTATAGACATACTAATAAACCCTTAAGGTGTCATCTACTGGTGGTTTTACCTTACTGTATCAAAAACTTTCAGTTTTAATCTATTTAATCTCTTTTATAACCCATGGTCAATTACTAGTACAAAAAGGGGTCAACTACTGAATTTTTCATTTTTTCAAATGGTCAACCACTGATACAGAGCCGATTTTTTTTTTAAATGATTTAAATGGTATTTCATCCTTGTTCTTTTTTTAAATTACCTCCTTGCACGTAATCTTAAAGGTATGAAGACTATTTTAAGGTATTTATTTAAATTATTTAGTAAAACAGTGAGTTGAACGCTTATTTTAATGTTTAAAAAATCCTTAAGAGCCCTACATACCCTGAATCTGCCGTTTTTGTATCTTTCACTTTATGATCTTAGGAAAATAGTGACAGTAATGAAAAAAATCAAGGATGTTTATTAATTTTTTATCTTAATTATAAAGCTTAAACAAAATATATAACTTAAAAATTACCACCACAAAAAAATATTTAAAATAATACGTTTTTTTCACTTCCGTAGCCACTGTCTCGTGTGTGCTATGTTTTGGAAATATTTTTTTTCTTTCTATTTATAGAACTATACATTGTCTAGTGTAGTATCGAAACAGTTTTTTTATAATGTCAATAGTTTTTGAGTAAATATGGAAAAACTGAAACTACTTGATGAATTCAATTTTAATTAAATCGAAGAACACAGTTTTTCCCCATTTACTCAAAAACTATTGACATTATAAAAAAACTGTTTCGATACTACACTAGACAATGTATAGTTCTATAAATAGAAAGAAAAAAAATATTTCCAAAACATAGCACACACGAGACAGTGGCTACGGGAGTGAAAAAAACGTATTATTTTAAGTATTTTTTTGTGGTGGCAATTTTTAAGTTATATATTTTGTTCAAACTTTATAATTAAGATAAAAAAATAATAAACATCCTTGATTTTTTTCATCACTGTCACTCTTTTGCTAAGACCATAAAGTGTAAGATACAAAAACGGCAGATTCAGGGTATGTAGGGCTCTTAAACGGTCAACTACTGGTACGTTTACCTTACTTTCTTCGTCAGTCTTTCCTCATTCATTCTCTCCATATGCTCAAACCATCTTAACAAATTTCTTTTAATCTTCACTTTCACACTTTCTCTTGCACCACATTCTTCTCTTAGAAAATCATTCCTCACCCTGTCACTCCGTTTTTTCCCAATCACACTTCTTAGAAAGTCCATTTCAACAGTATGGACTTTACTAATTTCACTTTCATTCACCGTCCAGGCCTCGCTTCCATACATCGATTGAATCTCCAATGTAACATATCTTTGCAACTTAGATTAGATTAGATTAGATGGCGTCCAAGGAAAAGGTGGCTGAAATGTATTGGCGAGAATTTATTCAAGAACAAAATTAAATAGAAAATTAAAGAGAAATTAGTCCTCAAAGAAAACAGAAGGACTTAAAAAAAAAAGGTACATCACTAGCTTCAGATTAAGATCGCTGGGGGGCCTGGTGCGGGGAAAGTCATGAGAGACCCCAATTCCCTTTTCTCCTACTTCCACCCCTTCATCCTCACCTACCATAAAAACGAGAGTAAAAAAATACAAGTTTTTTAATTGTCTTGTCTTGTCTTGTATCCTGCCGCCATTCCTCTAGGGGTGGCCAGTACCTCCACATAAGTGCCTCCACTTGACTCTGTCCCTGCATACTTCTTTCATCTCATCTAATTTCATCACTCTTTTCATGCATGCTCTTCTCTTGTTTCCACTCTGTAAATTCCATTCATTCGCAATCTCACTTATCTGATCAATCCATTCTTTTCTAGGTCTTCCCCTTCCACGCTTACCTATTACATTCCCTTTATACACTCTTTTTGTCAGTCGGTCTTCATTCATCCTTTCAATATGTCCAAACCATCGCATCACACTTCTTTGAACTTTCACTTTCACGCTTTCTTTTACTCCGCATTCATTCAGAACCCATTCGTTTCTCACTCTATCTTTCAGTGTTTTTCCTGTCATACTTCTTAAATGAGCCATTTCTACGGTGCATACCTTATTTACTTCTCTTTCATTCACCGTCCATGACTCGCTTCCATACATCAGGGTCGGCAACAAAATACAATTGTGTACCGCCATTTTCATTTTCTTTGGTATCCTTTTATTCTTCGCTATTCTACCAAACGCTCCTATCACGCATCTTCCTTTGCTGGCACGCTTCTCTAATTCCTTCGTCATCTTACCATTCGCCTCAAACTTGCTTCCTAAATAGTCAAACTCATTCACTACTTCAACTTTTTTCCCATTCAAATTAACTGTAAGTTCCTCACATCCTTCATTCCTGTCAAAAACTAATATTTTTGTCTTATTCGCATTCACTTTCAAGCTATTTTTACAAAATGCATCATTCAGTTTGGTTAACATCGCTTGGAGTTCCTCCGCCGAGTCAGCTAAAACTATAGCATCATCAGCATAAAGAAGTACTCCAACTCTTGTTTCACCCACTTTCACTCCGCTCTCTGATATTCCAGCTTCTTTTATGCAACTGTCCATGATTATATTAAACAACCATGGACTCATTACGCAGCCTTGCCTCACTCCCTTATATACATCAAACCAGTCACTATATCTCCCATCCACTCTTACACATGCCGAACTATTTTCATAGATGGCACGTATCACATTCAGAAGGTTGTCATTCACACCGTACTTCCTGAGAACATTCCACAACATACATCTGTCCACCGAGTCAAAGGCCCTCTCGAGATCCACGAAGGCTGCGTAGACCACCCCCCCCACAGCCAGATGTTTTTCAACAATCTGTCTGAGAGTAAAGATTTGGTCCACACAACCTCGTCCTGGCATAAAACCAGATTGAATATCAGAGACCCTGTGATCGGTGGCGGTGGTAATAATATTTTATAAAGCGTCTTGACTGGGTGGCTTCGAGTCGAGAGGCAGAAAGCTCTAACGTGCACACAGCACTGCATTTACGGAAGTGGCATTTCATCACAGCAGCGCCTGAAGTCGAGACACAGCTTCCTTAGTTCCGTGCAGCCCTTGTCTACGGATCCAGTGGCGGAGAGATTGCGAATGTGGAAAGAGGAATGCCCTGAGAGCTTTGTGCAGCCTGCAGAGAGCCTACCTCCAGGAAAGAACCTCGAGTGGCCCATGTGGAAATCCATGAACAGATTGAGGACCAATGTTGGAAGAGCCTGGGCCAACATGTTGACCTGGGGATTTCTGGGACGGGAGGACTCTACACTATGTGAGTGTGGAGCTCAGCAAACCATGGAGCACCTGCGGTGTTGTCCCTCCTGTCCGACAAGCTGCTCCATGGATGATCTCTTTGCGGGAAACCAAAGAGCTGTAGACATTGCTCGTTACTGGGCCAATACGGTGTGAAGCTGACACGAAGAAGTAGAAGCGTCTTGACGCGGGCGCTCTGGTTTGGCCGCACCGTTTGAAACGCCCCTATTCCGCACCTGTAGGTAGGGGAGATAGGGGACCATTGGGCACTTTTTTACATAACTAGCCAAAAAACTTTTAATTTATAACATAATCATATTTTTATACTTTATATTAAAAACAAATATATTTGGCTCAAATTTTTGTTAATAAGAGTTATCCTACTATTATCAGTCTAAAAGTTACAGGAGATTTTACAAACCTCGGGAAAAGTGCCCAAACCTCCCACTGGTAGGGAGGTTTGGGCATATTGTACAATTACCTTAATACTTTAAAATAATAATGTGAAAATATGCTATAATTACACAATATTTCTCATTACCTTTACTATCATCAACATATCAATGTCAACGCCACTTAAAAGTCAAGCCATCTAGACGATGTTCCTAGCGTTTGTTGATACCAATATCCCGGGCTCAAATCCTAGGCTGACTGGACGATACCGTTGATCTGACTTACAGATGTAATTGGGGAATTATAATATAATAGTTGATTAATGTAATTTGAATTATTAATTACTGATACCTATATATATAATACCTGTTTCGGAGGTTTGGGCATGCCCAAACCTCCCTCCAAAATTAGTGCCCAATGCTCCCCATACACTCATTTTGGAAGTAAATATTTAAATATTTTTTTCGGTGAACTGATTTACTCCAATTTAAAGGTTAACATATCTATGATAAGCACATAATTAGATAAAAAAAATATAAAAACTCATCTTTTCCAATAGGTTGTTTTGTGAATTAACGGCAAATCACAAGAAAAAAAAAACTTTCGCTAATGCAAAACAATCAACCGCATGTGGCATTGGCAGTTGCATGCCTAGGAAACTTAGGGCATATTTTGGTTCCTGGCAACATTATTTGGGTAGTTATTCACAGTCACGGTTTCTCCGACCAATCAGAGCTCCGATTGGGTCACATGTCTGGCCACGAGGTATACCGCCAGTCCCCATGTGGCGGCCATTTGTGTTTTTGCAATCTACGCAAGGAGCGCTTCCCTTTTGAAAATTCTTTAAATTTTGTGATTTGGCAATTTACAATGTCCAGTCGCCGTTGTTGTGTACCTCATTGTTTTAATACGGAGTTAAAGTAATCGGATTCGTTTCTATTTCACGATTAGTAATGTACTTACTGGAAAAAACAAAAAGTTTGGGTGAACTGTACTTTTTGTATGAAATGAAGGACTGTACTTTTTGTATGAAATGAAGAACTGTTTTTTTAGAAAAGTTGTACTTTATAAGTGTGAAATGTGTCTTCTTGTGGGAATACATTTAGTGTAAATCTTAAATGTGATATATCTTTTCAACATCAGATTATGGACATAATTATTAAATTTGAATTGAGCAAGTCACAATGTATATATTATGATAGAAAAATAAGTAATAACACATTAAAAAAGAAGAAAATGTATTTATAACATAAATGTAATTTATAATCAATTGTTGTAATGTAATTAAGTTGTGCTATTTGAAGTTTTTTTTTTAAATAAAATATGTTTTACCATCTTCAATTGTTTTTATTTACTTCGCCAACTGAGTAGAACAGTAATAATATAGAATGATATTATGATGAAAATTTAGTATTGTCTAGACACGTAGGGTAGTTACTGGCGCTACCCATCGTTTCATATATAAATAATACTACTCGGTTACATTTTTTTTGTTCTAAGACCGCCCTCTATAAACCTACAATACTCTGTGGGCAGTTGAACAAAATGACAGATGATATTTGGTTCATAGGTGTTGCCAACAATAAAACTAAACTATTCTGGTACAAAAAATATTCAGCCTACCATACTTTTCGAGTAAAGAGGGGGTGCCCAAACCTCCCAACTGCCCAATGGTCCCCTATCTCCCCTACATTACAACTACAAGGCACATTCCTACATTACTTTATTTACTTTACTTTATTTTTCTTGTGATGTCTTGCCTAAAACAAAAGTGGAAGCACTGCCATCTATTTAATTGTGTGCAAATTTTTATAAAGGTAACTTTGTAAAAGGAATTAGAAAATAGTGTTTCCATCTATTGAAATGTATGGCACACTTTTTGTACTACAGTTTGAAGTTTAATTAGAGTCTGACACACATAACAACGCAACCCATAATCAAAGTTGCAAAAGTATATTTATATTTCAGCTTATAGTTAATGCATGCCCACAAGCAGTCACATGTAAGTTTGCGCTTACACTTGCGCCTCATACCAACCTATTAATCTAATACGAACACAAACATTTCGAAAAGTGAAAAAAATATATAAACTAAGGTTCGTAATGTTACTAATCTAACGATCTTAATTATTCACAACGCTCATTCATAATTAACTCAATGGAGATCAAATTAAAATGAAAAGAAATGAAATATTTTTAATGGAAAACTTAATTTCCTAGCCGGCAAAATTGACAATAAGCCACCATTTCTGTTGGTCCTTGAATTTGTAATTTAACAAAGAATCAAAAGAAATGCAAAGAACATGGAATGGTGTTATTTTTTTCGATAACAAATGTACGACTTATAGGTTGGTATGAGGCTGACCACCCATACTGTAAAAAATGGTTCGCTTTGCCAATGTCACCCCTGTGTCAGGGAAGGTCGACAAAAGTTGTAGGGCTTATGTTCATTTGAGGTTTGGATTTTATTTGTAAGCACACATTCAGCATTTGTAATCGCGAACTTGGAAAGATGACAAGAGAACTTGAGAATAGGATGTGTAAGGGCAAGCAAGTGGTCGGTGCAATAGGAAGAATAGCAAAGAACAAGCGATTGACGATGGATCTGAGAATGGCGGTACACAATGGCATATTGTTACCGACTTTGATGTATGGAAGTGAAGCATGGACAGTGAATGATAGCGAAATGAGTAAAGTATGTACGGTGGAAATGAAGCATTTGAGAAGCATGACAGGAAAAACTCTGAGGGATAGAGTTAGGAATGAATGGGTAAAAAAAGAATGTAATTTGAAAGAGGATGTGAAAGTTAAGGTACAAAAGAATGTGATGAGATGGTTTGGGCATGTGGAAAGAATGAACGATGATAGACTGACAAAGTATGTATACAAAGAAAGTGTGAAAGGAAAAAGAGGGAAGGGACGACCGAGAAAAGTATGGAGTGATCAGATTGAGGAGATTGTGAAAGAATGGGATATACAAAGTGAGCGTAAAAGAAGAAAATGCATGAAAAAGGTGATGGATATGAATGAATTGAAAGAGGTATGTAAGGATAGGAAAAAATGGAGGCAACTCTGCAGAGGCTCTGGCCACCCCTAGCGGAATGGCGACAGAGTTACAGTTACAGAACTACTACACGTGTTTGTTTTTGGGCATACATTTGAGAGCTTCAAATGAATACATCCTTGCAACTTAGATTATAGATTATTATATTATAGTGTCGTAACTTTAAAACTTACTTGAAAATACAAACTTTGCTGATCAAATTTTTTATATTATTTATAGTTTCCAAGCTATAAGTGTAACACTATAATTTAGCATGCTGACAAAATGAGAACCAACTTCAGTGACATCACTTGTTCTCCCTCTAACAAACGTAAGCACAGTTCTGAGTAACAGAGACAGAGACATAAACGAGTTGTAGGTCATGATAAAATAATATCAATCCAAAAAATGGTTGTACATTACGCGCTCGCGTTCCGCGTTGGATTGTGATAAAATACACACGATTTAAAATGAAAAACACCACAATTCTTATCAATGACTTCCCCAAAGCGTTGTAGTTTACGTGCCAAATGTGAGAAATAAGTGCGGTATCCATAATCAAGATGGAAAATCCCGGTGCGAATCAACTGGGTGAGTGTCTTGTCAAAAAAATATTTTGTTTGTTGTGAATAACTGTACAAGTCTTAGATGACGTACACACGCCCTCAAAAAACATAACCCCTTTTTTACAAATCCCAAACAACACCCAATCATCCTTCAATTTACAGCATTAGTCCTAAAACAAGCTTTTCTATAATGTCTTCCTGGTTCCTCATATGCCACGCGATTTCCCTACATGCAACTACTTTCATAATATGACATTTTGTCGTCTTGTGTATTTACTCCGTGACTCATCTCCGATGCCATCATCCTCAATAATTAATACAGCTTCAGGTGTATTGTAGTATAAACATCAAAAATCTCTTTAGGTGCAAGAAATTCATTCAGAAATACAACTCGCCGCAAAAGCATGCGTAATGCTCTGACATGTCATACGATAAAATAACCAAAGCGTTTCCTTACCATGTAAATACCACAAAATTGTATTACTATTCTTTATTGTTCAATGACATCTTCTTTTGTTGATATTATAATATCTATTGATAAATATGTAGGTACCTACTAAGAAATTCTGTTGGCACTTCCTTATTAACTTCCATTTACTTATTGGTTGTTAACGCTATAAAACTGACAAGTCCAGATCAACAAATGAGGCTGGTATTAGACTGACCACCTATACTGTAAAAAATGCTTTGCTTTGCTAATTTCACCAATTTCAGGGAAGCTCAGCAAGACTTGTAGTATTTAAGATTTGTTTTTTTCCTTATTTCGTGAGTGCATGCTGCATGTCTGATTCTGGGCATGCATTAAATTTGAATCTTAAGTATAAAAATATATTTGCGACTTACTTACATTTTGCATGGAAGTAAGCAATTTGATTTTACTGCGCTCTTGGCTGTCACTCAGTTGAAGTTTTAAATTGTTGACTGTCAACCACCGATACAAGAGAGTCCGATACAAGATCAGCTTGCTGGTTTTCAAGGCCCTGCATGGAACCGCACCGCAGTATTTGAGGGACCTCATAACTCCAGCGACTGTCAACCATAGGACGGCATCACTGCAGTCAGCTACGTCGCGCAGCAGTCGTCTGGAGTGTCAAGATCTAGGAATCAAGACTGTGTTTTGAGAATGAGCCTTCAAGGTGGCTGCTCCAGCTGCATGGAACATCCTTCCAGATAACCTGCGTGAGATGGATCTGGAAGCTGGCTTTAGAAGGGGATTAAAGACTCACCTCTTCGCACTCTCTTTCGAACAAGCGCCTTTGGAATGATTTAAAATCATGAAAAGGCGCTATATAAATTTTGAATTGAATTGAATTGAACCACGGGGCCTCCTCCATAGTCCATCCAGTCTCCCTGGTATCTTCCCACTGGACATTCCTCCACTAGGTGCTTAATTATCTGGCTACTTGCTCTGCAGTTACACTCCAGAGAATCTCTTTGGTCTCATTTCCTTAATTAGTAGTTGAAGCGCCCTTCATCAGCTTAAAATCTACTTTGTTGAACCCAAAAATTTCTAGGGAGCTTGTAGTCCGGAACCCTTTCATTGTGACCAGTGATGTTTTTGTTTCTCTTGTTTGCAATTAAGAATATTATAAATGGGCAACAACCTGTGACATCATCCAGCCCAGGAATAAATTGAATGTGCAGACCATATTATCACTTACAGGAGTAAATACATTTCTAAGGAACTACACTAATGACCTATGATGTTCATGTTTACAGTATTGTGGTTTAGCATGCAGTAATCCACCAAATTGCCTGTCCTTCCTATAATTCAGTGACTACATCAAGCATACAACATGCAATGACTCATGCGTTCCATCGCCTGCCTTCTTATCTCACGAGAACCGCTGATAAAATTTACACCTATGCATACACACAGAGCTATCATCATCATCATTTCTCAGAATGTTATACCTTGCGAGCCATTCTGGACTGGGAATTGTTCAAAAACAAATAGATTGCTAAACTGACCGTTTATAGAAGGAGTGAGTGATTCCCATCCCAATTTCATCCAGTTCTATTCAAAAGCAATATCAATCGCCAATTCCTTTTATTGTCTCAAAACACAAGCAATAACAACACTATCCAGCTAACAGCCCAGTACCCTTAGTACGAGTTGCAAAACTTGAGAAAAGTAAAGTTTACGGAAAATATTAAAGAGTGGTTTCTCCCAAAATCTGTCGTTTTTGTTTCTTACACTTTATGGTCTTAGCAAAAGAGTTACAGTGATGAAGAAACTCAAGTTCAAACAAACAAAAACAGCAGATTTTGGGGGAAATCACTCTTTAATAATTAACGTAAACTTTATTTTACTCAAGTTTTGCAACTCGTACTGAGGGTACTGCTACAAAGGTTTAGGACATCAACACCCACATCACCAACACCCATACCTCTGTAGTACAACAAGTGCCATAGATTCTCTGAAATCATTATTAATCAAGGATTATTAATTCAAATCACCCTTAAGTAGTTTGAAAAAGAAACAAAAAAATCTCTATAAATATTTAAAAATATAAATGGTAAAACATTGTTTTAATTCACTTTATTTTATTTGTTTATGCTCGAATATTTTCGCCTAATGAGGCATCTTCAAGAGCAGAATGGTTACAAATATATTTTTATAAAATAATTTTCAAAACAATTTTCAAAACAACTTTTTTTCCCAAAACAAAAGCAAAATTCATAGACAAAAATTTTTTTTAAACACAAATGTAAGATTCAAAAATGCATTATTGTTAGGTATAATGAAATTAAAAATTTGAATACAATAAAAATAAAATATGTTAGTTAAATAAAAATAATAATAGTAATAACAAATAAAAAACAAATTATTGCAATATTGGTGAAACATAGGGAATCTGCACATTCACTAAGTCTTTATTTTTATTTTTGTAGATTTCCAACGCTTCCAGAGCCATCAGTCTCCTCACTTCACACTCAGAGTGCATTACCTCTACATTGGTAATATCGAAAGTATGGTCTTTATCAATGCAATGGTCTGCCATCTCAGAGTATGCAGATAAGCCTCTGAGTGCTCTGGAATGTTCTTTAAATCTTGTGCGTACTGATCTCCCTGTCTCACCAATATATAAAGCCTCACAGTCATTACATTTAATTTTATACACTCCACCCATATCCAATTTATCTACTTTATCCTTATTGTTGAACAGTAATTTATGTAGATTGTTTTTTGTATAAAAAGCAAAGTTTATATCATGTTTTAAAAAATTTTTAATTTTGTATGAAATACTATTATTTATAAATAAACATTTTCGCCAAGGTCTATCTAAATTTTGATTAGTAATTACAGGATAAATAAATTTTTTGAAAATGTCCTGGATATCATGTTTCTTAATTATCTGTTTTATTTCATTTTCTTTATACCCATTATTGATTGCAATACCCATAATACATTTGTATTCTTTCCTATATTCCTCATCATCAAGTGGCAACTGTTGTAACCTATGGGCCATGGCATGAAATGCTGACATCTTTTGAGAATATGGATGATTAGAAAATTTATGTATTATGGTATCTGTATACGTTGGCTTTCTAAATATTCCAAATTTAAATTGACTATTTACAATTTGGATGCTTATGTCTAAGAAATTTAAAACCCCCCCCTGTTCAATCTCTAAAGTGAATTGAAGTGACGAATTAATGGAATTAATGAAATTTAAAAATATATCCAACTGTCTTCTGGAACCTGTCCAAACACAAAAAATATCATCAACATATCTAAAGTAACAAAACACACACTTTAGTAATTGATTGCTTGATGAAAATATTTGATTTTCAAAGGAATCCATATAAATATTGCTTAATAATGGGGAAAGTTGGTTTCCCATCGGTAAAGAATCCAATATTTTTATTTTTTTATTTATATTTTTAAATATTTATAAAAATGGACTTTCACTGTGTTAACAGATCAACACTAAAAAATATTAAAAAAATCTCTTTTTGACTATATTCTAAACAGAAAAGCAATAATAATGCACTTCAATTTTGACCATCTGTTTTTAATCAAATGATTTTATAGAAAACAACTGTATCAAGAATTTTATAAACAAAACTTGATTTTGTATATATCTACATCACTGTTGTGTTTGACAGGACTGACTGAGAGTTATGAATCGTACAATGCTTCTGTGCCCCATGCCAGTTTCTGGTTCTCTACATTGTAAGTCAATGTTGTGAAGACTGTTTAACGAGTGTAAATGACGTGTGATCATTTACAGTGGTGGATGGCTATGAGAGATGATCCTATAGCCATCGAAAGTGAGGTCACCACTTTCAGATTGTTATCACTGTCATTAGTAGTTAAAATTGACTCGCGTGTTCTGAAAGATAAGATTGGAATTTGATAGAAAAGGAAACACTTGAATGCAGTTCACGAAACACATCAACATTTATTTATGAAATGGTTACACAGTGTAATAGTTAATTAATATTTGATTAATTAATATTAGAAACACTACAAATAAATGGGTGAACAATTAAGCGTAACACAGGTGTTGGAACGGACAGAGAATTCTCAACACAAGGTTAGATGGAATACAAAAGACAAGATGGACGGTTGGTCAGGGCGTGACGGAACGTCTACTCAGGTCGGCGGTCCGAGTAGAAAAGGGAAGAGGAAGAAGGAGATGCTTGCTTCGTGGCGTGGCATTTACTTCCACGTCACAGGTTGTTCTTCACCTGGTGGTAGAAAAGGGAACTTCAGGTTGGCGCCGATATTTGTATCAGGCTGCCACAACTGTTATCAAATAAGTAAGTAATGCAGGGTCTAATAGGTCCCTCTGATAATCCATAATAAAAGACTAAAGGAAGCATTCTTAGCGCGTGTCGAAGCGTCAGCACTAAAGCATTGTAACGTTGCATACTTTGTATTTAAACGGTTTTCGACAATGCCGATAAACTGAGACGACTGCTCCGATGCAGCAACCAGATTTGACCGTTAAAATAAAGTTGAAAACCCCTTATTGGGTCTTAAGAAGACATAGCGCTTTACATGATTTCAAAAGGTTACTTCAAACAATATTGTGCTGTGATAAATGTAAAAAAGTGATACCTTATCTTTGATTTTTGATAACATGGTCTATCTTGGTTTGATTAAGAGATACGGCATTTTCAAAATACGTTATCAATCATTGTAAAAACATTAAACGGAGCAGGGAAGAACACATATTATAGAAATTTAATCTAAAACCTATTATTTAAAGAAGGAAGGCTGATTGCTTCGGTATCGAAAATAAACTTCAGGCTCTCCGAACTGCTGTTCATGCCAAAGATTTGCATTCATCAGAGCCCAAGTACAAAACTTAATGTACCGAAGAATGTATCCGGTCCGGTTGATAGCTCAGTTGGTAGAATGCTTGCGTTTCATGCCAGAAGACTAGGGTTTGATTCCCACCAAGGCAAGGGTATCAATAATTATTTCCCATTACGGTGTTTATTTCAAACTCAAAATCAAAATACATTCTTCCCAAGAAATGATAATCTGCCCCCATAGAAACTAGAAAACCCCCGCTTCAATTCAAGTAGTTGGCATAAGGCCAGCTCCTTTTTCTGTGAAAATAAATGGGAAATAACATATAAACCCCCTCTATCCAGTGAAGAGCATATTTGAAAAGTTACCACCACCTTCCGATTATGAGTCTGAAGTGTTAACAACTTAGATAGCTAGATAAACAAATATCTAAGACAACCAGAGCAGGCTTCTTCGCTCTTCGTCAAATTAGAGCTATAAGAAGAAACCTGTCCGTAAACGCTTTAAAAGCTGTTGTCAATGCTTTAGTCGTGTCAAAGATCGAAATCTGTAACGCAATCTACATCGGACAACCACAATTCCAGTTGAAGAGACTCCAGTCTGTGCTAAACGCAGCGGCAAGAATTATCCATGGCGCCTCAAATTTTTGTCACATTACACCACACCTGCAGTCCCTTCACTGGCTGAAGATGCCGGAGAGAGTCCGATACAAGATCAGCTTGCTGGTTTTTAAGGCCCTGCATGGAACCGCACTGCAGTATTTGAGGGACCTTATAGCTCCAGCGACTGTCAACCATAGGACGGCAACACTACGGTCAGCTGCGTCGCGCAGCAGTCGTCTGGAGTGTCAAGATCTAGGAATCAAGACTGTGTTTGGAGAACGAGCCTTCAAGGTGGCTGCTCCAGCTGCATGGAACATCCTTCCAGATAACCTGCGTGAGATGGATCTGGAAGCTGGGCTTAGAAGGGGATTAAAGACCCACCTCTTCGCACTCTCTTTCGAACAAGCGCCTTTGGAATGATTTAAAATCATGAAAAGGCGGTATATAAATTTAGAATTGTAGTGTATTGTAACTTGATTAAGGACTGGTAAAAATTACAGTGCAATTGTAAAAAAAGTAAGTTGCGCGTAAATGTTATCTTTGTTATCTTGAATTCAATAAGCGTTTACTATTTGTGACAAATCTTACCTTTAGATTAATCAGTATTGTGCTGCGTCAAAATGGTTAAAGTGCATTTTGTGTTAGAAGCCATCTTCTCAAATGGTGAAATGATTTTCCGAATTCTGTGAAAGTTTTCAAGAATGTTTGTGAATAAGTGCCGCAATTATTTTGATAAAAAGATTCATGCCCGACGACGGAAAATACAAAGTATACAAAGCAATGGGACTCCTGTTTGTAAGTGTACTAACAAAATTTATCATCTAAAAAATATAGATAATCTATGTATGTTGCAAAGATATATTAACATCTAAGATTCATATGCATGTTCACAAGCAGTCACATGTAAGTTTGCACTTACACATGCTGCATCTGTACCTACTTGCAAAATAAAAAAGATAACAAGTCTCAAAATAATGACCTGTAACCCTTGCTGTCCTTCACTGCAACAGGGTTTAACATTGTCAAAAGTCAAGTAATTTTTACAGTATGGATCAACCTCATACCAACCAACCTAGAAGTCAAGGAACATTAATAAAATATTAGTTGTCTTTCTTTTTTGTCATTTGTGCCGACTCCACTTCTATGAACACAAAGTGAGACAGCAACTTCCATGTGTGAAGCTTCAATAGACAGTTTAATTTTGAATCTCCATATAATTGTGTTGCTGTCAAACAGTGAATATTTATTGCATAAATTATAAGTACATATGAAAATATGTCTATTGCAAACATATATTCAAATAATTGTGCATCTGATCACATGTTGCAGAAAATATGTGACACATATTATGTTATGTTTATTAATTAATAAAATGTGTTCAACAATAATATCTAGACACAGAAGTAGCAATCAAATGGAATTAATATTTGACTTAATTTGTTAGCTCAGGTTTCTAGTATGGGAAATTCCATGGATATCTTAGACTGCTCTTCTTGATTTTATGATTTAGGTGTACACGGCTTTAAATGAATTTAAATGACAGCTAAAGGAGGGTGCTTTTACAACTTTAGGGCCTTCAAAGTGCTGCAGAAGCTGACCCAATTGCTGCGGCAATTGCGAAGTGGTGTTTTTTCACAAAAAAATGCCAAATCAAAGCAAAAGTCAATGCTAGATTTTCTTGTTCCAAAGTAGTATGCAGAAGGAAATATGTAGGACAATATAAAATATTTGTTACTTTCTTTTCATTTGAATTACGATCGAAGATTGCTCAAATAAATAAATCAAACACAAATCCCATTTTTTTTATTTTCCACCTCTATAGAATTTATCCCATAGTATAATTCAAACACCCCGTTATTTCGAACCCTCCTGTGTTTTAGGGGTTCTGCTTAACAAAGCTCTACTGTGCATAATATTTAGAGGGCTCTTAAGGTGTGACACACACAAAAACAGCTCTCACCAAATAAATCATCCTAATATTATTATTAAGAGGTTGAGCCTAAGTTTGCAATGCATTAATTAGTGGCATGACCTTCCAGTTGACGTGGTGGTGGAGCACGAGTATGTGGCGGCGCAGGAGGACGAGCTGACGCTGCGGCGCGGCGATGTGGTGCGCCTGGCGGAGCGCAGGGCCGGCGGCTGGATGTGCGGGGAGCTGCGCGGCCGCACCGGCCTCTTCCCCGACAACTTTGTGCGCGTCATCGGCGCCTCGCACGACCTGCCGCAGGACCTCATCCTCAGGTATTGCAAGCTCTCTTCCTGAGCTTCTACACTGAATATTTGCAATCATCATTGTCCATCAGGTCCATCCAGCATTGCCGCAACTGGGTATTGCTTGAGAATTGAGGCTTTCTATATCGATAACAAAGGTTGAGAAGAAAGAACTACGGCGTCACCCTGTGCAGAACGAAGAGTGCGTCGTTTTCCACCTATCTGGTTGACTCTGCACAATTCACACAAGTACGATGGGGCAACTCCTCTGAGGGCGTTAAAATCAGAAACACATATTTTGTACTCAATCCTCTCTGGGACCCGCAGCCAATGAAGGCGCTGCAACAGAGGAGAGATATGGTCAGTTTTTTGTCCCCCCAAAAGTATGCCTACGATTTGAGCAACTCTGCCCCATGATCCTTCTAGCGCACTGCTTCATTATAATTCCAGAAACTCGGTGCCGCGCTTCTGCCGCGCCGTGTTCAGCTACCAGCAGGCCAACCCCGACGAGCTGAGCCTGTGCGTGGGCGACGTGATCCAGGTGCTGGGCGAAGTGGAGGAAGGCTGGTGGCGCGGGCAGAAGGGGCAACTGAGGGGCGTGTTCCCCTCCAACTTCGTGGTGCCCGAGCCGGCTCCCCCGCCTCTGCTGCCACCCAAACCAAGTGAGAACCTTTTTACCAAGGAATTGTAATAATTTAACTAGTGGATGATATAACAAAAAATGGATGTATCACAAGATTGCATGCAGTGGAGGTGGGAACGAGAGGACTGCCAGCCAAATCGGTGTATACTTTTCTTAAGGATCTGGGGCTCAGGATCAATCAATCCCAAATAAATGGCTTTCTGGAAAGACTGACAAAGGCGGCCATCTCGGGATCATACCACATTTGGTTGCGAAGATCCAAGAGCCAGGACACCTCTAGGCATGCAATGTAATAAGTTACGCATTGGAAGGAAGAATGAGTTGGGAGGAATCGGAAACTATGTCATGACGAAAGGATCCTTAACCAACCAGAGACAGGTCGTAAGTCCTGTGACTCCCATCTTATCCTGACTCTGTGCGGTGGTCCTGAGTTCGCGTCTTGTAAAGACCTGACTCGGTGAGACCATGGATTGCTTAGCTATTTCACACAAAAAAAAAATCATAAGATTTAAATTTTTAGCCAAACAAAGGTAATTACTTAAAGTACCAGCAACAGCATCTAGCACTGATACTGAAACACTTCTTGTTTTCGTCATTTGGCAAATAAAAATATCATTAGGTATACATATATATGAATTTTCAGTGTCAATACACAAGCCATTAAAAATACAATTAAATTTTGTATGCTGAACCTAACCCAGCATTACATATGTTTCCAGTACGTGAGCAGTGCCGCGTGCTGTTCCCCTACACGGCGGCCAACGGGGACGAGCTGACGCTGGGCGAGGGCGACATCGTCACCATCGTGTCCCGCGACGTGCCCGACCAGGGCTGGTGGAGGGGGGAGCTGCACGGCAGGATCGGCCTGTTCCCCGACAACTTCGTCACAGTCCTCCCCGTGCCATACATTCCAGGTAACAATGGAGATTGCACTCAAAATTCCCTCATTTGAATGACCCCGACACACAGATTGTCGCCCATCATCATTTTCTTAAGACAGTGTTTTGTTATAACAAGATTCATTCCTTGACTTATAGGTTGGTATGAGGCTGACCACCCATACTGTAAAAATGGTTCACTTTACCAATGTCAGCCCTGTTTCAGGGAAGGACGGCAAAAGTTGTAGGGTTTTTGTTCATTTGAGGTTTGGTTTTAATTTGTTCTAATGGATAATTTTCTTATGCCAAAACATTGTGGAAAATCTAGAATTATCATTTATATATTTTTAAATTGATTTACATATCGACGGTTAAAAGGTAATAGGGTATAAGTGACAAAAACTAAATTGTTCAGGAGAGCAGCTTAAAGTTTGAGATTGCAGAAAAATGGCATAACTTTTTTATTTTTTATTATATCGCTATTGAAATAATTTTATACTTGAATGTTATTTATTACTCGTATTCCTTGACTTATAGGTTGGTATGAGGCTGACCACCCATACTGTAAAAAATGGTTCACTTTGCCAATGTCACCCCTGTTTCAGGGAATGTCGGCAAGAGTTGCAGGGCTTATGTTCATTTGAGATTTGGATTTTATTTGTAAGTACACAATCAGCATTTGTAAGCGTAAACTACACGTGTTTGTTTGTGGGCATACATCTGAGAGCTTTGATTGAATATATCCTTGCAACTTAGATTATAGATTATTATAGATCGCTAAAATCAAAACAGCTCTAAAATTTTTAAAAATCAAGCCATATATTGGCATTCCTAATTATGTGGTTTTACCATGGATTTATAAGGACTGGATAGGCTGAGAAAGCAATCCTTTGTGAATTAGAAATGCGCTACCCCACTCATCATACAAAAATCCGAATTCAGTCTATCGGTAACCTTCCAACTATTAACAGGTGTGTTTCCTAACTGGAAAGAAAAATCGTAAAAATGCCAAGCCACACATTTTCCAAATGCACAAACAATACGAGAAATTGTAATAAAAAATCTGGAGTAACTTTTCACTCGTAATTACCAGTGAATATTAATATTTAAGTAAATTCAATTGATATTTTATCTGCCGATACCTTTAGCCACAAAACAATAGCCCCGCTGTCAAACCGTCGGCCATTTTTAGTGATAGAGATGTGATGATGATAAAATATAGTATCTGATACCGTCACGTGAGAACAATTTTTTTTTGTGAAATGTATGTATTTGAAGTGGTCTGTATTTCAAAATTTCAATTTCTACCCTACACTTTTTGTTTTATTTATCCTTTTATATTTCAAGGAATTTGGATTTAAAAGAATATTTTTTTACTTTGTCTTCTAAAGATATTACTCCTAACATCATTGAAAAAACTTAAAATAAAAAAAATGTAATTGAAATAATTTTCACAAGTAATTATGTCACATTAAGTAAAATATTTACGTTTATGAAACAGAAGCATTAAAAAGTATCAGATATTTTCAAAACCTTTGACAACACTAAATTATGTTGTCAAGAAAAATAATAACATCAATTAATCGTTGCTAAGCAACATTACCTGCTTAAATAAATTAACGACGGAGTAGAGACACATAACGTGATAGAAAAGGACAACAACAAAAAATGTATGTTGTGCGAGCGAGACTAAACAAGGGACAATGTCTGGCGAAATTAGATTTCAGTGACTGTATGGATCACAGTGTTTAGAACTAAATCAAATAAATAGCCTCTCCATTTAATAGAACTCCATGGGCTTTACTACGTTGTACAATTTTTTTTATGTCACAAGCGCCTTTAGGACAAAAAAGGCCAAAATCTTGTCGTTTACACCAAAACCATACTTTGAAAACGAAGTTGTTTGCTTGGGCATAGACAACGAAAAAAACATCGTAGAGCTATGGGAGTTAGCGCATTAGAAAGAGCGGAAAATTTTAAGCAGGATAGCATTCATAACTCATTCTTGACAACAACGGCGCTTACTTCCTTTTAACCATCGATATACAAATGATATTTAAATCCAAGTTACATGCGTTCACTTTAACCCCAGCTATGTTGTACCTATACTGGTATCGATTTACAATTTCTTAAATCAGATGTTCAATTAAAGAAGCAAGATAAAGAAAGGCTGAAGGGGTGAATAGAATGGCAGCTGTACCATGCTCATATTATTGCAGAAGATACCTTATCACCTTTATCCACGAACACTGATTATTCTATCATATTGATAACAAAGTATAATCCCCCACTTCCATTTCTACAGTATTCAGTTGCACCCATTTTGTGTACACATTTCTTTTGTAAATCATAACTTGATTTATTTTGTGAGCGCTGTTTTTGTGTGAATCACCTCTCAAGGGCTTCTGCAAGCCTAGTCATCACCAAATCAAGTAAAAGTCAGTTGCCAGAAGACTTCGCTTAGGCACCCCAGTGCTGAATCTTTTTTTTAATTCAATGATTATTTTTTGAGCTCCTCTGCAGATTCAAACTTAGATCTTTTCGGTGCTATTCTTACTTGTCATATTTCTCCGTCGGCTTATCTGGCGACTATTTAGTCTGGGTACAAAGCCGGACCAGACAAAATTTTAAAGTGAGCGTAAAAGAAGAAAATGCATGAAAAAGGTGATGGATATGAATGAATTGAAAGAGGTATGTCAGTATAGGAAACAATGAAGGCAGCTCTTCAGAGGCTCTGGCCAACTCTAGCGGAATGGCAACAGAGTTACAGTTCACGCATTTTGACTACTGATACAGCTGTCACAGTCATTTATATAACCATGTATTATTTTATCTTTTCAGGGTCTGTTTCGCCGGCCGATACAAATAAAAAGCCAGGCAGGCCGGCCAAGAACCTGACAAGTAACAAGAACCAGCCGGTATCTATGAACAGAAAGGACTCCACATCTTCCAAATCAAGGTTTGCTACAAAACAAATCCTTTTCTTCAAGTTAAATTCATTCAGTATGTAGCTCAAGTAGCAGACATTTTATTGTCATACAAATTTGCAATGTTAGTTAAACCATTACAATGATATCTGTTGTGTAAATGGTCCTCTATAGCCTCGTGACGGGAAGGTGTTGGGCTCAATTCCGAGCAGAGTACAAAGTTGCACAAATGAAATATCTTTTGATTTTCAATATGCCCTTCGCTGTGTTGAAAAAAGACCCATCACCAAAGATCCATCCACAAGCTGTGTCTGGCTTGAGAATTTGCACTTTTTTTAGTGACGACCAAGCTCGCAGAGGGCTGTTGAGGTGTGATTCACACAAAACCAGCGCTCACCAAATTAATTGTCTTATTTTATGTGTGTTTTTAAAGTTGAACTGCATCAGTAGCATTTTTTCAACCGCTGCGACACATTATTCAAGTTTTTTCTTTCTACCATCAATAATTTTAAATATTTGTACAGCTTTTCATTGTGCAATCAGTATCAGTTTTTGTAGTCATGCAATTTAAAAACAAAACACTAATACTTGCATTTAGTTATCAGTACAATAATATCTAGTTTTTAAGTTTTTCCTTATTTTTTTGTTTATTCCATTGTAGTACATGCATGAATTCAACTTACATCATTATCCTCTAAATTTAGTTTGACTTGATCTCATTTTGAGGTCCCCGATATGGTGTATCTATCCATCATTTTCCTTAATTTATAGGTTGGTATGAGGTTGAACTCCCATACTGTAAAAATCGGTTGACCTCGTCAATTTCACCACAAGGCGGCAAGAATTGCAATTTTTATGTTCATTTGAGTACACATACAGCGTGTGTAAGTGCAAACATGTTTCTGCTTGTGGGCATGCAACAATAGATGAATCTTAAATATTAGTACATCTTTGCAACTGGATTATAGATCGTACAACAGAAAAATGGTACAAAGAAAATGGCCAAATTTTCATTTGCGTCTTTAAAAAGATAGGTACAGTACTACCATATGGAATGTCATTTAAAGGCTTGTAACCTAGCCTAACCATTATTGGCTTACAATTTAAACAAGTTGTTTCTTAACCTTACTCTCTTTTTTAACATTGCATACAAAACAAAAAACCATCGCCTGTTACACCAGCATGTATCCACCATTTTATATTTTTGTAGTGTTGGTAGTGCCCATGAGAATGTTGCCGCGGTTAGAAAGTCATTAGAGATAACAGACCCGCCGGCGCTCGAGTCCCAGAAATCCCGAAAGTCTCTGGAGCCCGCCGAGACCCCGACTAACCCCGGCACAAGAAAGTCCATCGACGGGGAAGATGCCGGAGACCAGAAGAGCCGCAAGTACGAACACTTAACAAACATATTGAAGCACTTTTCCCAAACTCCTGCACAAAATTTGACACGGAAACCCGCATTCACAATCAATGCTTTGAGAGTTTATTCTGTTACTTTTTTTAAAAATAAATTTGTGAAGAAGAATGCAATTCACCAACCTTTTATGCATGGCCAGAAACAGGTATTAACATTGTCAATAAATTATTTTTTATTTTAAGAACTGAAATGTTCCTTGACTTCTAGGTGGGTTCATATGCAGCATGTGTCAGCGTGAACTTATACGTGGCTACTTGTGGGAATACATTCAATATGAATCTCAAATGATAAATATCTTTGCAACTTAGATTTAGATTTATTTAGATTTAGACAAACTGTTACAAGAGAACTTATATAATTGTCGATGTTTCGTTAGTTCATGTTCATCCTCAGTCGTCGTGCAGAGAGGATGTCTCCTGAAGACGTTAGCTACGTTGCTAACCAAACATCGCAAATAATGTAAGTTCTCTTTTAACGGTTTGTTTTATCCGATTAATAAATTTTATCTGTGTGTTTATTGTTATATGTAAATATGCAATTGTTTGTTTCCAGGTCGCTGGAAGTGGAAGGGGGGAAGCCCCCTGTTCCTGTGAAGAAGGCGGGATCCCCGGTGGCGGCCATGCTCAGCGGGCTCCGGCAAAAGGTGCTCGCTGTGGAGCACAGGTGGGCGATGGATCTTAACATAGAGGAGCAGAATCTAACTAACTGCATTGATACATACTATCTACCACTTTTGTCTCAGTCCTGTCAAACGTTGCACTTGTGTAGTCATACAAAACATGTTTTTACGTGTCAAATTTTATATTTTCTTGCTTTCTCCATTTTGTGTTTTTTGACACCCAATTACAACACATGCCATAATGTCTTAGAATAATGCCTTTTTCCTTTAAAAATCATCAATTTTATCGATCAAAGATTTATACCGCATGCGTCTATGTTCTGGCTGTTGATGATGATGATGATGATGGATGATTTCTTTCCTGTGGCGCCATTTAATGGTCCAGGACCATCTCAAGGGCGCCATGGCTTCTGGAGAAAAAATTGTTGTGGGCGTAGTATGCACGCGGCAATGCTGCCACCTTTCTAGAAACATCTTTACATTCGCCCAAGTTTTTTTGTACACATGGAAATACAACTGTGGAGTTTTTTTTATTATCTTTCTTACTAATGACTATTTTTGTACGTAATATATTGTCTATTTTTGTTAAATAATTTGTAGTCCACAGATATCATAAGTCAATGGTGGGCGCTATTGTGATGTCTGTAAGTTGATAAAGTCAATGGGCATTAATTTGTTTTTCTTAGACAAAATACTTTCTAAAGTTCAACAATTCAGCTAAATTCAAATTGATACATCAAAAGTGATGTTCGACAAGAAAGTGCCCTTGGAGTGACAATCTTCACGAAACGGCGCTATATCAAATCATCATCATCATCACGCCAGCATTAGTTCTGATATCCACCGCGTGCAGTTTAAGCCGTGTAGGCCTATACTTCTGTATTTGTTGAAGAAAATAACATGAAGTATTTTCTCGCAGACTGACGGGCCAGCAGTCGTCCCCGTCGTCCACTGATGCAGCAGACGGCTCCGTGGGCAGCAAGCCCTGCAGCGGGGAGCCAGTCCTGGTGGGCGTGTCCCCGGCCCCCTCCCCCCAGCCTCCCCCTGCCTGCGACAGCCCGCAGCCCGATGCGCAGCCTCAGGACGGCTTCGACCAGGTGGAGAGGACCTCCATGCTCAACGATCCTCGCGCCGGCAGGTGTGCAACTTCACTATAATCTTCTTTCAGTGCTACTTCTAACAAAGACCAAGACAAGTCGTGGGCTCCTCATTTCTGCTGGACCACTTGTAATGTTAATCTGCCTTAGTGGTTGCATGGGAAGGGCAGAAATTTGCCATTTGGTGTCCCAATGGTATGGAGAGAGACAAAAGACCATTCTACCCACTGCTACTTTTTAGCAGTGGCTAGTCTTACTAATGTTGCGGGATTTTCAAACATAACAAACATTTCATTGAGTATCCGGACCTACCATCTGCTCCTCTATGTTATTACTCAATGAAAATAATAGATCTATTTTAAACTGAGCCTCATAGTCTACAACGCACTGCAAGGAATGGCGCCATGTTTTTGCAGGTTAAATGTTTAAATATTGTTGTTTTGTTTTCAGGGTGAAAGCCCCCAGGCGCAGGCCTCCTAGTCAAGCCCTAAGAGACGACGTACCTCTCACAAACGGAGGAACTCATCACACAACATCCACAGGTAAATTAATCACTAGATACATTCATATCTAACGCAGCTAACAGCTCTGCTACACAGGATCAGGGCATCAACCGCCACATCAACAACACCTCTGCGGCACTACAACAAGTGTCAAAGACCCCTAGAGTCTCTGAAATCTAGGGAGTCTCACGCACAGGATTCCTTAAAAAAACATTTTAAATGCAAGCTAAAAGTAGGCACAAAAGAATGTGATTGGATGGTTGGGATGATGAAAGAGTAGTAGAGTGTAGTATATACAGAAGAAATGTGAAAAGAAGAAGAGGAAAGAGAAGAATGAAAAAAGTATGGTGCAATAAGATTTGTGAAACTGTAAGTGAATGAAATGATGCAGCTGGAATTACTTCTGCTAAAATGGATCAGGATATCAAATGTTACCTCACCAAAACCCACACCTCTGTGTTACTCCAACAAGTGTTATAGACCTCCAGATTCTCTGATATCTGAGGAGTCTCTCGCATAGGATTCTTGAAAAAAAATACAAAAGAAGGCAATGCGTGTAAAATGTCATGGATATGAATGAATTTAAAGAGGTATGCAAGGATATGGAGAAATGAAAGCAACACTACAGAGGCTCTGGCCAGCCCTAGCGGATTGATGAGTTACAGCTAAAGAGGTTAACCTTTTCACCTCCGAATATTCTGGCTGTATGAATACCTCCAGTATGGAATACTTTTTCAAGCACATTTTTAAAACATTTATTGTTTTCTAACTTAATTGATGGACGACACTTGTGAACAAACTATGTGCACAGTCACATGTATTAGTTATTCAAGAACAACAATCACAAAGGTTTAGCACAGGACTTTTGAATTCTTGAACACAGATGTCAGGGATAAGTTCAAAGTTGGATGACGTCTATGATTTACAGCCGCACTGTATGCAAGTTAACATTTGACGCCTTGTCACCCGCAGTTGAAGGGTTGATGAAAAATTTAAATCGGGCGTTAATCATATTTTAATTGAAATAAAAATTTCAGACCCCCCTGCGGAAAACGAAATAATAAAACCAAAAGCCCGCGAGTGGGAAAAGCACAAAGCGCCGTGGATGGAGGAGCTCAAGTTGAATCAGGCGAAGAAGACGTCGCCGATTGCAGAAATCGGCCGCTCCAAGACCATCGCCACCACAGACTCGGCGAGCAACGACAAGGGGACGGAGGGCACGCCCACCCGGCTCTCGGGGAGCAGCGACAAGATCCTGGATGCGGCCGCAGGGGACGGAGACAAGGATGCGCCGGCTAATGCGCTGGAGATGTCGCAGAGCATGACCTCCATATCCTCGAGGACCATCAAGATTGAAACTGCTCAAGAGGTAGGGATATGATCTTGTTTTGATTTTGAAGTCATTTTTGTGGAATTACAATTAACCTTTTCGCTTCTGAATATTCTGGCCATATGAGTACCCCCAGTACGGAATACTTAAAATATATTTATTGATTTGCTACGTTCAATTCAATGATTGACGACACTTCAAACTATGTGAACAGTCACATGTATTAGTTTTTCAAGAACAAAAATCACAAAGGCTTAGCACATTTTATTTTTATTTTTTAAAAAAAAAATAGATTTGTGGAAAGGAATGCAATCCACCAACCTATTTTGCCTGGCCAGTTGTCTTCATGCGAAAGCAGAAGCTTGTGTGCATGCAACGGCATCTGTTGAACCAGGGTCGATGTTATCGTCGCGGGATTCGAACCAGCGTTATCCGGTTCCAAATAACCTGTCTTGATCCCCGCGGCCATAACACCGACCATATTTCCACTTGCAGACTTCTGAATTCTTGAACAATGTCAGGGATAAGTTCAAAGTTGGATGGCGTCTATGATTGACAGCCGTACTTTATGCAAGTTTACACTTGACGGCTATGCGTGCCACCCGCAGTTGAAAGGTTAAGCAAATGATAACTCTTTTTCAGGTCCAAGGTCGCACCGAAAATCCCCTCGACCTGTCCAAATCCATGTCATCCATTGCGTCGCGTTCCTCCCACCTGGAAACCAACAGCAAGGTCTCCCCCGGAGAGCTCAGGACCTCGGTGACCACATCTTCCAGTGTCACCCTGCGGGGCTCTGTTTCTCCAACACCGACGCCCGTCACGAGGCTGCCCACCTCCAGGCTCTCGGGCAGCCATCTTGGGGAGCAACAGCAGCAGCTGCAGGGTTCCCCGGCCAGGGTGCATTCTGTGTCGGCAGCGCAGAGGGATAACTATGTGTACATGGCGATGAACGATGAAAAGACAATGCTCAATAATGGTGAGATACAGTCTGTCAATCCTTACACTTTAGACTTGTTAGACTTATCCTTTTGTATATTCTTTTTTGCACTTATGCCTCATGTTTCATATTGGTATGTATTAATTTCCACTTTAGATCTGTTTGACTTATCCTTTTATCAAGTATTTATTTTAGTTAGTTTTTTTTTTTTTTTTAAGAAAGCCTATGCGGGAGACTCCCTAGATTCGAGAGACTCTAAGGGTCTATGACACTTGTTAAAGTGCCGCAGAGGTGTTGGTGATGTGGCAGTTGTCCATGTCTGGTTGCAGGGCCGTTAGCTGCGCAGTGCTGTGGTGTGTGTTGCGTTCCGTTGCTTTGTTTTGAGACACTGAGAGGAAATGGCGATTGATATTGGATTTGAAAAGGTCAAGGTTAAATTGGAATAGAAACACAAATACCGGTAACTCATTTCATAAGCGGGCAGTTTGGCAGAGGAATGAGTCGTGAAAACACCAAGTTCTCATAGTTTTGATATAGACTGCAAATGGTTGAATGTGAGCCGTTCTACGAGTTGCCCTTGTTGTGACGAGAGGAGGGGGTATAAGTGAGGATATTACATCAGAGCAGACGCCATTGTAGTACCTATAGAAGAGACTGATCATTCCAACTTTCCTTCTGTGCTCAAGAGGGTGTAGGTTGGCTGTGAGAATGGGATCATCAATCAGCTTCACCGCTCTTCTTTGCACAGAATCAAGTTGGTCACACAGCCTCTTTGGTATACCGGACCAGAGATGGCTGTTATACTCTATAATTGGATGGATTTGAGATTTATATAGAGCCAGCAGTTGGGCTGAAGTAAAAAATCTACGAGCTCTGTATAGTACGCCTAGTCGCCGGAAGGCCGAAGTGGTTAATTTTCTTTTGCAGTAAACCTGTTGTTTATATTCATGTTTGTAGTTTCTTATTCTTCATGTTTCACATTGGTCTGCATTAATTTTAGATGTCTCACACTCCCATACTCCAGAGCAGCTGCTAATCGCACAATTGAATGAACGGGTAAGAATTTTCACTGATTTAATATTAAACGAAATCATTTTAAAAAACTTAAAGAAAAAATGATAAGGATTGTCTGAGAGTGTAGGGAGACCCCATAGAGGGGGCTGGACGACATCAAGAGAACTGTGGGCTGGGATGAATGAACATAGCAGCCAATAGAAAAGCATGGAGAAAATTAAAGGAGGCCTACGGCCGAAGAAAAACTGAGGAAGAAAAAGAAGATAAAAATAATAATATTAGGATGATTTATTTGGTGAGCGCTGTTTTCATCACACCTCAAGAGCCCTCTGTGAGCTTGGTCGTCGCTGTAGAAAGCGCCAATTCTCAAGCAAGACCCAGCTGTTGTAAGGTTGGATGGATCTTTCAGTGGCCGGTCTTTGGTAAAGGTTTTTTATGAATTTTTCAACCCAGCGAAGAGCACATTTGGAAATATAAATGGTATATTTTTGTGCTCCGCCGGGATTCGAATCCACAACCTTCCATTTACGAGTCCCAAGTGTTGCCACTGGACTACGGACCGGTCCAAGAAATGCCAACAACACGCGCCCAATGTTGCTTAACTTCGGTGATCTGATGAGAACCGGTGCTTTCAACATGGTATCGTTGTTGATCATCTTAAGATAAACGCAATACTTAAAGTTTTCCTATTTGTAGAGGATTTTATAAGTGCATATTTGAGAAGCTAAGGCTTAATTTTTACTCGAGCCTTTAGCCTTTTTGCCGCCTTTAGTTTGGTTTCCTTATTTTATGTATTTTTAAATTTCAGGTTGCGAATCTTGAAAAGGTCGTTGAAGCTCAAGAGGCGAGGTTCAGCTCGGCCCTTTCTGCTCTGAGCGCGCGGCTCACTAAAGAAGTGGAACTCCGGAACAGTCTGCAAGCTGAGCTGCAAAAGCTGGAGCGCTGCGTTACACATGTGTGACATGACACTTACGCAACACGTCTGCTTAAATAATATGTGCGTAAACCTGTAATCAACATGTCTAAAAACTTATGAAGTACAACTCTATATACAAATATTCTGCAAGCAGAGTTGCAAAAGATGCGCGACACGTGTATGACGCAACACGTCTGCTTAAATAATATGTGCGTAAACCTGCAATCAACATGTCGAAAGACTTTCATTTACTTTTTGATGAATTATTTCTGAGATGCAGCTTGTCTGATGAAATAATATGTGTGGAAATCAACATGCATGTTTAAAGACATCTTCAAATTATGACACATGTGTGACATGACACTTACGCAGCGTGTCTACTTAAATGATGGATAAAACATCAATAAACTATAAAAAATCTTTACACTTCCCTTGACATTCATATTATCTTTTTTAGGTCAAATAATGTAAGCAAAAGACAATTTGAAAGTTTACAATAAGTATTTTTAATTTTCATGTAACTACATGAATTGAAATTGAACCATTAGTGAATGAAACGTTGCTTACTTAGTTGTAAATTATAAAGTAGGCTGGTTGGGCTATGACTGCCATAACAGTAAAGTTCTTTACTTGCATTCTCTTCAACATAATATTGCCAAATTAAAGTTATTTATTTGTTTATAAGATGCTTCGTAACATTTTACATTAACGGTAACGGATTTCAATAGACTCAATTTTTTTAATGGATTTAATGTTAGTTTTACATTTGAGTTGTATAGAATCAAGAGCCACAATCTAGGATTTTAATCCTAAGTGATATAATATAAGGAAACTGATGTATGGAAAAAGGTGTTTCCTTTTCTTCGTCTCAATTTTGAAATTAAACCCTAGATTGCTGCATTTGGTTCTGTATGACACATTTTATTCTTAGGCTATGTACACACTGTCTGTCCGACTGAAATATTGTGTAAGAAAATAATTTTCTAATATATTTTTGCTGTGGCCAGCCACAAGGCAAGCCACACAGTGTGTGCGTAGCCTTAGGTTTGAATTCAATCAATTTACAACCTAAATGAAGGACACTATCTGTTCAGCAATATTGGAACCTTAATTATCATAGAATTTTCAAGTTTTCAATAAAATGATAATCAATAAAAAAACGGCCAAAAAAACTTATTGCAGAACAAGTCATAGATATTACTCCTTGATAATGCACCAGCACACACGTGATTGCTTGTTTCTGATTTTCTGGCTTGTTATGCCTCTGCCAACGTATTCAATGGACTTCTTCCTTTCTACAAAACTGGATAAACCCTTGAAAGTAGGTATTGTGTTTGCCATGATTTGAGAAACAAAGACCGCATCCACGGAAAAGCTCAAAGCCATAGCAAGAAGAGCATATCAGCATGATACGAGACTTTGAAGAATTGCTGGCACAATAAATATATCTGAAAACTGTCGGTGTCATGGCCGAGGGGGCCAAGTGGGCTGATCTTTCTAGCCTATTTGGAATAGAATAACCTTGGTTCGATCCCCGCTTGGGTTGTTTGACCATAACTTTGACCCTGGTTCAACAGATGTAATTATTAATTAACAATTTATTAAAATAAACAATAATTAATTATTAATTGATGATATTAATACCTGTTTCTGGCCAGGCAGAATAGGTTGGGGAATTTCATACCTCTTCACAAATCTAAAAACGATTACTTTGAAGAGAAGGAAATGGACAAGTAAAACTTTAAGAAATGTAAAATATGTTTTTTTTTTTATCTACGAGTGTACCTACACTTCCTACACTGGTATTGACAAATAAGGGACTTTACTGTACCTACATTGAAACTTTCACGGCCGGTTTTTGTTGACATAACAATCGCCCATCGGAGCAATGGGCAAAACTGTCCGGAAATAATCAACCAAACCACGGCTACATAGCCCAAACAAAGTGATTGTTATGTCAAGGGACTTTGCATCGCTATGTGCATTTGGTGCTGAAATGTTGCAATAACCTATCAAACATACAATTAGCAGCTATTCTTCTTTGTGCCGACCTCATAAATAAATTGATTGAATCAAGCCTCGGCTTGTACCTAACACAAGTCAAATAGTCTTTACTTATTCTTTAGGTTCTGCCATTTTGATTTACATTTATGATCATATTTTATGTTTTTATGATGTACCAACACCATGATCATTACTGTATTAAATCTTAGACATAATACTTTGATTCCTAGCGTTAAAATTGACCGTGAGTCACAAAACCTGTGTAATTTTCTTTCATCGAATCGTATCTTGTCATATTTTATACGTTTATACTTTTTTAGGATATGAAATTATAGTTTCTTCTAGAGTGAGTGATTTCCGTTTGAAATTTTGTGTATGTATTTGTTTTACAAACAAAAATGTTCTTTGTCTTTTAACTTAAAAGTTGTACTTTGCATTTAGGTCATCTATGAAATGATGGTCAGCCATTTTAAGTATGGACTTTGTAAAATATAAATAAAACACATCTCTGCCTATAGTTTACACAAAATATATATATTTTCCTAGTGAATATAATATGTGTTTGATCGTTTAAATGTATGCAATATATTTTTTATATAAAGCGTCAATGTTACCATTGAGGAAAATTTTTGATTGAAACACATTCCCTTTTCAGTTTTTTTTTTTACATATTTTGGAAATTCTATATATTGGATATATGGCAGACTTTTGCACTCAGTCAAGTCCTTCCTTGAAGTTGAGTGGTTGGCGTAAGGCTTGCCTCCTTGCCTGTGAAAATAAACTGCTTTTTTAAATGTGATGTATCCATTATAGACAAAAAATCATTCCTCATAATCATTTCAATAAATTTATTACGCATTCCTTACTTTTTTTACATTCTAAAATTTGTAATAGTTATATCTCAATATTACTATAATGTATAAACTTATTATAATTTCTTTTATTTCCATATAACTACAAAATAATTATTTTTAGTGCAATAATCAAAATGGTACACGAAAATATTCCTCCTCTGGGTTATTTGTAAATAACTTATATGTAAAATTAACTCTTATGTGCTCAACTTGATTGTCATAATAACTTTATGTAAAGAAACACATTTAGCGATGTAAACAATTATTTTTATTGTGTACCCTTATTTTATATACATCAAATTAAACTGTATATAGTGATACTTAAATTATATAATATTAACTGAAAAAAAGTGATATGAGATGGTTCCCTTTTTGATCGTTTATATATTTATTTATATTCAGAATCTTTCACTAAGAGTTCCAAATTAACCCTAAAATACAGATGGCATACACGTTAGCATTTATCCAGGGACGTGCGCAGCATTTCAAGCATGGGTAGGCAGCAACATGGAATTTTATCAGTTTCCTGAAGATGAGACATAAATTTATTGTAAAAACTTATGCTAGTACATTATTGTTTATCTACCGTGTAGTTTCAAGGTATTTTAATCATTTCAGATCATTTTGAATGGAATATAGGATCTTTATTTTGTAATTAATTTATTAATTAGAAAAAAAGAAATGAACTAAAAGTGAACTGTCTTTTATTCAACTTGAATAAATTTATGCATAATAACAATAAAACATAGGAATAACATAATGAAGAAAAATCTAGAAATGTGCTTATAAGGCTTTATTTTTAATTTTGCTAAAATAACAAATATTTTTTAATTCATATCAAACACAGAGAATTTTTTGTATATAGTTTTAGGTATTGCGTACTTATTAATTTTCATAGTTAAAATTGTCAAATCATGAATTTAAATTAATTGCTTGGAGCCAAAGGGGACAATCTAAGATTTTTTTGAAAATTAAAAATAAATGGAAACAAAATGACAAATTTCTGATTCCCTATATATTTTCATTTGTAAATAAACCCCTTGATTGACACCTTCGGTTCTATAGGAATCAAATAATTTATAAAACTGGAATTGAGAAAGGTTTTTCAAATAGTAAACTTCTAATTTTTTTCTATAATAATATAGAAAAATTAAATTCAATAAATAATAAAAAATAGAGGGAAGTTTTTAATCCAAAATAAGAAGTAGCAAGTCTGTACACATATTTGACACTACATAATTTTTTGGAATTGAAATATAGTCAGCTTTTTGTAATCCGGCACGCATTGAAGGTGTTGAACTCAGCTTTCAATGGCTTCACCGAACATATCCGGGCCCATTGGCAATAGAGGAGGGTGTCAGATGAGGCAGGACTAGTGAGCGGCCGCTCTATAGTTCTCCTAGCGCCCGTGACCTTTCGGCTCGCATCAAGCCCTCATCAGCTAGTCTGCGATGACTAGGATGCGGAGAACCACCAGTCCCGCCCTCTATCTCCTTCTCTCTACCTATCCATATCCTGTAGGATGCCTCCAGTGATGCTCTCGAGGCTCTCTCCATATATGAGCTCAGCGCCGCTCTTGTGAGGCCTAGATTCTTGAAGAGGCTTTAGAGCGATTTCGCCGGTAGCCCTGTCGCTCCGACTTCCACGGCGAAGAGTTCAGTCTTAAATCCGTTTCTCACTATCCGGTCAACCAAGTTGCAATACTTGTTAACTTTGAAGTTGTGGTCCTTTGGTATGTTGGTTTCCCATGGGACTGTAAGTTCGACAAGTATCACATGCTTTGTCGCCTTTTTTACAATTACAGATTATCCCAAATGCGGGAATATCGGATTTCTACAGGAAATTTTAAGTAGTTAGCAAGAAGCGATTATAACATGTGGTGTTTGCTTTGCAACCTAGCAGTTTAATATTGAACTTGCTGGATTACAGAGAAGGAGAGCTATGTTCGAAAACTTTGGACTTGCCGAATTACTGAGGTCTCACTACACTAAGGCTGGTTTTAGTGTCCCGCTGACCGTTCAAAATATATGAACTTCTAGGAAGCGTTGCGCGCTGACTGCTACGCGCCAGTCTAAAACGCTTCCTACAAGTTCATATATTTTGATTTGACACTTGAATTGAATGATAAATTTCAAGTTTAGGTCTTTGTTTCAAGGTCTTATGCATTTTTTTATTCCTTTCCTGAGATCTAATGTGCTACAAGTAAAAAATATAGCACTTGGAGCTATTTGGTATTATTCCGTTTGTGCTACATGTTGATTAACTGCTATTACCAAAAGAGGTTTTAGTAATAAAATGAGAGCTAGCTTTGGCTCCCTATTTTGTTTAAATAAAACTTCAAATATTTTTTCTCAGTTTGTCACTTTTTGGCTTGTAGCACTTTAGATGTGGGGATAGGATATGTTGCCTCCTTATAGGTACATGTGCCTGTATGGAATTCACGCCCCTGATAAACATTCCTAGGTAGCAATCCAACAGGTTACTTTAAATCAAGAACATATTTTCATACATATATTTTTAAATTGTGTCAACATCAAGCAATAAATAATAAATTTCATATATTTTTTTAAATTTAAATTTTAGCTTGCCTCCTAGGAATGCCTATAATACCAGCCCTATTTATACATAGTAAAACATTGCTTTTAGTAAAAATACTAAAATTATAAATTTATGGAAAAAATATAGAACTTAATATCGCTGCCTTTGATGATTGTCCTAATTTCGCTGTGCTAAACAAATCAGTTAAGAGTAGGTTATTTTTGTTAAAATCACTGATATTTTCAAGAAAATACATATATTTTTCAATTGTCCTCAATATCATCCCCACATATTCTCTATAGATTATATTAAAGCTATATAAATTTAACATTTTGAATCAATAATAATATAATGTAATGAATCATATTTGCTTCATAAAAGTATGAAATTATGTGTATATTTCATGCAATATTCAGTTTGTTTAAAATATTTGTTCTATGTTATTCCCAATTGCTTTATTGTCAAAAATAACAACTTCATACTTTACTTGACACCACAATGTTATAAAAGTCGCAAAGATGACAGAAAAATCGCAGCCTTACAACGGCAGGTTATAGTATTATTTTTGATGCTGGTGATAAATCAGTTGCATTTTTATTGGTACCATTTAATGACATTGTAACTCCGGGGCCGCTAAAAAAAATTTGGTGAACAGATGAGTCGTGAGTCGTCTCTTTAAGTGACTACTGTCGGTATTCTCTTGAACCATAGGTGGCAGTCAGTTCCATGCGCTTGGAGCCACCGCTGCAAAGGCACGCTCACCAAACACTGTTTGACAATGTTACAACATTGACCAATGTCCTGCCATACTTTCTGCAAAGCTCAATGCCAATTGTATGCTATTCAAACCAGTTTGCTTAATGAGGCAGCGGGAACAGTGGGGTCCTCTCATGTGTCTTTGAGCACAGCTGATATTGAATGCGCTGTAGAATTTAAAGCCAATACAGCTTACGCAAAATGGCCATGCAAATTTGATATCGCATGTGAGAAAAATACAATCATTCAAGTTTTCTTTACCAGTCTGATTTTTAAAATGTGTTATCTGTACTTTACCCCGACTATAAAACTCAGTTTAAACTTTACCATAGCCTTGCACCAAAAAGTGTATGGAAAGTGCCACCTGTGAGTGTTGTAGTTTTGATACATTTTTGGTAAAACGTGATGACGAACTTCAATACTTAACTTTAAAATAACATTCTTAAAACACTTACCAAGAATATATTTTTACCATAAATATTTATTTGAATAGTACATATTCCATATATGATCACATAATAAAAAGTAATAATGGATTTTTGATAAGTTTAGTTGTAATACTTTCAGAAAATTACTAACATTATTTATTTGTATACAGACTTAGTTTAATAGATAGAAATTATTGCAAATAACATTTATTATATATTTTTACATGGAGATTAGGTATTTAAGTTTTTGTAATTTGTTTTCCGTTGTTTGAATGACTTATCTGTGTGTTTATTGTGTACTTAATGTATCATTTTTCAATAAAATAAATACTTATGTAAATATTTAAAACTAATCATGTTTTTAATTTTTGTACCCTCACCCCACACAATTTATTCCTTACAAACTCCCTACCAAGTATTTGGATCGTGCCTTTTGCAATGCCTGTTGTGGAATGCCTTACTGTCCGAGCTGAGGGCTGTGGAGATCCTTTCTCTTCAAGAGGTGCTACGGCTTTGGCAACTTCATATCTTTATTGGCCATCAACCAGAAAAGTAATGATTTAATACTTCTGGTGACTGATAATAATGCATTAGGTGGAGACCTTTACAAAGCTGTAGACTCGCAACAGTTGATGAATATGATGAAAATGACGTATTTTAGTAAAAAGGGAAACAAATTCTGTGAGAACTTACATTATTCTCTACGTTTCGTCAGCGACGTAGCCGACGTCTTCAGGAGAACATCCTCTCTGTACGGCGACTCAGTTCTCAGTTCATCCTCAGTCGCCATACAGAGAGGATGTTCTCCTGAAGACGTCGGCTACGTCGCTGACGAAACTTAGAGAATAATGTAAGTTCTCACCAAACGGTTCATTAAATAACTTTTAAAATTGTTCAGTTTTAAAAAAAATTAATATATTAATTGTCAAAAATACATTTTTTTACAGAAGGAATACAGTAAAATGTTTTTAACTTTCTTACCTTCGAGCTCTCGAAAACAGAAACTTTTCATTTATAAAAGGAAACATCACAGAGTATGGAAACATTAAAATCTTTCTCGTTTTTCAAATAATTAGTTCTGTATTTACGCACAGATGGCGCTAATCAAGTGTTCCAATACTTATATTATGTTCCAAAAATCTATAATGAAATAAGTACCTAGTTATCACTGTTAAAAATGCACCAATTAATATTAAAAAAAAACATATTTGAAACACTACAATGTAAACACTCTAGGTTTTCAATTTGAAACATTATGATAATAAATAAATAACACTTTTAAAAATAGTGCACATTTCAAACGAAATATGCTGCTTATTTCGGAGTTGAGAGGAGATCATAAAACGTCAGTACAAAAATTGATAATATTTTTTAACACAAAATTGTTCCATGACTTAAAAAGATACTAAATTTTACAATATTTTTAAAACAAATATGGAAATAAAAAAGCTTTTTTTTTATCCAAGACACAATATTATTGAGGGACATGAGCACAAATGAGCAATAGATTTGTTTAGATTTTCATTTAGGCGGAAAATTACACTCAGTTTTACAAAGCACGAAGCCTGGTTAATTATTAGCTCTTAAAAGTGCAAGAGGTTTTCCATTTGAAATAAAACAACTAAATTTAAATAAACTAATATCCTCCAATATTTACATAAATATCAGGTCGTGAGTCAAAAATATTTTAAAACATTCCCATGTGAATATTGCACAAAAACATAAAAACGAGTATCAAAGATTTTAGTCGCCTTCCATTAGGATTTTTTTCATAACATTTTCAAGTAACTTATGTACACATGCACCTCGATCTCCTCTTTGCTTCAAATGGCGGCAGAAAATAAACTGTCAGTTTGCGAAGGCGCGTCGTGTTGTGATGACAGATTTCGTAAATCTGTAACCGGCCACACTAAATATTAAATTAACCAATAATTTAACAACAAATGTAATAAAATAAATAATAAATGAACTAAAAAAATGACATAAAGTGTTTGGTACAAAAATAATCTTTGGATAATTTTCCGATTTGCAGTGAAGTTTTTTGATATGTATAAATGATTTTGTTTTTATTTAAGTTAATCAGAAGAGTTATTAATTGAATCTCGTTTTAATTATTTAATGATTTAATAATCTGTGTTTTTATAAGTATTTCTTTGCATGTTTCAGTCATAAATTGTAATATTTCTGTGATTTACTGAGGTGCTTTCTGCTGTGTTGCTCTGTACCAGGCTCGACGTCTTCGGGAAAATGTTCGCCAAGCACGAACACCTAAATATCTCGTCTTTGGTCTAAATCCGTCGCTTTTCCGTTTTTTTAGTTTTGCGCGTGAAATGTAGTAGAACCTTGATTATCCGAGTTTGCCTGTGTTAACTTTTTCCAATGACACCCCGCTTTCAAGGAAAGGCGGCAGAGTTGCAAGGTTTATGTATGTTCAAGTGAGTTTTTTTTTTGTAAGTACACATGCAGCATGTGTAACCGCGAACTTACACATGTCTACCTGTGGGTGTGTTAAGCCTCAACTGTCAATATATATTTGCAACTGAGATTATAGATAATAGTTTTCTGTCCGGTTCATAGCTCAGAGGATTAGGGTTCGATTTCCACCAAGGGGGTCAGAAATGATTTTCTGATTTGGTGTTTATTTCAAACCTAATTTTTTATACCTACCGGCAATGTTTACTTAGACTTCGCAAGAAAAAAGAATATGCTCCCTCGGGAGCAGGGAAATTCCCGCTGCAAGTCAAGAAGTTGGCATAAGGCCGGTTTTTTTTTCTATGAAAATAAATATATTCCATTCGCTGCAATAAGTGCAAAGATAGATGCGCTGACACCTGCAATTCTTGCCGCTCATTCCTAAAACAGGAGTGGCATTGGCAGAAGGGAACGAATGTACAGTCTACCAACATATAAGTCAAGGAACGCAACCTACGATAATAATATCTGCAGATATTATCCGAGCTTTTGATTTTGCACAATACGCACGATGTCTATAATCTAAGTTGCAAAGATGTAGTAAATTCAAAACTCATATTAAATGCATGCCCACAAACAGACACGTGTAAGTCCGCGCTTACAAATGCTGAATGTGTAATCTCAAATGAACAGAAACCCTATAACTTTTGCCGACCTTCCCCGAAACAGGGGTGGCATTGGTAAAGTGAACCATTTTTTATAGTATGGGTTGGGTCAGGCTCATACCAACCTATAAGTCAAGGAAAACAAATAAGAAATAACAAGGTATAAGCATTATCTCGGAATAATCGGATAATCAATGTTCTACTTTACGTGACTACTTTTTTTTTATGTGTGTTTTTTTCGGACAGTGCCGTGAGTAAACAAGTGAAATAAAAATGTCGGTGGTTGAAGAGAAGATTGTGATGACCCCGAAGTGCAAGACCTCCAACTCCACTACTCTGGTGGTGGAGAGGAGGGCCGTGGTGCAGACTAACGATAAGATGCACGTGGCGGGAGGGGATCACACCGGGATCGTCATTAACAAAGCGCAAGATCAAGGTTTGTATTTTGACTCAACTTTTTGTAAACAAAACAGATATTCAACTCTGCAGAGCATTGACTTGTGATATATATTATCTGTTTCAACCTACTCACGAAAATGGTCATTAGTAAGAGAGAGAGAACAAATAACTTCACAGTTGCATTTCCATGTGTACAAAAAAACTCGGGCGAATGTAAAAATGTTTCTAGAATTGTGACAGCATTTCTACGTGCGTGCTATGCCCGGAGCAGTCCGAACATAGATGCGTGCAGTATAAATCTTGTGATCGATAACATTGACGAATTTTAAAGGAAAAAGACATTATTTTAAGACATTGTGGCATGTGTTGTAGTTGGGTGTCAAAACACAAAATGGAGAAAGCAAGAAAACATAAAAATTGACACGTAAATATATGTTTTGTATGACTACACAACTGCAATGTTTGACAGGACTGAGGCAAAAATGGTAGATAGTACTTATGTATCAATGCAGTAAGTACCTAAGTTAGTTTCGGTTCCTCTATGTTAGTACTCAACGCTGCAGAGGCTCTGACCACCCCTAGCGGAACCTTGGACCCTTGTATCCAGCCGCCAAAACGCTAAGGGTGGCCAGTACCTCCGAAGATGTGTCTCCACTTTGTTCTGACCTTGTGCACTTCTATGTACTTATGGGCATTCAACATTTTGAAGAAGATACTTTACTTTCTTCGTCTCATAAGCCTTGAAGACTCAGGGTCTCCCGCACCACAATCCTCCAGGACTCTCTGTCTTGTGCTGCTTCCCTCCATGGTCCCCTCACTCCCAGAACTTCGGCGTCGGCTTCAACGTTGTCTGCCCACCGCATCCTGGGACGTCCGAGCGGTCTAACACCTGAGGGGGCACCATCCAAGACATTTTGAAGAAGATAACCAAACTAATAAGACACTCGATAAGAAAAAAACACCTTTAGTAGCAAAAATTTTGGAAACACGAGCAAGAGGTCGCTCAAAAACGTCATACTTCCAGAATTTGAAGCAGCTCTTGGATGTCTCCGTCCTATTCGCAGCTCAAGAGGATGGCAAGAAACAGAGAAAGGTGGCTGACACAACAAGGCACTGCCTTTAGAAGATGATGATATTCAATGTATTATGTTGTATTTACAATGTCGATGTATTTTTTATAATTTACAGTAGTTTCTAGTGACCATGAGACTACCAACTAATTTAAAAAAATCTGAGCCTATATGATGTGCTTATGTACTTAAGGATACCTATCTGATTCATAGCTAAAAAGCTGTATGATATAGACAACATTTATGTATGTACTCGTATGATAAGCTATCTTGAATACTTCTATCTAGCCTTGAATAAAAAGGAAATGAATAATTATTAGGTAGGTACGAGTAAAACACGATTTTTCGCACTAATAACCAAGGTATGAGTTTTTAATAAGTTATAGTAAAGTGAGTTGCTAATTCTGCAAAACTTTATAATTATTAGGTTTTTTTTTAAGGATGCATTCGATGTTCACAATTCATTTTCGTGATCTAATTAAAACGATAGTACTGTAACTAATATGTAAACCAATTTGTTTTAAAAAAAATCTGATATTTTTTATAACGATTGTCAATTTTATAGCTGAGAGAAAATTGTGGAAATTTGAACTTTTCCACCCACATAAATAACTGAAATTACTTAGTAGTAACAATGTTTTGAGATCATATGTTTTTAAATTTTGTTAAACCATACATTTTTTTAACAAGAAGTTTTGTGTTTCACATTTGAATATAACCTACGAATAATATGGTCGGTTTTTTTTCTTGGATATTTAGAACGTAGGTATACATCATTACGTGCTATTGTCTGACTTAGCAGTGAAAGTTTTTACATGATCAAATTGGTCTAGGAAAACCAATCAGCATTGTTCTAGTAACCGTATATAATCTAAGTTGCAAAGATATATTAAATGCATGCCCGCAGACAGACACGTTTAACTTAAATCATCGGTGCTATGGCCGAGGGATCAAGTGGCTCAACTTTCTAGCGTATTTGGAATAGAATAACGTTGGTTCGATCCCCGCTTGGATCATTTGGCCATAACTTTGATCATGATTTAACAGATGACATTGGGTAATTATTAATTAATAATTAATTGAAATAAACAAAAATGAATCAATCAATCATAATCAAATAAAATCAAACAATATGAATAGAAAAAACTTGGTAACCCTTGATTATTTTTTTAAATTAAAATAATTTTGTATATTATTTTGTATGGTAATATGTCGGATTCGGAAATGAACTTCACATCGTCATCTACAAATTATTGTACTACTTATACTGTTACCACAATATTTTCTATCTCTGTTAGCGCGAGATCAAGTTAAAATAACCGTGCGATTCTCAAGTCTAATATCGTCCCAGGATAATCACCGAATTAGAGTTGGGATAAATTGAAAGCCAGACAGATTGTTGAAGTAGAACTCCCACGGCTTATGGAGAAGAGCGCACAGAGATTTTTTCAGTCAACTCGTTCATACAATGTCAAACCTAATATTTATCATACCCTTTACTTTTCATAATAAGTGTGTTGACTATTACTTACCAGTAAGTTGCCGTCATACTTACATGAAAATGTGACTTTTTTTACCAAAAAAAAGCTTTATATTATAAAATAGAATGCATGTAGGTAAGTACATAATTATGTAATTTATATAAATGTTCTTATGGGCACGTAAATTACTAAAACACAAATTCGTAAAAACGTTTTTTTTCTGGAAAACGTGTAAAATATTCTCGGAATGGTTTCCTGTAAAGTTTGATGTCGATCGGATTACAAGATGATGATGATGATGATGATGGATGATTTCTTTCCTGTGGCGCCATTTAATGGTCCAGGACCATCTCAAGGGCGCCATGGCTTCTGGAGAAAAGTAGTGTCTTCAGTTCCTTTCTGAAGGTGGTGGTAGGCTGGTTCGCGCGAACACCGACGGGCAAATTGTTCCAGGCAACCGGCCCGGCCACCGCAAAGCTTCTGTCTGCAAAATTTGATGTGTTTGCTCTATTGGGCACTATAACCTTGTTGACAGCAGTAAGGGCAGAGCGTAGTGGTCTTTTTGAAGTCCCATCGACAGAGCATAGCTCAGCGAGACATGGGGGTGCCGTGCCGCAAACAAGCATTTGTTTTTCGATATATTTTTTTCATATAAAATGTATGGAAAGGTTGCTCTCCGTGCCTGTTTATACCGATCAGATTTGGATAGCCTCCAGATGGATCACGTGATCTTTGATGTAAAATCTATAATCTAAGTTGCAAAGATAAATTAAATTTAAGATTCATATTAAATGCATTCCCGTGGAAGTGTGCGATACTCTTTAAGTCGATGTACATGCATGAGTCACAGATTTAGTCCAATATTATGACCAACTTACTTCATAATATCAACCATCAACTTATATCAACCAACCTTCTACCAGTGAACTTTGACATTTAAAATTGTACATGAGGGTAAAGAATAGAGCAGATAGGTAGTAAATCTATTTTTACTTTAAGATTGGAATGAAGTCGAAATTTATTTGTGTAGGTACTATCAGTACCTACCTACCTACGCCATAATAAATTTATTTCCATAGGTAAAGGGGGCAGTCTTACGCAGCACAGGCCTGAAAAAAAAAATGTTTTCCGATAGGCATCAAACTTCACACGATCTACTTCGAGGATATTCTCCACGTTTTCTGAAAAATAAATCAAATTCTTAAGAAAGTGATAGCCAGGCATGTGGAGCAACTTCCCCATGCATTATAAATGAATAAAAAATGAAAGCCGATCAACATCAAACTTCAAAGGAACAATTCTGAGAATATTTTACATGTTTCCAAATGACTCGCTTCGGAATCTATAGGTAGCATATTTAATACCTACATACTTTGATCAAATTTTATTAATAAGATTTGTGATATTTGTTTGTGTCAGTTCTCTTAGAAATTTAAAATATGTAAGTTTTGAGCTGGAAAGTGGTGGGCTAGCGAAGCAGGAATTGAAACTAGAATGCAGTAATCGTTCGTATCACGAGCATGCAGACTAGTTGGTTATAAAAGGAGAGTCTCGCTGATTTTACTGAAATTTTTAACAAAAAAATAATAATCTAATCTTTGTATGTAATAATATGTATGTCATAAATTTCGCAGTGAAATTCTTGTTCACTAGATAACAGCTGTGCAGACTTGCTTTTCGTTTAAACTCAACCACAGCCTTTCACAAAAATAATGTATCGAAACCAAAGCAACGCTTCGAGTGAGTGTTTTAATTTCCATACATACTCAGTGAAACGCTATGGTTGAGTATAAACGCTATGTTTTGTATTTGGCATACATACCTGATAAGGATAATATAATATTTTAGGAGAAGCCTTGAGCAACCAGTTATGAAAGCGAAATAAAATAATTATCAGTAAAATACTCTTTAGTCTTTATAAGGTTAAATGATAACGTCGTTTTATTAGAGATAGGTCACGAAATTTTGATTTGTTTTTGTAGAAATCTTAGTTGCTGTAGACGTGAAATAAAAAATCTTGTGTCCAAAGAAACGAATTATAAAATGAGCGGCTAAGTACCGAGGTTTTGCACAATATTATATAATTGAAGTTGTAAAGATGATATACATTTCAAATTCATATATAATGCACGCCCACGGACGCGTGCAAGTTCAAGATGAATGCTGCATGTGTAGTGATAAAAGAGAACCCGAACCCTAGTGATAAAAGAGGACCTGAACATTTTCGCCTCATCCTTAACCAGAGGTGGCATTGGGAACAGTGAATCAATTTTAAAAGTATAGCTGGGCTGGAAGTCTCATCACCACGGTAATGCTTACCTACCGAATATCGGTAATATTTATATAAGCTCTCTTATTTCCTCTACTTTTCGATCCATCTTTGTTCTTAACCACCTGCTTTCTTCTTCTTTCTTCTTTTTATTGTTATAGATCTATGATCTGTTTACTGTGGAACTCCCTCCTGTGATGCAGAAGACCAGCTGTTTTTCCATCTTTTAGGAGGGCGACCTGGTAGACGCTGGCCGTCCGGTATCTCCTGTGCCACGACTCGGGCTATCCTTCCTTCGTTCATGCGGTCTATATGCTCCCTCCAGAACCGCCTCCTCTTCCTGCTCCATCTGACGATGTCTTCAGTATCGCACATGCTTCTGTTTTCTGATTTATATCTGAAAAAAAATTGATAATGATGATCACCGATCTTCGATATAATTTATGAAAGGAGAAGAAGAAGAATGTTAAAAAATGTACCTAAAGATAGGTGTACACTGTAGGTACACGATTTCCTATCTAGATATCGATTTTACATGTACTAGAACAATTTATTCAATTTACATGCAGACACCGGTAGGTATGAAACTGCCTTTTAACTCAACCATAGAGCTTACAAAAAAATGTATGGAAACTTAAACTCTCACTAAAGGCGCTGTTTTGATTTTAATTCATTTTTTGGTAAAATGTATAGTTTAGTTGGAACGTCGTATTTGAAACTTGGAGTAAGGTATCTTAGCATACGAATTTATTTATTTTTAGAGTAGACTGCAGTGTCTGTTGTTTACTTTGCCATACAAAATTGTCTGCAGCCTTGGAAAGTGACGTATAGCCAATCTATATCCATCTATGAAGTAAAATATAAACCACACCTGTCTAGTTTTGTATCCTGCCGCCATTCCTCTAAGGTTGGCCGGTACCTCCACACAATTGCCTCCACTTGACTCTGTCTTTATAGACTTTTTTCATCTCATCTAGTTTCATCACTCTTTTCATGCACGCTCTTCTCTTGTTTCCACTCCATCCATTCATTCGCAATCTCACTTATCTGATCAATCCATTATTTCCTAGGTCACCCTTCCACGCTTACCTATTCAGTCATTTTTAATATAATTAATAATGATACTACGTATGATGATTTCTTTAGTAAGCGTTGTTTTCGCGTGAATCACACCTCAAGAGCCCTCTGCGAGCTTGGTCAACGCTATAAAAAGCGCCAATTATCAAGCAAGACCCAGTGCCTGTGTGATCAATCATTGGTAAAGGCAGATGCATTATTCAACCCAGCGAAGAGCGTTTTTGAAAATGAATGTCCTTCTTTTATATCCACTCTGTCCATTCCATTGTTTCTCAATTTCATCAATCTGATCAAGCCATAATTTTCGTGGTCTTTCACTTTTTCATTTCCCCCTTTCCTCTCACATTTCTTCCCTACATGATGTCTGTATGTCATCACGTTTGATTATATGAGACCTTAGATGAAATTTGTTGAAATCTACTCTGTCGTTCAGTTTATCTACAGATCATAAAAAAACTGTCAGCGTTAGACTGCAGCAGCGGGTAGGCTACCTTACATGGTAGATGAGTTGCTACAAATAAAACATTAGATGAATTTTATTAAAATCTACTCTGTGCTCAAGTTTATCTAATCTAATCTAATCTAATCTAAGCTGCAAAGATATATATCATTTAAGATTTATACTAAATGCATTCCCACAAGCAGATATGTATAATTTCGCGCTAACACATGCCGCATGTGGACCTACAATATAAAAACCCAATCTCAAATGAACATAAGCCTTGCAACTCTTGCCGTCCTTCCCTGAAACAGGGGTGACATTGGCAAAGTGAACCAATTTTTATATTATGGGTGGTCAGCCGCATAACAACCTATAAGTCAAGGAACATACATGATCTACAGATCATAAAAAAACTGTTTCAGCGTTAGACTGCAGCAGCGGATAGGCTACCTTACATGGTAGATGAGTTGCTACAAATTTGGAAGTGAGTTTCCTCTCGCTAGGAACTGGTTCTCCATTAGTATTCATTATTCACATTGCGCCGCCACTGTACTGCCAGTCACGCTTTCTTGCGCATGTAGCGTGAGCGGGACGCGGGGCGACCAAACTCATCTAATCTTATCTAAAGAAATTATGATCTAATCTACTCATTTCATCTCTACAGAATGTTTGATTAAAAAACGGTCATTGTCAAATTGAGAAAAGCTGTTGGTACCAAAATAGAGTACTTACTTGGTCAAATTGAGAAAAGATGCTGTTACCAAAATAGAGGACTTACTTGGTCACATTGAGAAAAGCTGCTAGTACCAAAATAGAGGACTTGGTCAAATTGAGAAAAGATGTTGGTACCAAAATTAAGGAATTACTTGGTCAAATTGAGAAAAGATGTTGATGCCAATATAGAGGACTTACTTACTTACTTGGTTACATTGAGAAAAGATGCTGGTACCAAAATATAGGACATACTTCAGCAACTTTTTTTACGCAGCTCTCACAATGTCCTCATCTCCGCCGTACACTTTGGTGCAAACAGTTGTTTACCGCACGTGGTATTTACTTTTTTCAAATTTCCAAAATCCAATTCTCAGTGTAGTTAACAGTTTTGAACGTGATGGTGAACCAAATTTTGCAGCACGGGAGGTCAGACTCATACCAGCCCATCAGTCAAAGAGCACCAAAAATTATAAATTATGTACAAAATTTTAAATAAAAAGTAAAATTAAAATTAATGTCCTAGCCATCAACATTGCAAACCAACCACCATTTCTTTCGGTCCTTACATACTTCGTTCAATTTCATTCAGATTCATAATCTTTTTCATGCAATCTCTCCTTTTGTTATGACTCTGAATATCCCATTCATTCGCTACTTGTTTAAATGAAATTAAAAATTGGATCAATCTGCTGGTCACCCTAGTTGTTACACTTAGGTCTCCCATTACAGGTGTAACATTGCATCACGCCTACCTGTCAAACGAAAAGCTTAAACGTCAAATATCGCTGTCACCTCGATTATTCCTTTGTGTGCCGGTGCATTGTCCCATGTCAGCCTTGAACTCGCGTCACCTCACACGAAACGTGTGGTCTCAGTATTTTATTTTTAACTGTCATTACGTCATCGAGTGTGACAGTTACAAAAAATTGTAAGGACGTATCGATATCTTGGACACTTCAAAAAAATGACATATCTGTCAAACCTAAAATAGGATCTTATTTCTTTATGTTAGAAGTTGACCTTCTGTTGCCTATCTCATTTCCGAAAACGATCCTTTACTTATAGGTTGGTATGAGGCTGACCATTCATGTTGTAAAAAATGCTTCACTTTGCCAATGTCACCCCTGTGTCAGGGAAGGTCGGCAAGAGTTGCAGGGTTTATGTTTATTTGATGATGATGATGAGTTGATGATTTCTTTATAGCGCCGTTTCGTGATGTAGTCACTCCAAGGGCGCTGGTGCAATCGATGCCAGAAATTTGCTTGTCTTCAGTGCATTCCGGAACTTTCCATGGTCCTCTAGCTCTCTCACGTGATGTGGCAGGTGGTTCCAGGCCAGAGGGCCAGCAACTGCAAATGCACGCTCTCCAAACACTGTGTTAACTCTTCTCATAGGTTCTTCAATCCTTGATTTGGCTCCAGTCTCAGCCGAGCGCAGTGTTAGGCTTTTTTTAGTATTTGAGATGGGGTTTTCTATTGCAGGTTCACATGCGGCATCTTTAAGCGCGATCTTAAACGTGTCTGATTGTGGGAATGTCTAATGTAATCTAATGTAAGTTGCAAAGATATGTAACATTGGGGATTTACATTATATGCATTCTCACAAGAAGAGACGTACATTTTTGCGCTGGCACGTATGCCGCATTTGAACCTACAACACAAAAACCTCGTGGTTGACAAAAACGAAGTGGTTGACGTAAGGCCCACCCCCTTTTCTATGAAAATAAATAGGTTCCATTCGCAGCATGCAACCCGTTCGAAGCTTCCCCGTTAGAAAAGCAAAGATATTGTTGGATGTCAGAATTTGGGAATAAAACTTTCTACAATCTAGAAAAGAAGAACTCATAAAGCTTCTGTATGAAAAAAAGCGAGAGCTAAATGTAGACTACCATAGTCAGATGCACTGTTTACTTTTAAGGTTTCCTACTCTATGTAGTGGATTTTGTAAGCTGTGTGTAGAAGGCTATTTCTGACGATGGATTTTGCAAGACTGACTTCATAAATATTGATTAAACAGCATGACATGGTGTATATGTTGTAACGTAAAACTAAATAAACAAGAGAAACGCAACTAAGCTGCACGTAAAGTGCACTCTTTTAGTGCGTTATTATTATTAATTTTTTTTCTAATAAATTTGTAAACAGGAATGCAATTCACCAACCTATTCTGCCTGGACAAAAACAGGTATTAATATCATCAATTAATAATAATTAATTATTGTTTATTTTAATGAGTTATTAATTAATAATAACCCAATAACATCTGTTAAACCAGGGTCAAAGTAATGGTCAAAAGACCCAGGCGGGGATCGAACTAACGCTATTCTATTCTAAATATGCTAGAAAGATCATTCCACTTGGCCCCTTGGCCGTAACACCAGCGTTATCTTCGAAGGGGTTGCATGCGGCGAGTTTAAACTAAGTATTTATTTTCACAGAAAAGGGTTCGGCCTTACGTCAACCACTTCAATTTTAAAGTGGTGAATGGACTGATAAATGTTTGAAATTGGGGGAACAGTAGTGATGTCACCTGGCTGGGCTAAGCCCAAAGCGTCATAATTTCAACACAATATTATGTAGGTAGTTTTAAAAGATACTAAAGTGCAGCACTCTGTATTTAAATCATGGAGTGAATTCCTTGACTTATAGGTTGGTATGAGGCTGACCACCCATACTGTAAAAAATGGTTCACTTTGCCAATGTCACCCCTGTTTCAGGGAATGTCGGCAAGAGTTGCAGGGCTTATGTTCATTTGAGGTTTGGATTTTATTTGTAAGTACACAATCAGCATTTGTAAGCGCGAACTACACGTGTTTGTTTGTGGGCATACATCTGAGAGCTTTGAATGAATATATCCTTGCAACTTAGATTATAGATTATAGATTATAGAGTTATATTAAATTCTATATATCGATGATTTAAATACTATTTCCGCCGAGTGTATATGGGCTTACAGTGCTGTTAACTTGAAAAACCCTGATTATAAGGAATCCATTTTTATTTACTGGTGACGTCATATCGCTGAGGGCTATTTTTAATGTTCTGAGTCCATTCCTTGTTATTTAGGAGGCCATTCTCACTTCTTGTGAAGGATGAGTAAACCTTGCCGGTATCACGATTTCGGTTTTGAAATAAACACCGAAACGGAAAGTCATTTCTGACATCCTCAGTGTGAATCGAACTCTAGCTCACTGGCATGAAACGTAAGCATTCTACCAGTTGAGCTATCGAGGGGACTAGCAGAACTCAATACTTTTCCAATTAAATATAATGTTGAGGAAGTGAATAATCAACACGATCTTGTGTAAATGAGAAATGGAAACGAATGTTATAATATTATTTAATTAAAATGAAAAAAAACAAATGTCCGAGTAACGTTATACTCCCAATGTGGACATTAAATAGATACTTAGGTAGATAGTAGTGACAAAAAGTTAAATTAAAGTCATACATACGACCGGTCCGTAGTCCAGTGGCAACACTTCGGACTCGTAAATGGAAGGTTGTGGGTTCGAATCCAGGCGGAGCACAAAAAATATACCATTTATATTTTCATATTTGCTCTTCGCTGGGTTGAAAAATTCATAAGGAAAACCTTTACCAAAGACCGGTCATCAAAAGGTACATCCGGCCTTACAGCAACTGGGTCTTGCTTGAGAATTGGCGCTTTCTACAGCGACGACCAAGCTCGCACATGGCTCTTGAGGTGTGATACATAAAAAAAACAGCGCACACCAAATAAATCAGCCTATTTTTTTTTTAATATATGCCATGGGGAAATGGTTCTGTTGGGCAATCTATTTATTTATGATTATTTCAATTCACCCCTACTCCCTAGTATTAATCTAATCTAAGTTGCATAGATATGTAACATTGGGTATTCACATTATATGCATTCTCACAAGCAGACACGTACAAGTTCGCGCTTGCACATGCCGCAAGTGAACATATTTAACATAAAAACCTAAATCTCAAATGAACATACACCCTGCAACTATTGCCGTCTTTCCCTGAAACAGGTATGACATTAGCAAAGTAAACCATTTTCTACAGCATGGGTGGTTAGCCGCATACCAACCTATAAGTCAAGGAACATTTAGCACAACACGAACACAACAATTAGCTTTTTTTAAGAAATCCTGTGCGGGAGACTACCTAGATTTCAGAGACTCTTGGGGTCTATGACACTTGTTTTAGTGCCGCAGAGGTGTTTATTAGCTTGCTTGTCGCTGCAAAGCGCCAATACTCAAACAAGACCCAGTTGCTGTAAGGCTGGATGAATCTTATTGACAGGTCTTTGGTAAAGGTTTTATGAATTTTTCAACCCAGTGAAGAGCATATTTTGAGAATATAGTTTTGTGCTCCGCCGGGATTCGAACCCACAACCTTCCATTTACGAGTCCGAAGTTTTGCCACTGGACTACGGACCGGTCAATTTTTGAACACTATAATAATCTATAATCTATAATCTAAGTTGCAAGGATATATTCATTTAAAGCTCTCAGATGTATGCCCACAAACCAACAAGTGTAGTTCGCGCTTACAAATGCTGAATGTGTACTTACAAATAAAATCCAAACCTCAAATGAACATAAGCCCCACAACTTTTGCCGACCTTCCCTGAAACAGGGGTGACATTGGCAAAGTGAACCATTTTTTACAGTATGGGTGGTCAGCCTCATACCAACCTATAAGTCAAGGAATATGAATAATAAATTACATTTAAATATAAAAAAGAACAAAACCTTACAAAGAAATCTATACAAAAAAAGTCGAAAATTTCCTATGCAAAAAATGTAGCAAATGAATACACCAACATTAGAAATCAACATTGCAGATTAGCCGCCACTTCTTCCTGTCCTTGCATACTTCTTTCATTTCATCCAGAGTCATAACCTTTTTCATACAAGTCCTCCTTTTATTATGACTCTGGATATCCCATTCATTCGCTATTTCAGAGATTTGATCCTTCCATACTTTTCTCGGTCTTCCTCTACCACGACATCCATACACGGTTGTCAGTATTTGGTATCTGATCCTCCTGTTTACTCTATTTAGTATTTAGTTTGTAATTCTGGTAATAAGACACCTTTACTTCTTCGCCGTATATAACCGAGCAGGTACTTGACTATTTACTGCAACAACTGACACCGAGGAATGGGGAATAGGGAATAGAGAATGAGTACTGAGGAATAAGGTACAGTAGAACCTCGATTATACGAGCTCGCTTTTAGCGAGGCTGCAATTAACCGACCCGGCAATATTTGAAATTATTTATCATAGACTAATTTTGATTATGTGGAGCAGCAAATGAAATAATGCCAGCAGAAATTTTTCTCATGAAGACATAGAGATACATTCCTGCACAAGTTTAGTTCAGTATTTTGTTGAATTGAGTCGAATAAAACCGCAGATCATTACTTCAGTATAAAACCAAGTGGAACAATAAAGGATGTAGTCGAAAATGGGATCTAGAAACTCAGAAAATCAGTGATTTCAATTTAGGTATAGGTAATACCTCATTTTCGAAAATAAAACATAAATACAGTATGTTGGTTATCTATCTGTAATCTAATTCCCTAACATTCAAGTTTTCTATTAAATGCATACCCACAGGCAGACACACGCTGCTATGTTCCTACAAACAAAATATAATCTCAAATGAACAAACCCTGCAACTCTTGTCGCCCTTCTCTGAGGCAGGGGTTTCATTGGTAAAGTGATCCAATTTTCACAGTATTGGTGGTCAGCTTCAGACCGACCTATACGTCAAGGAACTAACTAATGATAAAGTTCCATGACTTATAGGTTGGTATGCGGCTAACCACCATGCTGTAGAAAATGGTTCAATTTGCCAATGTCACCCCTATTTTCAGGGAAGGACGGCAAGAGTTGCAGGGTGTATGCCCATTTGAGATTTAGGTTTTTATGTTGTAGGTCCACATGCAGCATGTGCAAGCGCAAACTTGTACGTGTCTGCTTGTGAAAATGCATATAATTTGAATCCTCAATGTTACATATCTTTGCAACGTAGATTAGATTAGATTAGATCCCAGCTTTTGATTATCCGACGTAGGGTAGGTAAGACAACAAACTCGGATAATCGAGGTTCTACTGTAGAAAGAAGGAAAGTGAGTAGCGGGAATAAGGAATGAGTAATGAGGAATGAGGAACGGGGAACGAGGAATGAGGACGAAGAGTCAAGCAGGTCTGGAGTGTTTGGATGGTTCTGGAAATAGCCTTCAGTGTGGCTGAAGCTTTCACAACAAATAAATCAAAAGCAAGCTCCTAGCATAATATACAGAGGGTCGCCAGTACAAACATGCCTTAGCGCCAAGACAACACTTCAATTCCAATAAATAACATATTTTCTTTCATACATTTTCATCTAATTCAAGATGTAAACGTTTAGCACTGCTTGTAATTTAGTCTAAAATAAACACAAGTCATACAAATGCCCCTGAAGTAGTAGTTTTGAGGGAACTGTTCTGTACATTTATTTAAAAATGTAATGAAAATGATCCTTGTGAACCTCTCACAAGGTAATTTGTCATTTTTCATTGCGTGAATTTTTGTCTCCTTTCATTGTCCACATTCTCCAAGGCTGTGAGGCCAATCTGTGAGTATTTTCAACATCTTAATTTTGGTGACAGGCAGGAAGCGTGCCCTAAAATACCCTCTGATTTAGTTACTATGAAGTAGGTACTCCCAGAGTCCCAGGCCATTGTTGCCCCCCTCATTTCCTTTTCTATTTCAATATTTCCGCTTTCTCAATAGGTTTTGTCTGTCGCGTGACTTTTTACATGATTGGACATAAAACTCACATAAAAATATCGGACAATAAAGGGTGTAATCAGCAACCCGCTCACCCAAACATTGATTAAGTAATTGTTCAGATGCAGACCTCGTTTCCACTGCATTCTTTTGATATGATATTTTAAAATTAGAAAATAATTTCGGTGGGATTTCATGTAGCAGACCAAAACAACAAACAAGGTTTTCAAGGCAGGTTTCATATGATGCGACGGAGCTTCTTCGTTAGAGGTTTTGGCCGTGGTCCAAGATTTATCTAGGTATAGGTACACGCTCAGCTGTTCTTGCCGATGATAAGATACCGCACACAACTGGCAGTGAAACGTTAGTTCTATAGATAAATTAAGGACCACAGCGAAAAAATAAATCCATTTAACAACATCACTCTTACTATAGTTGCTTGGATCATGCATATTGCATTACCGAAAACCCTCTATTGTGGGTTGCCTTACCGCACGAGCTGTGGAGAGTTCAAATGTTTTAAGCCCAATATAAAATTGTATCGGTTTAGGAGATGTTATGGCTCTGCAGTTCCCTTACGGTGAATCTACATATAGCTGATAGGAATTCTTTATTGTATTAGTGGGTAGGATTGATGATTGTGAGTAAATAGAGAAGTCACTAGATTATGTGCTTCGAGAACAGTCTAGCAAAAATGTGTTCTCGATAGTTCTACCTTATCAGTATAAAAAGGCGCAAGTTGTTTGCACTGGAGCAGTTTTATCTTCAAGCTCTCACCAATACAGTCAACAAATAGATCAGTGAATCAAAACCAGTGAAAATAAATGAAAGTGTAATGAAATAAATGAAAGTGTAAAAATAAATCTAAACGTGTAAAATAAATAAGTAAAAAGAAGAATAGAGTTTTATTTTGATAAGTATCCGAACCCAAAAATCGTAACAGTACATTTCTTCCTTTCTCGTGAAAAATGCTTAGTGGCAGCTAAACTGCCTCGAAATTTCGATCTCCATCGAAAGAAAAGGCCCAAAAATTGGTTGGCTTTTTAAAAGCTATCTCTTGTCCTCTCTTTATTATTCAGTAGGGACAGGTTTGGGACTTTGGGACATATGGGTACACGCCTTCCCTCTCTATTTTTATGACGGCAGTTTGACATGCCATTACTCTAGTTTATTTGTACACGCCGTGACTAAACGGCTGGGAATTTTACTCGTAGATAGGAATGGTACAATATTTACTGAATATCAGGAGCGGAGAGTACATAGAGGCAAAAGGTAGACAAGAAAGGAGGGAAATACGAGTATACTGTGCCAAAAAACATGTAGGTCTATATTGATAACGGCAGGTTTCGCCCTTTTAGCTACTTTTATTCGTACTCGGGTTGTAGCTACTACAGCGGGTACATGTTACTTGTAAGGGAACGTACTTCTGACTTAATACTTCTACCTGCGTTGCAGAGAGTAATGTTACAATTTATAATTTTACCTACATAGATTGTTATTGTCATTTATTGTAATAAAATTGATTGCTCCTGAAGATGCCTTCTTAGGCGAAAGCGTTTGATTTCAAAGATAAATATTTTAAACGTTGTTTCCGATAGTTTCAATTATTAAGAGCACCCTTTTTCTTAAGAAATGACGCCACCAAATATGATTAAATAAAACATATATTTTCACATATTATGACTGGAGGAGTTAAATTAAAAGATATTTTCTGTGTTCTATATTTAGTTTCAAGTCGTTACATATTTTTGATAATGTGAATAGTTTTCTAGAAAATATGAAAAACAAAATTGTAACTTTGATATTCATTAAACTCCTTGAAATTTTTTTTTACTAACTTACTAAATTACTAAGTCAAAATTTGTATGCTGATTTAGGTGCATAAGTTTAATTTAAATAGTTTAGGTAAAGGTCTGGGTTGTTCACACCAGGTTAGCGTGATTGAAGAACGCCGACGAGCATTGTCTACAAATAGATTACCAAAAATATAATATCCTAACAATGTCTGATCTAGACAGTGGCGTAGCTACCTAACAAAAATACTTAGCAATGTTTAGGGCAGCAGAAATGACCCTACCAAGTTAAAAGTGATCAATATTTGTTTTCTAATACTTAAACTGAAGTGTGAAAAAACTAATAAAAATTGAGATATTGTTTCTAATTTTTCGAGGAAATCGATCTATTATACTCAGGCGCCTACATTTCCACTACAAAATGAAACCTCCCCATTTCCAGATTTTTTTTCAGATATGTAATCTAAGTTGTCAATACATTTTAACATTTGTGATTCTTATTTAATGCAAATGAAGTATGAAGGACAACATTTATATAGCGTCTTTAATGGCAGTGTCATTGCAAAGGCGCTTGTCCATTTGATTGGTCGAAGTGGTGAGTCTTGAGACGTCTTTTGAACAGGCTTTCCTAATCCAGTTCACTCAGTCAGGCGGGAATAGCATTCCAAGTCATTGGAGCGGCCGCCTTGAATGCCGTCTCCAAAAACAGTGCGGGGCTTTCTTGCAGGGATGTCCAGGTAGCTGCTTCTTGATGCAGCTGACCTCAGTGTTTGTTCGCGCGAGGTTGTAGGTGCAAATGCCATGTCTGAAAGTACGCACGTGTAAGTTCATGCTTACACATGCTGCACGCATATGTGCTTACCAAGTAAGGCCCAAACCTCAAGAAAACATACACCCTTCTACTCTTTCCGACTTTCTCTGAAACAGGGTATTGACTAAAGTGACCCATTTTTTTCAGTATGCGGGTTTAGCCTCACCAACCAATAAGTTTATCTTTGCGTTTGATTATTTTGCAACTATTAATAGATAAAATGCGTTGTCGATCGATCAAATCCTTCTAAATTCTTTCCGAAGGAAATGTTTTGCCTTCCAAAAAAGATGTTCAATATCAAAATAAATGTTTGAAATAAATACTATTTTTAATCCTTGCATCAGGTTTCAAATTTGATCTACACCTTTGTAGCAATCTAGCTTATTACTCTAGCTTCCACTAGCTCGCAGGGGAAGCCACACCTCGCGGAGCATCAGGCAGCGTCATAATCGCCGACAGCTGACACGCACAGCAAGATAAAAACATCAATCAGTGGCGTTAACCATTATCCCAGCGATAATTACCACGCGCCGAGCGGGGCGACTATTTAGGTAGATGGTAGGATAGGTGCATATTAGCTAGAATGTGACGTGGAATTGAGATGAACCTCATGTCGTTCATTACACATCAAAGAGATTTCTCAAGTATGTAGTTTTTCTTTGTATTGTTACGAGCGTATATGGTAGTATTAGTGCACACGTGATTCTTATCACGCTGGTGAAACAACGCTCTGGAATCATCCACTATGCTCAAGAAATCAGGAACAGCTGAGAAACGTCCGTATGAACGTATTGTAGTGTTTTTAGGGTTCTAATGTTTTTAAAATTTTAAATATTGGTCTTCTTGATTTAAACTGCCGGAGATTTATTTTAAAGTAGTTTATTTTGGTTTCCAATTTATTTTACAAATCACATGTATGGTTGACTTTCGCTGACTTGGCCTGTTACGGCTACTAACACTTGGAGAGACTGCCCGCCTGCAGGCGATTCACGCCTTTTATAGCTACGGCAATCAAAATTTATAGGCTTAATTTCGTCTGGAAACATCTATGATATTCCAAAAGCTTCCAATACACTTATTACTTATATAATATCTCCTTACTCTAGGTACTTAATAATAATTCATCCTACAGCTAGAATATATATGCACCTACCCTATTTATTTTGTTTATACCTAAGTACTATTTACATAACAGTATATATAAATGTAAGCCGAAATCGTGAGCCGTTCAGAATCGATTAAAACATTGAGCCGTGAAGTTGAAAGCAAGAGCTAGAAATCAGTGGTTGTCAATTGTTGTAAATTATGAACCAAACTGTGTAAAATAAAGAATTGCAGTTTAATTAAAAGAGAACCCAGTAAAATTATAACAGTATGTAGAAATAACTTCACACGATCTTACGCTACTCGCTTACTCGCCTAAGATCCAAAGCAGAAACCTGAAACTCAATGTCTATGAGTTATGCGTGTTTCCAATATCCACCTATGGTCTGAAAACGAAAGGGCTCACTCAGTATGACACAAACAGACTGACGATTGGCTAGAGAGCCATTTAAAGGAGGATGCTGGGAGTCAGCATTGAGGACAGGGTTCCCAACCAGGAGATCCGCAGACTTACTAGTGTCACCAATGTCGTACAACGCGTGGCCTGCTTAAAGTGGCGATAGGCAGTCCAGGTTACAAGACAGAACCACGACAGGTGACCTAAAAGGATTGTTCAATGGTGACCCAGGATGTCCAAGCAGGGAACGGGGAAGCTGGATAACATCAAGGGAACTGCGGGCTGGGGATGGTTGAATAGACCAGTCGATAAAAGTATATGGAGAAGGCTTACGTCCAGGAGTTGACTGAGAAAGGCTGAGTAAGGTGAAGAATAAGAAGAGCCAAAGCAGAAAAGACGTACTCGAGCCTGACCAAAGAGTTATCCCGCCCTAATTCCGGTCGATAGCTCAGTCACCATACCTTTCTCGGTCTTCCTGTACCACGACATCCATCTATTCTTGCAACATATACTTTCTTCGTCAGTCTTTCCTAATTCATTCTCTCCATATGTTCGGACCATCTTAACAAACTTCTTTTAATCTTCACTTTCACACTTTCTCTTGCACCACCTTCTTCTCCTACAAAATCAATCCTCACCCTATCACTCCGTTTTTTCCCAATCATACTTCTTAGAAAGTCCATTTCAACAGTATGGACCTTACTAATTTCACTTTCATTCACCGTCCAGGCTTCACTTCCATGTGTGTGATACATGGATTTATAAGGACAAAAACAGCGCACACTAAATAAATCAGCCTAATTTTTTTTATTTTTTTTAACACAGAATTATAAGAGTCATTCTCTGCTGTTGATTTATTAGACATATTAGTGAGTATTAGCTGTACAAGGATGTTCTAGAATTTTTAGTCGTTAACCTTTTTGGAGCGCGAGTTCATCTGAAATCTCGTGGGCGCATCTAATGACGAACGTATAACTACTCGTTAACGGATTGTTTATTACCTATTGTCATTATGTAGAAAATGAAATTACACCATTCACTAACAATTTCAATTCCAATTATTGTAAAATGCGGAAAAAAAATTATGTACAAATCGAGATGAATATTTGAGTATGTAAGTAGTACAGATAGAACTAAAGGTGGGATTTTTTTGGAAAATGAGATTATAGGTTGGTATGAGGCTGACCACCCATACTGTAAAAAATGGTTCACTTTACCAATGTCAGCGCTGTTTCAGGGAAGGTCGGCAAGAGTTGCAGGGCTTATGTTCATTTGAGATTGGGTTTTTATATAGTTGGTCCACATGCGGCATGTGCTAGCGCAAACTTATACATGTATGTCGACAAAAGGATTTCCTGTGTTTCAATATGTTCTATAGATTACAGCTTTTTAGTCTATATGACACATTTAATGATTCAATACAATAATTGTTAGTTACCGTGGTGATGAGACTATACAGATAGCCGATCTAGGACACATGAAAAATAATGAATTTATAAATGTAAAGCGATTGGATCGTTGAATACTTTTTTATTCAATTACTTTGTTTAGAGAGCAGAGTTTTTGTTTGCAGCTGCATGTTGCAATGGCATTGCAAATTCACTGTAAAATCACGTTATCTATAATGCTGTGTGTTGCCAGAGTGTTTTTACGTTGGTGGATGTGAGCCGAGGCTCCACGCTCTCACCTTGGCACCTCACGGCTGTCCACTCCGCCATTGCTAGCGCTGCACTTCTACCTCCAGCATGACATCATCCTTGTACAACCATTGTGGCGGCAAAAGGTGCTGAGATCATTATCAGCTGTAACTGACTGCAATGCTACTACTAAATTAATGTAGGTCATAGACTAACAACAGAGTTATCTAACTTCGATGTGTTGCGAATATCTGGTACAAAAAATGTGATGTTTGAATGTAGGCTTGTAGTCGGTTCGTACCGGTCCGTAGTCCAGTGGTAACACCTCGTAAATGGAAGGTTGTGGGTTCGAATCCCGGCGGAGCACAAAAAATATACTATTATATTTTTTAGTGTTAATCTATTTAAGTTACACAGTGAAAGTCCATTTTTAATTATTTAAAAATTCAAATGGATAAAAACAGAGTTTTAATTTACTTATTTATTTCTTTTTTGTGCTCGAACATTTTCGCCTAATGAGGCATCTTCAGGAGCAGAATGGTTACAAATATTTTTATAAAATAATTTTCAAAACATTTTTTTTCAAAATAAAAACAAAAATTCATAGACAGAATTTACTTATAGTATGAATATTAAATTTAATAAATATAGTATGAATATTACCAGTTTTTAAAACGCATTTGTCCCCAAATATACAAACACGAGCACGCACATTGTCAACAACGCAATACTTTCATTCCTTGCGTGGTAATAGCAAGTTTAGATGCTATTTTTAAAATCTCTCAGCTCAGTCATGCGTTTTTAAATTGAATAAAATAGGGGATGAAAAGTAACACCTGGCCAATGGGTAGGTAAGTCTTTTTTTATACCTTTAAAAATACAATACGTTCATATATTTAAAGAAAGGGGATGCTTTTATCTTGTGACTGTGACTCTATCGCTTTTTCACTAGGGTGGATTCAATCTAAGTTGACACTGAAGAGCTACTTTCCGGAATTTGTGGCCGTGGTCTATTAGAGATGGAGCTACCGGATGTTTCGTCCATGCCTGCGATGAGCTTCTTTAGCGTGATGATGAATGAATGTTCATAAACTATATTTTGTCCAGTTTCATCAACATCACTCCACACAACTAATTGTAATGAACGAATGTACTCGCTGCAAAATTTTAAATTATACGTTTTTCTCGACGGATAAATGTCTTAGGTTTATATGACTAGGGCCCATAGCAACCAAAAACAAAATATTTGCTGGCCTTCGCCGTGGCGATCCGTCTGTGGGGTGTCAAAACTTTGTCTATTTCAATTAATTGTCGAAACCTCATTCTTTGTCCGGTCGATAGTTCAGTTGATAGAGTGCTTGCATTCCATGCCGTGAGCTCGGGCTCGAATCCCACCGAGGGTGTCAGAAATGATTTCCCGTTTCGGGGTTTATTTCAAACCCCAAAATAAAAATACCGGCAAGGTTTACTCTGCCTTCACAAGAAATGAGTACCAGCCCTCTCAGGAGCTGGGAAACCCCGGCAAGGCCGGCCCCCTTACCTGTAAAAATAAATAGATTTCACTCGCCATATGCGAAACCCTTTGGGGATAACGCGGCAAGATGTTACACTATATGTGTAGCTTAGTTGAGCTGCGTTTTGCGACTAGCCATAAAAGTCATCAGCATTTCAGATCGACCGCTATTTTTTTCGAATTTGTTACTTCTTTCATTTCATCCAGTCATATTCTTTTTCAAGCAGGCTCTTCTTTATAATCACTCCCCGGGATGTCCCATTCATTTTCCATTTCAGGAATTTGGTTTGAACACTGAAGTCCATTTTTCGCATTCATAAAACATCCGACCTTTGCTAACACGTGTACATTTGCCAGTTGTAGAATTTGACTTTTATTTGACCCAGACAGAGTCTCTCCATTTTTTTTGGAATTTTTCATAAAACCAACTGCAGATGTTGCGAAAGACAAAAATGAAATAAAAAGCTAAACCTTTTTTCTAGATAGTCCTTTAGTCCAGTTCTTCTAGTTCCAGTTCTTTAGTCCATGACTTTATCATTAATTTTATTTTGTGATTGTACAATGCTTTTTATTATCTTTTTGTATGTAGATACCTAATTAAAAGTTTTTTTTTTTGTTTGGAATGCAATTCACCAACCTATTCTGCCTGGCTAGAAACTGGTATTAAAATCATCAATCAATAATTAATTATTGTTTATTTTAATGAATTATTAATTAATAATTACCCAATAACATCTGTTGAACCAGGGTCAAAGTTATGGTCAAATGACCCAAGTGGGGATCGAACCAACGTTATTCTATTCCAAATACGCTAGAAAGATCAACCCACTTGGCCCCCTCGGCAGTAACACCGACGATCTTTTATTTTTTATGTAAATTGCCAATGTCACCCCTGTTTCAGGGAAGGTCGGCAAGAGTTGCAAGGTGTACCTATGTTCATTTGAGGTTTCGGTTTTTATGTTGTAGGTTCACATGCGGCATGTACAAGCGCGACCTTTACGTGGTTGCTTGTGAAAATGCATATAATATGAATCCACAATGTATGTAGCATGTACATTGTACATACATATCTTTGCAACTTAGATTAGATTAGATAAATCGATTTATAGTTTTTTGTCACTTGATTAATAGGTCGGTATTATGTTGACCATTCATAATGTAAAATATTGCTTACTTTTTTCAATGTCACCCTGGTTTCAGGGAAAGGTGACAGGGTTAGAAAAATTCATAATTTTATTTTAGGTTTGTGTCTTATTTCGTACGTATAGATACAATATAAATGCAGAAATTGACTTGATAATGTGGGCATGCATTAAATACGCATCACAAATTTTATAATACTTCTACAACTTAGATTATACTTACATTGGATTTCAAATAAATATATGGAAAAATCGTTTTTGCAATCAAGGCTTAGGATTGTTTATAATATCGGCTCTGTACAATAACTGCTGTCACCTTTACTCTACATTATTCCTTAGGTACATGATATATTAATTATTTGTATTCATACCTAATTATAATATTATTTTATCTAATAAAGTATAGCATATTCATAAAACTATAGTTTACACCATTTGTATAGACAGTTTCCGATACCTACTATCATAAAAGTTCTAGGTTTATCATGACACCACAGGTAGGCGAGTTAAATAAGTTGTATATAATAAAGTCCGGTCCACTTTCTAATCGGGGAATATGTGTACCGCACCGACAAATGTCATAAAATGGTTTAAAAAAAAAACTAAATTAGGATGATTTATTTGGTGAGCGCTGTTTTTGTGTGTAGCACACCTCAAGAGCCGTCTGCGAGCTTGGTCGTCGCTGTAGAAAGCGCCAATTCTCAAGCAAGACCCAGTTGTTGTAAGGCTGGACTGACCTTTTGGTGACCGGTCTTTGGTAAAGGTTTATGAATTTTTCAACCCAGCGAAGAGCAAATTTGAAAATATAAATGGTATATTTTTTGTGCTCCGTCGGGATTCGAACCCACGACCTTCCAGTTACGAGTCCGAAGTGTTACCACCTAGACTACGGACCGGTTTCCTGTTTATCTTCCTGTGTTATCTTCTTACCCTGGTTTCGATATGAGACCTGAAAAGGAAATGAAAACCTGTCAGTTAGAGAACAGGAAGTACCAAAATTACAAAAGGCTGACCTCAAGATGTGTGAAAATAAGTAGGTTTCGCGATACTTTACTGTTATTTCTTCACAGCTTGAGTATTTTTTTTTAAATAGATTTGTGAAGAGGAATGCAATTCACCAACCATGCCTGGCCAGAAACAGGTATTACTTAATATCATCAATTAATAATTCGTTATTGTTTATTTTAATGAATTATTAATTAATAATTACCCAATTACATCTGTTGAAGCAGGGTCAAAGTTATGGTCAAATGACCCAGGCGGGGATCGAGCCAACGTTATTCTATTCCAAATACGTTAGAAAGATCAGTCCTCTTGTCCCCTCGGCCATAACACCCAATGGACTCAGCACAAGTTTAAATTCAGAACATTCTTTCTCGGTTGGCAAACATCACACTTGTATGTATCAAAGGTCCTTAGCAACAGATCACAAAATATTAGATTGCCTTGATCCTGGCTCATGTGCTGAGTCCACTCTTTTTTTCAGTCGAAATGTTTTTTCAATACAATAAAAAATCTGTTTTTATTCTCTACAATACCTATTCATGCGCAACTTAAATTCATCCAGATATTTTTTTGTAAGTCCATAATTCAATTAAAATAGGCAATTCCTTTGATGACGTCATGTATACCGTGCGTTAGTGACGTCATGCATAGCTAACGTCAGTGACGTCACACATTCCATTTATACGTATCGAGACTGGTTTTACAGTGAGCAGCGCATGACTCAGATTGTATTGTCATCATCTGTTTTTATATTATGAAAGGATCGCATGACGTCACTGATTTCCAGAAAAATCCCGATGTTGGTGAACAAATGACAAATAATCAATTCACTTTAGTTTCAATGAAAATATACAAAAGCCGATAATAAACAATATATTATGGAAAATACTGTTAAATGTGTGATGTCATTTACAAAAAGTACTTTTTTATATTTGAGCATAAAAATATAGGCTGATATTTTAATTTAAGGAGGTCTTTTATCAACGTTATTTATGATCAAGGTTGTTGAGATATTATATTTGTGGTAGTTCACTTTCTATGCACATACATCAGCAGAAACGTTTATGAAGGTCCGCTGAGATGGTTTGGACCTATGGAGAGAATGAATGACGAAAGACTGACGAAGAGAGTGTACGCCTTATGAATGAATGGAAGCCGTGGTAAAGGAAGACCGAGAAAATAATATGAATGGACCAAATTTCTAAAATAGCAAAAGGAGCCAATGCATGAGAAAGATTATGACTAGTATAATCTTTAATCTACAATCTAAGTTGCAAGGATATATTAACATTCAAAGTTGATATCAAATGCATGCCCACAAACAAACGCGTGTAAGCTCGTCAGCATGGCCGTCGGAAGAACACAATCTAGGGGGGGGCAAACACTCACAATTTTTGTACACGTACCTACTTATCACAAATCTAACTTACCTGATCTACGTCAAAAAGGCGAATGCCAGTTTTCTTGGTGTTTGACCGAAGATGTCCATCACTTTATCCGTAAATGTTGGGCAGCCCGTCACCCTCTGCACACTCATCATGCATAGTCCATTGAGTCTGTTTTCTTCCATTGTAGGTGTTCGCCTTGATGGCGCTGTCGCGTTAGTGGCAGGTACATCATCCTTAGTTCATTAATATTTTAGTAAAGCTTCTATAATATTTACTTATAAGAAATCATTGGGAATGTTTGCTGGTTCTATCACCTTTCCTGCTCTTCGAGATTTCCAGGGGGGGGGGGGCAACGGCCCCCCCCTGCCCCCCCTTCCGACGGCCATGAGCTCGTGCTTACCAATGCTGAATGTGTACTTATTAATTAAAATCCAACCTCAAATGAACACAAACCCTGCAACTTTTGCTGACCTTCCCTGGAACAGGGGTGACATTGGCAAAGTGAACCATTTTTTACAGTATGGGTGGTCAGCCACATACCAACCTATAAGTTAAGGAATAAATGACTCTGATTGAATAAGCATAAGAGTGGATGACTTCAACATTTTTCTTATACAGTTTCTTGTGTGCCTCAGGGGCCTTATCTTGGTCCACTTTTGTTTAAAATCTTTACTTATAAATTAACTTCTGATATTTCAGGAGTGGAAGACTTGGGCCCATGGCACGCCCACGTCCAGTTTGTGGTGTACCTGGTGGAGGCGGGCAGTGGGCGGCACACGCGGGAGGCGCGCGCCCTCCGCTCCTGGTTTAAGGCCTCCCTGCCCAGCGTGCAGCGACACCGCAGGGCGCAGGACTTCTTCAGGGACCTCGTCACTCCGGATGACTTTCCCAGAGGTAAAGGCAAAGCTTTGAACCCATGCATTCAATATATCTGAAGCATTGTAATTATTCCCTACCAGTGCTACATCCGTTTCCTTCATCTTATCATACAGGGTAAGATTGAGGGGAGAAGATCTCAGGGACGCCAAAGGACATTGTAGCTGAAAAACCTGCGCCAGTGGTTCGACAGAAGCACCAAGTCCCTGTTTCGAGCCGCAGCATCCAAAGTCAAAATAGCCATAATGATCGCCGGTCTTCGATAGAAGTGCCACAAAAAGAAGTAGAAGTGCTACATCCCAGGTTGTCTATGGGCATAGATACCACAAAAATATATGAAAATTGACAGCTTGATGATGATGGTGGATGTTTTTTTTCCTTTGTCACCATTTAATGGTCCAGGACCAAGGGTGCCATGGCTTCTGGATAAAAGCAGTGTCCTCAGTCCCTTTCTGAAGGTGGTTGTAGGCTGGTTCGCGCGAACACCTACGGGCAAATTGTTCCAGGCAACCAGCCATGCCACCGCAAATCTCCTGTCTGCAAAATTTTATGTATTCGCTCTTTTGGACACTATGAACTTGTTGACAGCAATAAGGGCAGACCGCAGTGGTCATTTTGAAGCCTTAGAGAAGCTTATGTCAGAATCGCAAACCAAATACTGTCCTTATTAACTTGGTGGGCATACAACACAATTTCTCCCATATTTTTATCACATTTCTATCGCAAAAAAAAAAGTTGCTTTGAACTTCATTTGAAGTTCTTTGTCTTTGTCAAGTCATTTGATGTGAACTTTTTTGAGTTTCACAATGTATGAAATGTGTGAAACTATGCCATCATCATTATTGAATGCACAACAACCTGGGGTGTGTTTTGGCTACCGTTGCTCATCCTACACCTTTCTCCTTTAGTGTCATACTCCTACCACACAGAAGTCTGCCACCACTGCGTCTAGCCACCTCAATCTGGTTCCGTTATCACAACCATCTTTTCCAGGCTCCTATGGTCCATTCGTTGGATGTGACATAGGGAATACAGTCTTCTGACCTTTATTAACTGGACCACATCAATTTCTTAGTATAAATCAAATAGCTCAGAGTTAAAACTACGAGCATGTATCTATTCAATATGTCAACGACGTTAGCCATGTTGAAAGCACCGGTTCCCATAGATCACCGAAGTTAAGCAACATTGGGCGTGGTCAGTGCTTGGATGGGTAACCGCTCAGGTACACCGCGTGTCGTTGGCATCTTGGACCGGTCCGTAGTCCGTAGTGGCAACACTTCGGACTCGTAAATGGAAGGTTGTGGATTCGGATCCCGGCGGAGCACAAAAATATACCATTTATATTTCGAATGTGCTCTTCGCTGGGTTGAAAAATTCATAAACCTTTACCAATGACCGATCACCAAAGGTCCATCCAGCCTTACAGCAACTGGGTCTTGCTTAAGTATTGGCGCTTTGTAGCGACGACCAAGCTCGTACACCTCTGCGGCACTACAACAAGTGTCATAGACCCCTAGAGTCTTTAGAATCTAGGGAGTCTCCCGCACAGGATTTCTTAAAAAAAAAAAAAAAAAAAGTGGTCAATGTCACATTTTGCAAAGCTCTTTGCCACATGACTATGTCAATAGATTAAAATAATGGTAATTTATTTCACATTATGCAAAAGTCTTAAAATATGTAGGAAGTCGTAAACATGCCAAGACCATGCCTTGAATTTGTAATGTCATGCTTCAGTGCCATCTTTGAATGCCCCGTAATGTAACATTTATGACGCTAAAGCTTGGACTGTGTCATCTTCATATACCCACTTTGGTATGCAGACATTTGAATTTATGCAAAAACAACAGACAGCGATAAGCCATCGTATGCTGACCTTTGATGAAATTTTGACCAGAGCTGTGACATTAAAACGCTTTGTTTGATTTGATGATGACATTAGCTGCTTGTTTAAGTACATTTATTCTGAAAGTAAAATGATGGAACACAATTTTTTATTCATTAATATTTCAATGAATCATTGAGTTTTTTTTTTTGGGAAAGTATTTGACAGTTCTGAATTCCCATCGTTTGGCATTCTTCTTCATTTGTCACACTTTTATGAGACTACAGTGCTTAGCAAAAACTAACAATATTTGTTTGCCTTTTCCCTAGCGACCAAACTTTTTTATTTTTTTATCACAATTTTGTGTTTGTAAATTCATATGCGAACCGCATTCAAAATATGTTAATTTTCTTCTTTCAGATTATGTCGGCTTCATAAAGAAAATAATGAAATTGATGCAACACGAATACACAGCATTGCAGAGAATAGAAGTAGAGCTCACACAACTGGGAGAAGGGACAGCACCACCGCCCAGACCTCGTAAGTTTGCTATTTTAGTTTGGGCGCTTTCACACAGATGGCAGTATTTAATTATATTTCTTAATTATTTTTGTAGCAGGTAGTGGTTACAAGATTATCCATCTGGGAAAATTAAATGGAAAGAAGGGTATTTCAAAAGATTTACTGAAATAATATTGTGTTATTTTTTTTCCTAATCACCTCACACATTTATGTTTTATTTTTTTTTCATTCTGGACTTGTATCATTAACATATCTAAGCATCAAGTAAACATGCAACTAAGCTGTACATAAAGCGTAACTTACTGACCACAAAGGGGTGAAAATATGTGAATAGTGTAACCTATTTACTTTCATACGCAGCCGTTTGTCAGCCACTTCACTTGAGGTTTGAGTTTACCTGTTCGCTAGGGGGCAGATTCTTATTTCTTGTGAAGGCTGAGTGAAACTAGCCGGTATTTCGATTTTGGGTTTGGAATTAACACCAAAACGGGATATCATTTCTGACACCGGTGGTGAGGTTTGAACCGTAGTTCTCTGTCATAGAATGCAAGCATTCTACCAACTGAGCTATCGACCTGAATATTTTAAGTATTTAAGCTTTGCCAAACTGTTAGCATGATTGTAAATTGAAGCTTTCACGGCCGGTACTTGTTGATACAACAATCTCTTTTTTCGGGCTATGTAGCGGTGGTCTGGTTGATTCATTCCGGACAGTTTCGCCCATTGCTCCGATGGGCATTATCAGCGGTTGGCTAGTCGCTGTGATCTTCTTACAGGATCTGGTGTTCTGGAAGCAACGCTAGCCAATGTTAGCATGATGCTTAGAATGTTTATAATAATAGTAATGTATATGTTTTTCAAATGTTAACTTTATCGTTTTATGTTTTGTTTGTTTGATTTAAAAGTAACCATTAATTTTCCTACAAATTCCTAATACAATTAGATTGGCGTGCATTTGATGAAACATATTAAAGGCATGGTCTGAATTATGATTGAAAATTGTGTTTTGTGAAATTTATGGTATTGTTTTTTTCAGTGTCTTCCGACGAAACCGTTCTTGGACAAATTGTGATAATTACCATGGAGAAAGTTCTAGAACTAATTGAAGCAGCCTACCCCAATCCTATCACTCCTCAGGACATTGCCAGGTACCTATTTTCTCTCTATTATATTGTTACGAACTAAGGATTTGAAGTACCCTCGTGCGCCTGAACATGTACGCTAGTGTGTAGAACTATCTGGCTCTATTATGATGGTAGTAGTAAGGTACATAGAACGGCAGTCTAATATGAGCGAGAGATTGAATGATCTGGAATATGCAAGAATGATCCCTTTTGTACCTATATATTATACGGACTGAAATGGGCATCAGTGGATTAGTCGCTCCAAGCATTTTGCTGTGAAAACCAATAAGCAGAGATTATCTAATAGATTATATAATTAGATTATGTGATTCTGACTACTAGCAAAAGGGTTTCCGATATACAGTCCGGCTTTATGGCCGGTAGAGGCTGTGTTGATCAGATTTTCACTCTATATATATATATTATTTTTTTTTTATTTTATTTAGCTATTGCTAATTACAACTTAAGCTATGTTAATAAAAAACAACAAAAGATAAACAAACAAAAATAAAAAAAACCAAACAAAAATGAACAAATCAAAACTTATTAATAATTATGCTAAGGCCGGTTTGCACATATATATTTTTTTAATTTTACTTTAAATTCATTAATATCTCTACTTTCTTTTATTTCTACAGGTAAATCATTATACAAATCCAATCCTCTGTGCAAAACGCCCTTATCATACTTTACACATTTGAATTTTGGCTTCCTTAAATTATCCTTTTTCCTGGTATTATATTCATGAATGTCTCTGTTCTTAATAGGGAAGTATCACATATTTTTTTCATTGTACAAAATGGTAGAATACATTTTTAAAAATGCATCTGCGTTTTTAAAAAAAATATTTCTTGATTAGTTTTTAAACTAAAGCAGTGTTATTCATTAGATTCCGCCCATACCTGTTTAGTGCGAGATTTTGAGAAACCAATTTAAATTTGTACCAGCCCGCTAAACCAAAATAAATAAAAAGGTGATTCATTAGCGAAAGACGTGCATTATTTTTTTTGGTTTACCGAATCCTGCTTAAACAGACTTCCGGTAGCTTTTTCTGTATGAAAAAATACGAAATGCTCGACATTTATGTAGGTATTTAGGTGTCTATGATTTTTTTTTAAGTTTTTGTGGGTTTTTGCATGATTTTTGACAACTTTCGGAGACGCTCGGAAGCATTCGGGTAAACGCCCCTTCCCGAACGTTTCTCGACACTTCAGCTGTCAAACTCGTGTCGACTGGGACCTCGAATGAACCGAAAATGGAAACAAGTATTTTTCAAAGCATGACTTCATTGTGACTTCAGGTTTTGGCTGTAGGCATCACGAAGAAAATCTCAAAGATGGGCCTTCATACTTCATCTACAAGAAAAGTGTCAGTTTTACAAAATTGGCGACTTGAAAAATAACACACGCGGCATCTGTCACTTGTTTTCTTGTCACAGTTTTTATATTTGTTTCGTTGCTGCATACCGTAGATTTGTTGTTATAGTGTAAAATTGTAATGTGTTAAAGTTACTGTAATTGCTGAAACTCTTATTTGATTCATAAATCTTTTATTCTGAAAGTTATCTCGTACATTACGATCAGCTGGGGAATGAGGAAGATCGCCATTTTGCGTATGTCGATCTAGTTTAGAACGAAATAAACCTACTCGGAGATGGTTTACAAATGTGATCATGTTTTGAAACACGTTTAGTGTTAAACTGAATTATAAAGTTTTTATGAATCACCTTTTTTGTAAATTGAGATTAAATCGAAAAATTAAACCAGATCTCTAAATAAATCTGGTTTAAAAATTCTAATGAATAACACTGAAGCTCTTTAAAATTAGCGTATTCTCGATTTCCAGAAAAAAGGTAATTTTGTTTATTTAGGTAGATATGACGCCGATGCATTTTCGGAGTGTAGGTATCGGCGGGCCCAGTGGCGAATCTTGACGTCATTTTGACGTCAAGATTCGCGAAGTCGAACGCGCTGTGTTTTGGCGCGACTAAAATTCTCCGCATTTTATTTTTTTAAATTATCAATGATATTTTTATTTTTACTACACAAAAAATATATGGTTGTGATCCTTGAAATTTACTCTACAGAACCATATTATTTTCAACCATTTTCCCTACCACTGCAACTACCCTATTAAAAATTTGCTCAAATACTGAGGTAACATGTTTTTTTCTACTTTGTGTATAAAAATAATAGCACTCATTCTTAAATTTTCTTCAATATATAACCAATCTAACGTATCTATCATATAATTTATTTTACAGTCTAGTTTTTTATTCAATATAGTTCTCATACCCCTGTTTTGTAATTTTTGTAATGTATTTATATACTGTTTATTTGCCATAAATAATATTGTTGGGCAGTATGTGTAGTGAGGCTTAATTATGCTATTGTATACAATTATTTTATATTCCTTACTTAACAAGCTCTTCATTCTACTTAATACACCTATTTTCTTGCTTATTTTTTTAATAATATAATCAAAATGTTCTTTGAAATTAAGCTTACTATCAATTATCACTCCTAAGTACTTAATCTTATCAACTACTTCCAATTCTTTATTATTTACCTTAATAATTAATTTACCCTTTTTGACATTATTCAGTACTATTACTTTTGATTTCTCAGTGTTTAACTTTAACTTATTTTTATTTAACCACTTTTCTGTCCTACCCATAACACTATTTAATTCTCTTTCTACCTTCTGTATGTCCTCCCCAACACAATATATCAATGTATCATCCGCAAATAAATGTAACCGACATCCACTGTTACTAATTACGCTTAAAATGTCATTAATATACAATATAAATAAGATTGGTCCTAGCTTGGATCCTTGCGGGACTCCCGTGTTAATTTCCCTTTGGTTAGAACATTGGCTTGAGATTTTCACTTTTTGCTTACGCATCAATAAGTAATTTTTTATCCATTGTATTACTGTTCCTTCAATTCCCATATTTTTCATTTTTTTTACTAATAAATTTCTATCAACTGTTTCAAATGCTCTTTTGAAGTCCAAGAATGCTGCAGCTACAATTTTATTATTATTTATGTCTTCGATCCAATTATTTATTACTAGTTGGATTGCTGTTTCCGTTGAGTGTTTTTCTCTAAATCCTGATTGTTCTTCAATTAATATCCCCTGATTAGCAATAAATCTTTTCAATTGATTACTTATTATCTCTTCTATTATTTTTTCCAGAAATGGTAACATATTAATAGGTCTATAGTCACTGGCTTCGATTGGATTTTTAATTTTGGCAATTGGGATAATTGTGGCTATTTTTAGTATATTGGGCATTACTCCTTTAATTAATATTACATTAATGAGCTCTACAAGAGTATCTCCAATTTGTTGCCAAATATTGAGAATGTATTTCTTATCTATATTATCAGTACTAGATCCTTTTTTTGTTTTACTAATTATTTCAAATAATTTTTGTTTATCAATTTTTTCAAAATTTTCAAACTTATGATTGCAATTTTCCGTACTTATATTTAGCTCATTTAGGTTTAAGTCAGTTTCCTCATCAATTGATTTGATTATTTCCAATATACTAGAAATATAAAAATTATTTAATTCTTCTGCTATTTCTTCTATATTTTCAATTTTTTTATCATTAACTCTTATTTCATTGATGGTGCCTGCTTTAATTTTTGGATTAACAATTTCTTTAATAATTTTCCACATATTTTTTTGATCTTCTCCTGCTTCACTTATTCTGTTTTGGTACCATTTTATTTTATTTTTTCTTATCACATCGGTAACCATATTTCTATATCTTTTATATTCCATCCAAAATGAAGAAACATCTTCTTCGGTATGATAACTTGTAAGTACCTTGGTCATTTTAAATTTATTATAAGCTATATTTCTCTGTAAAGCTAAATTTTTAATGTTCTGATTATACCATGGTTTTGTCTGCCATTTACTGATTATTGTCTTTCTGTTGGTATTCTCCCGTTTAACTCTTATTAGTTTTAATATTATGTCCTCCCAAATGTTGTTAATTTCACCCTCAGTTATATTATTTATATCATAATCTATATCAAAGTTATTGTCATTAAGCCTACTTATTATTCCTTCCATGTCAATTTTAGTTATGTATTGATGCTGATGTTGTATATTCTTATTCCAAACTTCATTGTTGAATTTGACTATAATATTTTGATGGTCTGCGACATAATTTTTATTATCTACTTTGCAAAACTTGTTGAAAACTCTACGACAACTTGTTGAAAAACAATTGTCGGTGAGGGGGAAACTATTCACGGCCTTTGTGGATCTGGAAAAGGCTTTTGACTCAGTGGACAGAGGTATGTTGTGGGATGTTTTGAAAGCATACGGAGTGAATGGAGCTCTACTCAATGCGGTGCATGCGAACTATGAGAATAGTATGGCCTGCATTCGTATTGATGGTGAGTATAGTGAATGGTTTGAAGTTTTTAAGGGTGTAAGGCAAGGATGTGTGATAAGCCCATGGCTATTTAACATAGTCATGGACAAGTGTGTTCGAGATGCTAGACTTGATGATTGTGGATTAATGATAGGAGAGAGCAAAGTAAGCGTTCTACTGTATGCGGATGATGCAGTCCTTGTATCTGATTCAGCAGTGGAATTGCAAATGATGCTCTCTAGATTGAACGAAGCTTTGAAAGGTAATAATTTGAAGTTGAATGCAAGAAAGACGAAAGTTTTGATTTTTGAAAGAGATGATGAAAATATGAATTATGAATTTAAAATTAATGGAATGAATGTTGATGTTGTAAATGAGTTTGTATATTTGGGAAGTAAGTTTGAAAAAGATGGAAGAATGGCAGGTGAATTTGAAAGAAGAATAATGAAAGGCAGGTGTGTACTGGGTGCGACCGCTTGCATCGCCAGGAACCAAAATCTCTCAAAAAATGTTAGATTGGCGGTGCACGGTGGTATACTAGTGCCAACCTTGATGTATGGAAGTGAAGCCTGGACGGTGAGTGAAAGGGAAATTAGTAAAGTCCATACAGTAGAAATGGACTATCTAAGAAGTATGATTGGGAAAAAACGAAGTGACAGGGTGAGGAATGATTTTGTAAGAGAAGAATGTGGTGTAAGGGAAAGTGTGAAAGTGAAGATTAAAAGAAGTATGTTAAGATGGTTCGGGCATTTGGAGAGAATGAGTGATGAAAGATTGACGAAGAAAGTATATGTTGCTAGAATAGATGGATGTCGTGGTAGAGGAAGACCGAGAAAAGTATGGAAGGATCAAATCTCTGAAATAGCGAATGAATGGGATATCCAGAGTCATAATAAAAGGAGGACTTGTATGAAAAAGGTTATGACTCTGGATGAAATGAAAGAAGTATGCAAGGACAGGAAGAAGTGGCGGCTAATCTGCAATGTTGATTTCTAATGTTGGTGTATTCATTTGCTACATTTTTTTGCATAGGAAATTTTTGACTTTTTTTTGTATAGATTTCTTTGTAAGGTTTTGTTCTTTTTTATATTTAAATGTAATTTATTATTCATATTCCTTGACTTATAGGTTGGTATGAGGCTGACCACCCATACTGTAAAAAATGGTTCACTTTGCCAATGTCACCCCTGTTTCAGGGAAGGTCGGCAAAAGTTGTGGGGCTTATGTTCATTTGAGGTTTGGATTTTATTTCTAAGTACACATTCAGCATTTGTAAGCGCGAACTACACTTGTTGGTTTGTGGGCATACATCTGAGAGCTTTAAATGAATATATCCTTGCAACTTAGATTATAGATTATTATAGATCTAAGCCTGAACATGTACGCTAGTTTGTAGAACTATCTGGCTCTAATATGATGGTAGTAGTAAGGTTCATAGAACGGTAGTCTGGTATGAGCGAGAGATCAAATGATCTGGAATATGCAAGAATGATCCTTTTTGTACCTATATATTATACGGACTGAAATGGGCATCAGTGGATTAGTCGCTCCAAGCATTTTGCTGTGAAAACCAATAAGCAGAGATTATCAATTGTTGTAAATTGTGAAGCAAACCATGTAAAATAAATTCTGTTAAAATAAATAATTGCAGTTTAATTAAAAGACAACCCCAACTGAAATCATAACAATATGACAGGCGCGTGCATTCTACACAGATACATAAGCTAGGCAACCTCAATACATTTAACTAAAGATTTTAAATTGTAATTTTTAGTTAAATTGGTTCCATGGTTCAATAGTTTCGCTACATGGCATCAAAGTAACACATTTTAAAACTGTTTTTCTATGATAGTCTCCAAACTTTCTAACCTTAAGCTCAAAGGTCAAATCTTGCTAAAATTACATTTTCTAGCGACAGGGGATGCTTTCCAAAAGTCTGCCCAATCAGTAAGTGCAGTTGTGGTTTTCTGTGTTTTACCCAACATCTCACAGCGACAATTAAAAAAAAAAACATGTCTTGGGCGGATCAATGATACTGGTGGGCTACATTTGGCCCGTGGGCTGTACCAACCAAGACAAGCACCTGCCAATAGGGTTAGATTGATGTAACATCATTATTATTTCCTAAATCTCTTTTGTAAAAACAGTCAACTGATATAACGGTTAAAACAGCTTTAAGTTATTACTTACTTTCTTTGCATATGGCTGGCAAGTGCAAAAAAAATCTTGGCCATTGCGCCGCGTCAGAGGCGAAGATCCAGGCCCTCCATCCACTTCACTGCTCTTGGTGTGGCTTCGTGGAGGTCTTTTAGGCCAGGAGCGTGTCTTCTGATGGAGCACTCCTCCACTATGTGCCGGACAGTCTGGTTCTCCGCCTCACAGTCACACCCAGCCCTGGAGATGGAGCTAATCCCAATTTGTGGAGCAAGTAGTTACAACAGCCTTGCTCTGTGCGGACCCTATTTAAGTTATTGAAATCTTGCATGTAGTGGATAGCCAGAAAGTCTACTTAGCTATTTTTTTGTTCTGAACTTTAGTTTGTGTTTAATTGGATTTTTTTTGGTTTGTAGTGCCCATGGGTGGACAGAAGAAGAAGTATCCTCGTGCCTGGAACAGCTGGTACAGAGGGGAGAAGTGCGGGCCCTGGAGCATGGGGCTTACACGAGGCATCATGAGACAGACACTCATATACAGGTGACAAACAAGCCCTCAAAAACCTTGACTTATTTCATGCATGCAACTAAGCTACATATAACTGTTTTGTGTTGTCCTTGATAGAGTGTCACATGCAGCAAATAGAACCTATATATTTTCACAGGTAAGGGGGCCGGCTTTATGTCAAACATATTACTTGAAGTAGGGTTTCCCTGCTCATTTTTGACACCCTTGGTGGGGATCGAATGCTAGCCCTGTGGCATTGAACTTATACACTTTACCAACTTAGCTATGGATCGGACTTGCCATCAACAAAGAAAAATGATACCCACACTCCTACCGCACAACAGTCTGCCACCACTCCATCTAGCCATCTTGCTTTGGGTCTTCCCACTGTTCTTTAGATCTTTATTTTTTAGTTTTAAGAAATCGAATATGACACTTGTAGTGCCACAGAGGTGTTTATGAGCTTGGTCATCGCTACAAAGCGCCAATACTCAGTTGTTGTAAGGCTGCATGGACCTTAAGTGACCGTCTCTGGTAAAGGTTTTATGAATTTTTCAACCCAGCGAATAGCATATTTGAAAATATAAATGGTATATTTTTTGTGCTCCGCCGAGATTCAAACCCACAACCTTCCATTTACGAGTCTGAAGTGTTGCCAATGGACTACAGACCAGTCTATTGCTGAAACCGTTGTTTCAGGATCTGATGGTCCATTTGGTGGATCATGTGACTCAGCCAACTCAGTCTGCTAGCTTTTATTGACCGGACCACATTGGTCAGCCTCATAACACCATCAAGATCAAGGTGACATTCAATTTGCCTCATACATTTGTTTACGTTCCCAGGTTGTGAAGCAAATGCCGACCATGGTTTCCTCGAAGCAGCCCAGCATTGCCATCATCACCGCGCTGTACTGCGAGAAGCTGGCTGTGGACGCCATGGTGGACAACAAGGAGACGTTCGTCAGGTACACCACAGTCGGTGAGTGATCATCATCATCTTCTAAAGGCAGCGCCTTGTTGTGGCAGCCATTTGTCTGTCTTTTGTCATCCTCTTGAGATGCGAATACGAGGAGACATCCATGAGCCGCTTCACGTGATATCAACATTAAATCATCATCATGAGCTCGATAGCCGCCCTGGTCATCTGTTGAACCAGGGTCAACGCTATCATCAATAGAGCATGGGGGTGATTTGAATTTGTGCTAATTTCAAACACGCACAGGAGGGTGTGGTTTTTTTTTTTTTTTAAATAGATTAGTGAAGAGGAATGCAATTCGCCAACCTATTCTGCCTGGCCAGGTTTTAATAATATCAATTAATAATTAATTATTGTTTATTTCAATGAATTACTAATTAATAATTACCCTATAACATCTGTTAAACCAGGGTCAAAGTTATGGTCAAATGACCAGGCGGGGATCGAACCAACGCTGTTCTATTCCAAACACGCTAGAAAGATCAGCCCACTTGGCCCCCTTAGCCATAGTACCGACAAATTTTGCTTGAATCCTAATCAGAAGGTAGCAGATCTCCGAACAAGTTGCACCGAGTATAGTGGCGAAATGTAAGCAAGAAAAAGTAGAAGAAAGCAATGAACCACGGTCAAAACCCAAAAGAACAATTTCTCACATACATTATTTAGATTTTTATCCCTGGGGAGAGAGAAATGAGGCGGCCTTGGATAAAAGACAAAAACACATTTGAGTTCTATACCACCAAAGGCGACAATCTGGGATTTTTTCCCAAAAATGAGATGAATTTGTATAAACACAGAATGTTATTTTCTGTGTTTTCACAATTTTTCCATTTTGAAAAAAAATCCTCGATTGCTGCCTTTGGTTCTATACAACTCACATTATGTTAAAAAAAAATCACATTTATTATTATTGGTTCATAGTTTGATACAAAGAAAGTGAATGTTTGAAATTTCGTAAAGTAGTAATAACATTTAAATACTTACTTTTTATTAAAGTTAAAACTCAAACTAGAGATATTGTAGCCCTACTATGAAGGTTAACTTTTATTATAGAGTGTTTTAAATGTTGTATGAATATTGGATAGCACCTGTATAATTTTTCATACAAAATTTACAGTATCTAGTAGTTGAAATAATGAAATGCTATTGGTACAGGATATAGAAATATTAACTAATAATTAAACCTTAAATATTAAACACACAAGTAGTTCAAATAGTAAAAATATTTTGATTATTTAGGGTTTAAGTTAAATTAAGTAACAACTAGTTTTTAGTGACTACAGCTTACTCAGTATGCTTACATGTAAATTTAGGTTTTAATTTTTTTCTGTACATTTACTCATATTATAATTATTCTAAATTTGCAATAATTTATTTACCAATATAAAGATCAGTTCCAATACTACTAATTGGACCAATTTTTTCAACATCATATTGAAAAAATGAACTAATTCATAAAAAAAGGTTGTATGAATGTTTGCTCATTTTAAAGCCAATTTAATTATTGTTGAAATCAAAGGTCCTTTAAATTTATTTCAGTTGCTCCAGATGTATAGCTTTCAGTGGCGAAGGGTGCCATACAACTCGATTCCCATCGGCTTCCCTTATAAAATGAGGCAACAAAGTAGTTAACAGTTTGTATATCAATCCAAGTCAAAGCTTGCTAGCGGTTGCGAAAGAACTTCATTGATAAAAAATCACAGTACACCTTATATTTGGACACAAATCGCTATCTCGTTGTCTTAAGATCGTAAGGAATCTAAGTAGCAAAATAGCGCTTCTGGTGCCGGATAGGAAAATGCAGGGTTTGAGCATATAGGTTAGCTTTCACACAATCCAGCGTGATTTACCTGGTGCTCCTATACACTTCATGAACTGGTAGAAGCTACCACATAAACGAAACTGGATTGCGCGTGTACCTTATAGGCACACAAACAATAAAAAATGCCATTTCTTTAAATAATAGTAGGTATCAGTGGCGAAGGGTGCCATACAAGCCGGTTCCCATCGGCTTCCCTTTTAAAATGATGTAACAAAGTAGTTAAAAATAAAAAATATATAGGCACAAAGTAAAAAAATACATTTAAAACCAAAGAAACAATACATATTTTTCTCCATTGAAACCATGCAGTCTACTTTATTATCATATTTGCCTCATTTTAAATGGGAAACCGATGGGAATCGGCTTGTATGGCACCCTTCGCCACTGGTAGGTATTGTAAGATATTTCTAATTGTATGTCTCTATGCCCTGTATAATTTCCAGTCGCGTAATATTCTCCATTAATACAGAAAGTTATTATCGTTTCATTGTCGTGAAAGTGTTCTGGTAGTCTTTCTCCATAATAATTTTTCCATACCTTGCGTAAATTCCAGTCACACAATGTGTGCTATTAGCAGAGGCATAATGAAATCATATGTAAGTTCTGCGCACAAACAAATCATGATCACATTCTGATCGTCTTGATCCATAATAATTACTACAAGAATTTTTTTTGAGGATTTCCATGCCTTGAGTAAATTTCAGTCACACAATGTGCGCTATTAGTAGAGGTATAATGAAATTATACGTTAGTGCGGTGCACAAACAAATCATGATTGCGTTCTGATCGTCTTGTTCCATAATAATTACTCCAATAATTTTTCCATGCCTTGAGTAAATTCCAGTCGCGTAATGTTCCCTTATTATACAGGCACAATGAAATCATCTGTTGGTGTGGCTTACAAATAAATCATGATCTTATTCCGGTCGTCTTGCTCTATAATCATTAGGCGAACGTGAATTTGATGGAATGTATGGTCTCCATGCCTTGTGTGATCTCCAGTCGCGTGATGTCCCCAATGGAAACCGGTATTGTGAAGGGGTCTGACGGTGTGTCGTCCAAGTAGACCACAATTGTGCCCTCCTCCCTCGCGACCAGTCGTATCGGCAGCCTCTCACCTAAAAACACTTCTGTGAACAATAACTAATTTAAAAAAGTAAAAAAAAAAGTGATTAAACTCAAGCATCAATATAACACTGGAGTGTGAAAGAAAAAAAAGTGCATTTTCTTGACAATTTAAAAAATCTAATCTTATCTAATCTAAGTTGCAAAGATATGTAACACGATTCACATTCAATGCAAATTCACAAACAGACACGTATACGTTCATGCCGCATGTGGACTTACAATATAAAAACCCAAATCTCAAATGAACATACGCCCTGCAACTCTTGCCGACCCTCCCTTAAACAGGTGTGACAATGTGCAAAGTGAACCACTTTCTACAGCATGGGTGGTCAGCCACATACCAACCTATAAGTCAAGGAACATTCACAACAAAAAGGCTCTTAAAAATAAATAGAACAGGGTAAATGTTGTCGATACTATGATTAAGACTAGAAATAAACACTGAAGCAGGATTCATTTCTGATATCCTTGCAGAGGATCAAACCCCAGTCCCCTGGCTTTGAACACAATTGTTGCATCAACTAAGGCCCGGTATTTTGAAGTATCGTAAAGTTAACTAAAATGCAATTTTAGTTAAATCATCATAATATTTCACTCACCGAATTTCGGCAGTAAATATTTAGTAACTTTAACTTTCGATTTTCAAGATGGCGGCGCTTCACTGACAGCAGCTGCTCTTTTTTAATGTTAGGATACATCAAAATTGTTGCAAACTGAACATTTTTTGTCTCGTTTTCTAGCTTAATGAAGGTTAGGCATATGATTTTTATGAATAGTTGTTTGTTTTAAAGCTTTTGAATGGCATTTTAATTATTTCCAAGATTTGTGGGCGTGGCCTCATACTTCTATAATGTTCGGGTTTAGTTAACTCGAGATTGAGTATTTTGAATGAAAGTTCAAGTAATAGTTAACTAAAATATTACTACAGTTCAATATACCGGGCCTAAGTTATCAACCAGATAGAAATTTTGAATATCTGTCTTTCTACATTCCATTGTAATCTATGTTGCAAAGATTTACCCTCAAGTAGATACATGTAATGGAGCCTTAGGGCCTTTTCAGACAACACGTTCTGCCTGATTTGTCTATGGATTACCAGACAAACTGTGTGAAAGCTTTCATACATGCTTAAAAGCTACTAGACTTCTGACTGGATAGGAAAAAAAAATTGGTAAACCTGCAAAATATGTTCCGTGTAAAAAATCACTTACACATGCCACATGTGTACTTACAGAATAAAAACCTTTATCTTTTCTATATAAAACTTCAAAGAATAAAGTAATATTTTTTGAAACACTGTTTTTATTTTATTTTTATAGATAAATTTACTAACGTTTTTGGTCTATATGTGGACCATCATCAGGTATTTCTATAAATATATAGACCGAAAACCATAGTAAATTTATCTATAAAAATAAAATAGAGGAATGAAATAAAAACAGTGTTTTAAAAAATACTACTTTGTTCTTTGAAGTTTTATATAGAAAGGATTAAAAATGAATTTTCACAGTGTTAATATACAAACTATAATAATAATCTATAATCTATAATCTAAGTTGCAAAGATATATTCATTTAAAGCTCTCAGATGTATGCCCACAAACCAACAAGTGTAGTTCGCGCTTACAAATGCTGAATGTGTACTTACAAATAAAATCCAAACCTCAAATGAACATACCTAAGCCCCACAACTTTTGCCGACCTTCCCTGAAACAGGGGTGACATTGGCAAAGTGAACCATTTTTTACAGTATGGGTGGTCAGCCTCATACCAACCTATAAGTCAAGGAAAAAAAAACAAACCATAAAAAATATAAAGATCTTAATCAAATGAACGTGACCTGCAAATTTTGCTGCCCTAAAACTGAGCTACCATCAGAAAAATTAATCAATCTTTCAGTATGGGTGAACAGCCTATTTAATTTTTATTTATTTATTTTATTTATTAGGAAGACCAACAGCTAAATTTACAGGATTAAAAGTATGAATAGTTAGATATAAAGAGCCAATTATAGGTCTTCGCGAATAAAGATAATTTAAATTAAGCCTAATACCGACTTATACAAAAGTCAAGGAACAAAAATGACAATAATAAAAATGAATATATTTACCTCTTGGAATGTCCGTGGGCTCCGTGATTCCCTCGTCCAATTCTCCGTCATACCCTGACTGCATCACAATGTTCCCATTCTCAAAGTCCAGGGTGAGGTTGAAGGCGGTGGTATTTGTATTTTCATCCATCAATCTCAATTCAAACCTGGAACCAGCATATTGGTTAGTTTCGTTTCATCATTATTGTAGAATTTTTGTTCTCAAGCATTTTTTGCTAAAGTAACAACCAAAATACAAATAGCCTTTTCCGAAGCAAGCTACAAAAAAGGACCTACATAGTTTTCTTTATCACCAATTTTCTCTCAACACCTTTGAAAGGAATATTCTCCGCTGTATTTACGCTCATTAAAGAACAGGAACTCATGCAGAAGAATAATAACTCTGAAGTATAGGATCTGTACCAAGACATTGATGTGATCCAGGCAATAAAAGTCAGCAGATTGCATTGCCTAGATCACATCCAGCGAATGTACCATCATCATCATCATGAGCTTGACAGACTTGATCGAGGATTCTCCTCCACTCTACTTGTCCATTGCCTTTGTCCTCCAGCTACATATGCTTGCCTTGGCTCCACCCATCAATCACATTTTAGGCCTTCCTGGGGTGGAAGTCAACCGTCTGTAGATGTTACTGTATCTATTTGGAAATAGTCTAATCTAATCTAAGTTGCAAAGATATGTAACATTGGAGATTCACATTATATGCATTCTCACAAGCAAGCACGTACAAGTTCGCGCTTGCACATGCTGCATGTGAACCTACAACATAAAAACCCAAATCTCAAATGGACATTCACCCTGCAACTCTTGCCGTCCTTCCCTGAAACAGGGCTGAAATTGGCAAAGTGAACCATTTTCTACAGCATGGGTGGTCAGCCGCATACCAACCTATAAGTCAAGGTATCAAACATACACAACAAATAACATTTTAAAAATAAACAAATAATAATAATATGTATACTTATAAACATTAAAAACAAACACAAAATACAACATCAATTTTTTTTATTTATTTGAAAAATCCTTGCCCTAGCCGCCAACATTACAGATCAACCGCCATTTCTTTCTGTCCTTACATACTTCTTTCATTTCCTCCAGCCATAATCTTCTTCATACAAGCTCTCCGTTTATTATGACTCTGGATATTCCATTCATTCGCAATTTCGGAAATTTGGTCCATCCATACTTTTCTCGCTCTTCGTCTACCACGACATCCATCTATTCTTGCAACATATACATTTTTTTTGTCAGTCTTTCCTCTAAACATGGCTGTAGATAATTGAAAATAAGAGGCTCACTTGTCGGCATCGCTTCCTATCTTGAGGTCCAGCTCTATCATGTCCTTGTGGTCGAGCTTCTTCGGTATCTGCGCTGAGAACAGTGGCTCCTCCATGGTGCGCCGCGGATAAACAGAACGTTGTCCTTTGGTAGCGGGAGACGGTGCAGGGCTCTGGTCTTCAGCATTAGAGGCCGTCACGACTTTGAAACTGAAACATTTCCTGATAAACATTAACTTCGTCAATTGTATCAGAAAAAAAATTGCACAAGGAAAAGAGATAAAGCGCATTTAAAAAAAAAATGCAACCAAGCTGCTCATATAGTACAACTTGTTTCTGTGAAAGGGTTGAATCAAATTTTGTTGTATGGGAAAAAATGATTGAGTGCATCTATAATCTATAATCTAAGTTGCAAGGATATATCCATTTAAGGCTCTCAGATGTATGCCCACAAACCAACACGTGTAGTTCGCGCTTACAAATGCTGAATGTGTACTAACAAATAAAATCCGAACCTCAAATGAACATAAGCCCCACAACTTTTGCCGACCTTCCCTGACACAGGGGTGACATTGGCAAAGTGAACCATTTTTTACAGTATGGGTGGTCAGCCTCATATCAACAAGTCAAGGAAATTTGTTCCAAAATTAAATTGTAGAGTATTTACGCAACTAAGCTGTATGTATAGTACACTTTTTTACTGCATCCCAAGGTGCATGCTCTCATTTCTTCTGAAACCACTTAATTTTTATTGATTGAATATAATCCCATCTTATATTTTCAAATTTTAGAAACCATGAAAATCTATAATCTTAGTTGCAAAAAATATATCAATATTTAATCCATGCCCACAAGCGGGCACATGTAAGTTCGCGCTTAGAAATGCTGCATATGTAGGTATATACAAAATAAACTAAATCTCACTTGAACATAAACTTTGCAACTCCTGCCAGCTTTCCCTGAAACCGGGGTGGCATTGGCAAAAGTGAACCAATTTTTTACAGCACGGGGGGTCAGCCTCATACCAACCTATTAATTAGTCAAGGATAGTGTAGTAAAACAACTCACCATTTCTAATCAATTGATTTTAATCAGTTTTTTAATCTTGAATCACTTATTCTTGCACTTCTTATCAAACATGTAGCATAAATATGCTTGTATTTTTTTAAACAATTAATTAATATCACATAATCAATATTCAAACTTAATTAAATTTCACTCTTTATAAAATACGTAATAACTGTCATTTTTTTATTTAATTCTTGTAGAATAAGTCTCTCAATTTTGAAACAGAATAACTATCAATAATAAATCTTATTTTTAAAACTCACTGTTTTAAGATCCATTTATAAATTTTATCACATATAAACCGCCATTTATCACTCACTAGAAAAGGACAATAATTTGAATGATAGTTGTTTTCATTCAAGGAAAAATGCTATCCGCAATACATTGATCATTGATTGTTTTGCGGTCGTTTAAAATGAAATTCTATCGACCCGACTGTTCGCCAATGGGACCAACGACTGTCTGAGAATTATATTGGGTACTATTACGTTTCCATAGGGAAACGCGTCATACCAGCTTTGAACTCGAGCAAAAATACTTATTATATGCGAGGTCTGTAAATTGGGTAATGAGACTTGCAACGCCGAGTCAGATCCGGTCACTTGGCATGTGGGATTTAAATAATTTATGGCCCATTCATTGAAATGGCGTTTGATCTGTAATGTTGGCGGCTTTTTACTAGGGTTTTTTAAAATTAGAATTTTGTGTTATGTTTTAGTTCAATAGATTTTATTATTTGTTGATTTAAAAAATGTAATTTGTTGTGTATGTTCGCTGACATATAGGTTGGTTGAACACCCATGCTGTAGAAAACGGTTCACTTTGCCAATGTCACCCCTGTTTCAGGGAAGGTCGGCAAGAATTTCAGGGTGTATGTTCATTCTAGGTGTGTGTTTTTACATTGTAATTCCACAGGCGGCATGCAACTTATACGTGTCTGCTTGTGAAATGCATATAATATGAATTTAATGGTACATATCTTTGTAACTTAGATTAGATAATCTTGTGATGCGCCTTCGGGACGAAATTGAATTTGGTTGAGTCATTTTGAATATTTTTTATGTGGCAATTAAATTAATTTTAAAACTTAACAAATTTCAAAACTTAATTTAACTCGGATATTTCACGAACCGTTTAGAGAGAACTTACATCATTCTCGACGTTTCGTCGGCGACGTAGCCAACGTCTTCAGGAGAACATCCTCTCTGCACGACGACTGAGGATAAACTTAATTTTAACTTAAACCTAACTATTTTTTATGTGTTTTGATCTATACTCTAAGTTGCAAAGATATTAAACATTTAAGATTTATATGAAATGCATTCCCACAAGTAGACAAGTATAAGTTCGCGCTTAAGCATGCCGCATGTGAACCTACAATATAAACCCCAATCTCAAATGAACATACACCCTGCAATTCTTGCCGACTTTCCGTGAAACAGGGGTGACATTGGCAAAGTGAACCATTTTCTACAGCATGGGTGGTCGGCCTCATACCAACCTATAAGTTAGTCATTATTAATACGCACCTTATATATTGACATTGACAACAAAGTACTGACTTAAGATAATAATAAAATAGTTATTTATGCCACTGCCAAGTAATGATAGTCTTTTTAACACGAGTGCTAGTTTGTGCCATGAGGCGCAGCCGAATGGCACAATAGAAAGCACGAGTGTTACAAAGACTAATTACGTGCAGTGGCATACAATACTTTTTCTACGACCATGAGAGAATTAACAAAATAGTGAATAATAGTCATTATAATGTACTCGTCCATTTGAAGTAATTAAAACCTTACCTTTGTCAAAACGTGTGATTTATCATTCCCTTCGATTATCTAATCTAACCTAAGTTGTAAAAATAAATTATATTTAGGTTTCATATTGAATTCATGCCCACAAGCCGACACATATGTATAAGGTCGCGCTTTTACATCCTGCATATAAGCTTAAACATTCAAACCCAAAACTCAAATAAACATATGCCCTGCAGTTGTATTGGCAGGTGAACCAAATTTGTACAGCATAGGTGATCAACCTCATACTCACCTATTAACCTAGTAACTTTTTGAGTTTGTTTATTTTTTGCGGTGAAATTTTTTGTATTGTTTTCCTTTCAAGCCTTTTATTTTCCATTGAAAAAAGGAAAGCTTTATTTGGAGCAATCCGATAAATAAATTCGATAAATTTTAGCACTATTAACAATTTTTATTTGACTCTACACATAAAATATACTTATTTATTTTCATCTGAACAGGGCTGAAAGTCTCATCACCACGGTAATTCCTACCTACCGAATATCACTAATATTGTATGAAGCCTAATCAGCTGATCGCTTGCGGCCATCTTGGATTGACAGGTCTTCATACTCCCATACAAGGTTGACATTTGAAATTAAAAAATGGTTCCAATTCTGACAATGCGCATGCGCACATGTTCATTTTAACACGGTTACCGGTTGCATAATGTAACATTATGCAACGGGTGTAGAAATGTATGGCATTGTGATTGCGTTAGCCGTTTTGTAATTAGTAAATTACCAAATGGGAGTAGAAAAAATACTTTATGGTATCATTGTGACTTTTATTTTGAAATTTTAACACCTGGCGATGATTATAGATCGAAAACGTTTGTAATTTTTTTTTAAATAAATAATTGTATACGTTAAAATAAAACAGTGTTTTTGAATCCTAAAAATTAACAAATTATTGAATATGAATTTTCAGTGTTAATACACAAACAATACAAAATATAAAAAAAAAAATAGTATTTAAGGTGCATTTTTTTTTGTCAAAAAATAAATAAATGGAAATAGTGTCCCATGACTTAGTTAACACGCCTAGCATAGATACAGAATCCGTTCTGGGATATCCTCAAAGGGCGTGAGTCATAAAAATGCGAGCGTGCGATTTTTTGCGCGAAAAATATTTCGCAAGCATGAAGAAATCTTTCAACAACGAACGAATACATTTTGCATAACTGAAATTTGATTTTAAAAGTTACAAAGGGGCCTTCATATTCATTCATCCGAACATTTGAAGGCGATAGTCCGATGTATGTATGTTTGAAATAGAACACCGCCGGTTCGATCCCCGTCTGGCCTGATAGACGATAGCTTTGACCCTGAGTTATTTATCATTCGGCACATGATTGTGAATTCATTAGAACAAAATATATAATTTTACCTGTTTCTGGACAGGCGATTTTTTCTCAAAGAATTTTCCTTGTATTGCGTTTTTTCAAAACCTGCGTGTTTTTAGAGTACATTATTAGACACTTATATCAGCGTTTCGGTCGTGTGGTGTAAAGCGATGTGATTTAGAGTAGATACCTACTATTTACCCTTAGTACGAGATACAAAACTTCCCCAAAAGCTGCTGTTTTTGTTTCTTATACTTTATGGTCTTAGCAAAAGAGTTACAGTGATGAAGAAAATCGAGTTCAAACAAACAAAAACGGCAGATTTTGGGGGAAACCACTCTTTAATAAAAACTTTACTTTACTCAAGTTTTGCAACTCGTACTAAGGGTACACAAAAGTCTCTAGTTTCGGTCTCTACATAATAAATTGTCTGCTTTTTTTGACGTGTTGATAATAATTTTCGAATAGAAGATTATTTCTCTTTTTATTTTCATTGAAAAGAAAGTCAGTTTACATAGGTAAATGGCGAATGACAATAAAAAAATATAGCTTCTCGTGCCAAGAAATATAGGTACAAATTGTAAACGTACTAGTCTTTTGAATAACTGACTTCTCATCTGTTTATGCCCGAAGGGGGTCGCGTATTCAAAAAGATTAGAAAACACTGATCTAACCAATATATTATGTAGAAACTGAAACTAGAGACTTTTTTTTATAGAATACTCTACTTAAATCACATTTATTTGTTTGTTGGTCTTTCTTACTGAATTAGTATTTTTATTCTATAGTTGTGTTGTAAACTTTCCATTATAAAACCTTGTATTGCCTAAGGTGGCGATGTGTCTATCTATTTATTCATAACGGGGCGATGTGCAACAAAAGGTTGGGAAACACTGGTAGAGACAATAACGGTAACCTGCAAGTATTAAAATATAATGAGTAAGCAATTAATTTAAAAAAAAAAAAAAATATTTCCTGTAGCTTCTTTAGTATTATGTGATCATTCATATCCATCATATTTAAAACCGCAATTTCACTATAATTTCCTGTTTTATTAGCAGTCCCTTACGCCAACCTTGAAACTTTCGTACAAACTCAACTAAAGCATTTTACAAAAAATGTATGAATAATAACGCGCCCGCTAGAGGCGCTGTTTCAGTTTCCATACCGTTTTCGAAAAAACTTAAAGTTTTATGCCGGGGGTAGGTACCTATAAACTAATAGCGCATTACTTGTATGACGTAGTTTTTCATACAAAATACGTCACAAATAACTATAACGTGAATATTTTTCAACAATACTTCCTTTTTTCAAGATAATAAAAATATTGAAATAAGGAAATTTTGACATTACCCCACTATCACATTATTATACTGATGTTAATATGTGTTGCAAAAACATGTCGCAATCTAATCTAAGTTGCAATTAATCTAAGTCACATTATATGCATTTTTGCAAGCTGACACGCATGTGGACTTACAATATAAAAACCCAAATCTCAAATGAACATACGCCCTGCAACTCTTGCCGACACTTCCCTGAAACAGGGGGGACATTGGCAAAGTGAACCATTTCCTACAGCATGGGTGGTCAGCCGCATATTCTCTGCTGTATTCTTTGGAATTTATCCCAAGTCCCTTTGTTTTAACACAGATTAACACTTCTTAGAGACCTAAGCCAGTCAAGGAACAAAAGTAATAAAATTAACATTTTAATGGTAAACAATAAACAAAAAATCTATTTATTTATCATTATTTCAATTCACCCCTACTCCCTAGTATTAACCTAATCTAAGTTGCAAAGATATGTAACATTGGGTATTCACATTATTATGCATTCTCACAAGCAGACACGTCCAAGTTCGCGCTTGCACATGCCGCATGTGAACCTACAATATAAAAACCCAAATCTCAAATGAACATACGCCCTGCAACTCTTGCCGACACTTCCCTGAAACAGGGGGGACATTGGCAAAGTGAACCATTTTCTACAGCATGGGTGGTCAGCCGCATACCAAACCGTTAAGTTAACGCACTTGAAAAACCTTTCAATTTTACCTTATGGTCCAATGACCGAAAACATATTTTGTTATTATATGATAAAAAAAAACTTTTAAAATACTTAAACAGTAGGTACTGAATGAAAAGGGCAAAGTTTTGAGAATTGCGCAGGTAGATTTTTTTCAGTTAAAATTCACATAAGCCAAGATTCAAACAAACAGTTTCAAGTTGAAAGTCACTCGAACCAAGATTCAAACTAACAGTTTCAAGTTGAAAGTCACTCGAGCCAAGATTCAAACTAACACTTTCAAGTTGAAAGTCACTCGAGCCAAGATTCAAACTAACACTTTCAAGTTGAAAGTCACTCGAGCCAAGATTCAAACTAACAGTTTCAAGTTGAAAGTCACTCGAACCAAGATTCAAACTAACAGTTTCAAGTTGAAAGTCACTCGAGCCAAGATTCAGACTAACACTTTCAAGTTGAAAGTCACTCGAGCCAAGATTCAAACTAACAGTTTCAAGTTGAAAGTCACTCGAACCAAGATTCAAACTAACAGTTTCAAGTTGAAAGTCACTCGAGCCAAGATTCAAACTAACACTTTCAAGTTGAAAGTCACTCGAGCCAAGATTCAAACTAACAGTTTCAAGTTGAAAGTCACTCGAACCAAGATTCAAACTAACAGTTTCAAGTTGAAAGTCACTCGAGCCAAGATTCAAACTAACAGTTTCAAGTTGAAAGTCACTCGAGCCAAGATTCAAACTAACAGTTTCAAGTTGAAAGTCACTTGGATTTTTTTCCCAGTCGTCCATTACATTAGTGCAGTATCAAAAAGTCAATGGTAACATTACTCACACAGCAGACGCCTTGTTTCCCATGGTGTATCACGTGCCACTGCTGCACCTCACCTGTAAAAGTAAATACAAACCTCATTACTCAAAATCGACTAACTAATTTATAATTAAATTGATGAATAGATTGGACCTTAATAATAATATTAGGATGATTTGTTTGGTGAGCGCTGTTTCTGTGTGTATCACACCACAAGAGCCCTCTACGAGCTTGTTCGTCGCTGTAGAAAGCGCCAATTCTCAAGCAAGACCCAGTTGCTGTATGGCTGGATGGACCTTTAGTGACCGGTCTTTGGGTTTATGAATTTTTCATCCAGTGAAGAACATTTTTTTGTGCTCCGCCGGGATTCGAGCCCACCGCCTTCCATTTACGAGTCAGAAGTGTTAACCACTAGACTACGGACCTTAATTTCAGTATTAATTTAAGCTTAGAAGAGTTTTGTTGATTGACAATGTTTAGTAATAAAAACATCTCCTTGACTTATTAGTTGGGATGACGGCTCTGTAAAATTTCGTTCAATTTTGAAAATGCCGAGTTTTTTCGAACAAGGGCGTTGGAGAGAGCATATTCGTTACAGCTTTTGGTTTTCTTTTGTAAGTATACATGCAGTGTGTGTATGCTTTTGTACGTGCATGAAGTATGAATCTAAATACACCATTAATTGAGAATATCATTTTATACAGCATGGGTGGTCAAACCTTTGCCAATGAAATAAAGGTTGTATTCGAGGCTATTATAATTGGATGTTAATTTTTTTCTTCAACAAAGAACCTCTCACTTGTATTCATAAACAATGCTATGAAAATATACAACACTATGCGTTTTATATTCATCGGCTTATGATATCTGTGGACTAGAAATTATTTAATAGACTATACAATATACATGCATATCTGTTTCAATATACTTACGAAAATGGTCATTAGTTAGAAAGAGAACAAAGAACTTCACAGTTGCATTTCCCTGTGTACACAAAACAACTACGGCGAATGTAAAAATGTTTGGCGAAATATGTTACATTGAAGATTCACATTACATGCATTTTCACAAGCAGACACGTACAAGCTCGCGCTTGCACATGCAACATAAAAACCAAATCTCAAATGGACATACGCCCTGCAACTCTTGCCGTCCTTTCCTGAACAGGGGTGACATTGGCAAAGTGAACCATTTTTACAGCATGGGTGGTCAGCCGCATACCAATCTATCATACAATATGTCCTTAGTAAATAATAACAAAATATTTGTTGGCCTTTTGATGGTGCCGAGTCCATTGACGCAGTGCATTGTAAGGTCTCGTAGCATCATCTATGAAAAGCGGTGTCTGGTACTTAGAGTTTGAAGAAAACCTTAGCAATCAAGGTGGACAAGTGATGCTATTGAAAAAAACTACACACTGTTAATTAATCTTTTTACCAATCTTGCTTGTAAGCTATGAGTCATGAATATTAATATTTTACTTACCTATAGGCATTTTATATAAACCGATAACATCAAATTGGCCTCGAATTTTTGTATGCTTACATAGTAAATTCTTCACTTACATCGATGACTTACGTCATATTACTTTAATTTTAACGGCTTTTGTTTCTTGTAAGTACCTGCAAATATTATTTTTGTTCCTTGACTTATACGTTGGTATGAGGGAACGAACCATATCTACTGTAAAAATTGTTTCAATTTGCCAATGTCATCCCTGTTTCAGGGAAGCACGTCATCTGTTTATTTAACTATAAATTTAACATTTAAAATAAATTATTCATAAGTTTATTGTAATCTTTTAATAACCATTGATGCGTAGCAAAGACCTACAATTGTGTGGTTTCGTTTATAAAGCATTTCTTAGAAAATCAGTCAGTTCACTATTTTTAATATTTTTAGTAAAAAATATCATTTAAGTTATGATGACGATTTGAGGTTGTTGACCGACGCATTTCTTTTATTTATACAAATTACTGAATAAATTGATTGTGAAGTCATTTAAACTTGGATTTAATTTTTTTTAGAACGCTATTTTTTTTTAAATGGTTGAATCATTAATTACGTAAAGTTGTAGATACATTTGGTGTATGGATTCTCAGCCATTTTGATTATGGCAGAACCGAAGCTCTAAATATCGACGGTTAAAAGCATTGGTTAAAGGCTATCTAGGGCATTTAAGGGACGTTTTGGTCAAAAATGAGTTATGAATGCAATCATACTTAAAATTTTCCGCTCTTTCTAATGCGTTCACTCTCATAGCTCTACGATGACTTTTTTGTTGTTGTTTATGCCCAAGCAAAAATCTGCGTTTTCGGAGTATGGTTTTGGTGTAACCGACAAAATTTTGGCCTTTTTTGTCCTAAAGGCGCTTAAAATCGACATAAAAAATCGCGAAACATCGCAAGACCACATTAATAGGAATGCCAATAAATGCCTTATTTTTTTAAAATTAAAGAGCAGTTTTGATTTTAATGATATAATAGAAAATAAAAAAGTTATTTCCATTTTTCTGCAATCTCAAACTTAAAACTGCTCTCCTGAACAATTTAGTTTTTGTGGCTTATGCCCTATTACATTTTAACCGTCGATATCAAGTCCTTGCTGGCCCTAATCTCTCATCAAACATTATTTGAGTCGTACAGAACCCAATGCTGTAAGGATTTTTTCGAAAATTCAAACAAAACTATGGATACACAGAGAATACCATTGTCTGTGCTTCCATTCTCCTTCCCATTTTCGAAAAAAAACTTAAATTTTCGCCTTAGGTTATACACTGGACTTATTTTTAAATATGTTAGTTTGTACTGTAGGCTTAAATATAAAAATCAGTGTTATGGCCGAGGGATCAAGTGGCGGATCTTTCTAGCGTATTTGAAATAGAATAACGCTGGTTCGATCCTCGCTTGGGTCATTTGACTATAACTTTGATCCTGGTTCAACAGATGTCATTGGGTGATTATTAATTAATAATTCATTAAAATATACATAAATGAATTATTATTTGATGATATTAATACCTGTTTCTGGCCAGGTCGAATAGGTTGGTGAATTGCATTACTCTTCACAAGTCTATTTAAAAAATATATTATACATGTTTAGAACGTATGGTTGAATGTTATACCTGGTACATTGTTAAAATGTTTTGGAGTGGAACAGACTGGAATTTTTAAGGGAGCACTGAAAGCGCACCTTTAAAATGTCACATTCGTGTTGTGGGCCCTTGAAGTGTGACACACAAAAAACGGCGCTCTTTTACAATGTGTGAATAAAATGAAGTATCCCCTTATAAATATATTAAAGTAGTAGATTGTACGACCCTTGCTAAGCTCCTGATTTTGCATGCCAAGGTGGAACGGGCACAGCAGAGGACGGCAGAGAGAGACCCACGAGGTTCGGTAAGATCCACAACATAAGCATCACCTCTACAGCTTTGCCCAAATCACCGTGTACTGTATATAAAACGCAAACATGGCTTCCTCGTGGTGAAGTGCATCCGTTCCAATGACATCTCGTCCTCCCAGTGCTTGTTTGGCTCATCGACAATTTGATTCAAAGATGACTTTTCAATTTAGCTGTCTTAAGAATCACATTCTACACAATCTGAGCTAAGAAAAACACGTAAAACACGATTATGTGAAGAAAAAAAACAGTGTCCAGTTTTCAAAAGACATATTAGTCCAGTACACATACAAACATTGTTTATGTGAAATTACCTCTGATGGACATCAGACAAACAAGCACTAAGGGGACGATCTGTAGCAATAATTTTATTTAATTTTCATACAAATCTGAATGTTGCAATGAAAAATGCTGACTGTATTGACAAGGATTTCGTTACTTTTTTAATATGGTATGAATTTATTTCAACCCGACAAAACAGTCATCTTGTGGAGCAGATAAAAACATTGTATGAAAATTAAAATGAAGCTACTGAACGGCATTGTAATGGTTGAACATTACCATATCACAGTGTGTAAGCTCTCTCACTTTTTGGAATTTGGGTCACAAATGTATTTCATGTTGTTTTGTACATTAAGGCGTTCCAGGCTTTTGTATCGTCTTCAAATTCAGACATCTTCATAAATCATTGTTTTGTGTCGAACTTGCTTTTTATATGTTTTTCCATTAAAATAAATATAGGTCTTACAAAGGCTGAAGAAAAATTAAATTACAGTTTTGGGTTACACTAAATAAATAAAGTACTTTTTCACTAACTTGTTGAAGAATTCATCCTTTTTTATAATACCCTACGTGGTCGTCATTCCTTCGAGTTCGGATATTTTTTTACATACTGAAACGCGCATGATTTCCCCCCGCACTACCAATCGAATAATACTAGAAGTGCCCGGCATCGGATTCTATTCCTTGACTTATAGGTTGGTATGAGGCTGACCACCCATACTGTAAAAAATGGTTCACTTTGCCAATGTCACCCCTATATGTATATATATATATACATACAAAGTGATCGTAAAAGAAGAAAATGCATGAAAAAGGTGATGGATATGAATGGATTGAAAGATGCATCTAAGGAAAGGAAAAAATGGAGGCAGCTCTCTCTTGCCACCCCTAGCGGAATGGCAACAGAGTTAGTGTTACAGTTACAGCTATCGACCTTTTTATGAGAGTCGTCGTCGTCGCTACAAAGCGTCAATTCTCGAGCAAGACCCAGTTGTTGTAAGGCTGGATGGACCTTTGGTGACCGGTCATTGGTAAAGGTTTGTGAAATTTTCAACCCGGCGAAGAGAAAATTTTAAAATATAAATGGTATATTTTTTGTGCTCCGCCAGGATCCGAATCCACAACCTTCCATTTACGAGTCCGAAGTGTTGCCACGGGACTACGGACCGGTCCATGAAACAAATCAAAATAAATTAATTCAAGATTTTTTAAGAATCAGCTTTTCAACATTGAAACGTGATCTTTTGAAACATGACAGCTTTTTACGCTGTATAAATAAAATCTTAAAATAATAATAAATATTATAGAATACAGGTAAAATAATTGGTCAAGGGTCCAGACGATTTGCAAAGCGAATGACCTTACAATGTAGATAGTGGGATGATAACCAGTTTGTTTTCAATCTTTCGTTTTTTAAAACTATTCAAGCAGCCAATCCCTGAATTCTTTAACACAAATATTTTGTGATTTATTTCTAATGAAAAATCATAAAAATAAATAGGTCAACTTAACTACTTGATCTTGTATTTCCTTTCAGTTTAAAGATTATTTTTCAGTTTAAAAAAAACACAGAGTATTGTAGGTCAAAATGAATCAATTATATGTATTTTTTCTTTGATGTTAGATACGAAATTTCAGAGAAAAATATTTTCAATGACCACTGTACCGCGAGTATAAACTTCTATCTTTTACCACGTAGGAACTTAGTAAATGAGTATACAAATTTTATTTGAAAATTTATAAATGCGCTATTCCATTTTCTTACAAAATTTTACAAACTCCATAACTTATTCGATAACTCGAAAAGTCATTTCAAGTTATTACCTGTGAAGTATATTCTCATATATAAGTTCTGTCAATTCTTAAGGTTTGCTCAGTCATCAAAAATGAATTATCAAAGAACTGATAAGGAAAATAATGAGTATTACCTACACGTCTAATCTTGCTTTGAAATTCCATGTCATAAAAATGTACAAACATGCATAAAGGAAACTCAATGTTGGGAGAGAAATAAAAATTTGTTTACTTAACACTAAAAATACAAGCAAAATGATTGAATGTAGTCGCCAAATAACCTAAACTAATAAGGTTGGTGTGAGATTAAACACCCTCATTTCCGAACAATTATTGTTTAGCAGCAATTTCAGGTCAGTACCTACAGTAAACATTGTTAGGGGAAAGTTAGGACTAAATTAAAAAAAAATATTCCTCGACTTATACGTTGGTATGAGGCTGACAACCTGTACTGTAAAAACTTGGTTCACTTTTGCCAATGACACCCCGATTTCAGAGAAAATGCTTCAGGAGTTGCAAAGCTTATTTTCACGTGAGGTTTGCTTTTTTTTACATGTAGGTACACATGTAGCATGTGTAAGCGCGAATTTATGTGTCCTGCTTGTGGACATGCATTAAATGTGAGCCTTATATGTCAATATATCTTTGCAACTTAGATTATAGGTAGATAATGCAGATACTCGAACTTTATTTGGATGAGACAAAGATGCGTAAAAGAAGAAAATGCATGAAAAAGGTGATAGATATGAATGAATCGAAAGAATTATGTAAGGATAGGAAGAAATAAAGGCAGATCTGCAGAGGCTCTGGCCACCCCTAGCGGAATACCGACAGAGTTACGGTTACAGTACTTGTATGAAATCTGTCTGAGAATGTTTGTTTCAAAAGGTAAAAGTATCAATCTACAATCTACATCCAAAATTATTATTCATCGATCTAAATAAAATATTATTCCTTTCTTGTTTGTTTGTGTTTCTTTTATTTTGTGCTGTTTTGGTGGCGGATTTTTTTAGGGGAATCTTTGTACAAACGTGTTTTTCAGGCTTTCAAAAGAACATAATATTTTATTATTTATTTATAAACGGTCTTATAAAACCATTGGAACAAATGCATACAATTTTATATTACTTAACGATAAAAACTTTAATTAATGATAAATCGCTTGTCATCGCAAAACTATGTGATTGTCTATCAAATAAATATTTATTCTTTTACATTATGGCGAGTCAAAACTAAGATTAAATGCGCCAGTGTCAAACAATATTTTAAAATTTAAATATTGCATTATTCCCTATTCTAGCTATCGACTTTTTTTTTTAAGAAATCCTGTGCAGGAGACTCCCTAGATTCTAGAGACTCTAGGGATCTATGACGCTTGTTGTAGTGCCGCAGAGGTGTACGAGCTTGGTCGTCGCTTCAAAGCGCCAATACTCAAGCAAGATCCAGTTGCTGGAAGGCTAGATCGACCTTTATTTATATTTTATAGCACTCTTATCGTTATTATTGACGTTCCTTGAATAATAGATTGGTATGAGGCTGACCCCCCATGCTGTACAAACTTGGTTCACTTTTGCCAATGCCACCTCTGTTTCAGGGAAAGGCGGCAGGAGTTGAAAAGTTTATGTTCATGTGAGGTTTGCTTTATTTTGTATGTACACATGCAACATGTGTAAGTGCGAACTTACGTGTTCCTGCTTGTGGGCATGCATTGAATATGAGCCTTAAATGTCAATATATCTTGCAACGCTGATTATGATAAATTATAGATCGTTATAATCGAGTATTCACTCTTTTATATTGATTCATTTTATTATTTTGCAGCTTTTAATGAATCATCTCTAAAAATATTATTTTAGATCATCATTGTATTAAAGCAAGGTTTTTTGTTAGTTATTTTACAAAAGTAAAATGCATATAAAATCTACGTCAAAGTATAAAAACATAAGAAAAAGAGCATATCATAGTAGTAGAAGAACCTATTCTACCATTAAAAAAATTGGAATATATTTTTCAGTACCTATTAATGAATGAATGCCCACCTTAATTGGACAGTATACGAAATAATCAAATATTAAAAAATATAAAATCATTTAATTTTTTTAAACATAAAAAATGTAAACATGTCAGATATATTTAATTATTTTCGAATCCTGCAACACTGCGCCAAGTCGAACATCTTCAAAAATAGAACGATTTCAAATTCAAAATGCTGTAAGTACCTAAGAACGTACACATGAAAGCAACATGTGGAAAATATTCAATTTGCATTGCTCCACATTTAACACGTAAATACATTGTACAACTATATTAATGTAACATAAGAAAAACACAGGAAAACTGCTTTATCATATAAATATTTACTTTAAAAGAAATGTAAACATACCAAGGTGTTAAATTTTCACTTTTAAAACTGATGTGTTTGCAAATGTTTAAAAAAATTGACAGATCGTTCTTGTACTCCCGAAGACACAACTTGTGAAACTGTTTTACCACGTAAATAGAGTTTGCCTCATCTCGCCGGTAAAACAGTGGGCGTGACAGCCAACAGGTAGGTTAGGTATTATGTGTAAATAATATTATCAATGCGCCGAGATGGTAATAGTGATTGTGTTATTTCTCCTGGTAGCCGGTAGGTATATACATAATACTCTGTGGGTATATACACAGCTTCAAGTTCACTGGCTGGAAAAGTGTTTGCATAAACACAGTATTTATGAAATAATACATATTATTCTTTTTATAGCCCCTATAAATTACGCGGGAAAACATTTAAAAATGGAATATTAGAAAACTGTTAATTAAATATTTTACCTATCTATTGAATGAACACAGCACGTGAATTGATATTGGTAAACAAAATTGTGACGTCACACGGCTGGGTTGCTGGAGAAAAGGGAAACTTATACTTGTTATTGTTTGCTATAATCTAATCTATAATTTAGGTTGCAAGGATATATCCATTTAAAGTAATGGACTTAGGACTAAGTATGGTTGCTAAGGACTGTTATTCCATACAAGTGTGACGTTTGCCCATCGAGAAAAATGTTCTAAATTCAAATTTCCATCACAGACTTTTTCTTATGAATAAATTTAGATGTGAATAGAAGTAGATTTGCAAGTAGGTAAATAATAGATAAAATAGTTTTGCCTTTGGTACCAAGATCAGAAAATTTCCTATATTTTCTTACATATTATTTACATTTACTTAAATAGGTATTTTTTTTCTACCAACTATAGAATACACAATTTTTTCATTGTATAAACAAATTCTAGATGGCCGCATTTAAGTAGTTTATAATATCTTTCTCATTTCAACCTTTTGATAGTTTTTCAATTTTCCATAAAAAAAGTAAGTAGGTACTTAACTAGTAAGAAATCATATTTTTAATTTGATCAAAAATACTAATGATAAAAAATATAGAATCATATCCATGTATAGTACTTAGTGCATAATTCAATTTATTTGATGACACAGTATTTCAAAGCTACTATTATTTTATCTAAATTTGTTACACAAATTTTTACAGTAGGTATTTTAACCACGAAACATACTACATTTTTATTATCCAGGTTTTTCAATGTAAAATTAAAATAGTCAAATCTCACTTGCCTCGACAATAGAACATCGCTGAAGATGCTCATTGCAGATATCAGTGAAACATGATCAACAAAACAAAAAAAGAAGTAGATACGAGTAGGTACCTAATGTACTCGTAATATTAAAATGCCTTAATGTTCTGAATTTATTTTGATTGTATTGTTTTGATGTCACAAGTCTTGATTGCTAGGAAAAAGGTAAACAAATATTTTTCTATTGTATGCAAAGGACCCTAGTCACGTAGACTTGTGATGTTTGCTGCTGAGAAAAAAAAGCTATTTGTGCAGAGTCAATTCAAATCAAAACAATTAATTAATAAGTAAACATGTTTAATTTTTCATTTTCTTTTGTAGGTGAATCAAATGTGTACACATTGGGTAACATTGGCGCCCACCGTGTTGTCAGCACAAAGTTGCCGTCCCTCGGTCACACCCGGGAGGCAATGACAGCAGCTGGCAACACCACAACCAGACTCCTAGGAACATTCCAGAAGGTACATTTATTTCCTAATAATTTTTACAATGCATAGGACACAGAATAAGAATTTTTCTCTATGTGTAAGCATCACGTCTATTTGACTAAGTTCCTTAGCAATCTATAACAAAATATTAGTTAGCATTTTTTCAAGAAAATTGACCGTGCCATCCTGTCTGATGTAATCTATCTAATCTGTGTTGCAAATATATGTAACATTAAAGATTCACATTATATGCATTTTTACAAGCAGACACGTATAAGTTCGCGCTTAAACATGCCGCATGTGAACACACACTCTGCAACTCCTGCCGACCTCTCCTGAAACAGGGGTGACATTGGCAAAGTGAACCATTTTCTACAGCATGGGTGGTCAGCCGCATATTCGCCGCTGTATTCTTTCGAATTTATCCCAAGTGCATTTGTTTTAACACACATAAACACTTCTTAGAGGCCCAAGCCAGTCAAGGAAATTTTAATGGTATAAAACAAACAATAAATTGAAAAAAACTATATAAAGCAATAAAACAACCAAAATGAGCTTGTAAAATTTAAAAACCTTAGCCAACATTGCAGCTTAACCACCATTTTTTCTTATTAATTTGACTAATTATTTTTAACGTCTATTTAACTTTTTAGCGTTTAAACGGACACCTCTCGCATATTCCAGACCCTTCTATAGTGAACCTCTCCTCACACTTCTGTATTGTTTCATACTATTGTAGTTACACATACCAACAACTACGTGCCTCGGCACATGTCCACATTCAAACTCACAGTAGACTATACTAGAGGCGGACACACACACACAAGCAAGCCACGCAATCGGACTCATAAGTTCGTAACATTATTATTATAAGCGGCGCATTATCCGGTCGATACCTCATTTGGTAGAGTGCTTGCATTCCATGCCGTGAGCCCGGGTTCGAATCCCACCGACGCGACGGTGTCAGAAATGATTTCCCGTTTCGGTGTTTATTTTAAACCCGAAAATAAAATACCGGCAAGGTTTACTCAGTCTTCACAAGAAATGAGTACCAGCCCTCTCGGGAGCTGGGAAACCCCCACTTCAACTGAAGTGGTTGGTGTAAAGCCACCCCCTTTACCTGTAAAAATAAATATGTAGGTTCCACTCGCCACATGCAAAACCCTTCAGGGGAAAACACAGCAAGAAGTCACACTATATGCGTTGCATGACTCCTTTTCTATGCACGTGTACAGAATTTGTGAGCGCATTGACGAGCCTGACTTTTATCTCTTTCCATTTGCCCAGGTGGACCACGTCCTGTTAGTGGGAGTAGCTGGAGGCGTACCTCACTACACAGATTACAGCCGGCATGTGAGGCTGGGTGATGCCGTGGTTTCTGTCGGGGATCCCACAGACAAGTAAGTAAATCACATACGCTACATACTACTCTCACTTTATGATTGATGGTGGCTTGGGAGCCAGGAATCTAATCTAATCTAAGTTGCACAGATATGTAACATTAGGGATTCATATTATATGTATTCCCACAAGCAGACATGTATAAGTTTCGCGGTGGCTCGTACCGCATGCGAACCTAGGACATAAAAATCCAAATCCCAATCAGACATTCGCGAAACAATTGAAACTCAAGGTTTGATAGACCACGGCAACACATCCCGCAAAGATACTCTCTAGTGTCAAATGTCAGCCTTTTATTTATTTATTAGGAAGACCTACAGCTAAATTTACAGGATTAAAATTATAAGTAGATATAAGGAGCCAATTATAGGTCTTCGCGAATAAAGATAATTTAAATTAACCTTTTAAAAATATCATTATACAAAATTAAATAAACCTTATAAACTTAAAGCTTCTTTTCAAGTATACATATTATGTTATCATTTATTTTGTAGGTACGTCTATGTATACTGTGAGAAGGCCAAACCAAATTCCATGGGCGGGTATGACTTTGAGACCCGACCTTACAAACCCAAAGATCCCGTCTTGCTGCAGCTGGCTGAGAACCTGTACAACCAGCCAGAGGCACCCTGGATGAAGTATCTTCAAGAAGGTATGTTTCATAACCCGTAATGTAAGTTGCAAAGATATTTTATTACATGTACCTAGCATACCAGTGGCGAAGGGTGCCGTACAAGCCGATTCCCATCAGTTTCCCGTTTAAAATGAGGCAAAAATGATAATAAAGTAGACTGTATGGTTTCAATGGGGAAAAAATATGTATCGTTTATTTGGTTTTAAATGTATTTTTTTACTTTGTACCTATATTTCTTAACTACTTTGTTACATCATTTTAAAAGGGATGCCGATGGGAACCGGCTTGTATGGCACCCTTCGCCACTGATGCATACTTAACCAAACCCAAACGTTAAATGAACATAAACCCTGCAACTCTTAGGGCCTGTTGCACCAAACTCCAATTAGACAAAAATCAAAATTAAGTGTGATTTATCCCTTTAAGTAAAAAAAATGGTTGCATATAAGTAAATCAGCGGATGTACATCATCTTCCCTGTTCAAATTCCATCATATTATTACCCACTTCCAAGAAATATTTAACTGATGTCCTTACCAGAATTAAGCAATCAAATTTGATGTGTTAATCAAATATTGATTGGAGGATAGTGCAACAGGCCCTTACTGCCTTTTCTAAATGACAGTTGGCATTGACAAAAGTGAACCTATATTTACAGCACGGATGTTGTATTGTTACGAAATTAGGGTTCAAAAGTCTTTCAAATTAAAATACACAGGTCTTCTTATCCAGTTGTTTATTTTACACTTTTACATATTTATTTTCACAAAGCTTTCTCGACTATAAACTTGGTTTCTGTTCACTGATCAAGTTAGTTCTATGTGTTTGTAAATGTCGTATGATACTGCTGGCCCTGCAGGCCACTTACACCCGTTATACTCTCTAAAGCAGTATAGTCTAGATCCTATAGTTGCTAGACAATTCCAGAAAGGCATAGTAATTATTATTTCTCGATGCTTCACGTAATATCTAGAGACTTCTCTACAACCATCAATCCTACCTACCAATACAATACAGGATTCTTATAATTATAACAAATACCTACTTAGCCTAGAGAATTCTACACTTATACACAATTATCGATCTTACCCACCAATACTTATGAGGATTCTTATAATAATTATACCCATACTTATTTCAATATTTATATTTAATATTTACATAACAGTATCAACTATCGGCCGTGAAAGCTTCAATCTACAATTAAGTTGTTAATGTCCAACGTATTTCAGGAGCGGCAGCCTTAGGAGTGGAAGCTCCGGCAGCTGACACAGACAAGCTGTATGTCTCATTGGGAGAACAAGGACTTATAGAAGTGGCTCATCCTACACCTAATCACAATAACAATGTCAGGTTAGTCAACTTATATTATTATTTACTTGTATTTGCAACACAACTATGACCGGTTCATAGTCCAGTGGCAGCACTTTTGACTCATAATAGAAGGTTGTGGATTTGAATCCCGGCGGAGCACAAAAAATATACCATTTTTATTTTCAAATTTACCCTTCGCTGGGTTGAAAAATTCACAAACCTTTACCAAAGACCAGTCATCAAAAGATCCATCCAGCCTTATAGCAACTGGGTCTTGCTTGAGAATTGGCGCTTTCTACAGCGACAACCAAGCAAGCTTGCAGAGGGCTCTTGAGGTGTGATACACACACAAACAGCGCTCACCAAATGAATCATTCTAAGATTATTATTATTACATTCCAGTGAGACAGTGGGCAGAGTGCAGCTGGGTCCCGTGGTGGGGGTGGGGGGAGTGGCCGCAGCGGCCAGGGCTTCCCTCGCCACCCACTGCAATGCGGTAGCGCTGGCCGCCCCCCTGCACCCTGTGCTGGACAGCGTCATCGGGAACTGCCGAGACTCTTTCATCTGCATCAGAGGTACCACATTGTTATGATCATTAGTGTAGTTGGTAGGAATCCGGACGGGGATTGAGATCAGGATAAAGGAGGAACACCGGAGAGGACTACAAGTCGCAGAAGTCAAAGTCGTTAGTTTTTAACACGCCATATATTGGTTGAAATTTACACACGCCACAACCCAACCTTCCTAGTCGGAGGTCGGTACAAAAGAAAGAGCTTACATTCAAGATGACAGAAGACATAGAAAATGTCTTCTTTTTCTTTTTCTAGCTATTAGAGCTGTATTCTTATAACCGGTCCGTAGTTCAGTGGTAACACTTCGGACTCTGAATGGGAAGGTTGTGGGTTCGATTCCCGGCAGAGCACAAAAAATATACCATTTATAATTTTACCATTTATAATACTGTTGAAATGGACTTTCTAAGAAGTATGATTGGGAAAAAACGGAGTGACAGGGTGAGGAATGATTTTGTAAGAGAAGAATGTGGTGCAAGAGAAAGTGTGAAAGTGAAGATTAAAAGAAGTTTGTTAAGATGGTTTGGGCATATGGAGAGAATGAATGAGGAAAGACTGACGAAGAAAGTATATGTTGGTAGAATAGATGGATGTCGTGGTAGAGGAAGACCGAGAAAGGTATGGATGGACCAAATATCCGAAATTGCGAATGAATGGAATATCCAGAGTCATAATAAAAGAAGAGCTTGTATGAAGAAGGTTATGACTCTGGAGGAAATGAAAGAAGTATGTAAGGACAGAAAGAAATGGCGGTTGATCTGTAATGTTGGCGAATAGGGTTTATTAAATTGGAATTTGTTTTTGTTTGTAAATGGATATTTTGTATTTGAATATTATTATTTAATGATGTATAAAATGTAATTTGTCGTGTGTGTGTGTTCCTTGACTTATAGGTTGGTATGCGGCTGACCACCCATGCTGTAAAAATGGTTCACTTTGCCAATGTCACCCCTGTCTCAGGGAAGGACGGCAAGAGTTGCAGGGTGTATGTCCATTTGAGATTTGATTTTTATGTTGTAGGTTCACATGAGGCATGTGCAAGCGCGAACTTGTACGTGTCTGGTTGTGAGAATGCATGTAATGTGAATCTTCAATGTAACATATCCTTGCAACTTAGATTAGATTAGATTAGATTAGATTTCAAATTTGCTCTTTGGTGGGTTGAAAAATTCATAAAACCTTTACCAATGATCGGTCACCAAAGGTCCATCCAGCCTTACAGCAACTGGGTCTTGCTTGAGAATTGGCGCTTTGTAGCGACAACAATCAAGCTCGTAAAAAGGTTGATAGCTCAATTGGTAGAATGCTTGCATTCCATGCCGAGAGCAAGGGTTCGATCTCAAAGGTTTACTCAGCCTTCACAAGAAATGAGAACCAGCCCCCCCGGGAGCTGGGAAATCCCCACTTCAACTGAAAGTGGTTGGTGTGAGGCCGGTCCCATTACCTGTAAAAATAAATAGGTCCCGAAGCGCCACATGCGAACCCTTTGGGGATAACGCAGGCAAGAAGTTACACCATATGTGTAGCTTAGTTGCATTATTCTTTCTTTTTTGACAAAATGTCAGGCTAAATTCAGACCAGTAAGTAATGTAAAATAATGTTAAGTTGGTTAATGATAAAAACAAATTATGACGGAAGAAAGAATGGATGAAAGAATAAAAACATGGGAAAGAAACAAAACATTCAATTATAGTGTAGACATAGAAAATGCAACACTACAGGGTGATTGTTTGCTTCCAGGTATTTCCGACTACCAAGATGGCAGTCGAGGTAAGGAATGGCAGCCATACGCCTCTCTAGTCGCCGCAGCGGTCATGAAGGCCCTCATCTGTGCCATGGACCCTCCACCTAATGATTAATCACTCCCATTAACCTCTGACTGCAAAACAACACACTTCAACTTCCACCTTTTTTTAGTCGACTTTTCATTGGCCTCCAAAGTACTTCCAACTCCTCCTGTTCCCTACAGCCATTCTCCAACATTACACCTCGAGGAGCCGTATCTGATCTATTTGTAAGCGGCATCTCTCCTCACCCCATCTGAACAATTTTTCAAATAACAGGCCTGGTTTGGAAGTCTCATCACCACGGTAATTCTTACCTACCAAAATCAGTAATATTTGTATGAAGACTACTCAGCTGTTCACTTGCGGCGATCTTGGATTAACAGGTCTTCTAATCTTATCTAAGTTGCAAAGATATGTAACATTCGGGATTCACATTATATGCATTCTCACAAGCAGACACATACAAGTTCGCACTTGCACATGCCGCATGTGAACCTACAACATAAAGACCCAAATCTCTAATGGACATACACCCTGAAACACTTGCCGTTCTTCCCTGAAACAGGGGTGACATTGGCAAAGTGAACCATTTTTACAGCATGGATGGGCAGCCGCGTACCAACCTATAAGCCAAGGAACATTCACAACAAATTACATTTTTAAAATCAATAAATAATACAAATATTACAGATATTAGGTAGGCAAGTATTACCGTGGTGATGACTTTTCCAGCCCTGGTTTCAAGATCTTAGCAGTGTCAAAAAAGATATTTCATTGAAACAAGTTTTCTTTGATTTGATTTTTAAGTACCGGCAGGGTTTACTTTGTCTTCACAAATAACAGAACCCGTTTTCTTGCATTTAGGTGGGAGTACACTCTTATTTAAATAATAAATATTAATGCATAAGTGAGTCGTGTAGAACCAAAGGCCTTGTATTTTGACGTTGAGGTTAAGATATGGCAATGATGAGAAAATTATTTCCAACAATCACTTTATTCGGGCTATGTAGCCCATTGCTCCGATGGGTATTATCAGCGGTTGGTTAGTCGCTGTGATTATGTATGTATTTCCAAGATGGACGGGACCTTTACAACCAATGGGAATGAACTTAGCACGCCTGCGCCAGTACCTACAGACCGATAGTAGTCCTTGTGACTCGGTGATGTCATTGCGAGCCAATCATATTGCAATTACGTCATCTTGCTTGCCGGGCAATGGCGAGTTGATCTCTCCCAGTAAAAGCGACAATACTAATCCAAAGGCTGGCGTTGTTTCTAATACAGCAGATCCTGTAAGAAGATCACAGCGACTAGCCAACCGCTGATAATGGCCATCGGAGCAATGGGCGAAACTGTCCGGAAAGAATCAACCAGACCACGGCTACATAGCCCGAATAAAGTGATTGTTGTGTCAACAAGAACCGGCCGTGAAAGCTTCAATGTACAAAAATTATTTCCGTATGCGTATTTCTAAAAATCTACAATACCGCCTTTGCTTCTCAACGACTCAAGTAATCTGCTCAATTTTGTGAATTTGAGAGAAAACTATTCTAGATGACCTAAAAAATATCAGTGTTAAAAATTTAGATAGCGTAATAATATTTAAAAATGTATATTTAAGGTCTCAAATTTATTTATACCTTTACCCTAGAAAAACTTTTGTAGTTCTTAAGCTTAATTTTCTAGGAAGAAATAAAAAAAGACTAATACAGAAAATATAAACTTTCCTGATCATCAAACTAACATTTTAATTTTAAAAATGTATGAGTCCGAGCGATAGCTCAGTTGGTAGAAAGCTTGCATTAAAAGCCATAGGTCTAGAGTTTGAATCCTGCCACGGATATCAGATGCAATTCCCTGTCAGCGGTTTTTATAAGTCCAAATCATATTAACTTCAAGGCTTACTCAACTTTCACAAAATATGAAAATTTGCTCCCTCGGGAAACTTCAAGTTAATTAATTGATTTAACGCTGGCCCCTCGACTAGTGAAAATAAATAGGTTCCACTCGCACATGCGACACTTTCAGGAATAATGCAGCAAACTCTTGCTCTAATGTGCATCTTAGTTCCATATAAGAAACAAAGTGTTTGAATTTGAATGTTAGTTTGACTCGTTGAAATGAATATGATAGTAAAGGGTTATGTGCGGGGATTTGTCTTGTCAAAAACCTACAAAATAATAGATTTTAATAATTGTGGGGTCGAAGTTAAAAGGTTTTTAAATACAACATAAATATGAATCGATTTTCATTTTCAACCTTTGCAGTTTTTTGAAACATAATATAAGAAAAATGCTTGAAATTGTTTTATTGGCTCCTTACCATGATTCATTGATTTTACTTTCTCTTTCTTGCTCACTTTTTGTTACTATGCTATGAGCTACTTCTTTAAAGCTCTCCTACCTTAAAATAGTCACATATAATAATTGTAAGCAAGAAAAAAGGAAAGAAAAGCAGTGGACCGCGGTCAAGACCTGGAAAAATAATTCCAAACATCTGAAGCAGGCGGAGAAAGCCTATCAACAACCAAATACTGTTGTTTTATTTCAATGCATTGTATTTCAGCCTTCAAAGTGCCAGATTTGTAATTTTTATGCCATTAATATTAAAGCTTATAATATATTTGTAATATTTGCACATTTTATTTAACACAAAATATATATTTTATCTTGTTTTTTCTATATTTAAAGTTCTTAGTTGTCTGTCTTGCAGAGGTGTTTTCCCTTGGACTGATTACTGAAGATATCTGAGATTGTAAATTACGAATCCGCTCTTATAACTCCAATAAAGATAGAAGTTTTTTGCTTCTAGAATGCACAAAAATCTATACAACTTGTTTTTTATATATAACATTAAAATATAGGTGTAGTTGTAGAAACAAATATCTCCAAAACATTGTCTTTCCGTAAAAGCATTTACTGTTATAAATTCCAAAGTATATTAAAGAGAATAAGAATATTCCATGTTAGTAATATAAACAACAAAATACTGGGTATGAAAAGTAGACTTTTCTCTAATATTCATTTTATTGCGACCAAAAAATGTAAAACGTTCTTAGATCTGTTGCTGTAGTCTGCTGAAGTCCCAGATTACGTACGTTTCACCTTTATCAATCCGTAAGCTCCAGTTCTGATAGACCACAGCAGCAGATCCCAGAAAACAACCCTGAAATTTAATTTGATATCTGTGAAAGCCTAAATGGACTTGTTGTATTTTAAAACCCTGAAAAAAGTGACAACATGGGCTCAAGATTTTATTTAAAAAATATACAAGGACAACATTGCTAAACCAAGTTGGAAAAACAATGCTGTACTAATTGTATTTAAAATATATAAGGTCACAAAGTTCACGCCACAAACCTATATCACATGAAGGTTAGATTCCATAAACATAGGGAGAATCTGCGTTTTACCACACTGTATTTTGACAGCTCAAAAAAAAGTGCCATAAACTAAAAAAATCAATACGATCATACAACATTTAAATCGCATACATAATGTATAACCTTTTATTCTTCTGCTCATTTCTATCGGCCATAATTCTTCACATTTGAAACTGAAATTGTCAAGCCTTGAAACCTAATCTCAAATTTGAGGTGGCGTTACACTTAATATGGATCAACACGGCTTAAACTGAATGTGGGTTAAATCGGAACTAACGTCGTCATCTTGTAAAATGTCACTTTTCACAGTTCAATGTTATGTTAGCTGAATTGCTAAAATTTCAGAAGTATTTTGTTGAAGAAAAACAAAATAATACCCATTGTATTTTGGGAGTTTGAAGGCTGCAAATTCATAACCAGGCCTTCCTTTGCCTGCCATTTAAATTCAGTTTAAATTGTGCACATCTGTACCTACTTATTGGTTGTCAAAAAATACCACAAGTTCACTTTGCAGCCTGTGTCCCAAATATAAAACATTACATTTCAACTCAACTATAGCATTTAAACTAGATTACTCACTAGAGGCTCTGCTTTAGTTTCCATACATTTTTTGGAAAATGCTGTAGTTGAGTTTGAATGCAAAGCTCTATTTATACTTGAAAATCAGTTATTAAAACCCTATATTTTAAAATACCAATGTTTTGTCAAAATAAAGTTTAAAAAAAATATGGAAATAGGTAGATTGAATTGTAATCCAATCAACATTGTATATCCAAAGTCACCATCTATAGAATTTATAATAATTAATGTAGAAGATGTAATTGATAATAATTGTATGGAAAATATATAAAGTTACATTATTATACAGAAAATAATGTAAGGATTCAAATATTATTAGAAATTTGTGTGACCAAATACTTCAGTAAAATAAAAAAGTAACTGTTGATTTATCAATTTAAAATATTTTATTATTTTGTAACTTTAATCTCGAATGGAGTCAAATTCAACAATAAAAATTATGACGTAACATGGCAAGTCTTCTAGGCCAAACTAATATTTTCTTATTGCTAGCTCAGAACCCTAGAAAGAAAAAAAAAACCGCCGAGAAAAATAATTAAATTATGTGTGGATTTCATATGCCTGTTGTTTAAAAAGTATAAAAATGTGTAACATTTACTTTTACTTTCATATTTAGTTAAGACTAACTCTCAAAACTAAGTCATTGTAATCTAAGATCTATTTATTTAAATCTCCTCTTTGTATTTGACGTATAATTTAATGTGAGTCGTCTAGTGCTTCTCTGCGATGAGTCAACTTTGAACAAAATGTTGGTGAAATGAATAATCCATATAATCTGGATAAATATTTCTAACTTTCTTAAATATATAAATTTTATCAAATTAGACTTAACGCTGATGGAACTAAGGCGATTATCTTTTTTTCTTTTAGGATATAACTTGTTAACTATTAAAAAAACAATGTAAACTCACTTGGTAATTTATTTATGAATGATTGACTTGTGTTTTTATCATAATTAAAGTATATTTGTTTTGGTTACCATTATTTATTGTTTTTTAGTTATATTTCTGGTTAGAGAAGTAATAATATATTTCATTTTGATAATACAACTTTGTTTCATTTCAACTCCCCTTCCTACATCAGTTTTATCCTTTCCTTAACATATTGTCGACAAGCAGAAGCGACTTAATGCATTTTTCCTCAAAATGAATTGACTATTGTGACATTAATTGTAGATTAAAGCTTTCACGGCCGGTAGTTGACATGATATTAACTTTTTTCGGGCCGTGTAGCCGTGATCACGTTGGTTTTATTCCGAACAGTTTCCCCATAGGCTTCGATGGGCACTATCAACGGTTAGCCAGGAGCTTCGATCTTCTCAGAGGTTCAAGTACTCAAAGGCCGGCGCCGGTTCATGTACACCAGAACCTTTGAGAAGATTAAAGCTCCTGGCTAACCGTTGATAATGCCCATCGAAGCCTATGAGCGAAACTGTTTGGAATAAATCCAACCAGACCACGCTACACAGCCCGAAAAAAATTACTATTATATTGTGACATTGTTCTAATGTATTAGAGGTCTAAAAATATTGCAGTTGCGAAGGCAATGTGAAACAGAGGACAGACATGGCCAGTTTCCGTCCCCCTACAAGTAATTTGGCCGCATAATTAAAGACAGACAGTCAGTCTACATCGATAAAGTCTTTGAAGACCTGAGAATAAACCATTGCAATATGAACAGTCTACACAACAAAAGACATAATGAGCGCCATAAGAATCCAAGTTACTTTCAGAACTATACCTGTTGAGAACACAGATGTCACCACTAGGCTGCTACAAATAAAAAACAATATTTTGTTTACAAAACTTACATTTATTTTATACAAGAATTAAACTATTTTTCAGTCAATAATTACAATAAAAACAGATAGTTTCAACACTAGCTTAGAAACTTACAACTGCAAGAAGTGGACCACGTTATGAGAAACACGCAGACAGTTCTCAGTTTTAAGGCGATCTAAACTATTATGAGAACTTCACACCATACCGGTAGTTACAATGATAGTTAGCCACGTAAAACTGAATGAAACAAACTGAAAAATGTGCAGTTACAGATCTAACGAATAATCCTGAACATGCTAAAAATCTGAACTACCATCGTGATCTTGTAAAACGTCACTTTTGATAGTTCAACATGAAGTATAAGTATAAGGCCTACAAGGTTTAAACACAGGCAGACACAGATAGACAGTTGAGGGACGACGCTGTTGTGATTTAAGGGGATACAAACTGATAATCTCAAGGACTATTATTTTGTTTTTCTTTATTCAAATACTCTTAAATCTTTAACCACACAGCTTACTTTACATTGAACCATCAAAAGGGTGTTTTATCAATAAGTCAGCTGTATTCTCAATTTTCTACACATTCAGTAGTATTATCCATCAAGCATATGCATATCACCCGCAGTGAAAGCTGTTAGACTTATCTAAACAGTTGCTGAAACTACACACAATAAGTTACACAAATCAAGACAATATGATTTCTAGTAGATTCATGATCCGGACTCCATGCTGCTGGCAAACTTGTCTTCATCGAAGGCCTTCCGAGCTTTCTTCAGCTCCTCGTTCATGGTGAGCAGATCTTTGACGCGGGCGTACTTTCTGTAATCTTTACGCACGAGGAACACAATGTCTTCCACTTGGACACGACCTGTGCGCCCAACTTCCATAGCACTGAAAACAAACAAGTAAACGGAAAACATTGAACAACATAATATTGCTTGACCCTTTAACTGCGGGTGACACACATAGGCGTCAAATGTAAACTTGCATACAGTGCGGCTGTCAATCATGGACATCATCCAACTTTGGACTTATCCCTGACATCTGTGTTCAAGAATTCAAAAGTCTGCAAAACGGAAATATGTGCAAAACCATTGTGATTTTTGTCCTTGAACAACTAATACACATGGCTGTTCACATAGTTTGAAGTGTCGTCAATAAATGCTTTAAAAAATGTGCTTGAAAAAGTATTCCGTACTGGGGGCACTCATAGAGCCAGAATATGCAGAAGCGAAAAGGTTAAAGATGCTAACGTAATTAAGCTTAAACAGTACAAAATTTAAAAATACCAACCAATTACCTATTTTTTTTTTATAAATAAATCATTTTAAAAAAGTATCCATTTGTTTTATTGAAACTTTGCATGATACCATGCCCATTTATATATTTTTTTGTTTGTTAATAAACTATTTTTTTGTAAATTTACAAATAGTACATTCGAGTTACTGGTATGTCTTACAAAAAAAAGTCTCGAGTGCAAAGGGTTAAAGATTCCAACCCGTCTAGCAAACATGGTGACTTACTGCCAACTGCCTTCAAGAAAACATTGAAATTATGAATAAACATGGTCCGGTCGATAGCTCAGTTGGTAGAGTGCTTGCATTCCATGCCGTGAGCTCGGGTTCGAATCCCACCGAGGGTTTCAGAAATGATTTCCCGTTTCGGTGTTTATTTCAAACCCCAAAATAAAATACCGGCAAGGTTTACTCAGCCTTCACAAGAAATGTCTCAGGAGCTGGGAAACCCCCCACTTCACTGAAGTGGTTGGCGTAAGGCCGGCCCCCTTACCTGTAAAAATAAATAGGTTCAACTCGCCATAAATTACAGCAGCTGATAAGGGCACGGCAAAGATTGATGGAGACCTAAGTTTACAACGCAATGCAAACACAACTAAGCTGCACATATAGTGCAACTTCTTGCCGCGTTAACTTCAAAGAGTTTCGCATGTGGCGAGTGGAACCTCTTTATTTTTACAGGTAAGAGGGCCGGCCTTACGCCAACCACTTAAGTTGAAGTGGGGGTTTCCCAGCTCCCTAAAGGTCTGGTACTCATTCTTGTGAAGGCTGAGTAAACCTTGCCGGTATTTTATTTTGAGATTTGAAATAAACATCAAAACAGGAAATCATTTCTGACACACTCGGTGGGATTCGAATCCCAGCTCACGGGATGGAATGCAAGCACTCTACCAACTGAGCTATCGACAGGACTAGGGACTGAGAAAGACTGACGAGAAAAAATATGATTAAATTTACCGATGCGTCGTTTCAGTTATAAACTCGATCACTAAATCTTCCAGCAGATCAACACTCTCTGTATAGGGATTCTGATCGTCTCCAAATCCGTACATCATGCAGCGCAGCTCCTTGCTGAACAGCCGCTTCCTGCCGGAGGGAGTCGCGCCCAGCTGCGTCTCGGGCGCATCGTCCTCTTCAAACTGCAACATTACAAATTTATCAACATTAAATGACTGGGAGCGAGTGAAAAACCAACAAACATTTTGGCGGATAGAAAATGTACTTGCATTTACCTGATCGAATGGCTCGCTCGGTTCTTGAGACGCCATTGCAAATCGATTGCAACAATATCAATTTATTGTATTATTTAATGAACAATAAAAATAGAAAGTAACAGTTTTAACGCAATTTTGACATCAATTTGACAGCTTACTGATTCATTTTTCTTCTTCTTTTTTTCAGCAGATTTCCAAATATACCGAAAATAAGCGCAGCTCGTATTTTATGAGGTTTGGAACATAGCATTTGTGACACTGGCGCTGCAGTTTTTGAGAGCACTTGCTAATTAAAAAAAGAAAGTAGCTGTCAAAAATGTAGAATTTTTCACAAACAAATCAGAGTGCCTGAGTTTTAGATAAGTGAACAAAAATAACTAATTTAATTAATATTGAATGGTTTTTAATTTTGAACAATTATTTGTCAGTACGTTGAATGTATACTTTGACCAACAGTTTTCCTGTGTTCATAAATAATTTTTGACTAAAAAATCATCTCCATAATCAAAATAATTATTTCACATTGTAGGTATTTTTGAATTTCGAATGCATACTTTAATCCAATAACATTACATTTTTTAATCATAACCAAATGGCGTAGCTTGCCAGAAGTCATTTTTTTCATATTGTAAATTTAAAGTTCTAGAAAATGTCTAGTCGAAGAAGAAATTTAATACCTCAAGAGAAAGTACAATTGTCACAGGGAATGCAGCTACCTGAGATAAACAGGAGGCCATTGTATTCTCCCGGAAGTACGTTCGGAGAGGATGTTCACGCCATGGAGTTAGAAAGGAAGAGCAGTTTTGGAGGGAAATATTACAATACATTATCGAGCGCAGCGTCTGTGAGAATGCAGAACATGTTCTACAGGAGTGATTGGCCGTCTTTGAGTGACACTGGCACTGGTAAGATCACTCTGATTTTTTTATTTCTGCACCCACTGGTGCATAATACTTTTACATTTTTATCGCCTTGTTAACCTGCAGAAAATTACAAAAATTTGAATTAAAAACCCTTCATTGAAAGGACTCTGCACAAATTTGAATTAAGAGCTTTTTGTTATCTGATAAACGTCAGTATGAGAGTACAGTTTCTATAAACCAATAAGTATCTTTTATTTGCCGTTTCCCCAGAAACCCAGCCATTTGGCATCACAATTTTGTCCATGTCAATTCATGTGCTGAGTCCATTCCGAAGGTAAAATCACACTTATTTGATCAATTCATTCTTTCCTCGCTCCACACTTCCCTTTGGCATTCCTATTTTACACTCATTTCATCATTCATTCATTGTATATTTTTTCTAGATTCCCAAACAATCTCATTGTACCTACTCCTTTGTATTTTCACTCTCAGATTTTTGTCTACACCACACTCATTTCGTTTTCGACCCTATCATTCAAAGTCTTCCCAGTCAATTGTGTTAAATAAGCCATGATGTTGTAATCATTGGCCGGTCCGTAGTCTAGTGGTTAACTTGTGGCACTTCTGACTCGTAAATGGAAGGTTGTGGGTTCGAAGCCCGGCGGAGAACAAAAAAAATCATTTATATTTTCAAATACACTCTTCACTGGGTTGAGAAATTCATACACCTTTACCAAAGGCCGGTCATCAAAAGGTCCATCCAGCCTTACAGCAACTGGGTCTTTCTTGAGAATTGGCGCTTTGTAGCGAAGACCAAGCTCGTAAAAAGTCTGGTCGATAGCTCAGTTGGTAGAATGCTTGCATTCCATGTTGAGAGCAAGGGTTCGATCTCCACTGAGGGTGTCAAAAATGATTTCCCGTTTCGGTGTGTATTTCAAACCCAAAATAAATACCGGCAAGTTGTACTCAGCCTTCACAAGAAATGAGAACCAGCCCCCCTGGGAGCTGAGAAACCCCCACTTTAACTGAAAGTGGTTGGTGTGAGGCCGGCCCCCTTGCCCGTAAGAATAAATAGGTCCCAAAACCCCAAATGCGACCCCTTTGGGGATAACGATGTCAAGAGGCCACACTATACGTGTAGCTTGGTTGCGTTGCAGATTCCCCTGACTATGTGGAAGCGGAGAGCAGCGGCAGCAGTGCCAGCTCCATGTTCTCCTGGGCTGACGCAGAAGGCAGCAGGCTGGTCAGCGAGGAGTGGGAGAAGATACAGAGGACGCTGTACGGGGAGGAAGGCCCCAAGGTCACCCAGCAGCATCTGATGGAAGAGTGCGAGCAGTGGAGGACTATCTTTCCACATTTGCGGTGAGCTATTTGTGTTTTTACCTGTCTCCATCCACTCCTAGAAAATAGCCTTGTATGGGATCCATCTAGAGCAGTGGTGGGCAAACTTTCTTAATGGGAGGCCAGAAACTTAAAGAAATTTCAGAGGAGGGCCAGAGCTATAAGATAAATGCTACTTTATACTTCTGGACCGTCAAAATATAATTATCGCAGGCCATATACCATATAATATAGCCATTTGCTGTCAGTGTCCACACTTCACACCCATAACTCACTACTGTCCTAATTATAGTTTTGTAGAGGGTAATTTTCGTTTGCCCGTGGACACTTTTGGACTTGAGTACTGGAAGAAGAGAAAAGAATGCTTGTTTCCTATTGCTATCCTTCGTTTAATTTCTACGTGGTCTTCATTTTCTTTAGTTATGGCAGATCCCAGGTAGGTAAATTTATCAACTACTTCAAAACTATATCTATCCTTAAACTGGGTTTCTATTTCTAGGGTTTCTGGACTTGCATTGTTCTCTTGTTTTGATGAAACCTTCATCAAAACAATTTAAAAAGTCTGTGGATCTAGTCAATACATCTGATTATACTGTGACTTAAAGACTCTTTTTCAATGCCTGAGCTTTGCAGATACAGTAAATAACGCAAGCTCTGTTTGCTTAATATTTTCTAAACCTGTCCAGTTCTTTTTGGATGGCCCTTCACTTGCAACTCTTCTAGTTTCTTACTGTGGCTTTTCATTCTGTCAGCAGAAGCAAGTTGTTGGCATCCTTTGTCACCTCATCTGCCTAATTCTGTGTAAATATAAAATCTTACGCACAACTTACAGTGTTATTCACAAAACATTTTATCCATTGACCTTTTTTTGTTGTATGGAAAGTTCATGTTAGGTGGCGATTGAGCCATGAATTTCCTGCGTGTGAATATTGTTGTTAGAATATTATTTTTTTGCAGAGTCGTCGGTCACAGAGTGGGAGTTTTTGGGCAAGAAAATGATGAAAGTTACGACACTGAAGAAGAAGTCCTCGCAGCGCATTATGACAGCAGCAATGATGATAAGGAATCCAAAATTCCTAAGAAGCTAGTCAAAGGAGGGGAGAACCAGAAACTCATACCTTTCCGGAACAATGCCAAATCATCACATGTAGAAACCTCAGCCAAGTATAGTCATAACAGTAAAGGAGTCAGGAAAAAATCTGGCACAGGGAGCCTTATCGAAGACTTGGATGCTTTTCTTCATATCACTCCTCTCAGTCATACAACTTTTAATAATGTACAGACTTATAGGAATAACCTTTCATCATCTATTATCAAATCGGAGATAAGTTCTTCTCGGTGGAGGAACAGAAACAATTCTAGTCCTGATTTTGTGTCTCTGCCTCACAACATTGGAGTGCAACCTTTGGCGACTCATTGTGCTGAAGAGAAAACTCGCAACAACAGTGCCGTTTCAGTATTTTCATTAAACAGCAAAATAAATGGATTTGGTGATGTGGAAATCAACAGATTTAAAATAAGCAGTAAAAGTAATGTATCGGCTAATTTAAGTAATTTTTCTGCAATGAAGAAACACCGGAATTCAAATGATAAAATATTTTCTTTGGAACCGATTGATCCCGCTTTAACGTCAAGGGCTGTACCTTCTAGATCGATTTCAATACCTCAAGGGGATGAAGATTTTCTAATTAGAAATAGTGCGCAAAGAAGTAGGAATGTTTCTTTGCCGCCCATTCAGGCTGAAGATACCAAAGAAAAGAGGAGGCCGATGGCCAGTCGCCTTCCTGTTTCTAGTCATAGAGGTTTAAGGAATAATAAGACGACTCTTGTGCCCTTGGATTCCATTACTAATTGTTTGGGACCATCTAGTGTTGTGTCTAAAGCTAATGTTTCCCCTCATCATGTAAAGACACACAGACAAAGAAAATGGAACGGTAAAAATAAAGTGTGAATCTTGTTTATCCGTGTTTAGCTTTAAGTTAAAACTATATTAAAAACACCATGGCGAATGCATGTAGGTACTGTTTGTCCAGTATTATTATTTTTTTAAGCAATGTACATTGCAACAATGGAGTACAAACCTCAATTTTTTCTCAGCGGCAGCTGTGTAGGTGGCTGATGTCCTTAGCAACCAATCACCAATTATTGTTTAGCTATTTTTGGTGACATCTCAATTTTTTCCCTGGCTTTTTTTATTTGACTCCATTGGTAAGTTGGCTTTTTGCGGTGGTTTAAGTAAAAAACGGGCAATAGTGTTTTGTCTGTATACACTCAAAAACACAGGTACCTAATACTGTTGTTGAATCTCAATATTTTTTACTAAGTAAAACATGTACTACTATAAGACCTCGCTAATCCATATAGGCAAAAAACAGATCTTTGGCGTACCTACTGTCAAGGGGTCGGGATTGTAGTCTAATCTAATCTAATTGCAAAGATATGTTACATTGGAGATTCACATTACATGCATTCTCACAACCAGACACATACAAGTTCGCGCTTGCACATGCCTCATGTGAACCTACAACATAAAAACCAAATCTCAAATGGACATACACCCTGCAACTCTTGCCGTCCTTCCCTGAGACAGGGGTGACATTGGCAAAGTGAACCATTTTTTACAGCATGGGTGGTCAGCCGCATACCAACCTATAAGTCAAGGAACTAGTCTGAAGGATTTTAGTAGCTTTAAAACGTGAATGTATGAAAGATGTAAGTAAGTATTTATGTACTTATATCTATAATCTAAGTTGCAAAGATATATTAAATGTATTCCCACAATCAGACACATTTAAGTTCGCGCTTAAAAATGCCGCATGTGAACCAACAATATAAAACCCAATCTCAAATAAACATAAGCCCTGCAACTCTTGCCGAACTTTCCTGAAACATGAGTGACATTGGCAAAGTGAACCATTTTTTTTAGTATGAGTGGTCAGCCTCATAACAACATCACAGTAGTAGATGTGATACGCAGGTTGATTGATGACAACCAGACTAGCATGACAATGCTTGCGAGATGCTTCTCCAGAAATGCCTGCATCATCCGTTCAGATAACCACTATCACCAAGTAAAAAAGGGTCTGGATTTGCAAGGCCCTACTGTACCTGAAAAATTTGAACTTGTCATTTTATGTTGCTAGGTGATGAATTTTTAACTCATTTCTATAATTACAGCAGATGTTAGTTTTTTTATATCCTTTGTATATTTTTCTTTTTGTAAAAAATAAAAACAGAACTCATAATAAATTATTCAATATGGAAATGCGTTTTTTATTTTGTCAAATAATAAATGGAGTCGGAACAAAACAGTTGCTTAGGTGACATGTAATCAATTTTGTTTGTTTGGTTGCTAAGACCCCTAGTCACCTAGGCCTGTGACATCACCTGTAAAGGGAAACTTGGAATGTTCTGACTCATTGGAGACCAACTGTTGGAGATCTTGAGGACAATGTCATGCTTTGTTGCTATTTACTAGCAGTTGCACCAACATGAAGAAGCCCATTGCAGATATGGGTAAAACTTTTCCTAGCATGGGTATGTGTTCGTGCCAAAGCGACATCTGTTGGTCATTCCTTAAATAAAAATATCCTTTTTATCGAAAACTTTACCACTATTGCCCAAAATCTGTTTTACCTACCTGTATTGTCACTTGTGCTAGATCCTTCGTGTAGGAAGGTTGTTGAGCCCGACTTGTGATCGATCTTTCGTTTGGGAAGGCCGTCGAGCCCGACTTGTGTTGAATCCTTCGTCTAGGAAGGTTATCCTCAGAGCGGTCAAGCAGGTCAAGATAAATCGTATCCGCGTGTTCTCCGAGTTTGGCATCAGGATCGCTGCTTGGGGAGAGGCATCGGGGACAAGACTGCAGCCGATCGAGGCCTGGACCACGGGAGACGCAAGGTGAGTGGCAATTCCTTTGGTCCTTCATCCTTGTTGTCCCGACCAACAGAGAGTCCAGGTTTTCGGAGCAGTTGTTGAGTACCAAACGTCGAGGCACCTCGATCATTGTCGGATTGAGGAGCCCTCGAAATATTAAAATAGGATCACACCAAGTGAAGCGCGTGAGATTCCAGTATGATTTTTTTTGGTTCGTGGAAGACCAAATTTTAAATCATTGTACAAATATGTACAAGTAAGTACATAATTATACTTGCGTTTAAAGTCTTTAAGTCTTGAATCTTAAAATCATTTTTATCAGTAAAAATGAACTCTAGGGCATCATTTACTTAAATTAATGAAGTACAACAATTATTTGCCTTTATTGAGGTTTTAGCACTGATGAAACGTTCAGAATCTCCAGCTCTGATGAACCACAACAACAGATCACAGAAAGCAACTCTGCAGTGTCAATTTTTATTTTTGTTACTCAACAGTGTCTTCTGTAGCAGGGATGATAGGGTTACAAACTTGCCTTGAATTCAACTAAACACAACATGTTACAAAAAGTAATAAATTTATTTATTTAAAAAATGAATTAAAACGACGAGAGAAAAGCCAAGAGTAATGAAAAGATTTTTAGTCCAAATACAAATACAGATTTATTTGGGATATTTACAATATTTGCATTTATTAACAATCAACATCAACAACATTGTTATAATTTCATTGCGAGTGAAGTGATGGTGCCCGGCTGGGACCGTACCCAAATATAAAACCTTCCATTCTAATGCAACCATAGCATTTACCAAAATATGTATGGATTCTGAAACAGCACTTATAGTGGCATTTTAGTTTCCATACATTTTTTTTTGTGTATATGCTATATTTTAGTTAAGCGTAAAGTTTTAAAGTTTGAATACAGAATTCCCACATCCGTTCACCTTGTATGAGCTCCAGGTTAATATTATCACTTTTCTTTGGGAACTTATGTTCTATAAAATATGAGGTGGAGTCTGTAAGGCACAATTCAACCAGTTCACATGAATAAAGCCATCTTGTGGGCCAAAGCAAAAGCTTAATTTTCATCCAGAATTTCACATTTGTATTACTTAAATGAAATATTGCAAAGATGACAATCTAGGATTTTTTTAAACATTAAATAAATGTGGGAATGTAGACAAAATGAGTCTCTGTGTTTTTTTCATATTTGATTCCTTGCCGATATTTTGGGTTTGAAATAAATCATGACAGGAAATCATTTCTGACACCCTTTGGTGGGGATCAAACACCTTTTGGCATTGAAAGCAAGCGCTCTTTGAATTGAGGTATCTAAGAACTAATTCTAAGCTCAATTTTGTTTGTATAAAAAAAGACAAAAAGTTTAGTCAATTATTTAAAAAAAAAGGTAGGTATATTTAAAACACAATAATGCTGTCAAAGTTAAACTGAAATTTTGTGTGATAATCATGCATTTTTTAGGTTCCAACAGATGGCAGGATTTTTCATTTACATTGGTTGCATTGAGCCTTAAATGTGGGGCATTTAACTTATTATCGAAATATATGGATTTGAGCAATTTTATTTCGGTGAAAGCTCATAATATAATACAAGCTTATATTTGAATCAAATCATTAATGTAATGGAGTCCACACATTCAATATATCCCCCGACTGGATGACATCACAGGTCACTTTACTTAATATTGGATTTCAGATAATCAGAAAATGTGTGTATTTTACAGCATTGTAAAATATGCATAAGAGTCATAAAGAAACAGAGGTAGCAGGGTAGTATTCCATTTTTGAAATGAGATAAATCTATGGAAACAAAGGGAGTGTCATCTTATGTTTCTTTCATAATATAATATGTATTCCATTTTAAAAGAAACCCTAGATTGCCGCCTTTGGTTCTAAATGACTCATACATACATGATATCCTTTGACAGGTGTAATCAACACACATACACTACATAATATTATATTTAAGTATGCCTGTACGTCCTGCCTCTAGTGTAATCATTTATTTTGATTAATTACGGCACCAGGACAATGGTGGGTAGATCCAGAACTATTGACATCAAAACCATTCAACTAATCACAAGTGCCTCAGAACCCGGCCAAGTTACGTCAATTTTTATTTGCCGATTTAAATGCGGAGACTCCATTGTAACATGAGTGTGGTAGGTACAAAACTATTTAAGTTGCCGGCTCAAAGTGAACTTTAATTTTGCTGCAGTTATACATGAGTGCTGACAAATGGAAGGTCTTCAGGATTTTTACTGAATATTTATTAACATTGGAGTATTTTATAAGACAAGTATACTTTACAGGTATCTCGTATAAAAATTATGTAGCAACATTGTAAAAAATGAATTTGTATAAAATGATTCATAAAGTTACTTATCTATATTTTACGATCAATTTGAAATATTAAAAGCAAACTGAAAACTTTTATTTTGTAATACAATCAAGTTTATATGTAGAACCAAAGGCGACGATTTAGGTTTTTTTTTAAGTGAGATAAAGATATGTTCAATACACAGAATATCATATTCTGTGTTTCCATCCACTTATCTTATTTTATTCCTTTGTTAATAATTTTTTGACTTGACGCTTATGCTGACCACTCATCCTACAAAAACTGGTTCATTTTGCCAGTGCCATCCCTGTTTCAGGGAAGGTTTTTCAGCTGAAAAAGTAGCAGGGCTTGTGTTTATTTGGGATTATAAGTGCACGTGCAACACGTGCAAGTGCAAATTTACACTTGTCTGCTTGTGGGCATGCATCAAATAATAATCTCAAATGTTTCATATCTTTTCAACATAATAACAAAATAGAGAGATAAATAATGTGTAGTTTACTCAGAGTATGTCGTATTCTGTGTTTCCATACATGGCTATCTCATTTTTGAAAAACATTATAATTCCTGCCTTTGGTTCTATCAGACTCAATTGAATGTTTTTTTTTTACAAATTCTTAGGTTCTGAAATGATTATTGTAAAAAATGCCCACAGGAGGGAGCTTCACTTACATTTTGTATGCAAAAGAATGAATACTTAAGTAATTGTTATCAAATGTAATAAAGAAGAGTTGAGGTAATATTTCAATGATGCATTACTAATCTTAATTCAATATTATTCCATTCATTATCAAAGGCAGTGAGTGATGTATTGTTGTTCCTAATCAAATAACAATTAATCCATTCAAGTGGTGAGCAGCGGACGACTACAAGAGAGACATGAGACGAGTCAACGTAACGGAAGGGAAGCCCGCGGACTTCAAACAACTGACTCATTCCGTGCTAAATAAAAACATCCTTAGTGGCAACACCGTTCACATCCATAAAAAGTACAACCTCCATTACCCAAGCTTTTCTTGGCTGATACCTCATTGCATTCTGTAAAATAAAATCTCATTTTCAGATAGGTTAATAACGTTGTGTATGTGGGTACAATTATATGAGTGGGATTGAATCAAAGGCTCCAATCTAGGATTTTTTCAAAAAAAGGAAACATAAGAAATGCATATTCTATTCTCTTCATTTCCATGTACATATCTCCTTTCCAAAAAAAAATACAATTGCCGTCATTGATTCTATATGACTTATATGTATGTAGGTATACTTATTTCCAGGATGACAGCCAATTCAGGATTAAAAAAATACCAAGTAATTGTTTGATATAATCGAGGAGCACGATTTGACAGCTGTGTTTCTACATTTTTTCATGTCTGCTGATATTTCTTAATTTTGCTGCTCTTTATTCACACTCAAGCAGTTTCAAATGCAGTATTCCAAAGGAGAAAGTATTCCTTTATCAGCAACATGTAAATTTAGTCAATTAATACATTGGTAAAAGCAAACTCGGATAATTGAGGTTCTACTGCAATTAAGTTTAAATTGATGTATAAAACAGTTAAAATATCTTATGTCTTGTAATTAAATATAATATATCGAGATTGAAGCGATCATAAACATTTTTTTTAAATGATGATAATTGTACACAATGAGATTTTCTAGATTTTAAAAATGTGTTGTTGCATGGACATAACAAGAGGAGCGTCAGTCTGCTCAGCTCGCCTGGCTATCCCGGCCGCTGTTGTGTAGACCACAGACAACAGTTCAGTTACCAGTTGTTCAGCTACCAGGCCTGCTGGAGTGCGTGTCGCCCCTTATAAGACTCATCTACCCAAGCTCGACAAATATACAAAATATAAGTCATGAATAACCACGCTAGCTATTCTGTTTAATTATCATTAATAGTTTTGCGACAACAATAACTCCTTTCAGGCAATTCAAGCCAAAAATATACCAAGAATTTATCACACGATAATGGCAATCGATACCCAATTAAACACTATTCAATTTTATATATACTTTTTTGTAATAATTAACTCAGTTTTCGTTTTTTCACAACTTTCAGTCATTAAACTTATCGATGTTTTTCTATTCTACTCGTTTTTAGCGTCTGTCTCGACTTCACTTTGTTTTAAATTGTCTGCGATAATTGTTTATTGGTTTAGTTTAACTTTCACTACTGTTTATGAGTGATTTAATTAGATAATTGTCTTTTGTTATTATGATGCAGCGACCCGTCAGGGACCCAACTTGCTCAGCCACCCCGGGTGAAACTCTACAGGACAAACCAACAGGCGAGGGAGAATATACAAACCAACAAGCCCAAACATCCACTAACATCTACAGAGGCACAAGTGACAGGATTCCTACTGCATACAAGGAGATGCTACACAGCACACACAACACAAGGGACTAAGTAATGGTGGAGCGGAGAGGTGACAGGTGACTTATTCTAGCAAAACCAAATAAAAACACAAATAACAAATATATAGATTCTTTATAATATTAAATAGCAGATTAAGCAAAAGAAGTGCATTTAATACAAGATGTCAAAATAAACAATAGTTTTCTATACATTGTAACATGGTTTGTGCCTATTTTTCATGCAAATTATACTAAAATGGATAAAATATAAATGTAATAGTAAGGAAAAATTAAATGTATAAAAAAATAATGAAATTGATTTATATTAAAGGGTATGTATTGATTATATGATATTAAAATAACATAATGATAAATTAATTCTAAATTGAGTTCTGCAGTCAAAAACAACCATCTAGTTTTTTTTGTAAATGAGATAAATATGTACATGGAAACCCAGAGAATGCCATTCTTTAAGTTTTCCATAACATGTTTATTTCATTTTTGGAAGAAATACTGGATAACCGTCTTTGATTGACTCAATTGATAAAATATGTTTTAAATTAATGAAAAATATACAAAAATTAAAAATAAATCAATCATTTTATTTTTCTTAGATAATGGTGTTCTTTTTATATAAAAACTCTACTATCTAACTTCCACTATTCAATCTAGATAATGATAAACTATAACTGTAATAATTTAACAAAATATAAAGGTAGTTTCACTACATTCTTTAGAATCATTGAAAAGCGTTTCACAACATTCGTACGTCGTATTTTAACATAGCTGCGGGATAAACTTCTTTGTTGCACATTGTTTATATTTTCATTATGTGGGTGAGTAATTTATTTAAATTATTATTAAATATTTTCAGATTTTTCAGAAACTTAAGATCTACCGCATGATCCCATGGATACATATTTGTTTTTCTTTTTATATTTCCACAAATAATTCAAAAAGATAGGTAGGTACAGCTATTTGTAATAAAGATTTACTTAGTTTGTTACCATTATGAAAAAGTCTTAGGGCGTAGTTTATCTCTAGATTAAAAATTATAATATATTTTGTTGTCTTAGATTTAAGGAAGAGAGCGTTTAAGCGTTTTCTTTAATTGATAATTTGTCTGTCACGATAATTAGTTTTTTCCTTACACATTATTTTAATTAATTAAATACATGATGTTTAAAAGGCCTGTTTGATTTACTAATTACGTTTGTAAGTTTAAATGATTAGAAAATAACTCAATGGTTTAACGTGAACCTTCACAGAACTGGCGGATTTTTTTTAATACAGTGCATAAGCTATCAAAGCTACAGTGAGTAAAATATAAAAGTGTTTTTGTGGATGGAAATTTTCTGTAGAAAAGAATATTCAAGTCATTTGAGACCAAATAACACCTTTCATCTGAGTGCAGTCATACCCTCGGGGTACTTAAGGAGCTCAGACTTTGTATCCATTGATAGTTTGATTGGGCCTTTAATCAGTACAAGAAATATGCAAATAACAATGTACATGACGCCTGTTCAAAACCAAGGTGACATTTTACATTCCCTAAAAAAGATGTTTACTTTTTTATCAATGTCTACCTTGTCACCTTCAAAGTTATTCTTCTCAGATATAAAAGAAAGGCAGCTTGCAATAATTTCAAAGCACTTTTGATTTGCACTTTTTTGTATTGGCCTTGTGCTCTTACGACGATGCGATCTTCATCTCTTAAATTGTTGCAAAACACCATACTCTCACGGGTTTTAAAATTTTGGGAACAGGAAAATATTGCATGGGCGCAAGTTCAGTGAATTTGGTAACTGGGGCATGATGACAATGTTGTTTTTGCCATGACGTGTGTGCTGGCATTATACACAGAAATATTTGAAAATCAAGTTATATAGGTACTCTCCAAAATTGTAAGTCACCTTAAGTTTTTTTTAGCAGAAAAAACTCCATACTTTCTCGCCCTGTCTCAAAATGATTAAAATACTATGAAACGGTCGACGGGTATAAAGTCTGTAGCTTGTGAACGAGCATTGAGCTATACAGAGATTAGAATGTTCAATGCTCTGGAGAGAATAGTTGTGATTGGTTAATAGTAAATAACTATTGGAATCATGAAAGATGAAAAGTTTTATTATGTTCGTTGCACATTGTCAACAAGAGTGAAGCCCTGTGTGCACACAAATATTGAACAATTTCACTGACAAGTCATTGATGCATCAAACATTTGTAGCGTCAGGCGCAAGTTATTCAACAAATGATTCCAGAGAAGCTAAGAGATTTTTCATGAAAGACACATCAGTCAAATATCAGTGGAATTATAAACTTGGATTCCTCTCCCATAAATTAAAGTTGTAGAGATGTATTAACACTTGTAGGTAAATACACAAGTAAGCAGGAGCTTTGAGAAGATGATGGTGAGTTCTCATACTTAACATATGGGAGAAGTATCCAAACAACGTGATAAAACTAAAACAAAACCAAATACACATATGCGGAGGCACACGTAACGGTGGAAGAAGAAGAGAGGGGAGGGTGAAGAGTGGGTGGCGAGCTGTAGTTGTCTGTTACTCTTGCGTCTATATGTAAGAGTAGGGTCCGTCAGTGAGGGCGCTGCACAGCAACAGTCAGGAGTTGTCGTCCTTGTTGTTGCCCTGTTGCCCCCCGCCCCCGCCCCCGTTGGCGGCTCCTCCCCCCGCCCCGGCGCCGCGCCCCCTCGGGGGGCGGTACTCTAGCCCCGGGTCAAACTGCATTAGAACAAATACCTGCAACAGGACACACATGTTCAAAACTGAACTGGGTGGGAATTTTGCATAGCAACCAAAACGATATTTTGAACAAAAATGCATTAGAATTATACATTTTGTAAATAAATTTAAATGATGTATAGGGTTCTCTCTGGAATGTAGTTTCTTTCTAGACATAGTTCCGTTGTAACTTGTAGACATATTCTTTCCCTTTTACATTTTGAAAATCATTTAACATTTGGTTATCTTTTCATAAAGTTTTAGGTATTTTGTATGTCTTGGTACCATTTTTTTTTTTTTTTTTTAAGGAATCCTGTGCGGGAGGCTCCCCAATTCTTGTGAGTCTTGGGGGTCTATGTCACCCTGGAAGGGTGCCGCAGAGGTGTTGCTTGAGTTCTTGGTTCTGTCGTGAGGCGCTGCAAGGAAGTGGTGATTGATGTTGGTTTTGAATAAAACCGGATTAAATTGGGAAGGGAACACAGATACTGGTAGACCATTCCATAAACGGGCAGTTTGGCAAAGGAATGAGTCATGAAAACGCCAAGTTCTCATAGTTTTGAGATCGACTGCAAAGGGATGAATGAGAGTCGTACTACGAGTTTCCCTTTCTGAAAAGCGAGGGGGAGGGATTAATGAATGGAGCTCATTAGAACAAGCTCCGTGGTAATATCGATAAAAAAGACTGAGCATTCCAACTTTTCTTCTGTGCTGGAGCGGCTGCAGATCGGATGTCAGAGAAGGATCATTGATCAACCTCACTGCCCTCCTTTGCACAGAATCAAGTTGGTCACTCAACTTCTTGGACATACCACACCAGAGATGGCTGCCATACTCGATAATGGGGCGGATTTGGCATTTATACAGAGTCAATAACTGGGCTGAAGTAAAAAACCTACGGGCTCTGTATAATATGCCGAGTCGCCGGAAAGCGGAAGTTGTGCGAGACTCAATAGCATCATGGTATTTTAACTCTGATGACAGAGAAACACCAAGAAGATTTAAGTGTTCATGGTTAGAGAGGGAGACATTGTCGAGAGTTGGGAGATAGTTGTTTGGAATCCTCTTTAAGGATATCAGACATGCTTGAGTCTTTTTGACGTTGAACTCTACAAGGTTGTCAGTGCCCCAACGGCTGACAGCCCTGAGATCTGTATTGATCTTTGAAGCTAATGATTCACGAGCAATAGATATCGCTGAACTATTTGGGGGCTTTGTAAAAGAGAAACCGTCATGTATTGTACTGTCATCGGCATAGCAGTGGATAGGAGCACAGGATAGTAAATCATTGATGTGCATAAGAAAAAGTGTCGGAGACAAGACGGATCCTTGGGGGACACCGGAATTGATTGGTAGCAGGGCTGATTTACTACCATCGATGACTGTTTGGATAGATTTTTAGATAGATCTTCTTTTAGAAAGCTGGAAATCCATTCTATGAGGAGAAGGGGAAGTCCAAATGATGACAATTTGTTAAGGAGGCTGGAGTGCCAAACTCTATCAAAAGCTTTGGAAATATCAAGAGCAACAGCTTGTGTTTCGCCCATAAGATCGAGGCGTCGACCCCAGACGTGTGTCACATAAGTGAGAAGGTCACCACTGGAGCGGTTACGGCGAAAACCGTATTGGTGATCGCCAAGCAGTTTATGGGTTTCCAGATATTCCATAAGCTTATCGTTTATGATCCTTTCCATGACTTTTGAAAGTAAGGAAGTGATTGCGATTGGACGATAATTGGCAGGGTCAGAGCGAATTCCCTTCTTGGGGATGGGATGAACGGTTGCAACCTTCCAGTTAGAAGGCACGGTACCGCATCCAAGGGACAATTTGTACAGTTTATAAAGGGGTGGAGCTAGTTCATTTGCGCAGTTTCTCAACACTAAGGCTGGAATACCATCAGGGCCGCTGGATTTGCGTGTATCTAACCCTTTTAGAGCAGTGAGCACATCTGTGTGTGTTATTTTGGGCATCTCCATAAAGGAGCCGCTATGGGGAATTGATATAGGTGATTTGCCATTATCGTGAAGTGTGGAATTATTGGCAAACAAAGTACACAGAAGATTAGCTTTGTCCGGACCGGAGTGGGCTAATGTGCCATCAGGCTTAGTTAGAGGAGGAAAGGACGAAGCGCAAAAGTTACGACTAATCAGAGCAGACAAAGACCAGAAAGATCGATTTCCGCTGGGACAGGCGGAAAGTTTTTGGCTTATTCTGAAGTCGTGATCAAGTTTAGCTCTATTAATGGTGGTTTTACACTCTTTGGACACTTTGTTGAAGGCTTTTTTATTTGCAGTGGTGTTTGATTTGGTCAAAGTTTGATACGCAGAATTTTTGCGTTTGACCGCAACCGAGCATTCTTGATTAAACCAAGGATTGGTTTTTGACCGCAAGGGTTTGTTTGTGGATGGAATGAAGTTTTCCGTTCCACATTGGACTAACTTAACGAGTTCGTTAGAACATGAAGAGGGGTCATTATTTTGTTCCAAGGAAGATCTTTAAAGTATTTCTTTAAGCCGTCCCAGTTGGCCGACTTATAATGCCACATTTTCCTACTGGTCTTCTCGAGCAGTGGGCGGGGTGAAGTGACAGAAGTGGACGTTGTCACCAGGCAGTGATCAGATGATCCGAGAGCAGCCGTGACCCTTACCTTATACCCATGTGGTTTATTTGTAAGAAATAAGTCAAGGAGGTTGGAACGATGCCCTTGAACATCGGGGATTCTTGTTGGATCAGAAACAAGCTGGGAGAAGCTGTGGAAGCTTGCAAAGTGTTCAGCCAAAGTTCCGGCGGAGTCCGTGGATCCAGAAAATTTCAACCATGAAACATTGTGGACATTGAAGTCCCCGAGGATCACGATCTCCGCGGATGGGTGACGAAGCCAAAGAGTAGCCACAGATTGTTCTAAGTACTCAAACAGCGAAGATGTGTCTGATGTACTCGAGAGGGGAGCGGTATACGCATGCATAAAATCTGATAACAGAAGAGATATACACACGCACCCACAATGTATTAAAATGGGAATCCTCAATGTTATGCAGTCGTGTGCAGTCTAAGCTGGAACGTGCATATACACAGACACCACTTTTGGGTTTGAAATTGCTCTCGAGGATGTAACCTGGGCAGCGAAGGTGGTTATCATCGGAGGGAGGAGAAATCTGTGTCTCAGTGAGGAATAATAGATCGGGGTGAAGAGACTGAAGGTGATGAAAGACAGGGTTCAAATTGCAGTTGAGACCACGTATATTGCAGAAGTCAACACTTAGAATGGTCCTCTTCTTCTCTGCTGGTCTTGAGGTGGGAACCGTGTGTGTTGGCAGGACCGGATGATTCGGTGGACGTGGCACAGGAAGACAGATATGTTGCTTTCGCTGCAGACATAGATGAACTTTACGACTGGCACGTTTCCCACAATAGTGTTTCTTGTTATCAATCAGTGATGACTTGGGTGAATGACATCTGACAGTTGTATGTAAACAGAGATCTGTCAGAGTCTGTTTTAGTCTATCATTGATGACACTTGCACAGTGCTGCCAACCCACTAATTGTTCAAATGTATACATGGGTATACAGCAGAAAAGAATTAAGTAAATGTTGTTTGCAACAATAACACAGAAACTTGTATTTTTATAATTTAAAAAGAATAAGGCACTCTGCTGGCACTCAAATTCTGGCATTTATATTCCAACTCATCATCATTAATATTTCCCACCACTGTCTTAACGGGCTTGTCTTTGATTATTATCTACGAATATTCAATCAACATATTTCAGAAATCTACAGAAACAGAAAAATATCCAGTTTTTCAGCAGATTAATTGTTATTTTTCAAATAATATTTGACTCGTATTTCAATAGGATTAAAATTACCTGATCCGTTGGTAAGAGTGAAAAGTCATCGGGCGGGTTGGTGATGACATATCTTTTACTGCTGGCGTCACACGACGAGCTTGTGTCCCTGAACCTGTAGAGCCCGATGCACAGCATGCCGTAGGCCTTCAGCGCGGCCACAAACAGGTCCCCGTACTTGCCCGCCTCCCCAAACTGGGAGAGCGGCCCGTCGTACAGGGAGATCTGCCCCACGCGGCAGCGGTCCCTGTTGGAGAGACTGTCTGCGGTGGAGTAGCCTCCCCTCAGCCCGGCGCCTTCAGCCAGGATGAGCTCCAGCTCGGGGGTGGCGCCACCAGTGATCAGAGAGCGGATCAGTGTTAAGGCGTTTTGATTGAAGTAGGTCTGGAAACAAATAACACATTGAAATGAGGGGACTTTCAAGCAATAAATATTCATTATTGTATTTTTCAGGGTTTGGTGGTTTACACAGTGAAAGTCCATTGTATAATTAATCAAAGAAATATACTGTTTTAATTCACTTTTTTATTATTTAAAATAAAATAATAAAAAAGTGAATTAAAACAGTATATTTCTTTGATTAATTCATTATTGTATTTATATGGCTGGTAGCCTATTGCACCCTCGTTATTATTATAATTAGAATTAAAAAAATAGTTTCCTCTTTACTTTACATTCTTCTATCTGAGATTCTAGATGTGACCTCATTATTTACTAAATTTAAAAATAATAATTAAATACTACAATATAGAGGGGTGCACACAGGAAAAAGTATTGTTTACAACAATTGAAATTTTTTAGACACAAACACAATAAGCACCCTAGGAGGACTGACCACATCACGAAACAGCGCTCTAAAGAAATCATCAAGTCATCATCAGCATTGGAAAAGTTGCCATTCAGTCTACTTGCTGAGGTTCTCCATGGCCGCATACAAGTCTTCATACAAATATTACCGATATTCGGTATGTAAGAATAATCGTGGTGATGAGACTTCCAGCCCGGGCATCATTAGTTTGTCAAAGCTTGGGCTCAATGGACGACTAAAATGTCTAAGAATAGCACTGTAAAACTTGAAATATTCATTCACTCACTGTTGACATAAGAGAATCCAGCACGCTGACAGCGAAGGCCGTCCCGCAAGCAAAAGGCTGTGTGAGGTAGAGCTCTGTGTCGGGATCATCATCATCATCCTGGTCCAAGAACTGCACGTTGCTGTCATTCACCAGTTCTGGAAGATAATCAAATTCATGCATCATCTTATTATTCCTTGACTTATAGGTTGGTATGAGGCTGACCACCCATACTGTAAAAAATGGTTCACTTTGCCAATGTCACCCCTGTTTCAGGGAAGGTCGGCAAAAGTTGTGGGGCTTACGTTCATTTGAGGTTTGGATTTTATTTGTAAGTACACATTCAGCATTTGTAAGCGCAAACTACACGTGTTTGTTTGTGGGCATACATCCGAGAGCTTTGAATGAATATATCCTTGCAACTTAGATTAAAGATTATAGATCAGTAAGCAGGTTCATTCATCTTTTTTTTTTTTTTTTTATTTTTTTTTATTAGACAAACAAACAGTTATACATGTAATATATGGGATAAACAACATAGTTATACAATTTCAAAAACCAGCAAAGTTTGCAAACATAATGTAGTATAATTTAGTTTACAGCTTAATTAAGAAGGAGAAACAAGAAAAATTTGGAAAGTAATATGAGAAAAATGAAGAAGAAGAAAGAAAAAAACAAAGAGAAAACGACTATTAACTTAATCATCACATAAAGAGAGGAAAAGGAATGGGGGGAAGAATAGGAAAGGGAAGGAAAGGAAACTCTCTAATGGTACTCCAGCTCAATCAAGCATTGTCCTTCGAACCACCACCTGAAAAACATCTCTCCTCACTCCATTCTCACACTACAACACTCTCTTTCTGACTGGGTATCTATTCTTTTTTTTGAGAAATGACAATCTGGCATTAAAAAAAGCCAAGACCGACCCCAGGTTGTTGTTGTTTGTTTTTTAGATTTGTGAAGTGGAATTCAATTTACCAACCTATCCCGACTGGCCAGAAACAGGTATTACTATCATCAATTTATAATTCATTACTGTATATTTTAATGAATTATTAATTAATAATTACTCAATGACATCTGTTGAACCAAGATCAAAGTTATGGCCAAATAACCCAAGCAGGGATCGAACCAGCGTTATTCTATTCCAAATACGCTAGAAAGATCAGCCACTTGACTCTCTCGGCCATAACACCGATAAGTGACAAGGTGTAATCTGAGTGGCCAAGATAGATTAACATTTCAGATTGATATTTAATGTTTGTTCAGAAGCAGGCACATTTAAGTTTGCACTTAATATGTTGTATGCATACTTAAAAATTAAAAGCCATATCTCAAATGAACATAAATTATGCAATTGAAAAACGGAGCCCGTGCTATAAAAATATAGATGGAGTATTAGCGTCTATTTCCTTTACCCATCATGTGCACACAAAATGCTAATGTGCACCCAATTTACAATCAGTTGTCATGCAAACGTCGGCAAGGAAACATTGAGGAATATATACCTAAATAGAAGACAAACATCATGCCCAAATGTGGTAAAAACTGCCGTCGTAGGACCGACAAAAACATACATGTGACGGCCTGAATATGGCTCCTTACGTTGTCATGGAGTTATTAAAAGAAAGAGATAGAAGCATAACAACTGCTGTTATGTTTCTTTCATAATGTATCTACAATTTTGTGGCACAACGGTTCCTATAGGAAAAAATCCCAAAGGCTACATCTATACCTTTTATTTATATTGATGGGTGCCAGTGATGGTGAATGATGTCATAGATTACCTGTTATTTATATTGATGGGTGCCAGTGATGGTGAATGATGTCATAGATTACCTGTTATTTATATTGATGGGTGCCAGTGATGGTGAATGATGTCATAGATTACCTGTTATTTATATTGATGGGTGCCAGTGATGGTGAATGATGTCATAGATTACCTGTTATTTATATTGATGGGTGCCAGTGATGGTGAATGATGTCATAGATTACCTGTTATTTATATTGATGGGTGCCAGTGATGGTGAATGATGTCATAGATTACCTGTTATTTATATTGATGGGTGCCAGTGATGGTGAATGATGTCATAGATTACCTGTTATTTATATTGATGGGTGCCAGTGATGGTGAATGATGTCATAGATTACCTGTTATTTATATTGATGGGTGCCAGTGATGGTGAATGATGTCATAGATTACCTGTTATTTATATTGATGGGTGCCAGTGATGGTGAATGATGTCATAGATTACCTGTTATTTATATTGATGGGTGCCAGTGATGGTGAATGATGTCATAGATACCTGTTATCATTGGAACATTGGCCCCGTAGACAGATCCTCTTCTCTGCAGTACAATGGGACTCCCTACAGGTGTGAGGGCATCTTGTTCCGTGTTGCCCTGACTCAGCACACCTATTGTGTCGTCAAATGTCATGGCTTTAATGTTAAGAGACGCCAAGATGGCTTCTTTATCAGCTAATGTCGGATCATCGTTGCTAGGCACCTGCAACAATACAAATTATACATGTATTTCCATTTTCCAGCCATTAATCAAACATTACATCAATCAAATCATAAAACAACAAAATTTATCAGTTCCTTGATAAAATTTGTTCAGCAGTTTTGACATTCAACAGCTTTCTTTTGTTTTTTTAATTGTTCTATTTTTTTTATGAGATTCAAATTTGAATATGAGGTATAACTTAAGAGTTTTATACCAATTCATTTAAAAGATAATGGTAGGATTTTAATATAATTTTTTTTTTTTTTATGTTTGATATTCAAATAATATTGGTAAATATGAGATGAAGATAGAAGTTGTTGTTTTACCTTTGCAGAAAGAATACAACACATATCACAGAGATTCACGTTCACGGCTCGTAAGTCTGCTCTACTTAATGGTGAACCCTGGAAACAGAAAAAAAAAAATCAGAAATTTCAGAAAAGGAGATGGATCGAGTCTTTCGTTATATATTAAAATAAAGCTTACTTAAGCACCTAACTCTCTCAGCATCACAAGTCCGTAGCAGACCTGGGTTGGAAGTCTCATCACCACGGTAATTCTTACCTACCGAATATTGGTAATATTTGTATGAAGACCTGTCAATCCAAGATGGCCGCAAGTGAACAGCAGATTAGTAGTCTTCTTACAAATATTATCAATATTTGATAGATAACAATTACCGTGGTGATAAGACTTCCAGCCCAGTTCCCCAAGTATAAAGCACTGCGTAAACTCACTTTAATGAGGTCCGAACATTGAAAAGAGTGTGAAAATAAACCTCATCATTCAGCTGGATTTCTTCCAAATCTGACTGCCAGAGGCGCTAGTCTTTCATGCATACAAGTATTTTTCATCTGTCAAATCTTTTAGTGGTTAAATCTTAAATACACTTATGCATTATTTTAAGCTGTCATTTTAATGGAAAATAAGATGATACACCTACTACATTGGTTGAATCTGCAAAATAATTTGAAGAGTGTACAATTTCACTTGTGTTAAATAAAAACAAAGCAATTTTAATAATTATTTAAATCATCCATTCCAGTTTGACTTATATCCAAGTACAATTTACTACGAAAGAAATTCAGCTTTCAAAGTGAATTCACATTTAAGGAAATGATTTCACCACATTTTATAATAATGTGTCTTTGAGTGTATTTCTTGGTGATATTTTAAAAACAATATGAATCGTTAGTTCCATTTTTGACCTACGAGTATTGAATAAATGCTATAAGCTAGCAAATTTCCCTGATTTTTGGGAATTTACTATGGATGACGTCAAATATATTGAATGTTTGGACCTCATTGCGTAAATCTAAAGAATGAATGAAAACTAGCGTTGCAACGAACATTCGGTAACTATTCGGCATATTTGGCTACTTTTTTAAATATTAGGCCGAATACCGAATAGTAACATTTTCGCTGAATATTCGGCATACCAAATACCAATTTAAAAGAAAAGGAATAAGAATTCCCATGCTCTCTCGATTACCATTGTGTGGTGCAATTTGAGTGAAGACTGCATTTTGTGAATAAATCTTACATTTGTAGGCTGTAAGAACAAGTAACGCTGCCTCTGCTTTTTTAAGAACCATGCCACCTGTTCCCAAGGATTTGATTATTTTGTGATTTTTTTTTTAATTTACTTTTATTTCATTGAAGGTGTATACTTAGTTCCATTGTAATTCATAAAAACATTTATAATACAAATTAATTTTAAAAAGTTACTGTTTCATTTCTTACCTTTACGAATATTTAAAATCTAAAAGAGGCAGGTTGTGATGAAGAAAGGCTATATTGTCAGTGTTATCTGGAAGCAGGCGATTACGCTTTTATTTATGAACGTTTCCAGCTTCCGAGAAAAACCTCTCGCCATGACGCGCGGGATTTCATGGGGTGAGCTGGGCAAGCAATAGTGAAGACTCGGAAGGGGGTGGACAGCCGCCAAATATTTGGTACTCGGTCGAGCTTCATGCCGAATATTCCGTATTCAGCGGATGACCGAATACACTATTCATTGCATCACTGATGAAAACTAAATAACTCTCTGAGAGTGAGGTTGTATACTCCATACATTTTAAATTTACAAAGTCGAGGTGAGATTTAGGCAATACTTTATACTTGGGGTACAGGACGGCCAAAACTGTGATGAATGCATAATGTCAACATAGATGCAGCCAAGGCAGACAAGTAGCTGGAGAGCAAAGGCAAGAGTAGCAGCGAATCTTGGATTCAGCCAAGGCCAACCCGGGCCTGTTGAGCTCATGATGATGATTTATTGGCCTCACATTGAGCACAGATATCTTGGGCAGGTTCTGCAGCATCTTCCACTCCCTCCTGATGTAGTCCACGGAGCCCACGATGACCACGTGCTTGAGTTCGTGGTAGTGGAAGTTGCTGGCGCGCAGCGGCATCACCAGGTTGCGCAGCCCGATGAGCGGAGAGTCGGGGTCCGCAAACAGGCAGACCACCACGTGACCGTTCAGCACCGTCATGGCCGCCTGGTTGCGATCCTGAAAATAATAATATTTTGTAAGATTGGAGTTATCAAAGCGTTGATGGTGACCGGTCGTAATCTAGTATTTATCCATTGTTCAAGTTTTTTGCTATATGTACATAGATCTATCATTTAAAATTTAAATGACCAAGATATATTATCATTTAAGATTCATTATGGATACATGCCCACAAGCAAAAATATGTAAATTGTAATGTATTAGGTATATTTATGGGTATATTAATTAGTCTATAGCTATATGTTTGCCAACATTGCGCTGCAACACAGATAGTGAAGTAGATCAGTCTGTAGAGAGCTCCCTGCATGATAACACACATTATATTAGTCTGTGATTTGCAATAAAAGGAAGAACCTGGCATGTTTTAATAAACCAGCATCATCCCTCAACAATATAACATCACATAAGTTTGCACTTACACATGCTGCATGTGTACAAAGTAAAAACCTAAATCTTAAATGAAAATAAACCTTTCAACTCTTGCTGCCCTTCCCTGAAAAAGGAGTGACCTTGGCAAAGTGAACAATTTTTTTACAGTATAGGTGGTCAGCCTCATACAAAATTATTAATCAAGTAACAAAAATTACAAAATGTTTACCGGTCTCTATATAAGTTGTGTGCTATATTAAGCTTACTGTAACTGTAACTCTGTCGCCATTCCGCTAGGGGTGGCCAAAGCCTCTGCAGAGTTGCCTCCTGTGAGTATGAATGAATTTAAAGAGGTATGTAAGGATAGGAAGAAAAAGCCTACAAAATCCAATATAAAAGTTACCAGGATGCAGTCTTCAAGGTTCCTAGCTGGGCTCCAGTGGAACATCCCAGTAGAGTCGTACTTCATTTCAGTCTTTTCAAAGTCAAAGTCTTTAGATTGGTCGTCTGCCAGGCCCGCCGGCAAGCTGACGCCGTTGTTGTTCTGGTTGTTGCCGCTACTCCGACTCGTCGGCCTGGCAACCCACAACAACAATCATCAGTAACAGTAACAGAGATCTCCATAACAATTAAACTCATACTATGTGCGGTCCTGTTTGGAATGTTACGATAAATAACAAAAGTATTTCGGAACAGGACTCGATACATAATAGAGTTCTACGTACCAAAGTAAACTCAATTTATTTATGGTCTTGTCTGGAATGAAGCCCACAAATAACTGAGTAGGGTGTGCCAGGCAGGATCCATAACAGAGTTTGGCCTACTAATAAAACTCATTTAATGTGTGGTTCTGTCTAGCATATATACTATAATTAATAGCTGAATATATTCTGGACAGGACCCAGTCCATATTAGGGTTTTACATTGTAATAAAACTCATATTATGTGTGGTCCTGTATGGAATTTATACCACAAATAACAGAGTATATCTCGGTATGCATTCCAGACAGGATCCAATGCATAAAAACAATAATGTGGAAACAAAATCTAACAATAAAAATACACAAAAGAGATTATACTCGGGATTTTAAATATCATCTAGAATGTTTAGTTGCATGTAATTTGTTTCATATTTACAGTCAATAAATGAAGTATAAAGTACCCCAAGGACCAAACATTAAGTCAAATTCAAGGATAGAGTAGGTATACTAAAAAATCTATGGAAACAATATCGCTCACTAGGTGCGCTGTTTTACTTTTCATATTTTTTTGGTAAAACACTATAGTTGAGTTGTAAAGTTTCATACTTGGGGTACTGGAAAAATATTCACCTTTTTATAAATTTACGAAATAAAAGATTATGAATAATAAAAAGTTATGATATTTGTATGTTATTATGTACATAATTATTTATTTAATGCAGAAAATAAGTATATGGTTTTATTCTTTTCAAATGCATTTTTTACTACACAAATGTGAGTATAGTTTATCAAAAATTGTTCAATGAAATTTTTACATGATGTCCAATTGAATGAGGTCCAAACATTTTTGAATTTGAAACTTTTTTCTCAGCGAGTTAACATCAGTTTTGCATGGGACTGCGGTCCTTAGCAAAAGTATTTGTATGCATTTTCCGTAGCAACCCCGCCAGATGACAACACAATTTTGTCTATGTCAAGTCACATGTGGACCTCGTTTAATTTTTTTTGGTAATCCAAGCTCACACTTACACAAAACTACCATAAGTAAGTAGGTACTTAATTATAAATAAAAATAGTTATTGAGAAAGAAATTAATGTTTACACCTAGTATGAAACATTGTGTAAATTTTCCACCATTTTTCCAAAATTTTCCGAATAGAAAAATCTATGAAAAATACATCAATCACTAGGGATGCTGTTGTATTCTCCATACATTTTTATTTGCACCATGGTGGGGAATTCAGGCAATGTTTAATAGTAGGGGTAATTTTCTTATTATCAAGAATTTCTAAAAAGTGACAAGTGTTGTTAATAAATTGCAGATATCATAAAATAAAAATTAATGTATAAGTTTCTACTAGAATTAAGATAAATACATAAAAACATATTAATACAGGCTCAAACCATGCATATATATGTATGCATTGTATAAGTATAGGAAATGTATAAAACATTAAATCAAGTGATAATAAGCTGAATCTACTGAAAAGCAGAAATATAAATAAAATACACATTAACAAAGGTTCCAGTGCTTCATCCTGAGCTTAGTGACTTTATACATACTGAATGGCTTTAAGGGAAAACTTGCGAGAGCCGAGATATTTTTTTAGGTTTAAAGTCACATAAGCTAACGCTGATTCACCACGCCCTAGAGTTAGTAAAAAGCTTAAGTAAATTAAAAGATAATGAGTTTGGACAGTGAACGGCACAGTGACGATGAAAAAATTGAGAAAAGTTGTAAACATTCAGAAGAAAGTCCTCAGACAGTTGTGACATGTATCATTATAGGTTAGTTTTTACAGTTAAAGAGGAAAGTAACATGCAAACAGGTTTTTCAAATCTAAAGAATAGAAAAGTGATGATGCAGAATTATAAAATAGGAAGAATATGTTTTGACAGTGTAATTTCTTTTGACGGTTTGATGATGTAATGATTTTGAAATAACTTGACGAACGAGGTTTTCATTTTTTCTTCGTAACAACAGAAATTAAAATTACCTTCAGTGGTTAATTATTTAAGTTTAATGATGAAGTATCCCTACATGCTCCCAAAGCTTACAAACAAAAGTATGAAGTTTGAGTCTCAACTGAGATAAAAAGTTGATATTTACTTTTCAAATACTCAGGAGAATAATACTAGCGGTACAAAGAAAAACTCATCCAACCTCACAGCTAATCAGTGCTTGTTTTTGACAAGCAACTCTTTTAGATTGTATTGTACGCAGTGACACCTTGGACTCTTTGCAAGCGAGGTGTTTCAATGCTAAATACTTTTCTAAGACAGTTGGAAAGGGCTCATTCTGAAATTGGAAATACTAGCTGATGAAATATAAGAAAGGAATGCTCGAGTAATGTGAGCACTAGTTAAACCCATATAGCAATCCAAAGTTTACTTTCTTCCGAAGTGGCCAAACACGTAACACGTCGGGATAGTACGGTGATCTGACGCATGTAAGTCTGTAGCATATACATCAAATTCCTGTAACTTGCACTTCGTGGTTCATTTTCTACTCCTAACATTGTTTATCCATCTGCAGGATAATTGACCATCTGACTCAATTCTCAAATGTGACCCTACTATCTTCTGGATGAGCCTCTGCTTCTCAATTGTTTTGTAGAATCAGCGTTTGATTAATTAACTTTTCAATAGCTCTATACCAGTGTTTTTCAACCTTTTTCATGACACGACCCCCCTAGTATCAAAAAATATTTCGCGACCTCCCAACCCTTTTTTTAATATATTTAATTGAATATAATAATTTTAACTCTTATCGACTTTTTATTTAAGTCTCACAAATTATATGTCGTATAAAAAATTGAAGTTTTCTCGACCTCTCGCGACCCCCCTACAGAGGCTCCGCGACCCCCCAGGGGGTCGCGACCCACAGGTTGAAAAACGCTGCTCTATACAACCAAATAATTGGCACTCAAATTCAAAAAATTCTGCTAACAGTAATCGATTCCTTGATTGTTCAATGAGATGCTCCTTTAACTACTCCATTTCCTGGTTGCTCTATGCACTGATCAATATAAAAGAAATAAAACAAGCATCACAGTCGTCGGTTTATCAAATCACTGAAGTTCTAGGACATCAGTGAGGTATTGCTACCATCAGTGCCCAGACAACTGCCAACGAATTTGACATACTGGTTTATTATGGTGGAATATTCTACAAGTTTTATTTTTTGCACTTTAAATTTTATTTATAACTTACCAATATGAAAATGCTTTAAGAGGCATACATTTACGTTTGACTTGTTGCTATTATCTTATTTCTCTTTTCTTCGTTGTACATACATCAATCTTTTCCTTAGCAGATTCCTTACGATGGGAAACCAATCACACGTGCCATGTATTTATTTTATATTGATCGATGACTTTATGGAATCTAGCAGGTCAAGCTGATTTTTAAACGTCGTATTACCTATGAAGGTATAGGGAATTTCTTGAAAGACTGGCTTATTGCAGAATAAAATGCCACAATAATACTAAGTTCAACGTTTAGCAGATAGAAACATATGATCAGCATGATAGTGATTGCTCTGGATGACTTCTGCGGGTTCTCAAGCGTTCAATGATGCTGTGAAGAGATTTCAAATAGTGGCATGCCCTTGGTAAATCATAAACAATAGCTCTAGGTCTAACATCTACAGTTGGTATGAAAGAAAACAATCAAGAGACACATCGTCCATATTTGGCATACATGAGTTTTTTCACTTCGTAGGCGAGATGGTAGCCCTGGTAGTTGCTGTCTTGCTCCGGAGATACGTGCCTGCGAACACAACCATACCTCATCATCATCAACAACAACAACCCCGCGTAGGTCTTGGCCTCCTCCATCAAGTGATGTCAACATTTCATACAGGTAAAGGGAGGCAACTAGTGGTAAAAATTACGTAACCTCAAAATTAAGATTTTAAATTGTTATTCATTGCTCAAGATGACTCATTGTTTCAATTTATAATATTATTTCTAAAGGCAAAAAGACTAATTATATGCCTCTAGCCATTGCACGCGCCTGCCCTCTTAAAACAAGGACTAAGGCTCATCCATCGCCTTTCATAAATTCAAACATCTTAACAATGTGAATCACAGTCTAGTGGCATTTACCCATCTTCGTATTGTTTATCTATCTAATATCAGTACCCCTAGTATAAAACTTTACAATTAAACTCAAGCGTAACATTTATCCAAGAATGCTTGAAAAGTAAATGCCCACTAGAGGCGATGTTTTACTTTGCATAGATTTTTTGTTAAAACGCTATGGTTAAGCTTACCCATAAAGTTTTATACTTTAGGTGCAGAAATCTGGAAAACAACTTATTTAGACAGTATTGTTTTAGGAAAATGAAAGGAAAGCATTAACATTTTTCACATTAGGCTGCAGCCTCTCTGACGGTGTAAAAAATGTGTGGAAAGAATAGATTAAGGCAGTGTTGGGTGATCACACAAGTAAGATGATGATGATGGAAATCATAAATGGAAATAATATTATGCTTAAAGGCAATCAAAGCAGCCAAATAAACAGTTGATCAACATCTTATGTTGCGGTGAATGAAAAACAGTGGGAAAACCAAAATAAATTATATTGGCAAAGTGAGTCACAACAGTATTCACAAATAGCACTATGGGAACTTGTAATGATGTGCTTCCATTCTATGTAAGTATAAATGATATAACGCTGACTCCCCATGCTATAAAAGATTGGTTCACAATTTTTAAAATAAATTTGTGAAGAGAAATTAGATTCCCCAACATACTTTTGCCTCACCTGAAACCGGTATTAACATTATCAGTTAATAATGAAAAATTACAGAATGACATCTTTTGCACGAGGGACAAAGTTATAGTATAGGGGCTTAATAGGAATCCAATTAGCTTTTTTAATTTCAAATACGCTAATCGAAATTGTGGTCTTGACCGCATGACCATATAGCTGAATTTGGCCAATAGCATCTATGTTTCAGGGATACACGGCAGAAGTTGCAGGGCTCATGTTCATTTGAGATTTCATCTTAGAAGTTCACATGTGGCATGTGTAAGCGTTTAATTGTATGTGTCTGCTTGCGGGCAAACATTCAATATGAATCCTGAATGTAACGCCTTGGATAATTAATAGATTATAGATAATCATACACTTAGAATGCCAGCATTACACTACAGCTTCCCAAGGCATCATTTGTGGATACACGTGTTATTTTTAATTGTGAAATTCTCTATCAAATTATTATTGTTATTATTTTTAAAACCTTTGAACGATTTCCAACATGCTCTCATAGTATACGACTTTATATTAAACTTAACTATAGCGTTCTACCAAAATAAGGATGAAAATAGCACAGTGCCTCTGGTGAGGGTTTTGATACATTTTCGGTAAAATGCTATAGTTGAGCTTACACATGATTTATACATGAGGTACTGAATTTCAAAATGTGAAATATTTTGAAAATTGGTTGCCCAGTGGCAAATTTTTCAAAATGGTTTTACAGATTTTCAAACGTTGCAAGGACCATTAAAGATCGCAGACTTTTTATGAGTAAATAGTCGAGATCATACACGACTATCCATCTATAAAAAAATCTACATTTAATAAAATGGTCCTAGATGAAAATGCATGTTAGGTGAATCTAGATTCCAAGTATAAAACTTTACGTTTAAACTAGCGTTAAACTTACCAAAAATGTATAGAAACAAAAACGCTCACTAGAAGAGCTGTTTTTGTTTCAGTAGATTTTTGTGTAAAAATTTATAGTTGGGTTTAAATAAAAAGTTTTATACTTTTACATATCAAACCATGCAATAAACAAAATGTTAGTAAGTAGTTTATATGAAAATAAAATTCAAAATCACTCCAACCAAGGAATTCACATAAGCTTTATGGTTTTAATTGATGGAAGTCAATTGAATATGTTAGATTTGACGAAGAAAGCGTAAAATTAGGTAAATAATAATCATATAATGGGTTATTTTTCCTAATTTCTGGATGTAGACCTACATGGCTTATACTGAAAGTAAGTGACAGTTGAGGGAGGGCACCGTTGTGGTGTTTCTCGGTTTTCAAACTGATAAAACCAATGGCCATTATTTTCTTTTTCTTTTTTAACAAAATACTTCTTTAACTTTAGCAACCCAGCTAAATTGACGTTGAACTATCAAAAGAGACGTTTTACAAGATGGCGGATGTAGTTTCAATTCTGAGCATGTTCAGTATAATCCATGTAAATTGTATATAAACACAATTCTGGGTACAAGTACTGAATTTATTTAAATTTTACTTTTTATCTAATGTACAGAGATTATGAGCATTTGAGACAGTTAGTCCAATTATAAACACTTCAGACTCGTAATTGAAAGGTATTGAGTTTGATTTTCAAAAAAAAAAATCAAAATCATTTATTTGGCTGGGGTGAAACTAAACACAAAAGTTCATCCAGCATTACAGCAACTGGGTTTTGCTTAAGAAATGTATGTATTATGGTTGAATTATCATAAACTAAGAGCTAAAGTGATAGTCTCAGCATATGTTATATCTTTGCAACTCAGATTATTATTTATCAAAATATAATTGCCTTCCTTAAAAACAGAATAGACCTTTTTTTTAAGGAATCCTGTGCGGGAGGCTCCCCAATTCTTGAAAGTCTGGGGGGTCGCAGAGGTGTTGCTTGAATTTTTGAAATTGTTGCTTGAATTAGGATAAGAGTATTGTTTTTTTACAGAATCAGTTGTCAAACTCATGATTTATTAAAAGTGAATAGATCATAAAAATAATAATGTATTCAATATTATAATCAATCCAATACAATCAAACAAAAACGCTTTATTATTGAGCAATTTTTGTTTTTTTTTTTGTTTTTCAGGAATTGTACACAAAATTGCAATATAAAAACTTTTGTGAACTTAGTTTATTTTGACAAGTAAGCACCCCAAGTGTAAAACTTAACATTCAAATTCAACCATAGAATTTCACCAAAAATGTATGGAAACTAAAATAGTGCTTCCTGTGAGCTTCTTAGCTTTCATACATTTTTTGATCAATGAAGTTGTGTTTAAACATAAAGTCGTATGCTTGAAGTAAAGGTCACATTTGATGTCAAATTGCAGCACTAATATACAGAACTAAATGTAAAATTGATGATCATATACCCTGGGGATGTCACCGAGTCGGCAGGCGCTCTGTTAACGTTTGGTTTGACTTTATTCACTTGCTTTGTTGTTGAGTTCATCAGCTGATTGGCGGCTGGGGTAACAATTGCGTTACGATGATTTCTGTTGATCACTACAAACAAAAACAATCATAATTCATTAATAAGTTATAAACCACGCTAACGATATAGCTAATTACAAATGTTCTACTTAACTTCTTATGATAATCTATGATATATTACGTTGTGCCATTATATTCATATTTTTTTGTGACGGTATAACTTTTAAACAGGTGTTTTGGGAAGGGAGACAGAATGGATCATTTGGACACTTATCAACTATTGTACTTTCTTTCAATTTACGTATTTTTTTATTTAATGATCATGAAATGTGTAAAAATGAATAAAATGTTTGAATATGTGTTTAATAATGTCGTGTTCAATACCCCAAGCATAAGACTTAACGTTTTAAATTGGCATATTGCCACAATATGTATGCAAACTAAAACAATCACAATGGGTTCTGTTTTGGTTTACCTACATATTATTTTGGTAAAAGCTTGTTGAGTTTTAAGTGGGGTACAGTACCCTTAGTACGAGTTGCAAAACTTGAGAAAAGTAAAGTTTACGGAAAATATTAAAGAGCGATTTCTCCCAAAATCAGCTTTTATTTCTTTCTTACACTTTATGGTCTTAGCAAAAGAGTTACAGTGATGAAGAAAATCAAGTTCAAACAAACAAAAACGGCAGATTTTGGGAGAACTTACTCTTTAATAATTGCCGTAAACTTAACATTACTCAAGTTTTGCAACTCGTACTAAGGGTACTGATGGTTTATTTTATAGTTAGTTATTATTTTTTTCTACTTCTATATTTTGCGGTAAGTACACTCTACTGTATAAGTTAAGATATAAAGCAGTTGTTAGATCCATAACCTCAAAAAACTACAATTCTAGTTTTTTTTCAAATATGACTTGAATCGGAGTTGCATTATGCTTTAAATGCTAACATATATGATGGGATGTAAAAATGCTGTCGTAAAATGGCATGTGAAAATGTTATCATACAATAGTATGTTCAACACTTTGTGATATAAATTGAATGTCAAAAATGTTGTCATACCATCAAATGTCAAGAATGTTATCCTACCACTAAATGTCAAATATGTTATATTTTAGTTGTCAAAGAATGGAGGTGTACAATATGTTGTCATGTGATAGAGGATTTTTTTTTATTGATTGTGGAGGCATTAACTTTGTAATCGTTCATCATTAAGGATAAAAGAAAAACAGCTTTGTTTTCGATTACATTTTAAGTACAAATGCATATGGAACATAACATAGAAAAGGCAAACAATGTTAAACACGTCAAAAAATTGTACCTCAAAATGGGACATGTCACATGTTACCATCCTGTAAGATGTGTTACAGTGGGAATTAAAATAATAATGTGAGATTTCAAAATATGTTATATTTTGATTGAATGATAAACTTTCTGTCAAGTTTGTAGTTTTAAAATGCAATGTCAAACATGCCAAATATATTGTGATATAAATATAATCTGTCAAGGTTGTTGTTATAAAATAGGATGTCAAAATTTTTGTCACAGAGTAAGAAGTTAATCGTACTGCACATTTGATGAGACGTCATTTTGACATTGATCCAAGGTCAAACATGCTGCTGTTTCAAGGTTGCTGTTATAAAACGGGATGCCAAAAATGTGGTGAGAGAGTGAAATGACAATCATGTTTTCATAAAATGGTGTGTCAAAAACATTCTCATATAATGGGATGTCAAGAATTATGACATAAACTTATTCACAAGATGAGATGTTAGACACAACATCATACAATGGGATGCTCACAAAGTTTGGAGTGCAGTAGGACAGTGCACCTACATAGAATGAGTGTCACTAGTTTGCTACTTGGTACTTACAACTTATATCTTCTCCTCTTTCTCGTGTCAGCTCGCCTGAAAAATTGTTATTGGAAACATTTAAATCACTACACCAAAGAGCATGGCATTCACAATCTCACACATAGATCAGTCACGTCCAGAACAAGACAGTACAACTTCAAGAATCCAAATCAATTAGGACAAGACTTTACAAAATCAAAAAATTGTAATTACAGAAGACAGCAAATAAGCAAACTGCGCTATGAGACGGTGACTCACCATTTCAATAGAAGGAGTTTGAGGATTACACAACCAGCGGTTGACATTGCAGAGTTGCTTTCTGGGATCTGTTGCCGTGGTCTATCAGAGCTGAAGCTTCCGGTTTTCGACCATGTCTGTGATGGGTTTCTTCAGCGTGAATATGATGTGATGATATTGAATAAACTGTTAAGTTTTTTCAACATCATCTTCATGCTGAAAATGCAGATGACAGACATGGGCAAAACTCGTGGAAACTCTAGCTCTAATAGACCAAGTTCATAGATCCCAGAAGCAACTCTCCAGTGTCATTCCAATACTGTTTGTGCTGCACCTATACTAGCTTCGCAGCAGGAAGGACAGTTGCAGTTCCAGAATGATTCTGTCTGAGATTTCGAAAGCAATTTGGATGATCACAAATTTAGGTGATCAGCAATTTTAATAATCTTATTTGGATAATTGGAGCTCTACTGCACAAAAAACATTGAAGTGTTCAAGACAATCCCCAACAGGGACAGAAAAAAATATAACAATTTAGTTGTTCTCTGATCAGAGACGACTGTAGTATAGAAGTTAATTTATTTCAGAACATGAATCTTTCAAAGATATATTGTTGATATGGAATTTACAGAGGCATTGATGTTAGAAATTATTTTTTGTGTAACGTTTTCTTCAAAACCTGCATTAGCAAATTTGACCTAGCCTTCACAGGAATGAGAAAATGCTCTATTTGAAAGCCTAAATTGGTTGGCATAAAACTGTTTATTTACATCTAAAAGTAAACAAATTCATTCAGTTCCAGTAATAACATTTAAGAGATTCTCAGTTGGGGCTAGAACATTGAGAGCAGAGAAGTCAAAGAAGAACTGGAGAAGAGTGATTGCTTCCACAAGGGTCACAACCCTCAGTAATGAGAAATAAGAAGAAATGGGAGCTACTTAGGCTCCGATTTGATGATACAATCGTATACGAAGTTGATCATGTCATCTTCCCCAATTGTTATCACCTGGTATATACAGATAAATGCTATCCAAAAGGTTGAAACTGTTACTGAGATCATCATTACATAGTAATGTATGAAGCCGCTGCGCCATTCTAAGCGCCATTTTGTCATGTAAGTCATGTCTTTATTCCTCAACATATGACGGATCTGCAGTCTACGGACTCATAAGTAAATAGAAGCATAATGTTGAATGATTGACTTTTGGTAGATATTAATCCATATCAACAAAAATGTTTTGAAACAATTCACAATTTATATGTTAAAGTTGAGTAATGTTAATTTCAGATAGTTTCTTAATACTACTTCCAATTGAGTAAAATATAAAAGAAAAAGCAGGGAAAAAATAACAAATCCTAGGTTAAAGCAAATGTTAAGTTTTTGTTATGTTGTACATTTTATAATAATATTGATACCGTATTTTACAGAATATGAGACACATTTTGTCTTCAAATAATTACCATCTCATACTTAACATGAGTATAAACATGTACAAGGTTTGACTTAGAATTCTGGCTAAAATGCCTGAATCTCTTTCTGGCACATTAGATTCAACTGACAGTGGGGATTCAACGATGGGACAAATATGAGTTGCCGAGATTCACGAGCATGGTAAAAAGTAGAGATGATAGCAACTTCAAAGGCCAATTCAGTTAAGTATATACACTGCATCCTATAGCCTGAAAAATACGGTAACACATGCTGTAGAAGTATTGTTTATTTAACCTTCAAGCAGTAGGTACCTATATATCCCCATATTAATTGTATTTCATGCAATACCTCACACCAAACATGTATTTATGCTCCTGAATAAGGTATTTTATTTGTTGATTTATCTGAATGTGTTGGATTCCTTTGCAGTGAGTGAAATGGAAGACTTCGGATCAAATTCATCCATTTAGATGACATCCATTGGAGAGAAGCTGAAGTCTAATTAACATACAGATTTAAAATACTTGAATTGGCTATGTTTTAAGCAGAATGTCTTCTCACTGTTTTAAATAAAATATACAGATTCATTTTTTTATTTGAAATTTGTAATAGGAATGTTTTCTTTAAAATTGCGTGAGAATAGATAGTGCTATTTTTAATAGTAGATTAAATGTTTGTGACCTTTAGTCTAAACAAGTAGTACACTCATTTTTCATGAGGAATAAAATATGTATGGAAGTTTGTGTTTCCATTTACGCTCACTGGAGGCTCTGTAGAATTGTTGTACGGGAATCAAACCTTAACTACCGTTCAACAGAGGGCACAGTAATGGATGATTTTTTCCTTTTAATTAATTTATAATAATTTTAATATTAATTTTGGCGATTTGAGCACGACAAAAAAATATATATTTACCACTGCTGAAAAAATGTATTTTTTATCAGCTCAATATATTGTTACAAGGAAGGATACCTTTACCTTTGTAAACAAAAATTGGACGCATTTTTTGTGATCCATAAATACTTAATTAAGATATATTTTTAAGTACAGAAACTTGCGCCTACTTAGAATGTTAAATATGTAGGTACGAACCTATGTAAAATTTGGCTTTGATTGTGAAATGCTCTAAGTAGGTAAGTATTATAATTGCATTGACTATACATTGTTAAGGATTTTTGTGTTGCTAGGGTGGAATGCAGATCCTAAAGCAGAAATGTTGTGTAAATTTTGCAAAACATTTAAGAAACTAAAAAAATAAAAACAAATTATCACCTATTCATCTAAAACTCATGTACCGAGATGACAACAATTTAATTTTGTAAAAAAAATATTTAACAGTTTAGAATGCCTCAATTTTTCACTTTCCATTTAAATTAGTACAAAATTTTAGTTATTTTATATGAGTTGTATAACATAACAAAATGACAACCTAAATCTGTTCCAAAAATGAGATATATATAATTATGGAATCACAAGAGATATGGCTGTCTGTGTTTTCATATGTCTATCTCATTTTCAGCTAAATTTACAGATTGTAATCTTTGATTCTATACAACTCATATTAATTAACAGCCATTTTTCACTTTAGACTTTTTATACGCTTGCTGTTTAATCAGTTGTTAACCAATGGAAGATTTTAATCAAAGAAATGATCATTTTAATTATGAACACATTAATTTATAACATTTATAACAGTCTGGTTGTGAGAATGCATGTAATGTGAATCTCCAATGTAACATATCTTTGCAACTTAGATTAGATTGCATATTCTCAAACATTATCATTTTGATTAACAACCTGACGTTACGATAAGCATATAATTTTTAGTCTAAAAACGATGGCAGTCTTAACAGCTATGTAAATGGCAAGGTCCTTTCAGGCTTTTTGCTTTCTAAATATCTCTATGTATCTACATATAATTAGAGTTAATGCTGATTTATTTAGTGAGTCTATAGAAAGCGCCAATTACTGAAGCAAGACTCAGTTGCTGTAAGGCTGGATGGACCTTTGATAATCGGTATTTGGTAGAAGCACATGAATTCTTCAACCCAGTGAAGAACTGTAACTGTAACTCTGTCGCAGTTCCGCTAGAGGGGGGGGGGGCAGAACCTCCACAAAGCTGCCTCCATTTCTTCCTATCCTTACATACCTCTTTCAGTTCATTCATATCCATCACCTTTTTCATACATTTCCTTTTTTTACATTCACTTTGTACATCCCATTCTTTCATAATCTCCTCAATCTGATTACTCCATACTTTTCTCGGTCGTCCCTTACCTCTTTTTCCTCTCACACTTCCTCTGTATATCTACTTTGTCAGTCTATCATCATTCATTCTTTCCACACGCCCATATTTGAAAATCAAAAGTTTTTTTTGTGCTCAGCCCGAAATCAAGCCTTTCGACTACAAGTCCAAAGCAATAATCACTAGACTACGGACTGGTTTTCTTTTAGAATTTACATTAAGTGTTGCTCCATATTTTGGCAAAGTTAGCGAAGCTGAACCCTGAAGAACCTTATCATTAACATTTCACATGTAAAATGGTTAAAAACATACAATCAATTAATTAAAAATCACTTTTTTTATACCACACAGTTTTATTTTTACATTTTTTGAGTTACATTGCCTAAGCGCTATCGGACTCTATCCGTCTATCTTCAGAGGCTAACTGAGGTAAAATAATAACGAAAGGATCAAAATTCAAGATAGGAAAGAGAAAGTGGGTTTTTGGGCAGTTACTGTTAGTGAGAGATGGAAAAAACGGCTTAGTAAAAAAAACGAAAAAACGCTTACGCTTTTTAAAATAAGCAGCTTAAAAAGCGTTTTTTCGTTTTTTGGGTTTATAGTAAATATTGATTATCGAGCCACAAAAATTTTCCGCTGGCGGGGGGGGGGTGTTGATACGATTAAAAAAAAACGATTTTAATTTAAATATTTTGCGTCGCATATCCACGCAGGTCAATGGCCGGGAAGCAATTGAGAAATGATCTAAACCGCACGCGCGAGACAAAATGATTGAAAAAATGTAGCGCGCTATTTCAACGAAACTTAATTAAATGAAAGTTGCTTATGCTTATTTTATACGCTTATTTTTCAAACGCTTATACACTTGTATTTTTCAAAACGACTTTTCGTTTAAATTGTAAGCGCGCTTAGTTGCTTAAAATAAAAAGCAGCTATTTTAAACTGCTTTTCGTTTAAACGGCCACCTCTACTGTTAGTAGAGAAGAAGGACTAGGTATTTGCTTATTAATAATATTTTCTATATTGTTTTGAATTTCAAGGGTTTCTAATCTAATCTAATCTAAGTTGCAAAGATATGTTACATTGGAGATTCACATTACATGCATTCTCACAACCAGACATGTACAAGTTTGCGCTTGCACATGCCTCATGTGAGCCTACAACATAAAAACCAAATCTCAAATGGACAAACACCCTGCAACTCTTGCCGTCCTTCCCTGTAACAGGGGTGACATTGGCAAAGTGAATCATTTTTACAGCATGGGTGGTCAGGAACATACATGACAAATTACATTTTTTAAATCAATAAATAATAATATATATGGACATCAAAAACTAAAACATAAAACAAATTTCACTTTAATAAACCCTTTTTCAAGGTTCAAGGGCAAGGGCAATAAGTTGTCTATCGTTGCACCCTGAGCAGAGGACCTTTACTCCTGTTGTATCAAAAGAATGCCGCCATCTCAGAGTACCCAGCAAGCCCCCAAATGCTCTTTTGTGTTCACTTATTCTAAAAATGATGAATCTAGAAATCTGCCCTACATACACGGCTTCTGTTTTTATACGACTGTGTTGTATAAAAAAAGTGATTTTTTATTAAATTAAAAACGAATTTTCACTCTGTAAATGCACAAACCTTAGAAAAATTATACAATAAATTACTTATAAGTACATAATATTATATTTGTTAGAAACAATAATGGTCGCAGTTAAAAATATAAATGTGAATAAACTCATAGAGCTGGTTGTTTTAATAATAATCAAGCGAGGTTGACTGAAGGAAAATAAACAATCATGCAGACGTATTCTTTTTGTTTGATTCAGAGTTGAATACACTAATTTTTAAATAACCAATTACAAGACTGTGTAGTTTCACTAATAGTTTAATGTACACAAAATACCAACATGATTTCAATCTGCGCCATTTTTAATTCTATTTAAAAGCTGCTTAACTAATTCTGGAACTGCGCTCTCCCAGAGCTGGTATTTTAGCCAACTTATTATTGTGTTTTATTTTTATTTTTTAGTTATAAGTCGCTAAACTACTATTGAAACCTTATCTGTAGTTTCAATATTAGTTTACATAAAACTTTGAACAGCATTCAAAGAGCAAATTGGCAATGATTGAGCAGGAAATTATTTTCTTTAGTTTAAACTCCTCAAACTATTATTTAAACAACACACATTAATGATAATTTTACAGACAGAAATAGCCAAAAAGCATAAACAAAACCTTTCCCATAAATGCTGGAATGTAAAAGAAATAAATATGTCAATCATGCTTTCTATCCCCATGCATTAATTGTAAATAATGTTTTCCATTAAATGTGGCGGGTTTCATAAAGAAACTTGTGTCAAAATAAAAACAAGAGTGTTGTGTGAATGTGCTGCGTACATTACAGAAAGAATTATAGATGCTAATCAGTAAAAGCTATTTGAGTTTTGAAAATGAAATGTGTACTAGAAATGTGAACTAGCAAAAACAATAAAATATGATTAAATAATTATGAAAATAAGTTAGTAAGTACTGAATTTTTTTCAGGACTTGTCATTTAGGTACATAACTATGTAGGTATATCTTGAAAAAACTTACAATATTAAAATTTTGTGAAAAAAAATTCCAATTTTTTTTCAATTTGGAAAAACGATTTTTCCAAAAAATGTTCTACAAATATGCACAAAATTCACAGTGCTCTCTTGTTAATCAAGAAATTTAAAACATGAAAGTAAGTGACTAAAAAAACTTTTTTTCTTCTTCTTGCATTAGATCTAAGATCTGTTTTCTGCAGAATCCCTAATTTTTTTATACAAATACAAAAAATATATGTACCTAAGTAAGTACGCATACCGATAAATTTCTTAGGACAATAGTTCAAAATAATGGGAGAGTTACATGGAAAATATTCCTCGGCTATGTGGTGTTACCCTTCACAAATGAAAAGTAGATTTCCCATAAGAGTTTTTATTTTTCAGGATTGCCGAGTTTTTGAAGGTGACAGTTGCCCTAAATGCTGTGCGTATCATTTTAGTTTTTTTTCAAACTACTTAAATAATATTGTATTTAAATTATGACAGACTGTCCTGCCTTGAGCCTGGTGAAGTGAGGTCACATTTTTTTCTCCACTTAAATGTGCTGAGCCCATTTTCATGTCTTGATCAAAAAAATAACCAAACAACTCAAATCAATAGATCATGTACAATTAAAACGTCTAAGTACCTACTAGTTTTAAAATTTTAATTTTTTTTTTTGAAGTAAAATAACACAAAAGCAAAGCTGAAGAACAAAGAATATTATTTGAGTCGCATAGAACCAATTTAGAATAGAATTTTACTTGAAAATTAGATACATCTTATTTTCAAATAAAATTTCATTACTACATTACTTATAATGAGGAAACGATTTTGGGTATTTCCATATATTTCTCTAAACTTTTGCAAAAATCTATTTGACACCTTTGATTTTATAGGACTCATTTTTTACATTGAAAAGTGCACAAGAAAAGTTTTCATTAAAGCTTTAAAGTTTCAAACTTTTCGTCTGCCAGCATTTATACATTTTTGACAAACACAAAAAGTTTCCACTTCACCCTAAAAGCTTATCGAGAGCCAGTATTACAGCCATTCCTAACCTTTAAAAATGGTCTATAAATAATTCATCCATTTTAGTTAAAGAATTAACAATTACCCAATGACATCTGTTAGCTCCAGGTCAAAGTCATTTTTAAGAGGAGCTGGTGAGATTCCAAATCATGCTGATTGATTTCAAATATTAAATTACCACAGCCTTTTCCACTGGACCCCGTTGCGGACAAAACAATAAACTTATTAACATAAATCTACATAAATGTTATTCAGGTTCTAAAACTCAAAAACAGGTGCTTGTGGTTTTACACACGATACTTGTTTGCTTATTTATGAATACTATTAAATGCTCTTATATACAAGTTTAGAGGGCTCTTGAGGTGTGATACACACAAAAACAGCGCTCACCAAATAAATCATCCTAATATTATTATTATTATTTAAGTGCTGAAGAAGGGTCCAGAGCTCAATATAGCATGTTTGGATTCTTCCATACACACCAGCACATATGAGTGATAAAATATGCACCTTTATGAATAAACCATACAAAATTTATACAAGTTTAACAGCTTGGCTGTTTGTTTAAGATTGTCTGCAATACTGGCACAAAACGAGACATGTTTTAACTATTTTCTATTTAAATTCTTATTTATTTGTGATTCATGATCTAAGATTAAACGAAAGTGGAAAAATGAGGCAGTCTAATGGTGGCTGGAATAAAAAAACAATTGCTGTAATCATCACAATTCAACCCCTCCTACGCAAACTATCGTATCGGCAGAAACTTGATTATAAGTATGGCATATTTAAATATCTTTTGTCACAGTGAATTAAAATGTTTACTAATACACATTGCAAAAAGGTAAGAAAACAAGGCTCTTAATCAAAATAATTAATTCAATTGGTTGACTTTTGAAGGCACACATGTAATATATGTAAGCGCAAACTACCATGTGTCTCGGCATTGAAATGAATGCATAAATATATATTTTTTAAGGAATCTGTGGTAAAGAATGTACGGAATGAACACAAATTTATTTCAACTGGTTGATAGCTCAGTTGGTGCCTACAACACAAGGTTTGAGAAAAGATTTCCCCTTTCGGGATTTCTTTAAACTCAAATTATAGCACCGGCAAGGTTCGCTAGTGTTCACAAGAAATGATAGTCTACTTTTTTAGGAGCAGAGAAATCTCTATTTTAAGCCTAATATTTGGCGTGAGGTTTTTCTACTCCCTACTGAAAATAAATAGTTTCCATACACAAAATGTGACCCCTTTCGAGGAAAACGCAGCAAAGAGTTGCATACAATTGTGCAACTTAGTTGCGTTTCAGGCTCCTGGCAGTGGAATGCCTTACCGCTGGAGGCTGAAGACAGTGCACACGTTTTTAAGCCAAACTTAAAAGAGTGCTTATTCAGGAGATGCTATGACTCTGTAGTACCTACGCTTGCAGTGAATTTACGAAACAACATTTTCAAAGTTGACGTATTACTATTATCAATTAACCGTGACCAAAAAGGAATTAAATTCTCCCTCTGAAGAATTGAGTTTACGCAGATACGATAATAAGCTTCTTTTGGGTGAAATCGTTTCTAACATTTGTGTAGCGCAGTGATTTGCAAAGCGTTTGCTACATTGCTGCTCGTTATCCTAGATGCTTAATATCGACTCTTATCAACATAATATTATGAGAAATAACAATTATTAGTGATGGTAGAAGCTGATTAGTATTTCTGTACCTCTGACATGGACCTTCTTGGGCAACTCGGGCGGAGTGAAGGTGGGAGGGGGGTGGTGGTCATCTGCAAAACACCCCAACACAAACATTCCAAAACACAGTCACAATGAGAGGGACATGTCAATAGTTCAATTACAAGTTATAATATCAACAAAAAAACAAATAAACTTTACTGACTTCAACACTATCAGAAAAAAAACTGTTTTTTAGTAAGTTTAGTGTAATGTACTGCTGAAGCGAGTACATATTACTAACGAGGTGTGTTTACAAAGTTTCAAGACAGATCTGAACATTCAAGGTGTGAAGCATTTTTGTATAAAGACCTGTAATTCTTCAAGATTGGGCATCAACACATTTCTGACAGTTTTTCCATTGTTTGTAGGCGTCTTGTAAGTTTACACACATGTGGCTGTGAAGGATCTTGGTTAAAGCTGCCTTAATTGCTGGAAATGTGTTAAATCATCTCTCTTTCTGTTTTTTTTGTTGGTGAAAAAAGTCACTGGAAGTGAAGTCGGGCTTGTAGAGATATGGAATTTAGCCGCAATGTTAGTGAAAAATTGAACTGTGTAGTTCCCATCACTGAAACGTCTCATCTGTTGCTTTGTGCTGCCAAAGTTTGGATAAATTAAAATTAGAAGCACTGTCTCATCGCTTACGCAATCCCAAACTCATTGGCAAGTGGCAGGTTTTTACTTGTCAGATCAAGAAAAAAAAATAAAGAAGCTATTCAACACAACTTTAGCAGTTCAGGCCTTTTCTATTAGGTCCTTTACAATGTGTGAAGATTAAGAAGGAGCCTATAAAAATATAAACAAACAAGACTTTTTTGGCCCTTTGGGTCAACAAGAAAGTAAAAATTCTGACAGCGGTGAGTTGATACACAAGAAAATCTCGAAGAATTTAGGTTGCTGTGAATTTTTTTCTTCATGTTTTTATAATGATCATTATCTGTCTAAAGCTTTGTGAACACACACTGTATGTACTGCCAAAGCAAATACAAATTACTCAGATTGGAATTAAAAAAAATATGGGAAATATTTTTTCAATTTCATTGAGAAACTCAAACAAGCACTAGTGCGTAGGTTTGACTTTGAATGACTGAATGAATCTTTTGAAAAAATATTTTGAAATAAGTATATTACAGCTGTTAATTAGTAGAATACATGCTACAAGCTCGTCAACTAGAACTACAGTAAGTAAAATACAAGTTTCTACTTTATTGTTATTCTACGTACTACAGACAGAGTGAGTGAGGAGTGGTGGCTGGGCATGCAGAAAGGAACTAAGAGTACAGATTGCTGTGCAAAATGACGATGAGTCGTGAAGTTTTAAATAAGTATTTATTTTCAAGTAGGGCGTTTGGGGGGGGGGGCATGCATTTTTGTTAATGAAAATGAAATGTATCCATGTAAAATGAACACAATTCTCTCAAAATCTCAAAACTGTTATTGTCATATAAACTCAAAGCACAAAAAGCTCGAAAGAGCTAGTTAGTATTTAGAAAGGAGCTATTGTTGAAGTTGGATAGACTTTGTGCATTGGTAGTTTTACATGATTACACAATACTTTCACTAGTCGGTGTCTGATATGAATGCATTTCAATATACACCTACGAGGTGAGGGTATCTCGCTAAGCTGTGATGATACAGAAATAAAAGGAAATCCACTGGAGTGTTTATTGGTAAAGAGAGTGTCGCAAGACTCGGGCCTGGCCGCGGAGACAGTGGGATCCACTCTAAGGTATGATATATATAATATAATATGTAAACACTTAGTTATTGCAACTTCACGTGAGACTTGTTCTTACTTGCAAGCATGTACTCTTCATCGCCTGGAGTTGTGACACAAATGTGTTCAGAAGAAGGGAGGGGACAGACAGAAAGACACACAACAAGTAGTCATTATAACATGTTAACATAACACCGACACGAGGTCAACACATGGTGAGACACAGCTAGGGGCGTGTCCCTCGTTAGCGACATCTCGCAGCCAACGAGATCAGCGTGCTCAAATGCTCAGAGTGAGACAAAGAACAATTAGACAACTCACAGAAATGACCTACTGACAACACAGATAACGGAGTGACGTCATATCCTAGGTGACAGACTATGCAAGGAGCAGTTGTTATGTTGGCAGGGAGTGATTTGGATGTTAAATTGTTGTACGTGAATGTAACACACAACAAATCACAATGTATTAACACTCTGACAACAAGATATGTTGTCAGATCATTAAACTGACTGTCATTTTTTTATGGGGAAAATATGTAAGATACACAACAAACTATCAACATTTTGACAACTGATAACTTGATATTGTGTTGTCAAAGTATTACAGATTATGTAGCTTCGCTGTAGTATTTACGTGTGAGAGACACACAATTAAGACACTTTGCCATCAAGATATACTGATGTCAAAAGGTGTATTTTCCAGTCTGCCATGATCTCGCTGTGTATGTTTTTTGTGTCTGACACACACTCTCAGATACATTAAAAGGATAACAAGCTCAATGATATATACATCTGCCAAAAATATACATATATTTCATTCAGCTTGTTATCCTTGTAATGTATGAGTGTGTGTGAGACACAACAAACATTAATCTAGTAAGAACATGCGACAACAAGATATATTGTCAAAGTGTACATCAGTCAATTTGTTATTGTCATGTTGTTTGTGTTATGAGAGCGTATCGAGACACAATTGACAAACAATCAACGATAATCTGACAAAAGTTTTTGTCAATCAGTATATCTGTCAGTTGGTTATTGTCACTATATGTGTGAATGTGTAACAACGAATGACAAATAATCAACTCTTTTGACAACAAGGTATGTTGGTTTTAAGGCTTGTTGTAGTTGTAGTTTATATGAAATGTACAACAAATGACAACCAATCAACGCTCTGACAACAATCCACTGCTCTTACCTTCACTTTACTCTTATGTACACATAAACATTTACACACTCGTAACATTTCAAAAATAATGAAAACAATCACAAATATCACTTTACTAAGTATTTGTGAGATTAAGATATTCTCCCATCAAAGTAGATAACAATATACAACACAGATGTTGGAGCACTATCTGGGGATTTCAGCTAAACATCGATTTATCTAGATTAATATATAATGACATAATATAACCAATGTACTAGAAATTATCGGAAAACTGCACAGGTTTTCAGTCGCTGGCAGAGCGAGCTCGTTAGCCCTGGCGACAAGGATATCACACGGGAGTGTGTCTAGCTCTTCGGCCAATATTCCGATAAAGTTAAAATTGTACAAGTTATTCTATGAGGTGTGATACATACTTGCCCTCCCAACCATCTGCACAGCTCGCACACCTTTCCTGAATGTTGCCACTGAACCAACAAACAGAGATCAAACTTAGTAAAGCGGAGGACACAAGTGGAGACAGGGTACAGGCAGGGGCACAGGTACAGGGGCGACAGGGGATGGACTACTGGACTGTTCTCATTGTGTGGACTCGTCAGTGTCTGATCGTTTGTAATCAGTGCTTGCATCGCCCTGGGTTCTAACCACTAAAACCTTCAATATGGAAGCTCAATACTTGATGATCGATTATTCTTCAAAGCTTCAACGACATGCATGACTAATGATTTTAAATTGGAATTATGGTCGTTCGACATCTTATATTGAATTTAAAACAGATTTTATGCAATGCGATGTAGAGAAGGTTAGATTCCTCAAAGCTTGTCAGTTCCTGCTTCTTTGGCATAGAGACAGAAAGAGACATGCCCCATATCAGATACGATTCCAACAAAACATTGATAAACCCGACCTTCTCTAAATTACAGTAAGAAAAATCCTGTTTTTACTCAATAAAAAATGCATAACTCCCGTATCCACAAACAAACTTATAAGGACCAACAGTGCTATGCAACAATTCCTAAGCATCTGATTGGTTGTTTTTAATGCAAGCACCAATCAGAGACTTACAATTCAAGCATAGTATTTAGAGGTCTTGTAGGATTGTTTATGAATACCAGTATTAGTCTACGACAAAAGATGAACCATTTTGTTAATCGCCTACTGTTCTTCTTGAAAATTTTTCAAAAGTATTATCATCGTTAACAGCTAACTTAGGCTTCGCTTAAAGTAATTAACCAAAGAAGCTTATTGTGGAAAAGATGGGTGATTGATTTATTGATTCTGCTTATTGGCACATTGATAGTTGAACTACGAAGCTGGCTCAAAGCAGTTGTGATTTACAATGTTACTTCTTTTGTATACTCAATCCAAAAAATTATACATTATAAAAAGCTTTAAGATGCTTCCAAGTAACAGATTCATTTAAGTATTCCTACTTTTTGGCATAGCTCTATTAACAGTGAAGAATTTTTTTTTTTTTTTTTTAAGAAAATCCTGTGCGGGAGACTCCCTAGATTCTGAAGACTCTAGGGGTCTATGACACTTGTTGTAGTGCCGCAGAGGTGTTTGAAATGGGAGTCTCCAAATTTAAAACTCTTTATGGATTATAAAAAGCTTTTATCAATTTAATGAATTATGAGGTAAAAGCTCAAGTATTGAATTAACATTTTTTGTAAAAAAATGGTTAGTTATAATGACTGTAGGTAAGTATTTATTAATGGGAGTATGGCATCACTTAAATAGTTTATAACAAAGAAACTGCAGTTGGAATTATGTTTATTAGAAAGATTTCTTTATTATTATTAGGAGTATTATATCCCCAACACATTTTTGTAACTTGAAAAAAAAAGAACACGGGATAAGAGGTTTTTATTATAATTTTAATACAATTGTAAAAGTATTTTTATTTTAATGCTTTACCCAAATAGCAACTGAAAGGGAAAGAGTACTTAATTGTAATATAGCACATCGACCAACAATGATTCTCAAATGATTAAGTAGCATACTGCGGACGACTGTGAAACACCATTGTACAGCTAAAGTGCCGAGAGGAACATATTATGTTCTGTTAGTTGTGCAATGTTATGTGTGAGTGGAGGTTACCGCTGTTAGTGGATGAGGGATGTTTGTGTTTCACAGATCGCTGCCCGCTGGGTTAGTTAGCGCTTAGCGTTACGGGGTGAGTTGCTGCTTACACAGATGTAGAGACCAACGGCAAACGTTTACTGGGACTACGGGTAACGGGGCATGGCCATGACAGATGGAGATGAGGTTATGTGATAATTACGCACAGAGAGGTGATAGCATGTAGTTGACAGTTAGTATTGGTAAAACACTTGTTCATATTTGGGTTTCGTACCCTCCATACAACCTCGGTAAGTGTTCAGACCCTGTTTCACCATTCCTGTCTGCATCATGATCATACCGACATCTGCAAAAAGCCAGAATTCCAACAAAAAACACAGGAACTCATTACATCTGCAGGAACTCCTGGATCCTGGACGGATATCGGAGACCAAGAACGCTGCGGGGCCTCAAGCAATGGTGGCAAGAGGAGGGGAAAGCGCCCCCCAAGCTTCTGAGTGAGTTAGGAGGACTGTCGTATGGTCCTGTTATGAAGCAAACACAAAGTCTCTGTTGGGAGAGGCGGCACCCAGGGCAAGGCGACACCGGGTGTGCTAGTGAGTGTGAAGGGGAGGGGGGAGGGGGGGGACTGGGACCAGATCAGGGAACACCTTGAACATGAAACATACAGACAGATTATCATGGAGTCTGTGGACCGCGACGCGCCCGCTACGCAACCCGCTCTGGGAACTCCTCGCCTGCTCGGCCCCGTGATTTTACTGTTAAGCCCTACGCGGATGTTAGCTCTCAGGGGAACGCTATCTTACAACACTTGTCAGTGGAATGTACAGTAGATTTTAATAATTTAATCAAAGAAACAAAAAGTAACAAACACATTCTATCAAGGAAACAATATATTCATGCAGTTTGGAGGAAAAAATATTGTGCGATAAGGGCCTCGTGTAAAATCAAAATTGTCTCAAGTCATTCCCGACAATCTGAAGTACTGTTGGCAGCTCAGTCTGTGCGGACATGCCCGAGGACTAATCGAGCACAGACCCCAGACTCACGGATGCCAAGTTGTGCTCAAGGTTGTCTTGTACCAAATGTAAGTCAAAAGGTGAGTCGGCATTCGCGAATGACAAATACAAGAAAGAGAAAGAAGAAAAGAAAAATAGAGACGGGCACATAGGCTCAGGCGAGTGGGATGGTCAGAAATGAATAAAATATTGCACAGTACATGGCTACAGAAAACTATGTCGTTAATAGAAAGGCAGTGGGGCTGCTGCGAGGAGCATTACCTAGATCACTCGTGATCTTCCGTTGCTGGGCAGCCACTAAATATCCCCAACACAACAAATACCATCAATACACCAGGATTACAATATAGTAGATCTGCATATAGAGAACAACACTAGGCTAGGCATCTCACTTGTGAGCGTCATACACAGCTCTTCATATTTACAGAGTAGAACAACAGTTACCTTACTTACTCACAGAGGAAACAACTTGCTTAGAGAGACTAAACAAGGATAAGCCGGTAGCATAAGCACTCACAAACATCCACATCCATCCAAGTTACGCTTAAATTAAGATTCCTTTTTTCAGATTTACGCTAAACTTGGATGAAATTTTATGTTTACAAATGTTTAAATTATCGGTCTTTTTTGGAATAAATATAAAAGAATGCTTAGAAATGAATTAACAATATTAAAGATACAAGTAATATTTATGTATTTTGATGTACTTGAATATTCATGTGTAAGAGATAATATAAGAGAGGGTGTAAAAGAGGAATGTGTGAACTTACAGTTTTTGCATTTGCATTTCTTAATTAAGGTTTCATCCTTTATGTCGTCGTGACACGCCTTGCAGTAGAACCAGGCTCTGGAATCACAAGCATTTGTATGTTAATTAAAAATTATGACAAAACAAGTTTTCTTTCCAGTGGCGAGTTTTTTTTATTGTGTTTAGCGCTTTCTTTGTATGCAACACCATTGCCAAGAGAAGAGTAAATCTTTATAATAAAAATGAAATGACATTCGTTGGTATGTGCATCACTCAAGAACAACTGAAGCGATTTGGCTGTTTTCCCCCCTAAAATGAAAATGTGAGTTGACATAGACTATATTGTATCGTTACCTGGCCGGGTTGCTAGGGCAAAGGCAAACAAATGTTTTTCTAGTGGTTGCTAAGGACGGCATTTCCATACAACACTGATGTTTGTTCGCTGAGAAAAAAAATTCTACTTCAAAAATGTTCGGACCTCATTATCACGGAAGATTTTTAAATTCAAGAGTAGCTAAACGTTGTCTTTGTATGGGAATTTGGCATGAAACCTTGACTACTGGAAACTGAGAGACCTCCTAAAAAGTGGAAAGACGGCTGGACCATGATCCATGAGCTGATATAAAGTTTTTTTTTGTAAATTGCAGGTCAAACGATCTAAATCAAGAAAAAAAGTAGAAGACGCTCTACTTAAATGGTTATTTATATTTCGCTTATAATATTCCTTTATACTATTGTCCAGTAAGAGTGTAGGATTTGAAGTGAAAGATCAGACAGCGTTGGCAGGGTTGGATCACAGAGGGTGAGACTCATCTTGGGTTGTCATGCTTGAAGTTGCTTGTTGCCAGTCAATATCAAAATGTTGGACGGCTATAAGCTTACCGTTTGACCTCATCAGCTGATTGTGCGATGAAGAATCCTTGTGTGTTTGCCTGTATCTTGGCTCCGCGAGGGTTGATGGAAATCTTGCTGTCGTTTCCTTCTTCTCCACCTTTTATTTCAATCGCCAACAGGAGGAGCTTAAGCTTGGTGAAGCAGAGCCTGTCAATCATAGCCAAAGTTTAACAAAACCGTAAACGATTAACAAATAATCAAGTGTTAGGTAATTTAAATAATATTTAATTCTAGCTAATCAATACTGAATGTATTTAACAGAGTTTATTAGATTTGCAAATTAAGTCTGCATAAGCTTTGTCTCATTTTTACTATTGATTTAAAATGCAAGAAGAATTTAATGCTCCTAGATTTTACTGCTTTATTCTACTGTTTGAATGAAAGTATTATTTGTACTAAAAAATGGTAGCGTTGTATGTACAATCTACGGAATATTATAGGCTTGTATTGTAAACAATTCTAAGCGTCAACTTAACACTTCAATTCAAATGAAGCACATTTTTTAGATTAAAGTGTTAGTTTGATGTAAAGAAATGTTTTCGATACTGACCCATACTTAATGTGTGTAGTTGGAAAAATAAAAATTCTATACTGAATTCTAATCGCCATCAATTTCTAACAGAGTAACTCAAGAATCACTTTTAGATAAACTATTACAAACTTACTCAAGATTAACTGTGAATATCAAGGAGAAATAAAAATATTAATGATTACTCTGTCACTAAATGTCAGTCTTATAAAGATTCATCAGTGCCAAATTAACACATGCTTTTTTCTTCTTAGAATGATTTATATGGTGGGCACTGTTTATGTATGAATCCCATCCCAAGGAAATTCTACGAGTTTGAGCATCGCTATCGAAAGCATCAATTTTCAAGCAAGAGACAGCTGCTGTTCGGCTAAAAAGACCTTAGGTGACCAGACACAAGGCAATTGAATTTTTCAACTCACCAAAGAGCATATGTATTTGAAAAATACTTTTTTTTTTGTTCCACTGCGAATCAAACTCACAGTCCCCTGATTATGAGTCTGAAGCATTAAACACTAGACTAAGGAACGGTGAAAAGTTCACATAAATAACATTTATTGAAATTTGTGTGTTGACACTTTTGTTTGTAGGTACTTATATACATAATACTGACACAAGTATATTTGATACAATTTTATTTCTTATTGAAATTCACAGTAAATCTTAAATACTTAATAGAGAGTTTAATCTTTGACTGACTCTGAATAACACTCTAAGTATACGATCCTACATGGTTGCTATCTATGTAAAAAATCTCAATGATAAGCTTGATCCATGCCTGAATAAATTCAATAAAAGATACAATGCTATAAAGCCTGGTTGGTAAATAAATTTGCACTCAATTGTACTATTGTATTACATGGATCTTAGCCAATAAATTACACTGAAAAAAAACTTACTTGTTCATACTGTACGTATATAAAAGCTCTTAAAATAATATAGGTACATTATGGGTTAGTATTCAAGACATTCTTAAACGTCAAACTAGCACATAAATTCAAATGAGGCACATTTAAAACATGTTTTAAGTTAAACTAGCCCATAAGTTCAAATGAATGACATCTTCATCATGTTTTGATTCGATTTGTTGGTTTGACGATTTACACGATTAAAATGTTTTTTTTTAATTTATGGGCAAGTTTTACATAAACATGTTTCACACATTTTTTCATGTTTTTTATTTGAGAATTCATGTGGCAGTTTGATGCTCAAGAACGTTTTGAATACAAGCTGTGTGTGAAGCGGGTGTTCTTATTTACTAATTGGATAATGAGTTTTGGTGCAAGGTGCTGGTGGGACAGAAATACAGATGAGTGCCATTCAAGTGCCAAATAACAAGACAACGGAAAGTTTCACAGGTGTACAGAAGTGGTAGCAGTGCAGATCTGGGATAGGTCGCTTGTCCCATAACTCACAAACACAAACAACACTAAAACCTCGTCCACAGTGAAAACAAAGGTACAGGTACAGTAACAGACACATGAAAACATGTTTATCATCATGGAAACACAACTTTGGAAAAATAGAAGTCTTTTAAAGAAGCTTCAAAGAAATTTTCTTTTGAAATAACCTTAAACTTTAATTGGTTGTAGATTGATGAAGTATACCTTCTGTAAAAATGGTGCATTTTATTTATTACCCCCCTGTTTCTGTTTTTATGGTTACAAATGTAGAAATTATGTCGGTACAATTGCCTTTCAGTTTTCTTGTGAAAATTCATAGAGTTTCCAGAGCAAAACTCTCAGTTATGAATTTTCAGGATTGCACTAGTTATTTCCATAAATAAATACACAAAGCATGATGTCCTTAAGTCTGTTGCCTCTTAATGTTAACATTTTTTGTATTATTGGGCTTTTTCCTACTGCAAGATTTATCATTATTTAATATTTGACATTTTGTACCCACTGTACTAAATGCATACCTTGTTAGATCTTCACTGTGGACAAGTTTGAAGCCTAAAAAGCTAAGGACTTACAAACACAGTCATACGACAAGCAGGACACAATGTCTCACTAATACCACACGAATGCAGACATCCGTTTATTTGCAAAATAAATAATTTCTCATTTTCTTTCATTCTTTCAATTTCTTAACCGAAGGTTAAGATGTTGTCCAGTGCATCGTTAATGTAAATGAACGGCATGGCGACCAATTAAATGTCAAACTATATTTAAAAACCAAACTACTCTTGAAGGAAAAACTATTTTTAAAGGTCAAACTATTTTAAAGATGAAACTATTTTTCAAAGTTGAACTATTTTTATTATAATGTTAAATTACAATATTAGTGAATACTGATATTGTAATTTACCTACTGACATAGTTATTTACTGATATTGTAATGTAATTCAATATGCATAACACCAAACTATTTTTAATAACGTTAAGTTGCTGATTTAGTCTGCTACTTCTTAATGCTTAGATTTCCACAAAAACATAGGTAGCTATGGAATCAATTAATTTTCACAGATAAGGTAGCCAGCCTCGTGCCAATCTTTTTCATAGAAATAGATGAATTTTAGGTTCTCTTGTGATGAATGATTGAACCTTGAGTTAGAAAAACAACTTTAAATTTTCCGGTTGTGCTTGAAACTTCGACTCTTTCTAAACGAGTTGAGCTGTCAAAAATATTGATACAAAACAAACAAACTTGGTTTCGAAATCCATGATTTTTAGCAAGTTAAAAATTTATACGGTGTGATTAAATAGGTCCAAATAAGACGATAAGTTTTAAATTTTTTGGTTATTTATTGTGTTATACCTAGTTGCTTGAACAGAAAAAAGTGAATTGTGTTTTCTGACTACCATTCATAAAAAAAAAATGTAACACTTTTCTCAATGCCACCTCTGTTTAAAGGAAAGTCAGTAAAAATTGCAGTCTATATTCATTTGGAGCCTGCTTATTTAATGAATGTACACCTGCAGCATACATATAAGAAAACTGCCTTTGTACACGCATGGAGAGCAGACTTCAAATGTTGATGTATATGTCTGCAACTTAGATTATAGTGAGTCAATCAGTTTCACGATGAGGTGCTACATTTGCGTTTGGTTGCTAGTTCTATAAAGGCTCAACGACATGCCGTAAATTTGGGGAAAAAATAATTTGCATGTGTAAATAAAATGACAACATTACTTCGCAACAACAAAAACCCACTTTCTGATATTCATAATAATTTGTTGCTGCTTCTAAAAGAAATGTATATCATATTAAAAGGCATCTACAAAACAAAACATCTTCATCTGCAATGAGAACATATCTGCGTAAGACATTTTCAGAGCCGTATTTATCTACATTACCTAAGATACCCATTGCAGATATGAGAATGCTCATTAACACTGTTGAAGATGCCTATCTCAAACATGGATGAAACTTCTGGAAACAAAAACTAGTATGGCTGCGGATAGGAATACAGATTTACACAGCCAATAGTTGACATGGGAGAGTTTCTTTCTGGGATCCGTTATCGTGGTCAATCAGAGCTGGAGCTTCCGGACGTTTCGCCCATGCATGTGATGGGCTTCTTCAGCATGATGTTGATGAAGTTTAACATCGCTGACATGGGCGAAACATTCAGAAGCTCCAGCCCCAATAGACAACGGCAAGACAAGTCAATTACCGAACGTTTTTTAGTTAAAACAAATAAAGATGGGAAAGGTATGGAGTTGTCGTTGAGCCTTGAGTATGGAGTTTATTAGTTTGTTTGGTTAATGGCAGATGGGGCAGCTTACTCGCTAGCCTGGGGGAAGGTCATGCCGGTGAAAGAGGGAGACAGAGTCTCGGTGTACATCTCGCACCCAGTTCCCTGTAGGTAATCATTCTGCCATGCCTGCGTGTCAGGTGACTGCAAAAACACAACCAAAACGTTCATCTGTCTACTCCTAGCAAACCAAAACCCTCACTTGTTAGCTGGCATAGCCAGTAAACTGGCTACGAGTCACCAGAACCACTTAACAGTCACCAAAAAACAGAAAATCAAGACTATAAACTAGCAAACAGTCACTAAAAACCAATAAATAGTGACTGAACAAGTAGATGTTACAAAAATCCAGTCAATGGTCATTAGAAAACTGTTTAGTGCACAGTCACCAGAAACAAGTAAACAACGACTATAACCCAGTAAAAAGTCACTGAAAACCAGTTAACCAGGACCAGAAATCAGTTAAAAGTGACCGTTATCCAGTTACTAGAAACAAGCAAATATTCAGCATTCACCAGAAACAGTATGTACAGTTACTGGACTACTGAATACTCACCAGAAACCAGTAAACCGTTATCTAAACTAGTTAATAGTGACTGATACAAGAGAACAGCACCTAACTGAAAACCGGTAATCAGTGACTGAGAGATGTTAAGTCACCAGAAACCAGTAAATAGGTGATTGAGACAAGTTAATGTGTGACTAGAATCCAATAAATAGTGACCAGCAGCCAGTAACCAGAACCCAGTAACTAGTGACTTGAAACCATTGACCACACACTTCAGCTTTGTAAGTATTCTGGAACAACCACCAATCCGAGCCTGAAAATCATAAACACCCATGCCAAAGAGACACCTAGATACAGAAAAGACAGAAGGAGAGAGGTTGGAAAACGGAAAAGTGAATACCTCAAGCGAGGAGTACCAGATTATCCCTTCAGTTACAATAAACATCTGACATCACTAGAAACAACACACGTAAGCTTCATACAACGCAAGAACTATTCATGTTCCGGAGTATTAAGCTAACACAGAAATTCAAATAAAGATTTTTTTGTAAAAAATGTTTTGAATTCATGTGTCAGTTTGACGATTCCAAATAATAGTAATACCAACTAAAATTACATTAGTACATAAAAAGTACAAAATGCATGTTTTTTACATTATAATTATTTTGTGTCTACTTTATTATTTCTTTGAATATTTAACATTAAAGGCTTCATCAAACAGGAAGCATTTTTGACACGCGTCAGGGTGTGCTTTTGAACACATTCAATTAATTTTCCAGCAGTCATTTCTACTTTCACATAAAATAATGCCGGGCATCAAAGACAATTTGGTAATCAAATATAATGCGACGTCCGGACGCAGCTACAGAGCGTTGCGAGCTGGTAGTACATTTGCTCTGTTTGACAGGTGTAGACGTCATGATCTGTAGAACACAGGATAGCGCTATTGCGTGGCGCTAGACTGGGATGCTTTAGCGCCTTAATGCATGCTAAAAACGCTTCTCATTTAACAAAGCCTTAAAATAATATCATTAACACAGAATAATTATAAATTTCTGAAAAAGTGTTAAATTATATTTCATGTCATGTAATATTTTGTAAGAATCTTAGGTGTTTTGTTTTACTTTGATGTCAACAAAAGCTTGGAAATTTGTACACTGTAAGCAGAGTAGTTAGAATATCATTGAGTATGCATTTTAGACAAATTTTAGGTCATTGATTTGTTGGTTTTTTCTGGTACTTATGCGTACATGATGTTTGATGATTGTTAAAACAACGATCTAGGTAATATTTAACTTTAACAAGATTGCTCCAATAAAAAAATGTAAAATGATACACTGTGCATATAACTATTAAAAGTTATTTTAGATTCAGAATGGTTTATATCCATAATTTTTTTCAGAAAAATGATAATTTTAAAACAAGTTTAATTTGTTTTTGTGTCCTGGCTCTCTGACGATGTTATTTTGTCCATGTCAAATGTGCGGACTTCATTCCCCCAATTGGGTAATTTGTAATGGACTCAAATTATACAAAAAAACAAATTCTAGGCAGGCAAACGTCACGCTTCCATGTGACTAACGCTTTCAGTAACAAGTTACAAAGTATTTGTGTTCCTTTTTCTTAGCAGCCCGGACAACTGACGTCGCAATCTTGCTGTCCATGGAATTTGTGCTGTGTCTATGGTGGTAGAATTTATTAAACTTTACTCTAATTTGGTATTATTGCATAGAAATCATAGATTATATAGCATACTCGTTTGTTATTCTAACCTCTTTGTAGATGACATTTGGCAGATGAAACACCAACAGGTGTGAAGTTGTAAGCAAGTCATGATTGAGACTGAGTGAAGCATTTTGCACGGAAAGTTGATATTGCAACGGAAGAGTTGATGTGAATATTTTCATATCTTCTTTTGTAAATGTATATTTGTAACATAAATTTGACAACATCAAGGAATATACATTGAGAGCACTTGACAGTAAAGAAAAGCTTGTAAAGGCATGAACAAGACGGGATGGTCGTCATATGACGGGATGGTCGTCATATGACAGGATTGCCATTATGACGGGGTGTGTCATCATGACGGTATATCAGGATTCACAATAATAACATGACTGTTTATTCCAATCGGTATTCGGTACCGCCCATTCTGTAAAATATGGTACTTTCACCAAGAATACCCCTGTTTTGAGAAAAGTTGCATTGCTTATTATTTTTATTTGACATTCAAAAGCAGCATGTCACTTTTATCTTTTTGTTCACATTCTTTTCCATATTTTTTTTGAGGTTAGTAGGTATTCTATTCTAATAAGTAAAAAATGTTAGCACAATATGTAGCTGTTATTTGAAAACGTTTCTACAGCCATATTTGGAATTGTAAATAGGTAGTCTATCGTAAAAACAGTCAGGTTTTTGTTGGTAAGCAAACTTGACATTCAATCAATATGGTCAAAAGTGACAAGTTGAGAGACAAACTGGTACTTACAAAAATTTAAAAGAAGACAGAAAATATATGTTTGTTTTTATTTTAACTTTACTTTACCCATTTGTTCAAAAATAACAATTTTCAGCTGAAAATAGAAAAGGACATTTGAGGTTAAGTTTCCTTGCAATTACTATACAAGCAAAGTTACAACTGTTATGGGTGTATTTATAAAAGAAAATCGGAACCTTCATAATGCTCACTATTTTTTTTTTAAAGAAAAGTTGTGAGTTTGGTTCCTTCACTAATAGGTTGATATGAGGCTGATCACCCATAGGTACTGTCAAAAAATGGTTCACTTTGCTAATGCCACCCCTTTTTCAGATTTAGTATGAGTTTTATCTCTCAAATATTTGTTTAATGTGTTGGTTGAAGAAATAATACATTTTTAGGTTATGTCTGTTTTGACACATTGATTGATTGTCATTTTTGCTGGACTTTTGTTTTGGATGAACGCACATCAAGTATAACGCTTGGCAGTTTTCGCCTGCCCCGCATAACTATCAAGGGCATTACGCAGTACGCATTCACGTTGGTGCATTGCCAACTTACTCGGTGGCCCTGGCAAACGGCATGCCGATAAACGTTGGGCTTAACGTTTCCGTGTACATCTCCATTCCGGTGCCTCGGAGATAGTCATTGGTCCACACCTGCATGTCTGGAGACTGGAAAACACATCAACACAGCACTACCAACTGACCTTTCCACTGACTGACTGTCGACACAAGTGACAAGAGGTGTCTATACTCCATAGAAGCAAATCTAAGCTTTACAAACAATGTCTTTCAAGAGAATGACTCAATTTTCAGGTAATAATTGCATTTTAATTTTGTTTAGCTTCTATGGAGTATATGCCCCCGATACATTTAACAATAACAATTCTCAGATTAAATGACAACATAATTTATTCTCACAAAATTGCTTTAAAATTTAGAATTTTCCTTTCAAAGTAGGTAGTAAGAAATTTCATGAGACATGTGGTATTGTTTCCAGTACCACATCTCGAATCTACCCAGCTTTTTAAAGTAAAGAAGAAGAAGCTTTAAGTAAATGTTGTACGAAATCATGTTGTCATTCGCACTTGATTTTTATTGAGACACTCTTGATCATTACTGGAAAAGGCAGATAAGTTTAAATAGAGCAAATATTATAAACACTCCTCAGCGTAAAACTAATACAAAAGTGTAGAAAAAAACATTTTTTTTATTTTATAACATAGTTTAACGCTTAGGAATTTTTATAATGTCAACCAATACCCTGATTAGTATTCCTCGACAAGCAAAACATCCATGGTTCAAAACACCGACAATAGGACAAAAACTCTATTATTTTAAACCCAATACCTCAACCGCGTGTTAAAATACAAAGGTAAAGATCAAATACTTAAAATAATTTTAAATTAAAAAAATTAATACAGTGATTCAAAATGACGAAGAATGTCCCAACTACATGTAAGAAGTAAACAATTTAATTGTGTAAACTTCTGGCTTAAATTACTTTTAAATTTTTAACAAATTCAATTAAATATATTTGAATGATATTCATTATTTTAACTACTAGATCTTTCTTAATAAGCGACTCTCCATTTTCTGTTAAAATTTGATAGAAAAATGTAAAAGTAGTAGTAAGCCTGATGAGTGAACTTAAATTTATATGTGATGACAAATATAATAGTAGAGTATTATAATTATAAGCTTTTTTGACTGCGCTCATTCCTGATCCAATAAATAAATTGAGTTTTAGTTTTTGGTTCATAATTATTATTTTTCTAATCATTTTCTTACAATCTGATAGTCTGATGATCCTTGGTACAGAGTGGGTTCTCACTTGTTGGAGTGTGAGCACTCAAAGATAAAACAGCATTTGAGAGGCACTCACAGCACAGCATCCCAAACGATTGCAAGAAAATGAAAGCAAAAATAATCTGCCACAGTTCGGCAGAATTAAATGTATATTTATCGCAAACATCTAAGCTGATCCATCTTTTCATTTTTCGTGTTTAATACAGAAGGTTTTTTTTGCTTATTTTTAGATGAAATTATTCCTAAATTAAGAATATTTTACTAATTAGGCATTGCCTGCAATGTATTTCTTTTTTTCAATAAATTTATTGATTTTTTTTTCAATTGATAGCTATCAATTGAAAAAATAATGTCAAAACTGGGCTCTGTAAAAAAATGCAAAGTGGCAAATGACTTCTCTGGATGTATAATAATCTCGACTTCTAGGAAAATATTGAATCAGGTAATGGTATGTGTGAGCCAGACTTCTAAACAGTTAAAAATATGCTTTACTAAGAAGTTTGGACGTTAAATCTGTAAAAATATATATTATTATTTTAATATACATACTTTAAATAATTATATGAACCATTACATAAATGAATGAAGTGAAAACGGATTATATTATTTCGATTTTAGTTGATTTGGAGCTTTAAACATTCACGACAAAACAAAATGTATAAATAATATAAGATAAGTCTTTTTCAATACTCGTACTTGTAGATGAGAAATTACTGTGTTTAGTATTGTATTGGGTTGATTTGGGTAGAATGCCGACTAAGCAAGACCCAGTTACCGATAAGCAGAGTGAAACTTGAAAAGAAAATGAACATTTACCTCATAGCATTTCTAAATCTTTTAAACCACAAGATTTTGTTTCTTGACTTATACTTTTGTCTATGTCACCCCTATTTCAGAGAAAAACGTCAAGAGTTTGCAGGGCTTTTGTACATTTCAGATTTCAATTTTAATTTTATATATACACATGCAGCACGTGTAATCGCTCACTTAAACATGTCTGCTCGCATCTTGAAAATTAATATATCTTTGCAACTTTGATTATTGATTGTAGGCTACAACTAGCTAACTCTACCAGACTCTATCGGTGCTATTCTTACTTGACATTTTTCGCCGTCGGCTTATCGACTATTTAGTCTGGGTACAAAGCCGGACTAGACCAAATTTGAAATATTGATTCCCGTTCATGGTATAACCTAGGAACAGTTGAGCCTGCGACTAATTTTGGATGGCTGAAATTACGTCCGTTCAATGTCGTATTTAAAAAAAAAAACTGTTCTAGGGATGTCACTTTATAAATATTATTTCCAAAATAGGGAATTTTCAGTCGTAAATAAATAACTATTAATACAATAACGAACAAAAAGATGACAAATAAAATTAAATAATCAATTTAAAAATATGTTATGCAATTTATAGCTAAAATAATATTAAAAACAACTGATTAGCCAAATGAATCCGTATATTTTTTGTGGGTCGGGGAAAATTTAAACTATATAGAGATATCGCGTTAGTGATAGCCACACCAATATGGCCGCGGGCACGTCTGACGTCATAAGCGATGGCAGGCCACGCAAACGTGTTGTTTGTGAAAAAATCTCAATGTCGGCCAAAATGCTTCTAAAAATTTATTTCAGAAAGAATAAGTGTCACAGATGTGTTCATAGAGTGTTGAATATCCTCTTCATGTATTTTGAACTATCTCTTTAACTTCAGTTTTTGAAAATGTAGTCATATTAAATTTTTTGCCATGAGCCGTGATTAAATCTTTCAAATGATTTCTTTTGCTTTTCAATTTTGTGTGTTTTGTGCGCCACAAAGCGATTGATTAACAAAAATGTGCTGAATTCTGTCAATTTGACCAAAATGACAAAAACAAATTGCAAAACAATATAGTAGTAAAGCAAATATATACAATTTAATGTTAAATACGACAGTTGTCAAAATCGATTGCCATTTAAATCGTCTCTAAGCCTGCTCTGAGCTGGATTTGTGTCAGCCTAAGTTGGCATACATTTGCAGGTTAGGTTTGGGCGGGCGTTGAGCTCGATACGGAAGCCTAACTCCTTCAAAAATGTTCAAGAATCAAAATTGTGCAAAACATGGGCTCAACGGACGACGAAAATGTCTAAGAATAGCACCGTATGAATCTATTAAGCCCCTTTGCAATGACACACTGTCATAAAAGCCGCTATATTCATTTTGTACTTCATTATCATCATGAAATACTTGTATGTTAAAAATTAGTTTGTGATTCATGTTTAATGCTCCATTGGCGAAAACTTGGTGTAAAACTGAAACATTAATAGAATTCCATACACCTGCCAGCAGCGCAAACACCGTCACCACAGCCCATTATAACTGTAAACGTTTACATACATTGCTGAAGCAAAGTCTCCTTAGAGTTCTCATCACTCGAGGGTGCGCCTCCTGTATGTGATTTACATTATAAAAAAACAGGTAAAATTTAAACTGGAGTTACCCAGGCGCGTGCATAGAGTATAGGCAAATACATTTTACAATAAATATTTTCTCCAATTCCTCTAAAATGACTCATTCGAAATTGAATGAACTGCTAACGATGGCTCCAATCGAACTTAAATTTTGAATTTTAAATCTCAATATAAAGCTTAAATGCGTTTTTTACCATATATTGCATACATATTTCCTTGACTTATAGGTTGGTATGAGGCTGACCACCCATACTGTAAAAAATGGTTCACTTTGCCAATGTCACCCCTGTTTCAGGGAATATCGGCAAGAGTTGCAGGGCTTATGTTCATTTGAGGTTTGGATTTTATTTGTAAGTACACAATCAGCATTTGTAAGCGCGAACTACACATGTTTGTTTGTGGGCATACATCTGAGAGCTTTGAATGAATATATCCTTGCAACTTAGATTATAGATAGATTATTATAGATATTAGGCGCATGTGCCTGTATGGGATGCACGCCCCTGGAGTTACCGTTGTTTTTAACATATTAATAGACTGCAATTCATTTTATTTTTAGCATACATTACACTTTTCGGATATTACATGTGCCGTTGTGGCAGAGCTTCTATTAGTCTTAACATTTTGTTGGCATTGTAGCCAACATCTTCAGGAGGCACGATTTCTGCATAATGATTGAGGATGAACTGATTCTCAAATATCACAATTTAAAATTTGATCAAGTACCCGCAAGCTTATGTTGTAATTTTGATTAGGATACAACAATCTTAATCTTTTTGTTTTTGATTTGAGTCAATCTCAATAGATGGCACTTTATTATTCACACATACTGGACTAATCGTAAGTTGTATATCTGTTTTTGAAGAAATTTTACTTTGTCAAGAAGAATGTAAGTTCTCCCACAGAAATTTGAGTAATGTACGAAAAGTGCAATTAATTTAAAAATTAAATCAATTGTAAATTGTTAGTTATAAAAAAAAAACACTGAATAAACATTCAAATGTTAACTTGTGAGAAAAAAAATCATACCTGATGATGACCTCCTAGGTCGAAAACGTTTGTAATTTGTTTTAAAGATTTTAATCCTTTTTAAATAAATTTTATTGTGAAAATAAACAGTGTTTTGATTTGAATTCATTCAAAAAATTATAAATTAAATAATTTTTGTGATTGAAGATTCAATTTTTTTTCTAAATCGTTTTGTAATTGATGTTTAACAGATCAGAACCTGCTGCTACAAATATTTTTCACAGGATTCTTTAATTGGAATGTTTTATTTTGATAGATTACTTACTGTAAGTAACTTAAAGGTACAATGATTAACGGTGTTTTCTGTTAAAAGCAAAAAATATTCTATTTGATCTTTTTTGTTGCCCTGGACTTTATTATATATATATTTTTATAATTTTACAGATGACTTCAAGATAAGGTGTTGTTAGGAAATTAACAGATCTGTACCCCAAGTACGAACTTGCACAAACTTTTACTAGGTGAGGTAGTCGTAAAGGATTCCAAATTTTGTTAACAAATTGATGAGGACGCTTGATTCTCTGCAAAGTTGTGAACAATATCTATGCTGTCAGTTTGTATTTGTGTGACAGTGCTCAGTCAGAGAAAAATGGAACCCCTAACCAGGGGTTCCCAAGGTGGAAGATATGAAAATGCTCCCCAGACTTGCCTGGAGGGTGGGGATGAAATAAAATAGTCCCTGCGTACCAAGAGGTAGTCAACAACCTGTCTGGCAAGCATGGTGATATTTTATCAATTCCCTCCAACTAAACATGGAAATGTTGAAAAATACTGAACACATCAGCCGATTGATAGGCACACAAAAGATTGGAGGAGGCGCTCATCAGGAGTGTCAACATTGACTCAGGTTTGCGTAGACAACACAAAAGAGTTAAAATTGCTTTCATGACTGATGACTTCTCCTTCTCAATCCTAAGATTGATCTGCAGCAATATTTATCAATCTCTTTTGCCATTCTTCCCTCCCTACCTGTGGCAATCCTTTTTTGATCATCATAGGAGGAACATCACATATCTGCGAATATGTCCTGTATGATATAATATAGTATAGGCAGAAGACCGCGCTTTCGCCATTGCAGGACCGTCCACTTGGAACCAGCTGCCCCCAGAAGTGCGCGCCCAGGAAGGGATTGAGAGTTTTAAGAAGGGAATGAAGACCCATTTCTTCACCGCCGCGTCAAGCCTGAAAGCGCCCTTGCAGTGACAATAGTCACAAAACGGCGCTCTACAAATCATCATCATCATTGACTAAGTGTAGAGTCAATAGACCATAGGAAAAATGACCTGGCAAATGTTTGTACTTGGGTAGTGTTTGGTTCTAGTGTTGGAGACTTACAGTTTTGAAACTTCTCATGGCAAACAGATTGGCCATCATGGTGGAGAAGCCAGGAGCCAGGCAGCTCTGAGCTATGAAGCCTAGCTTGAGCTCGGCCAGGCAGATCACGTCGTCGCCTTGCTTCCAGTCCCAGGAAGGAATGTTCAGCAAATAAGCCTGGAAACAACAAATATGCAAGTGAATACGGGATTATGCAAAATATAACTGACCTATAAATAGAAAAATAAATATTAGAATGATTGCTTTGTTGGTTCCTTGACTTATAGGTTGGTATGCAACTGACCACCCATGCTGTAAAAAATGGTTGACTTTGCCGATGTCACCCCTGTTTCAGGGAAGGACGGCAAGAGTTGTAGGGTGTATTTCAATTTGAGATTTGGGTTTTTATGTTGTAGGTTCACATGCGGCATGTGCAAGCGCGAGCAGTACGTGTCTGCTTGTGAGAATGCATATAATGTGAATCCCTAATGTAACATATCTTTGCAACTTAGATTAGATTAGATTGCTGTTTATGTGAGAATCACACCTCTGCGAGCTTGGTTGTTTGCCAATGCCAATTCTCAAACAAGACCCAGTTGTAGACTGGATGGATCTTTGGGGACAGATGTATGGTATAGGGCCTATACCATACATCAGCTGTCCCCTATACCTATACTAGAGGTACCTTTATGATTTTTTCCAGCCAGCAGAGAGCATTTGAAACTTGAATGATATTTTTTAGTGTATATTGTATATTGTTGTTATACCTTATTGTGGTACTGCATAAGCTGGATTATAACCCGTATATCATCAGAGTAGTTTTTTATTGAGATGACCCTCATGATATTAGCCGCGTCTTCAGCATCAGGATCTTGACAGTATTTGTTGGCCAAAACTAAACACGCATCTGCTTCATGGACCTGCAATCATATCCCACCAAATGCTTAATACAACATCATATGTGATTGTCAAAACATGTTCTAAGGTTAGGTTTAGAGTGGGTATCGCAAAAAAATCCTGCATCAAACTAACACATAAATTTTATGTTCTTCGTATGAATCTATGTGCAAGTTTGATGCTACTGATTTTTGGTAATACCTACTGGCACTAAAGTAAGAACTTTAAAGCTAAAAAAAATATTTATGATAAATTAAAAAAAAAAATTGATTCAAAATAATGAAAGAATTATTATTTATCTTTTCTTGTTCAATAAATTCAATTTAAATATAACTTATAATGAGACAAAAGCAATATATTTATTACAAGTTTTCTTTTAAGTCATTATAAGATTAAAAAATTAAGTTAATTAGTACCTAAATACATATTGTTATATTAGTTATTTCATTTAAGACTAGCATGCACACGTCTTTATGATTTCACAGTGCTAGTATTTTAATGCATTTACTATAATAATATATTACATAACATTACATACATTTAAGTATAAAGATTAGGAAAGGAAGAAATAAGTGAAGAGATTACCAATGCAAGTACGCCGAGTAAACAACATTTTTAAATACTCAAATATTGTATTAACATAAATGTGTATGGAAGAAACAACATCGCCTCTAGCGAGTGTGTTAGTCTTCATACCTTTTATTGTTGACGCGATGGTTGAGTTTTTATGCAATGTTTTACACTTGGAGTAAAGTAAGTACAATCTGGAATAACAAGGGCTCATGCAGTTAAACAACCTAAATGAAACGACCATGCTTTCTATAATCATTCTCAATTAAACACTTCTAGGGGAAATATTTGAGCCTACATAACTATAAAATTATCAACGCAGTACTCTCTCGTTGATGCCACAATCTGTTCCAACAACTTCATCATAAAACCATAAAGATATAAAATCATAATTTATGGGACCCACAACCATAATCTGTCCCAGATAAACTTTCAAAAATCACATGTCATGTTATTGTGTCAAGTAAATATGTTTCATAAAATTTCCATCTGGTTAAAGGCTCAGTAGGTAGAAAACTCTCATTCAATACCAGTACCCTTAGTACGAGTTGCAAAACTTGAGTAATGTAAAGTTTACGGCAATTATTAAAGAGTGATTTTCCCCAAAATCTGCCGTTTTTGTTTGTTTGAACTTGATTTTCTTCATCACTGTAACTCTTGCTAAGACCACAAAGTGTAAGAAACAAAAACGGCAGATTTTGGGAGAAATCCCTTTTTAATATTTTCTGTAAACCTTACTTTTCTCAAGTTTTGCAACTCGTACTGAGGGTACAGATAGCTAGGGTTTGACACCCACAGAGGGTGTCAAAAATGATTGCCGTTTTGGTGTTTATTTTCAAACCTGAAATCAAAATACTAGCCAGGTGTACGCAGCCATCACAAAAAATGAGAACCAATCCGCTTGGAAGCTGGAAAGCCCCCACTGAAACTGAAATGGTAGACGTAAGGTTGGCTCCCTTATCTGACAGGTTTGACTTGCCACAAGCAACCTTTGCAGGGACACTGTCGTAAGGAATTTCCCTCTATGTGCAGCTTTGTTGCGTTTTATTGAAGGTAAGTTTGACACATTAAATAAAACATAACAGAGAATATGCACGCAACGCAACTAAGCTACACATATAGTGTAATTTCTTGCCTGCGTTATCCCCGAAGGGGTCGCATGTAGCAATTCGACCTGTTTATTTTTACAGGTAAGGGGGCCGGCCTCACACCAACCACTTTCAGTTGAAGTGGGGGGTAACATAATAAAAAAATAGATGACATTTGAAAAACTTAGCAAAGTTAGCATGTATATAATAATATACCATTTATCTTACATACATCTACTCCTATAAAGTACTAGTTTGAATTTATTGTGGATTAACGAGAGAGTACTAAGTATTTTAATTGATATTTTCTTTTCAAAGTATGTAGGTACCTTACATTATTGCTATCCTTTGATATAATTGTTTCACAATAAGTGTCTGATTAAAACATGCATTGTTAGGTACCTAACTAGTAGTTTAATTTGAATTGTTTCTAGTGTAAATGTAGAAGCTAAGTGGCGTGTTGTAGGTGCATGTGATGGATCAGGATATTAAATGCAAAACTTACCACTGGTCTATATCTACTCTTGCTTGATGTCATTTTCTCTTAGTTGTACATTCAATAAATATACTCTTAATTTAACTATCCTCGGAAAAATACATTCAAGAATCTTTTTTCTTGTTGTTAATCTTAAAAAAACTATTTGAAAAAATGATAAGAAATCTGGTTAATTCCACACTTACTTTAATAGAAAAAATGTGCAAAAAATAAATCACTCTCTAGGGGTGCTGTTCGATTTTTCACACATTTTTATATATTTCCCAATGGTGGGTAATTTACGCAATGTTTTATACTCGGAGTACAGAATCTCAGTATAAAATTTTGAAATTCCCCAATATGTATGAAAAATAAATGAATCCCTAAGTGTGCTGTTGTATTTCCTATACATTTTTAAACTTACACAATGGTGGGGATTATTTTATACTAGGAGTAAAGTATACTTACTACAAATGATCACACTTTTCTAAAGAACTTTTGATTAAAAAATATCCTACGTAGAGTAGTGCAAGTATCAATTCATTAACTAAAATATATATTAGTTAAAAATGATGTTTGAAAACGCTATGTACTTCAAGTACCTACATTTATATTAAGATGTAAACAATCTTATTTATTAGTATTTTAACTGTTTAGTTTCAGCCATGCTTTGTAAAAACCGTTTATTCTGAAGAATAAATAATAAATAAATAAAATAGAAAGGAAGAGAGTAAGTTCACAGAAAAGATAAAGTTTTATTTGCATATTTTTTGCTGGAAATTCCCTTTAAAAAGTGTTAAATAAAGAAGAAAAGCACAAGGTTATTAGAATAATATAAAAGAGGAAAAAATAGTCAGTAATATAGGGGTGGTATTGCAAACTTTTCTATGTTTCAATCAAACAATTAAATTCAAATAAAAAACATTTTTTTTTACAACTTTTGATATTTTGATGTGAGAATTTGATGGTCTAATTCAGGCACGTCAAACACGGGGCCTGCCAACACATAGGTTGCAGCCCGCGGAAACTTTTACTTTATAATAATAATAATCTGAATTTTTAAATTTGAAGGACATTTTTAAATTGAGAGTGTTTCTAGCTTGTGTTGTTGGTACAAAATATCTCGAATGTAAGTAAATTTTGTGTATTTTTGGATTTATTTATTCTCGTACTTAGTTCCCTCAACTCACCATAAACATACCTAAATAAGAAAATGTTGTTCATTTGCATTAATGTGTTAGTTTGATGCTGAACGTTCACAATACTTGTTTTCTTTCAAATAAAAGCAAATATTATCCATTAAACAACACAATGTACATGGCTTTGGTTGGGATTTCCCTTGTTAGTATATTAGTATGGGATTCAGTATAACATATCCATCAGATGCAATGCCAGCATTCAAGGAGCCACCGAGTTATTGGGGAAGGTATGAGAGGCGTTGTGACGCTGAACCATCTTCAAAGGACTCCTCACAGCCGGCGAGCAAAAATATCAAACCAAACAACACTCGGGGCAATGTCAAGAGAGCAAGAAAAACAAACAAACAAGGTGCAGAGCAATGTTCATAAAACATATTTCGTTTTTGTGATTTCAGTGTTTGATGGGTGTGGAGAAATTACATTGAAAGTGAGTGTTTCAAAATGAACTAGCATTTTGTTAGCTGTCAAAGTGATTCTAAAATTTGCAAGCTGTCAAAATTATCTAGCATTTTGGAAACTGTCAGAATCATTTAAAATTTTGTAAGCTGTCAAAATAATGTGATATTTTGTAAGCGGTCGAAATCATTTTAAACTTTGAAAGCTGTCAAAATTATTTTTTGTTACGTACTTATATTCTTAAAATGATCATGCGTTTCTATAAAATCAAAATGAAATTGCATTTTGTAAACTGTCAAAATGATTCTGCATTTTATGTAATGTCAAATTGATTCTGTATTTTATATGTCAAGATAATCTTGCATATTGTGATATTTGAATATAATCCTTGCATTTTGTATAATGCCAAATCGAATAGAAGTAGGTACATTTCAGATTGTGAACAATGAAGTTTATGACACAGATCTATCTTTTCGTATATTTATTTGGATGCTTACCTACATTTTTGGGAGTTTCGCATTTTTTCATCGAAGCCTATAACAAAACTTTTGTTTCCATTGAAATAGAAAGTACTGGAACATTATTTATGCTGGTTACATTGTTTTCTTGCATCGCCCTGGCAGTAGGGAGCCCTTTGAACTTACACAATACAAAATATTCACATTCAAAAGTACGGCGCATACGCACACGCTAAGGATTGCAGACACCACATTGCCAAAGCAGAATTTGGAATAATAACATGGCCAGTAAAAAAATTGGATGTAGATGGGCTTGATAATCTAAGATGCTACTTTTTTTTCATTCTGTACAAATAATTCTAAAGTTGAAAAAAAAATGAGTGCGCCCTAGGGCGCACTCTTCATACAGACGGAGTTCTGTTATAATCAGTTTCCAGGCAAAAGTCACGTTTATGTTTCTTTTGGGCGTATGACGTTATATCTTATAAATCATTTTTTTAAATTATTTACCTATTATTCCGTTTCATGGTAAGTTTGATACCTACTATGGGAGAAAACAGATGTACCCCATGTATGTTTTTTATATTGATTGATGTTCGTATCCTATCTACGTAATCTTGCATTTGGTGTACTACCGCTAACATGATCTTGCATTTTCTCTCTTCTCAAAATTGTAAAATGATCTTAGATTTTGTATGATAACATTACAAATATAACAAAATACTGTTTTATTTCTATAAAAAGAATTAAGCTCTTTCAGTGAATTTTGGAAAACCAACTTTAAAATAACACCTTTATTTTGTTTCATTAATTAAGTACAATTTTATGCTTTTGAATCATAACAGAAGAGCACTGTTTTCTTGGCTAAGATTTTATATGTGAACTTCAATACATCTGTGAGATGAAACTTTTGATACATGTGTGCATGATTGGATAATACAAGCATAGTTAACCTATAACATAACCTCAAACGTGTTTATAAATATTTTATCGTTAGAGGAACTCTTTTGAAAATGATCAGTCTTGATAAATATTTAAGATTTATTTGGTGAGTTCTGTTTTTTGTCTGACTCACACCTCGGAGCTCTCTGCGAGCTTGACAGGTGCCAGTTCTTAATCAAGCCCATTTTCTATAAGGCTGGATGAATCTTAATGAATGGTCTTTTGGTTTGGGGGATGGGGGATTTTTTGATAAAAAAATTGTGCTCTACCATGAATCGTACCGATTACATTTCAGAAGCATTAACTTCTATTGCCAGTTCGGAATGGGTGGTTTGCAATCCTCAGCACACACATCCCAGCATACGGACACAAATATACACGCTGCCGTGAAACAGTGAATTGCGGGCGGCTGCGGGCAGAGACTGACCTTGACCCTCTGCAGGTCGATGGGGTTCATGATGGTTCCTTGGAAGAACTCCACAGTGGTGAAGTGCCGCTTGAAGAGCCCTTCCAACTCCAAGTCGGGCGGCTTCCTGCCATCACACCACCATTAACATCCACTACAAGCAGCGCTACGGAGGCGCGGTGGGCGCTCCAACACAACCGCCACAAATGTGCCAAAACATGACCACAGCAAGGACAATACCAACAACGGACTTACAATGGTCAAACAGTCTCAGTGTGCAAACATCTATGTAACCAATCTAATCTAAGTTGCAAAGATATGTAACATTGGGGATTCACATTATATGCATTTTCACAAGCAGACACGTACAAGTTCACGCTTGCACATGCCGCATGTGAACCTACAACATAAAAACCCAAATCTCAAATGGACATACACCCTGCAACTCTTACAGACCTTCCCTGAAACAGATTATATCTTAAATACTTATCAAGGGTGACATTTGGCAAAGTGAACCATTTTCTACAGCATGGGTGGTCAGCCGCATACCAACCTATAGGTAAGTCAAGGAAGATACACAACAAATTACATTTTTGATTACAAATTACATTTACACCAATCACAAATTAATTAGCTTTCGCCATAAAGAGCCGGCCGGCTGACATCACAAGTTCTTGTAATTGTCATTTGTAAGGACTTCATTGACATTATTCCTTGCAAGAGTAACAATGGACTAAGAAAGAAATGGTACCATGTCTCGGCAGGCAAAAGTCACAAGTCAATGCAACTAGTTCTTAGCAACCTATAATCTATAATTAATATTAGTTAACCTGTCCGGCCAGGTGACATCATAACTTATCATCAATGTCATTTGTCAAGACTAAATTGGCATCATTCCTTGCAAAAGTATCAATGAAGTCAGAACGTTCCCAATTTACCTCGTGAATGTCACACGTTTATGTAACTTTGGTACTTAGCAAGCAATGACAAAATATTAGTTAGCCTTTACGCTAGTAGTCACCTCGCCAGATGACATCACAATTTTTTACAAACAAAAAATTTATTTACCTTTTTTTTTTTATATCTCATTGGTATGTAGGTAATGTTCCTTGACTTATATGTAGGTTGGTATGAGGCTGACCACCCATACTGCAAAAATGGTTCTCTTTACCAATGTAACCTTTTTTTCAGGGAAAATTGGCAAAAGTTGCAGGGTTTATGTTCATTTGAGGTTTGGTTCTTAATTTGTAAGAACAATTCAGCATTTGTAAGCGCGAACTTACACGTGTCTGTTTGTGGGCATGCATTTGATATGAGTTTTGCATGTTTATGTATCTTTGCAACTTAGATTATAGATTATTATTATAGGTATACATTACTATTTACATTTGGTCACATTTGAAATGTTGTGAAGTCCTTTGCTTACATAAGTATTTGGTTTCAAAATGTATATTTTTTTATTAAAGCCCGAGTTTAAAATGTTTACTCAAGACCATTCCATGATTGAAATAGCGCATTGTCTCCTTGTGGTACAAGAATTTGTGGCACATTCTTAGTTGTTGGTTGAAATATCCACGTGATCAAGTTCCCTATTAGAACGACTACAAGTATGATTCTAAAGCATTGGTTGCTTGAGAAAGGCGACTGCTGCAGCCTGCTGAATGTCGTGACATGCCTATGTCATGGCATGCCAATGTTGTGACATGCCTTTTCAGTAAGCCAATGTTGTGACATCCCAATACTTTGGTATGCCAGTTTTGTTACTTGCTTATACCGACATGACCATTTTGTGAGCTCATGTCAAAACATCCTTTTAAAAGCTAATTTTATGGCATATCAATGCCGTGTTGATGCCAATGTTGTTACATGCCTTTGTTGTGGTACCAATGTTATGAAATGCCTTACATGTCAATAATATGGAAGCTAATGTTATGACATATCAATGTTTGGCCAATATTATGACATACCAATCTTATGTATGACATGCTCGCATTGTGGTATTCAAATGTAAGAACAAACCAATTTCTTGGCATGCCTTTGTGATGGCATTTTAATTACATGGCGTGCCAATATGATGGAATACTTATATTTTGGCATGGCTTGGTCATGGTATTCCAATGTTTTGGCATGTCAATGTCTTGGTGTACCAATTTTGTGGCATGGAAAGTGGCAGCGTGGTGAAACAGTAAGTGATTTCAACATATTACCATGCATACATGACATTTGCAGAATCTATTCAAGTATTACTCAGTGTTATTCAGTATTTTTGAAAACATAGATTGCCTGTCAGTATTGTGAATATCTAATGACTCTACCATCTGTAGAATTTTTCGGAAAGCTTTAATGGGCTTCAAGTAATTTTTGACAGATGGCAGTATTATTTTAAAAATATGATAGATATCCAGTTAGACAAAACAACGCACAGTTTATACAAAATTTATTGGATACAAAAACATCAGTTAATTTAATTGATTGACACAACATACTTAATGAGGTCAGAACATTTTCGGATTCGCATTTTTTTCTTGGCGAGTAAACATCAGTCATAAGACTAGCAATTAATAACCAAATATTTGTATGCCTTTTCCCTAGCAACCCAGCAGGGTGACGACACAATACCATGCCAATTTACATGCGGACCTCATTAATTACATTAAAAAAAGGAAGTATCCTTTTTCATTTAAATATACATCTCAAATTAATTAAATTATATGTGCATTGTTTTACTTTGGTTTTGATGAAAATAACATAAAAAAGACATAGCAATCCATGTTTTACAAAAGTCTATATTATTTAAAATGTACAAAGCCAAAATGTACTCCACTTTTGCTCAAATAGAAAAGACAGTAAATGTTTCAATAAAAAATGTACGAAAAATAGAACTGTATCAACAACCCTACAAAAAAGAAAACTGTGATTTGTAAACCAATATACACATAGAGTTTTTTTTTGTAAACGTAAAAACAAAATAGTGTTAAAAGATTGTCGTGCGAAATTCTTTTTCCAGTTTCTTTGTTCATCGCCTAACCTTGACGCGTTCTAGGTCCACGGCATTCATCATCGTACCCTGAAAAAACTCCACAGTTGTGTAGTGCCTCTTCAGAAGACCTTCTAGCTCCAAGTCAGGCTCCTTTCTGAAATGTCATCACTCCATTTCAAGTTTCCGTTCACCAGCATTGCATGCAGCTAGAAACTCCATTTCTATGACAACCATTGACTCGCAAAAAAACATAAATGATACAACTAAACAGTCTTAAATATTTTTCCTTAAATTTTACGGATGCTCCATTAAGGGGTGTTAATTAAATTTATAGTCAATTTATATCCAATGATGCTTGATTAATAGTATAACTAATACAATACAAATAAGAAGCTCTTGTTCAATTGATGGTGCATTACCGCAACAATGTGATGTTGCCTTTCTATACAAATACTGTCAAACAGCTTTCAAGGATTCTGAGTGAATCTGTCATACAATCAAGATTGTACATTCAGTATGCAACTAATATAGTATTGCCTTTGAGTAATTTGAAAAAGGAGTTCATATCTTGTGTAAAACATTGATGCATTTTTCCAAGTCAATAGTTAACATTCAAACTTTGTAAATTTTCAAACAAACTTTATAAGAAAATATTTCATACTGTCGTCATGTGTAGTTACGTTTTATGTTATAATAAGTAGATGACTAGAGATTTTATATTTTTTATTAAATTCAAAATGGATTTTATGAACCGCATGTATCAAAGATTAAATTTTTCAATGGCCTGTCAGAGTCACATCAAAGTCTTTTGGTCGAACTCTTAAATTCATGGTGATGTCGGATACAACTCTGACGAAACATAGACAAATTCTATCTTCTATGCATCAGGGTTCGTAAAATCCGTTTTCAAGTAAATTTAAAATGTTTCAATGTGCGTAATTCAAATGTAAATCATAAGTGATATTTTACCTGTGTAAGAAGACCACCTCCACGTCAACGTCTTCCCGGTCCTCGTGAAGGAAGTCTTTGAGAAAATGACTCACTGATTCATATGTAATGTGTCCACATACCACAATATGTCTGTCAAACATTCATAGAAGCGTATTAGTCTCAAATAATGTATGTTTCAAGGAAACTTTAATACCAACTAAGATAAGCAAGGATTTCACTGCAAGTTGCTATCAACTAACAGAATCTTTTTGCAATTTATTGAAATTTTTATAGTTTCTTGTTTGATTTCTTGTCATGCAAAAATATATCAGCATTGGATCATTATTTAGTAACAAAAAATGTGAAAAATTGTGCCTTTAGTTGAAAAAATTATGATTAAAAAGTGTTTCATATAGGATCGGTTTTATAAAATTCCATACTGTAAAATTCCATCTAAGTTATTTCATATGCAAAGAAAATGTTCTTTATTTAAATTTGCAATGAGCTTTCATGGAATCTAATGTAAAAGTTTGAAATTGTCTTAGCTTTAAAGTATTGTATTTCATACGAATTTCAAATAAATGTTCTGTATTCGAATTTGAGATGAGCTCTTATGGAATCTTACATAAAAGTTTGACATAGATAAAATACTTAAGTGTACGATTCCATTTAAAAAAATCGAAAGGCAAGAATATATTATTTCTTAAATAAAAATAAAACATGGATGGAGTTTGCTATTCCAAAACCTATATGAAGTGTAAAATAAAGAAAAGCTTAACTTTTAGGAGTGATTAAAGCGATAATAATTTTCATGAAAGTATTCCGGAAAATTGTATGCTGATTTGCAAATGCAAAAGCATTTTAAATAGGGAAGCAATAGTAAAAATATTACCTACTTTGTGAATTTTATAAAAGTTTGTTATTCATGTTTTTTTAGAGAGAAAAAATGCTTGTATGTGTAGAAAGAGATCAATTAAAAATGTATTTTTGCTTGAAGCATAAAGCTTTTTTCTAATGGAAGATAATAAAAATATTTAAAAAATAAATACAAAATAAAAAAATATATAAAGCTGGAGTAATAAATTATTTATGTGTCGAGTTACACTTGAATGTAGTTTTTAAATTAAAATAAAGCTGGGGTGGAATTTTACACTGTCTTAAAAATTCCACCTCGTAACTATGTTTGTAACAAATATGATCCAATGCCAATATTTATTTCACCTAATGCATTGGTGGAAAGTGAAAAAATTAATTTTGATTTTTGAATATTCTGCCAAAATTGAATCCCATATAATCGAAGAAGGCGATCTCAGTTTTCTCTTAAAATGAAATAAACATATGGAACTAAGTACTGAAAATGTCATAGAAACACAGAAAATTTCATTTTATCATTTTTTGAATAAATGATAGATTTTCTGTCTTTGATAGTATAGGACTGAATTGAATTAAAAAATGTATAATGAAACATGAGTATTAATTTAAACAAAAAATCTTTATTTTATTCACTTTCTACCAATGAAATACAGAGTAGGAATACATAAATGCCTTTTTCTTTATTAGCATCACATCAAAATGGCTATTCTTGTTGTTTTTCTACTGAAACATTCTGGGCTAGTACTATAAACAATTCCAAGCATCAGATTGCAGCTAATTTACCAACGGGCAGGGTCTTAATATCAGAGGGCTAGGGTTTAATCCTCACCAAGGGTGCCAGCACCGGCACATCATACTAACAGCATGGTTTACTCAGCCTTCATAAGAAAAAGAACCAGCCCCCTCGGGAGCTGGATGCAACCCCACTTTAACTGAAGTGGCCGGCGTAAGGCCAGCCCCCTTACCTGTGACCTGTGACAGTAAAAAAGGTTCCACACGTCACATTGCGCAGCTCAGCTGTATTTATTTTTAATGCTCAATATCAAAACAAATGACTGAAATATTTTTGTGTATTTGACGCTTAGCTGTGTTCACAATAATGGCCCAATGAATATAAAATGTATCAGACAAAGTTAGTTTCTAAATATTATGATCAATTTTGCTATTCTTTTAGGTTATGTATAAAACTAACACATATAAAAATACCTTGGTTTAGTAAAAATCAAAAATATGTTACATGGAAGCCATTGTCATGACATGTTAATAAAGAAAGGGGCAACATTTAAAAAGGAGCGGTCAAATAAATGGGCTTTGGTGAGGAAGTAAAATGTATAAAGTGCAAAGTTACCAAATGTGAGTTGGTCGTACCAACCGCTAGGGCGTGCAATCGGCTGCCATGCAATCTATTCAACAATCTACACAACATAAGTCAACTAGTGAAAACCATTAAACAGCATTCCCTTATTCACATTGTTGGCTACTCATACTTGTACTGGTAGATGGCACTAACAAGATGAAATGACTGTGGAGAACCTTTGGAGACAGAGACGGTGGAAGAGATCCAGGGGGAACCTCTGGACCTGCCTCCAGCCAGCCCGAGTCTCCAAATGTGGTAAGACAACGCGATGAACCTACGACTTAACTCTAGTTTTGTATGTATTTAGTGTAAGGTATTACATTATGAAAGAACTACAGCCGAACTGTCTAGCTGCTAATAAACTTAATGTATCATGTCCTATATGCACACAGCCTTGCCACGCTCTATTTGTTTGGAAAGTGGTTACTGGTTACTTGTTACTTGTTACTGGTTACTGGTTACTGGTTACTGGTTACCAGACTAGTGAGTACTGATCTTTATGTAAACATTGAGACGGGACTAGTACAGGTGACATTAGAAGGAAACAAAATACAACGTGCAGGTTGGATTACAGACTTTACATTCATATCATATCATATCATATCATATCACATCACAGGATAAAGTAAGGAGAACCAATAATACTCAATCTACGACCACGTCACAACAGTCTCAGCAGTGACTATGTGGACTTCCATGGCAAAGTTAATCCTATCGACTGTCAGGAATAGTCAACTACGGATGAATAAACTAGAAGAACGTTGTTCATAAGTTAACACCAACATATCATTCCAAATGTACAACATTCCTCTGGCAAGTTACTAAGACCACCTAGATGGGAGCAACCACAACACTAAGTCTTCAAGTGAGACACCATTTACGAACATTTAACACTGAATATTGATCTGTTCACTTCATAGCGAGACCAAAGGATCAATTCCTCTTTCGTAAATCACGTGTCGACAGAGAAGCGTGCTAGGAAGATAGAGAAAGACATCAGAAAGGAGAAGGATGATAGTTGTCACAACACGAAACACAAACAGTAGAGGAACAAACAGAGAGCATTGATAAGAGAGCAGCCGAGAGCTCACCTGCGTCCCCGCTCGTTCTTCAGGGTGCCGCCATACTTGGGTCTAGTCCCAATCAAGTCAATTATCTCTGGGATACAACTGGCAAATATCGCCTACACGCCGACAACAAACAGATGATGTATACATGTGGTCGTCAGGAGCAGGGTTAGTGGGTGGAGGGGCGAGGGGCGAGGGAACAGGGCAAATTATATACAAATAACACAAAACCTAGGACATCATCAACAACTGCAAGTGTTTGGCCGATTCGTTCCATTCTTTCATAGCATTCGCTCGTCGTAGTCTATGTTAGTGTTAGTGTTAGAGCCGTAGGAACTGTCACACTGGGGTGGTTAGGTCCGAGCGTCAGCCTTCCTCCGCGGGAGGAGGAGACAGAGCGGCTGGCTGTGTGTGTTTCTTGGGACATGGTGGTGCTGGGACTAGCGCTACAGCGTGGCAGCAGGCATCGTGTGCAAGCAAACATATCAACACCGCAACACACTACTCATTTACAACATTACAGGACTGTTACTGTTGGTAAATGTAAATGTTAATAGAACTGTCGGCAGGAACTATTATGACAAGTTATGAAAGTATCGATTAAGCAGAAAAACCGCGAGAAAATATATGTAAATGTGGGAAGGAGAGAGTGTGTGGCGGTCAGCGCGGTCTCCCCGAGCACTGAGAGCCGCAGGGAGTCGCGCTTCACCCTCACCTCCTCATGAGCATGCGCCATGGCACCAAGAAACCGACACTAGGAAGGTAATAACTGCAAAAACAAACTCTGCATTCAACTCAATCAACTCTTGTTATAGTAAATATTAAAAATGTAGAACCAAAATATGAAAGTGGTGTTAGCAAATGAGCGGCGGGACGCGGTGACGTGGGAGGGAGGGGCGGCATGCGTGGAGGGGGGTGAGGACAGGGAGGCAGGTCACCGCGCCCCCGCTGTGGCAACAAGCAGTAGGGTGTAAGTGGCAGCGCGAGGGCGGTACCTGCGGCGAATGTCCTTGGAGTACTTCCCGCCGTACTTGTTGCGCTGCGCGGCCAGCTCCGTGATCTCGGGGATCCAGCTGGCGAACACAGCCTACCGACACCCAGCTCTTACATCTCTTATGCAAACACATCCTACTACAGGCCTCTCCGCCGCGCTCGGACCTCCTGCCCTACTCTCCCTGACCTACTCGCTGCTCGCTACTCAGCGACTGCTAGCTTCCTCTACAAGGCTGTGGCTAGAGCATGATATGTTGGGCTGTAGTGAGTCATCGTAGGTTCTTAACGTTGTGAGCGAGATGGTTGCATGTGCGTGTGGACAGATGATCTCTCAACACCAAAATAAAGTCAGATGGGATAGGCAGGCGGACAGAACACAAAATGAAGGTGGACAGAAACCTGGGGAAATCATTAGTTAAACCAACTAAAAGGTGCAGGAAAGTTCTAGTAGGTGAGAGTTGCTGGTTCCATAAACAGCGATACAGATCTGTATCCCAGCTTATGTCTCATAGCGTTACTGATTAATATCCATTACATCATGCATTACATACAACGTCAAAACATAAAATAAACAGATGGCTCGGCAAGTCTCAGGGAGGGGCACAGATGTGTCCCTCGGGCTTTAAGCAAGTCTCATTGTCTGTTACTTGTGTCACCAAAACCAAAACCAAAACACAAAAGCTAGAGAAAGCTAAGAGTTGTGAAATGTCATTGAATCAGAAGGTACACCAAGTGAGAGAATAGATGTTCTGATAGAGCGCCCGCACACGGTTTCAAAGCCTCTGGGAGTCCAGCTGGAGCCAGGCCTCCTCATCGGCTTCACAACCTCTCCAGTGCGGGCGAGTAGCGCACGCAAGACATCTGACGGCACTGATGCCAACGGCTGATCACTGATCACTGATGCCAACGGCTAATCACTAATCACTGACCGGGAGGACAAGCTCAACTGACGTAGCAGCCGCTAATTCACTTGACCTTGCCCAAATCTGGTGTCAACTCATTTTGATAATTTCACATCAATGGATTACTCAGGGTATTCCCATTTTGTATTAAAATTATTTAAAAAAATGGCTGTCAGTGGAGAAAGTCGACTTTATTTATGATTCACTGGAGTCGTATTCAACACTATTAAGAGTCTTGTCTCTTTTATTATGATGATGAGCAAACTGAAAGATAAGTAGGTATTTTTTTCCGGGATTGCAGATTGTAAGTTCATGAGTTGACCTTTGGAGATGTATGACCAGAGGGCGCTAGAGCTAACAATGGAGTTGACACCAATCCTCACAAGCAAAAAAATGTGATTTCACCTGGCTTGGTGGCTCGGGAAAAAAGCTAACTAATATTTTGTTATAGGTAGGTAGCTAAGGACCCTAGTCACACAGTCCTATGATGTTTTCCTGCTGAGCTTTGTGTCAAGTCTGTTGCTGTTATTCGATCCAGTTTGTGCCTCACCACTATACAAGAGGTATCCCTCTTGATGAAGTTGGGCACGACTCCAACAAAATATAAAGAATTTTGGCTTTCTCCACCGATAATTGTGATAACCGGGTTCCCCATGTTTGGTTAGTTGATGCAAAGATGTGAAACAATCATGAAATGGATTGGCTTTGTCTCCGATTGCACATATATGTCCAGATCAATTCTCCAATACCTCTTTCCGTGTTCGCGCTTCAGCTCGCCACTGTACTTGGACCTACTTCCTACCAGCTCTATAATCTCGGGGATGCTACTGGCAAACATTGCCTGGAAGAGACAATGGTGTTAAAATCTGCAGGTAACCTTGATCAATGTCCATCGCTCGTGTCCCAAATCCCAAAGTGTGGTAAATCCATTTAGGGAAATATAAAAGCAGAGTTCTAGATACCAATACAACTCATCTATAAATGGTTCGGCCCAGAATGTCTTAAATTGTGCCAGGTGACATCGTGTGGTCAGCCCAAAAATCTGACCACTACCAAAAAATATTAAGCACCTCAGTCAAAGATAATAATAAAAAGATGAATCAAATGGAATTCTGTGGGAAAAATGTCTTCCCACTCTCACAAATAATGGAGTGCAATCCCAACAGGACCTAACATAATATAATCTGAATGACAGATTAACTGGTGAATCAAAAAAAGGTAGACTTGTTTTGTTGCCGAAGAGCCAACACCTAAAATCATTTGTGAAGAAGTCTAGTTTTCATTGTATCAGCTAGCCTCCTATCTATTAGTGTTGTGGTTTAACAGTGTTGTGAAAAAATATTTTACGTTTCCCTAAATGGATTCCCTACAGCTGAATGTCGGAGATGAAACAGGGCGGGGGACATTTGTATTTTAGACACCATTGGGGGGTGAGTCAATGCATCAAGAGTCTGACAGCAAAACCTATACACTAGTGGGCAGTAGACCTGAGCAAGTCTAGTCCCCAGCCACTAGCCACTAGCAGAGGAAACACAACATGTTTGTTATCGTCTTAAAGCAAAAGCAAGCAGTAGACATAGCCAGGCAGTCACTTTTAAAGTCGTGCACAAACATAAAGTTAAAACATAAAACATACTATAAAACATAATAAGGATCTTAAAGGTGTACAAATGAGATGAACTAATATATTGACACATCGCTCTATTAAGTACGATTAAGTTGTGTGTTGTACAGTACCCAAATACAAACTAATACCATAATATACTAAATAAATAAGTATTTCAAAATTTGTGTTACAAATTATAGAGACCCTGTGTCGTGTTTGTACAAAATTTGTAACACTCACTTATATTATTGATTGGTAGAAGTTTGTAGTTGTGGTGCGGGTGTGTGGGAGTGTTTGGAAGTCTCCTTGTGTAGTATTGCTTGTATTATGGGCTACAGTTCTGTAGTTGTGGTGTGGGTGTGTGGGAGTGTTTGGAAGTCTCCTTGTGTAGTATTGCTTGTATTATGGGCTACAGTTCTGTAGTTGTGGTGTGGGTGTGTGGGAGTGTTTGGAAGTCTCCTTGTGTAGTATTGCTTGTATTATGGGCTACAGTTCTGTAGTTGTGGTGTGGGTGTGTGGGAGTGTTTGGAAGTCTCCTTGTGTAGTATTGCTTGTATTATGGGCTACAGTTCTGTAGTTGTGGTGTGGGTGTGTGGGAGTGTTTGGAAGTCTCCTTGTGTAGTATTGCTTGTATTATGGGCTGCAGTTCTGTGAGGAACCTGTCTGACTCACTTGTCCGAACTATCCGGCTTGCTAGAGGGTTCTGAGCAGGGCTGTACCAGGCTTGGTTCCACCTGCTGTATCTTATGCAACTACATGAGGAGGTGATGACTCAACCACTGATCTACATTATGGAGCATCTGTATCAAGTAACAGGTGGTGCAAACATGAAGCTTCAATGTACAGGTAGCCTACTCCGTGGACAGTTATTTCTGATTGAAAATAAGCGTAAAAAGCCGTGATCTTTAATCCTATCGATTGATTGAAATGTATTTCACCTCGCTGATATAATGAATGTCAAAAGAAAAGAAATGGAAAGCCGAATCTTGTAACGCTGTCATCAGGAATGTAAACATATAATATTCAGATAAAGGAGAAGGTATACCAATTTGTATGTTCCCTTTCAACTTGTGTGTTGTCCCATTGGCTAGAGGGAAAGTTACAGAAAGCAGCAACTAAACAGCAGGTTGCTTGCCGTTTAGGATGAATGTTGACCAAAGTTTAGTAAGACAACTGTTCAACAGCTTAACACAACGGTTGTGAGTAAATTTAGACAAAGCAGGTAGTTGCTCTTTTGTATAAGCTGTCAAAGATCATTCCAAATAGTCATCTGAATGAAAACTGATATTGGTTAGCAGGCATGCACACTTCTATACATCTCTCCACTCGTCCTTCCACATTAACACTTGAAACAAATGAAACGTCTAGGTACAGTCACTGATTCATAATAACATGTTACATGTACAAACAAATTAAACTAAACAAAATATTTAGAGGAAGCTATGTATTCAATCTTGAGAGATTGATATCCAATTGACATTGAAATATGTTGAAGCAAGAAAGTAAGTGTAGGTACACTCATAGGCAGAAGAGAACATTGCTGGTGTACACAGAAACTTTACAAAGTTAATCATTATATCTTGTTGATGGTGATGTTTTATTTCAAAATCATAAACAAATCATTCCATTCTAATTATCATTGGGTACTCTCAACAACAGCAATCTGATGGGTAAATAAAAAAACATATGAAAGAAAGGAATTGAAAGCACAGTAGAACTCCTATTATCCGAATCAATTGGACTGGACCACATTCCGATAACTGGTTTGTTTCCAAAACAAGAAAATATTTTCATTACTTACTGAAAATGCAATAAAAATCTATTTTAACTGCGCCTAACACTAGATTCACAGATTGAAGGTACAGATAGACAGATAGCACAGATAGAGAGCATAATTATTTTGTGAATGGCATGACTTTTATGTTTTTTTTTTTTTTTTTTTTTTTAAGTGGTTTTGTGCCCTTATGGCTGGTTCGGACAAGGCGAGTAATTTAGCCAAGTAACGAGTAATTTAGTGGCTAAACGTGTGCGAACCCCAACAATTTAGTCCAGTAGTTAAGTCAATGGTTTAGTCAAGCCGATCCATTTCATTCTATTTTTTCGGGCAAGTAGCGGCCCCGCCCACCGTCCGTGGGCGAGTGTTGCCGAGAAGCCACGGAAAAGTCCGAGTCCGAAGAGCCACGGAAAAGCCCGAGTCCGAGTCGAGTTTATTAGCGGCCGCGCCATTGGCCGCTCACTCTTGGCGGGGAAACGGAAATGCAAGAATGGCGGCAATTTAAATTGGCTGCAGTTTGAAAAGATAATGCCCGTTTTCAGCAAGAATATTTAAAGATAAAGTGCTGTTTAAAAATATTTAAGTACTTAAGAACTTCTTATATTTGCGAGCCCGATGTTCCGCTCCCTAAACTTAGCGACCTGTCAGTGAGGTTATGTCATGTTTAAACTGTAAATAAGTGGATATGCACACCGATATCCTTGATTTTTTAGAAACTCTTGAGAATATAGAAGTTGCTAGGACTTATCTACGTCCAAAAAGTTTTGAGAAAGGTAATTTTTTTTCGATAAGAATAGTATGACATCGATTTTTGGTGCGGATATCAGCTGTCAAAAATACAATCATGTAGCTCCTTGCTGACAATAGAGCTGTACAAATATAGTTTTGGTAAAGATGTTGTGGAAATAACTATTATCGTCCATGAATTTATTACGTATTTAAAAACATCGATCTTTTACATTGATCGATGTTTATAGGTACCTACCATAAATTTGTCATATCACAGGCCTTATGATATCCTTCAGATGGATTGTTACTTATTGTTTTGTACAGAAACAATTCAGTGACACACGGGGATAACTGATTAGAGGCATTACAATTTTATGCCACTGTAAGCCATCAGCTGGTATCTGTGACAGACGTGAGAGGCATAAATGTAGCAGGATTGAACAAGTTTCTCGCGGTCAGCCTCTGAAAAGTTGAACCATGTTTCTTCTTTAACTTGATAATTGATTGGTGACTGCCGTGTATTTGAAAATGCCGATTTTACATGTCGAATATTGATGTTAATTGTCAACAACGAAAAACGCAACAGAGAAATGCATCTGAATGCAGCTGCAGACTTCGAGCCGTATTATAGTGTGTGCATACAAAATATACTTTGTACACATAATTGAAAAGATAAAAATTCAATTAAAAAATAAGGTTTGCAGCGTAAATGGTAGATATTATTATAAACATCAAATAGTCATGTGTTGTTTTTATTTAAAATGTGTATATTATTTTATAAACCATAAAATACATTTCGAATTTACAAAGGCGAGTTTCGAAGTTGTTTGCTAAACAGGCTCCTAGCTAGGTGGCCGAGCATAAATCAGTTAATATTACCAAACCATAGCCAATTTAAAGGGCTTTATAATAACATGATTTTAATACTCAATTAATATTTTCAAACTGCAGCCAATTCAAATTTTCCGCCATTATAGAAAGGGCTTTCTGCAGCCAACTTCGCACTTGTGTACTGTACTGGACCGTAATGCGAACGCTTCACGGGCGAGTAGCGCCCCGCCCACTACTAAATTACTCGGTACTTGACTAAATCAGTGGCCTTGTGCGAACTAGCCTTTACAGTGAACTCACAAAATGGCACTTAAAATATTGGCAAATTATTATTATTATTAAGTGATTCGGATAACTAGAGTTGGGATAATTGAAGTTCTACTGTGAAACTAAAGTCAACATTCAATACCTTCACAAACATTGCCACATAAATAATATTGACAAAACTTATGCTAGGTTTAGAGTAGATAGGAGGTGAACTTACCAAGCCAACGAGGAGAAAGAATACCAGAAATGTTCTGCCGAGGACTGTCTGGCAGTAGACGTCGCCGTACCCCACGGTGGACATGGTGACGATGAGGAAGTAGACGCAGGTCCAGTAGGAGAGCGGCTGCGGATTGTTGAACTCCAGAGGATCCCCAGAGTTCTCCAGCTGAGTAATAATCAACGACAGTCACTCATTCCACCTTTCATCATATTTCACCCAAATTGTGAAGTTTACAAACCATGAAAACAGCACACAGACAGTTTTATATTTAAAAAAAACGCAACTAAGCTTCATTTATAGTGTAACTTCTTGCCCCATTATCCCCGAAGGGGTCGCATATGGAGAGTGCCATTTACTTTTACAGGTAAGGGTGATCGGCCGGCCTGACGCCAACCACTTCAGTGAAGTTGGGGGTTTCCCAGCTCCCAAGGAGCTGGTACTCATTTCTTGTGAAGGCTGAGTAAACCTTGCCGGTTTTATTTATTTAAGGTTTGAAATAAATTCCGAAACGGGAAATCATTTCTGACACCCTTGGCGGGATTTGAACTCAAGCTCACGGCATGGAATGCAAGCACTCTACCAACTGAGCTATCGACCGGTGTGCATAAATGCAGGAAGTTAGTTTCTGCTCCTCTATGTTATTACGCAATGCTTGGCACAATGCACTCACCAGATGAATGATCCCGGCAGCCGTCAACCACACGGAGATGAAGATGGAGACCAGCTGGGCCAGGCGAATGGAGCTGGAAGTCTTGAGGATGTTGAGGTACTGCAGGATGTCAGGCACGGTCATCAGGCGCAGGGCTCGCAGGAATCTCAGCCCTGGAATGTTCACGCCGCCATGTTAAGCTCTATTGGAGGGGTTCAGGCTACAAAATGCCATACAGGAAGGCACGAGTAGAGATTGATTTTCAGTTTTGAGAACATAAACTAAATTCAAGACATTTCAAGTGAGTCATCGTGAGAGGGTGTGAGGGAAGAGGGGGATGCAGGAAGGGCATGTGGCAAGTTAGTATCATCTGGGGGTGTGTGGCCATTTCTTAGCAAAATTTTGCTTCCACAGGACTATGACGAACAAGGATGTTACTGATTAGTTTATTTTAATCATTTCTAATTCTGTCTCTTCTATTCTCATTCATTAGATTTAACCAGATTAAAATTTAAAACCTTTTTATGATTAGAAGGGGGAAGTGATGCTTTGAAAAGTTGAAGTGTCCTATGTAGAGCTTGCTTCTTAGGTCAAAGCTTTCAGTCTATGTAGCTGCAAGATCATAGTATTATGTGTATGGTTTAGGTGTTTCTTTTAAATACCCTCAAGTTGCTATTTGAATAGTAACTATTTATTTAGGAGAAATAAGATTAAAATGAAAATGTCTACTACCAGAAACCTGAAACTCGAGTTTAAAATTTGGTCTATGGCAAACTTTATAATCTGCATGTGTCAATGCATGACTAAGCATAATTTTTCCAGCTTGGATTTAGAGAAAACCTAAATGGTGCTTGATTTTTTGGTTCCGGGTTTTGACCATAGTCCATATTTTTTTGTTGCTTCTTTTCTTCTTTCTTGATACTTCTTGAAGATTTTCAGCTGACGTTTCGTCTCCTCTGTGGGTGACTTCTTCGGAGCTCAATTCAATGTTCAATTAAACCAAACTTGGTTGAGTACAATTGAAGTTGTGACAGAGGGTAGTTTTACACCTTACAATTAAGCCACACCCCCTTTAGATTTTACGAATAAAAAGACGGCCCCTTACGTTCAGACCTCAGAAGTGAGCAGAGCTCCGAAGAAGTCACCCAGAGGAGAGAAACGTCAGCTGAAAGTCTTCAAGAAGTATCAAGAAAGAAGAAAAAGAAGCAAAAAAAAATATGGACCACGGTCAAAACCCGGAACCAAAAAATCAAGCATCTGAATCCGGCCGTAAAAGCCTAAAAACATTTATAACCTAAATGGTGATGAAGTTTGAAAGAATTAAATGTTGAATTTTGTCCCTCGGAAATTATTTGCACTTTAGTTTTTTAATACAAACTACCTTTTTATTTTAATAAAATAAAGTTAAAATGGACTCACCTATCCATGTTCTGTCCAGGTATATTGATACAAAGGAAGGGGGTATCGTAAAGTAATCTACGAACGAGTACATTTCGAGCATGAACCACAATTTGTCACTAGCTGCTATAAACTGGAAAAGAAACAAAACATTGGATGAATAATAAATTAATATTAGGACGGTGATATTTTGGTGAGTGTTATATTTGTGTGAATCACACCTCAAAGCCCTCTCAAGTTTGTTTATCATTATAAGAATCCACAATTCTCAAACACAACCCAGTATAAGGCTGAATGAACCTTTAGCAACCGGTCTTTGGTAAAGACATTCAATTTGTTCAACTCAGTGAAGTGCATATTTTAAAATTAAAGAATACTTTGTGCTTCGCTGGGAATCAAACACTGATCTTCCGATTATGAGTCTGACTACGGACCAGTCAAACAATATGACAAGAATTAAAAATATGTAATAAGTTTTTTGAAAGTAACTATGATGGCAACATTTTATGTTCTAATATTTAACTGTTTGTATTTTTAACAAAAAATATTGATGAAATATACTTACTCGTATAAAAAAGTAGACCATAAAAAATATGTTAAAGGCAAGGTCGATTTGCTGGGTAATGTTGTTGCTCCATTTCTGACATCGCTCCACATCCTCGCTGGAAATATAACAATGAATACACAAGTTAAAATTTGAAACATACATTAAATTTGTGAAAATAAAACTTAAGTGTAAAAAAAAATTATGCTTTCTCATAAAAATGAATTTTCACTTGAAACTATAAACCGTTATACAAATATCAACATTTGACACAATTGTTAATAATTAAAAAGCAAATCCCAATGTCACCCCTGTTTCAGGGAAGGTCGGCAATAGTTGCAGGGCTTATGTTCATTTGAAATTGGGTTTTTATATTGTAGGCCCACATGCGGACTTATACATGTCTGCTTGTGGGAATGCATTTAATATGAATCTCAAATGATATATATCTTTGCCACTTAGATTTAGATATTTAAAACATAAGTCAACTATTAACACATCAGTTGAGTTGCCAGTTTCTAAAATCTGCTCTCTCCACTTTAGTGAAAAAATATTTTCTTATATTTTGCTCAAGGGTGCAGCAGGAACAAGCAGGTACCCTAAATGTACTTGTATGTTTTTCTTCATATAATAGCCATATCTTGAGTAAAAACAACAAGCCAGTCAATTGTTACTTCCAAATTCGGCACTGGCTCTCATACAATAAATTTCAGCAATGAAAATTGGTTGCGTGTGGAGATAAGAGGACTTTGGAAAGAGCGAGTCGCTTCATAATTAAAACGTTAGTTAACATTCAAAACATAAATTAATATTCAAAACATCAGTTAACACACATTTCATAAGCTGGGATTTCCCCATAGAAATAATTGAAATTACCAATACACGTATGTACGTTCATAATTTTGGAAATAATTTAACAAAAACGAGATGTGTTTGTTTACCTTGACGCGTCGATGAAGTAGATGACGAGCGATGCTATACTTAGGATGAACACCAAAACTACCTGTAACAAGCAAACAAGCAATATATTAATAACACAACATAGTAAATGTAACACCCACACCAAATAAAACAATTAATAATCAAGTGTCAGCCTCATAACAACCTATAAGTCAAGGAATTATCAAGGAATTATAGGTTGGTATGAGGCAGAACACCCATACTGTAAGAAATCGCATTCAAAGTCTTCACGAGTAAGTTTGTTTTAAAAGACTTTCATTTGTGGCGCTATTTCAGTTTCAATACATTTTTAAGTATCAAAAACTCACTCGCAGGGGAAGTTGAGTAAGTATACTAAAAATAAGTTCTCTTCTCATAGACAAATTGTCATTGTCCTGAGGATGCCTTTTTAGGCTAAAACGTTTGGCATATTTAAAATAAATAATAAGTGAATTTAAACAGTGTGTTTTTAATTAATATACAATGGACTTTCACTGTGTAAACCACCAAACCCTAAAAAATATTAATAATGAATTGTTTTTGTGGTTTTTCAGGTTAGACCATGGTCTACATGCAGCTTTTCTATCGGCCGACGATTCACCTTCACGAGTAGAAGGCATTTTCAAGGTGAATTATAAAAGGCGTGGCGGTCTTCGCTGTCTCCTGGGTCGCCTGTCGTTGCTAACTGGTTGGAGTTTGGTCGAATCTAGCTCATCGTCGCTCAACGTTGGCAGATAAAAAATTTGCATGTAGACCATGGTCTAACCCGCAAAACCACAAAAACAAATTATGATATAATACCGAACATGAAAGTGTTAGTGAAAGTTTCAAACTTTATTTCAGTTCAAATTAAGAACAATGCCTTAAACCTCATTTGAGATCCGCACGTGCATTGAAATAGACAATATTGTGTCATCACCCGGACGGGTTGCTAGGGAAAAGACAAACAAATATTTTATAATCGGTTCCTTGACTAATAGGTCGGTGTGAGGCTGACACCCCATGCTGTAACTGCAATGCAAACTTGGTTTACTTGCCAATGCCACCCGGTTTCAGGGAAAGGCGACAGGAGTTTTTATTTTATTTATTTTTATTTACTTATTTTCGGACATGATAGTCCAATTACATAATTTTATGACAAGGTAATTACAAAGAATAACAAAGAAAACAAAATAATTCAAGGATTAATATTACATAATAGCACAGTCAAATAAATTTGTTATTCTGAGTTGCAAAGTTTATGTTCATGTGGTTGGTTTATTTTGAATGTACACATGCAGCATGTGTAAGTGCGTACTTTCATACTGTGCCTGCTTGTGAGTAGGTAGGTACGCATTAAATATGAGCCTTCAATGTCAATATACCTTTGCAACTTAGGTTATGGATTATTGGTTGATAAGGATAGCAGTCCCATACACGACTGTTTGCTTGCAGAGAAAAAGTTCTAAATTCAAAAATGTTCCGAGTCCATTCGAATAAAGAACTCTTCTTCCAAACATTTTTTTAAATGGGCAGTATTGTAGATACATCAAACTAACACTTGATTTCAAATAAAGAACTTTTCATCCAAACAAATGGGTACTTGCCTGCATCAAACTAACACATGAATTCAAATAAGGAACATTTGTTACAAACATGTTTAAATTCAAAATTTATATTCTTTATTTGAATACAATGTGAGTTGGAACTTTTTAATACCTACCTAAAAACTTGTATCACTATAAATGCATTTTCAACTTATTGTCAGTTAAAAACTTTGATATATTATTAAATACACTACATTTTCAGCCAAGTTTCCTTTTTAATTTACTTATTTTTGCCTTTTTTTTAGCTTTTTTGCACTCGAGAACTTTTTACGCCGAATACCACAACATTTTTGACATTTCGGCTGCACCGGTTTGTTGTCACTTGTATTTCCTACTTTCACCGCTAGGAGCTACGAACACACTGTATTCGAGCTTTTTCATTACAGAATGTCTACGAACGTCGATCAACGTGAAAAAATAAATGGAGCAACAGAGCCGTTTGGCGTGCCAAAAAGAGTACGCCCTAGAGCGTCATCTGAATACAAACACTATTATAATCATAGGTTATACTCTGTGCATAGGTATGCAACCGTCAAGGAAAACTGTCAAAATTAAATCGTTATTTATTTTACGTCTCTTTATCGACGTAGGTATGACACTGATTTTTTTTAAGGAATCCTGTGCGGGAGGCTCCCCAATTCTTGAAAGTCTTGGGGGTCTATGTCACCCTGGAAGGGTGCCGCAGAGGTGTTGCTTGAGTTCTTGCTTCTATCGTGATACCTTCGATATTGTTATTATATGTTTTTCGTACCTACTTGAAATTTTCCGCTCTTTCTAATGCGCTAACTCTCATAGCTCTACGATGATTTTTGTGTTGTTTATGTCCAAGCAAAAAACTGCGTTTTCGAAGTATGGTTTTGGTTTTTTATGGTTTTTCGAAGTATGGTTTAACCGACAAGGTTTTGGCCTTTTTTGTCCTAAAGGCGCTTGTGACATGCCATTATTTTTTCTGCAATCCCAAACTTTGCACTTCTCTCCTGAACAATTTAAGTAGTTTATGTCGCTTACTACCTTTTAACCGTCGATATATTGATTGATAACTGCGAAACAGTCAAAATAGTTATTTATAGCAAAGTGTGAAAAACGAAAATTCGATTTAGATCCAAACGAGAGTCATAAAGTTTAACGGTCGTCATTCCCACGAACATTTGTTTTATGAGTGTCTAGTATCAACAGATGTAGATAACAGATAATATTAAATATATTATGTAGTCATGAAAGGTCTCCCCCAAGGGACCTGTTATGTGACGCGTTTGTTTTGAATTAGTTTCTTACTTGACGGCGGCGTCGGCAAAAACGATTAGGTACACGTGTGGTGCAATTTACTTCAGAAAACGAAAAAATATGGTTGTGCGTCAAATGCTTATAATTTTCGTTGGTATTTTGTATATTATAGTTTATCTCAATTTAGTTTTGTCTGTTTTTAAGTAGATGAATATAAATTATAATTAACTCTGTGCCGCTTAGTTCCGTTGCTAGTTGCTACTTACGGATTGGTATGAATCTGATCACCCATATTGGAAAAATTGGTTCATTTTGCCAATTTTCAGGGGTACTACTATTTCGATCGCACCCCTAGCAGGCGTTTAAGCGAGCGAGAAATGTTATTTGTTGTGTATATTCCTTGACTTATAGGTTGGTATGCGGCTAACCACCCATGCTGTAGAAAATGGTTCACTTTGCCAATGTCACCCCTGTTTCAGGGAAAGTCAGCAGGAGTTGCAGGGTGTATGTCCATTTGAGATTTGGTGTTAATGTACTAGGTTTACATGTGGCATACGCAAGCGCGAACTTGTACGTGTCTGCTTGTGAGAATGCGTGCAACGTGAATCCCCAATGTTACATATCTTTACAACTTAGATAAGATTAGATTAGAGAGCAGTATTTTACAAAGATTAGGTAGGTACTTACATGTGCACATTTTTCGACCCGCACTGTCTAGAGCCTGTGTCACTCCACTGTTTTTACTTTCTACAAACAGTGTACGCACGCTAACAATAAACCTACCATGAACGCTGTATAAGTAGCAGTTAGCAGTTATTCAATGCACACGTTTCTTTCTCTCGCGATTTCAGAATAATAAAATGGAAATGTTTTAGGTACCTATTCAATTTCAACGTTGACTCATATGAAAAAACAATGAAATATCTACCATTTATCATGTACTCCACACAAACTTAAATTTTCATAAATAAACGTAACATGAGGAAAGGTTTTTTGAAAGCGTACTATGAGCGAAAGAAAGTCGGTGTTATGGCCAAGGGGGCCAAGCGGGCTGATCTTTCTAACGTATTTGGAATCGAATAACGTTGGTTCGATCCCCGCTTGTGTCATTTGACCATAACTTTGACCCTTGTTCAACATATCGCTCTCCCAGTTCTTGTTTATCGTATACGCCAATCTTGTCAAATATGACTTTTTCATGCAGCTGTCTTTTGAATCAAATTCTACATAATCTGAGCTAAGAAAAACCGTAAAACTCGATAATGTGAGAGTTCTTTTAAATATTTTTAAAATAAATTTCTTGTTTTCATAAGACACATTGGTCCAGTACACATGCAAACATTGCTCATGTACAATTTTCTCAATGGCGTATACGATAAACAAGAACTAAGGCAGCGATATGTTATTGGGTAATTATTTAATAATAATTAATTGTAATAAACAATAATGAATTATTAATTGATGATATATGTAAATACCTGTTTCTGGCCAGGAAGAATAGGTTGGTGAATTGCATTCCTCTTCACAAATCTACTTTTTTTTAAATGAAAAAAAAAACTAGTATTGATGCTGGAGTGATGTTTTCCGGGATCTGTTGCCGTGGTCTGTGGGAGCTGGAGCTTCCGGACGTTTCGCCTATGCCTACGATGGGCTTCTTCAGCGTGAAGTATGATGATGAAGATGATCTTGATGAAAACTGTGATCACAGTTCTGTTTGCTGAAGAAGCCCATCGTAGAAATTGGCGAAACGTCCGGAAGATCCAGCTCCCACAGACCACGGCAACAGATCCCGGAAAAAATCACTCCAGCATCATCAGCCGGCCGTGTAAACGTAAAACTCTTATTCAAAGCTATTATTGTCCGTACTTGGATGATTCATCATCCTGTAGATTGAACATGAAAGCAAAGTAAACAATACCAGAAGTTTGTTTACACTCTGAACTGAAGTATACAATGGCCAAGTGGTACCAGCGATGAGTTCTCAATACAGGCAAATAGTTTTGCCGTAGGTAAGTACTTAATTAAAACAACAAAAATCCTACAGTAGATTAATACTGATCTGAAATGATTTCAACCTTTAAAGGCTCCTTTAAGGTTAACAACCTACTATAAATATTTTATAGTGTTTTTCATAGTTAAATGTAATTTTATATATGAGCTCCTTCAATTATAGACTGGTTTGAGGCTAACCACACATACTGTAAAAAATGTTTTTCTTTGCAAAATATCATCTCTGGTTCAGGGTAGATTGGCAAAAGTTGCAGGACTTATGTTCATTTGAGAATTTTGTCAGTGCACACGCGACATGTGTATGTGCAAACTTAAAGTCTGCTTTTGATAAATAAAATAAAAATTAATTTATTCCAATAAAACATGCACTTACAATTTTTTAAATACTTACAAAAAACTATAGAAATGAAACTCCTATCTCCATGTGTGAATTAGGAAAACCTGTGTCTCAGGCATGGAGACTTATATGAACCTCAAATGTTAAAACATCTTTGCAACTAACATAATAAATATAATTTTATTTTGAACCAGAAAAATCCATAATATGGTTGCCTACCCAAGCTTGAAATACTGTGCACGCTCCTTAGTAGAACCAAATGTTAAATTAATGACGGGAGGAAAAATAAAAAGAGATTTTACAATGAGGTATAAGGTGTGAAGCAATATGTGTAGGTGCTCCATTTATAATAATGTGAAAAATGTAAATACCAGTTTCAGGATGTCTGCTTTCTACTTCTAAATATGTTTTTTTTCTTTTTTGTTTGTGTTTTAGAGTTAAATATATTTTTTTTCTTACTTAACTTACAGCAGGGGCGTGCATCCCATACAGGCACATGCGCCTAATAGCCAGGCAATATTTTGTAAGAGAAACATTGAAGCTTAATATTCAGATTTAAAATTCAAATTATAAGTTCAACATCGTTAGCACTTCAGTCAATTTCAAAGGAGCTATTTTAAAGAAATGGGAGAAAAGATTTATTCTGAAATGTATTTGCCTATACTCTATGCACTGACTTATAGATTGGTATGAGGCTTTAAACCCATAGTGTAAAAATTGGTGCAATCTGCAAATGTCTTTCATTTCACCCTGGGTGAAATGAAAGAAGTATGTAAGGACAGAAAAAAATGGCGGTTGACCTGTAATGTCGGCGGCTAGGACTATGTATTTTTTTTGATAATTTTGTATTCTGTATTTGTTTTGATGCTTATAAATATTATTATTTGTGATTTAAAATATGTAATTTGTTATGTTTGTTTCTTGATCAGGTTGGTATGCGGCTGACCACCCATGCTGCAGAAAATGGTTCACTTTGTCAACGTCACCCCTGTTTCAGGGAAGGTCGTCCAGAGTTTCAGGGTGTTTGTTCATTTGACATTTGGGTTTTTATGTAGAAGGTTCACATGTTGCATGGGCAAGCGCGAACTTATACCTACGTGTTTGCTTGTGAAAATGCATATAATGTGAATCTCCAATGTTACATATCTTTGCAACTTAGATTAGATTAGATTAGATAAGACCCCTGATTCATGGAAGCGTGGCTAGATTTGCAGAGTTTATGCTTATTTGAGCTTTGGATTTTTATTTTCTAAGTAGATACACATGCAGGCTATGTAAGTGTGATATTACTTTTTTCTGCTTGTGGAATGTGGGTAGATATTCAATATTAATCTTAAATGTTAACAACTACAACTTAAATTATAGATGAAAACATCTTTTATCAAAATCTCTTTATAGCTTATCCTCGTATACCTACAAAATTAAATAAGAATGGACAGTAGAAATCTTTTTTGTTGGACAAACGTTAAAAAAAGTAAAATAAAGAAATAATACAAGTAGTTTTTGAAGTCCATACATGTCATAATTTAGATTTTGTAGGGTTTGTGTATTCACACAGTGAAAATTCATTTTATTTAAAAGATTTTTTTTTTTCTAAAACGTATTTTCACAATATTTTCTACCTCAAGCACTTTCGACCTTCAACACTCAGGTCATTATCAAGAGTAAAGTATTAAAATGAATGCTCCTTGACTTAAAGGTTGGTATGCGGCTGACCACCGGCAGTAGAAAATGGTTTACTTTGCCAGGCTTATGTTCATTTGAGATTGGGTTTTTATATTGTGGGTCCACATGCGGCATGTGTAAGCGCGAAATTATACATGTCTGCTTGTGGGAATGCATTTAATATAAATCTTAAATGATATATATCTTTGCAGCTTAGATTAGATTAGATTAGATTAGATTAGATTAGACCCCTGTTTCAGGGAAGGTCGGCAGGAGTTGCAGGGTGTATATTCATTTGAGATTCGGGTTTTTATATTGTAGGACTACATGCGGCATGTTTAAGCGCGAACTTAAACATGTCTGTTTTGTGAAATGCATATAATGTGAATCTCTAATGTCACTTATATTTTGCAACTTAGATTCGAGAGAGATACAAGACAAAGATATGGAAATAAATAAAAAAAACGTTAAAAATCTCTTTTAAGTTGCTTAAAATTAAAAATGGCATAAATCACGAATTGTCAGTGTCGTTTAAAAAATTCGTCAATCCACGGCGCTATCCGTGGAGAAAATTAACTTTTTTTGGCGGTTTTTTTTATTACTATTGGCTTTGCAAATTCCCCGAACGTTAAGTTTGATTGATGGGAGAGATGGTGTACGTAATTTTTTTATGACGCTTGTCGTAGGTTGTAACGCGCTGACGAAGACGAATTTGAAAAATAATTTTTAGGTACAACGAAGTGTCTACAATCAAGAACAAAAGTAAGTAGACTAGAATAAAAATAACGAGGTCAAAACATTTTTGAATTTGGAACTTTTTTCCCGGCGATCTAATAATCTAATCTTATCTAAGTTGCAAGTATATTATGTTACATTGGAGATTCACATAACATGCATTTTCACAACCAGAAACGTACAAGTTCGCGCTTGCACATGCCGCATGTGAACCTACAACAAAAAAACCAAATCTCAAATGGACACACATCCTGCAACTCTTGCCGTCCTTCCCTGAGACAGGGGTGACATTGGCAAAGTGAACCATTTTTTACAGTATGGGTGGTCACTTACTGGTCAGCCTTATACCAAACCAGAACAAATTTCTTAAGCATCTAAACTTCAGGGCACATGTTTACTTTAATGATCATCGTGCTGCCGCTCATCATCATGGAATGATGCCAATGAAATCCCGTCGGATTCTCCTAGACATGAGTTTTTTATATGGCCTCATTCATGGCTATATTGATTCTAATTCTCTATGTGGGGGGATCACTTATCGTGTACCACACTCTAGACGCACTAGACTTGGTTCTCTATTCTTTTCTAATACATATCATTCAAATTATGCTAAAAATTCAATAATGAACAGATTGCTCAGCACTTACAATGATAATTTTAACGATTTAGACATATTTTTATTATCAAAAAGTAAATTTCTCGACGGTGTGATTGCTGTTTTATCAAGGTAGCTCCCTTCTCATCCCTTTTATCATCCTTCCTCCTTTCCTCAAACATCCTTTCATCTCTCTGTGTATTTGCGCATATGTATATGTATTTCTCGTTTTTCTTAAACCTGTTCTCTGTTAGTTGTTTTTTTCTGATTATTTGTTGTTAGTTGGTTTTTTTTTCTTGTGTTTTATTTTAAACCTTGTTATTTTGTTTATTGTTTTCTCTTCCTATTGCTATTTGTAGATATGGATTGTTTGTATCTTTGAAATTTTTAAGTTAACGAAACCTGTTATTGGCCTTAAAATATTTTTCTTTTCATTCTTTTGCGAGTTTATGCTTTGTATGTGCTGTTGTGTTTCTTTAAATAAATAAAAAAAAAAAAAAAAAAAAAAAAACTATATGTCAAAGAATACTAGAATTAAGTACGAAAATAAACACTATATCCGTTTCAACTTATTTCACCGCAAACCATCCTTAGTTAGGAACTACGAAGTCTTTCCAAAAAGTTGGCAGCATGGAAATCCATGCGAACGCTGTGTGCACGCGTTATAAATGTTTTGGTCGTAAAATCGACATTTTATTCGGAAAAAAACATTATTGTATATTATGTACTTATTGGGGGTCAAAACGAAAATCGGAGAAAGCAAGAAAACATAGGATTTCATATGATCATTAATGATTCTATGGTGTTTTATAGCTCTGTGTTTGACAGGTGAGCCATATAGTATGCATCTATAATAATCTATAATCTATAATCTAAGTTGCAAGGATATATTCATTTAAAGCTCTCAGATGTATGCCCACAAACCAACAAGTGTAGTTCGCGCTTACAAATGCTGAATGTGTACTTACAAATAAAATCCAAACCTCAAATGAACATAAGCCCCACAACTTTTGCCGACCTTCCCTGAAACAGGGGTGACATTGGCAAAGTGAACCATTTTTTACAGTATGGGTGGTCAGCCTCATACCAACCTATAAGTCAAGGAATGCATCAATGCAGTAATAGTTTCTCTCTCTAACAATTTATATTTAACTCTCTTTTAAGACAAAATCATATTTATTTATCCTCACTTTATTTATCCTCACCAGTTCAATTATCCTCACTTTGTCCACTCGTCCACAACGCCGACAATGAGTCTGTAGTAAGTGCATCGTTGCACCTTAAGAGGTACAAGCCAGTGACACAGTTTTTCCTTCCAATTGTAGAATCGATCTGAAGCGAAACAAAAGACCTTTTTTTGCAATCCGCAAAAAATACTACGTTGGCGTGAAAGATCTTTTTATTTTATTTGGCCAAATAATTAACTTGATGGTAAGATTGGTCTTAAAAAGTTTCGTATTAGATTAATCTACAATTGCCGTTGACTTATTGCATTTACTGACTGTTTTTTATACTGTCAATTCTATATTTTCTACATTTTTTGTTCATTGACTTATAAATTAGTTTTGAGGCTAATAACCCCAAGATATCTACCTATATTCAAATTGGTTCACTTTTGTCAATATCACCCATGTTTCAGCGTAGGGCGGTAATGAGTTGCAAGGCTTATATTTATTTGACATCAAGGTTTTTATTTTATAATGTCTATAGAGAAGCGTAAATTTACAGGTGTCTACTTGTGGCCATTGATTTATGAAGAATCGTAATTTGCAACATAGACTGTATAAGAATATTATCGTAGAAATAGTATCCACATCCAAATCCGAAATTTCATATCGAACTTTTTCCTGATCGAAAGTTCAAAACACAATATGAGAATGTTTTTTTTTCCGAAAAACACACTTTTTTACCACCCCTGTTTCAGGGAAGGTCGGCAAGAGTTGCAGGGCTTATGTTCATTTGAGATTGGGTTTTATGTTGTGGGTTCACATGTGGCATGTTTCAGCGCGAACTAATACATGTCTGCTTGTAAAAATACATTTAATATACATCTTAATGTAATATATCTTTGCAATTTGGATTATAGATTATAGATGAGACTTCCAGCCCTGGCTTGCCTATGTGTAGCAGTGTAAGCAGAGTAACAGTCACTGGCACATGTGTGAAGAATTATTGTTGTAATATTTCCCGCCCGTAAATACCCGCTATAAGCAGTTCTCCCAGCGTTCGTGAGTCGTTCTCCTTAATTGGATAGAGAGCTAAGTAGGTTACTGCGGAGCGGCCGACAAAAGGTCCGCGTGAAACAGACCCATTGTGTGGGTGGCGCCAAAAAAAATAAAAAAAAATTGACACAGGCCTAGTGTCGTCCGGTCGATAGCTCAGTTGGTAGAGTGCTTGCATTCCATGCCGTGAGCTCGGGTTCGAATCCCGCCGAGGGTGTCAGAAATGATTTCCCGTTTCGGTGCTTATTTCAAACCCCAATATAAAATACCGGCAAGGTTTACTCAGCCTTCACAAGAAATGAGTACCAGCCCTCTCGGGAGCTGGGAAACCCCCACTTCAACTGAAGTGGTTGGCGTAAGGCCGGCCCCCTTACCTGTAAAAATAAATAGATTTAACTCGCCACATGCGACCCCTTCGGGGATAACGCGGCAGGAAGTTACACTATATGTGTAGCTTAGTTGCGTTTTTTTTTTGCCTAGTGCAAAGTGAGCTGCACACATAATGCAACTTTTTACTGCGTTGTCCCCGAAAGGGTCGCGTGTGGCGTATAGAACCTTAAGGGAGGCCGGCCTTATACCAATCACTTCAGTTGAAGTGGGGGTTTCCCAGCTCCCGAGCGGCTGGTTCTCAAGTCTTCTAAATTCCTAGTGAAAAAAATAAAATGTGATATTCTTAGATGTGAGTTGAGCATCAGATACGAGCCTTTGCAACTTAGATTTTAGATAATAGATTAAGAATCGAAAAATAAATTGCTGAAGTATTTTTCACATAATATTCATACTAATATTAGGATGATTTATTTGGTGAGCGCTGTTTTTGTGTGTATCACACCTCAAGATCCTTATATTATATTACGTTTGTAACGATGCATTTTGGACAACTGAAAATTTACGTGCATACGCATATTGTGTAGTTGGCTTTTACCTATAAAAGCCAGTCACCGCGTTATAGGAGCTTTATTAGCTTTTGACTGTGGGAATCTATCCCTGTCGGTTGATGTACTATATGCCCGTCTTGGGACGGATCCTTTATGTGGGAGTCACACATACATAATGGTTCCATGACAGCACAGCACAGTGACAAAGCAATACATAATATTACATCACATGAAATTACATCACATGCAATTATATCACATGATATTACAACACATGATATTACATCACGTGATATAACATCACAGGATAGTACAACACATGAAATTACATCACATGTAATTACATCCCATCATATTACATTACTACACCTCTGCGGCACTACAACAAGTGTCATAGACCCCTAGAGTCTTTAGAATCTAGGGAGTCTCCCGCACAGGATTTCTTAAAAAAAAAAAAAAACATGATATTACAACACATAAAATTACATCACATGATATTACATCACATGATATTACATCACATGAAATGACATCACATGAAATTACATCACATGATATTACATCATATGAAATTACATCACATGAAATTAAATCACATGAAATTACATCAAATGATATTACATCACAAAACAAAACGACATCAAATCACATTGACAATACATCGCCCTTACGACCGCGATCATCCGATTACGAGTCCGTAGCGTTAATTCCTACTAGGCAAATCATACAAACACAATGGGTAAACTTTTGTGTTGTTTGTGATGTTTTTCATGTGAGGTTTCTTCATGAGTCGTTAAGAATACGTTCTGTTTATGTGATGTTTTGTAATGCAAATTTTTGTATTGTAGTGTTTTGTAATTGCGATGAATTTTCCTGATGTTTTATCATTGTGATATTTTGTCATGTGATGTTATGTCTTGTGATGTAATGTCATGTGTTGTTTTGTCACAATGCTGTTCTATCTTGCTGACATACATAATATAGAGATGTGAATACACTGTGTGTGCTCACAGCAAACGCAGACGGACTGTTTACTGTACTAGGGTGTGTTGTTTGCTTATGTACAGTGCAGAATAAGGTATTTGAACATAGAAAAAAAGAGTTGGGATGGATTCAGAAACTTGAAATATTTTTTGAGTAGTATAGATCAACAGCTCAGATGGTAGAATGTTTGCATTCCATGTCGAGAGCGAAGGTTCGATCCCACCGAGGGCGTTAGAAATTATTTTCGGTTTCTGGTTATTTCAAACTCAAAATAAAATACTGGCAAGGCTTACTAATTGCTTACCGTGAATACCACCGTATGGCTCTTGACACAGTGTTTGTGATGAAATGAAAGAAATGTGCAAGGTCCGAAAAAAAATTGTTGTTGATTTTCAATATTTCATATAAAAATACGGAATCGCTACCTTTTGTTCTTTATGTAAAATTGACGCAGAGGAACTAACGCAACTAAGTCACATGCCTATGCGGCATCCAACAAGTGTCATAGACTTTTAGATTCTCTAGAATCTAGGGAGTCTGCTGCACTTTTTCATGACTCCTGGTCATCCCAAAGGCGCATGCTCATAAATACGAGCGTGCAAACAGGTCGGTCTTTAGTCCGCTTCTAAATGAGCTCTCTGGCTCCATATTACGGAGTTTATCTGGTAGGCCATTCCATACGGTTGGAGCAGCCACCTTGAAGGCGAGATCTCCAAAGACCATCTTGATATTTCGCCTTGGAAACTGCGGCTGATCGAAGAGTTGAGGTCCTGTTGTTTGTTGTTGTCGGTGCAATCAGGTTTATGAGAATAGGTAGGTGAATTGTGATCTCTGGATATTCCATTCATTCGATATTATACGAATTTGGTCCATCCATACGGTCTTTGTCTAAAACGAAAATGTTGCAATAAAAACAGAGTTCTACATTACACTCCAAGATGATCACCGATTTTTCATAAACGTATTCCTTGACTTACCTGTAGGTTGGTATGAGGCTGACCACCCATAATGTAAAAAATGTTTCGCTTTGCAAATGTCACCCCTGTTCCAAGGAAGGTCGGCAAAAGTTTCAGGGCTTATGGTCATTTGTGGTGTGTACTATATTTGGAAATTGAAGAAAAAAAGAGGTGGATCTAAAAATATTAAATACCGTTAAAAAATAAATAGACCCAAAAGGTCTGCTCTCTTTTCGTCGCCTGCCTACGCGATTCTCTTCGAGCAGGCGTTGTTTGTGCCGTAGCTACAGTGAGTGGGGGTGGCCCAGTGGGGGGGGGGGGGTTCAGAAACGCCCGCCCACTGTGCTTTCAGCCCAGCAGGAGGTCGCTACCCTGAAAGCTTATTCAGACTTGGATGGAATATACGCTGTGTGGATGGACTTCAGATTAGGATAGTTTTTAAATGGATATTTAGTTAAAAAAAAAAATAGATTTGTGAAAAGGAAAGTACTTCATTAACCTATTCTGCCATGCCAGAAACAGGTATTAATAATTACTTATTGTATATTTTAATTAATGATTAATTAATTACTACCCCCAGACATAATAATATGTTGAACCAGGTTCAAAGTTATTGCCAATAGACCCAACCAGCGTTATTCTATTCCAAATACGCTAGAAAGATCGGCCTCTTGACCCCTCAGCTATAACATTGACAATAATGTAAAAAAGACTTGGGAGTATGTGTATTTGAGTAGAAAATAATCAGAGACAGCAATCTCGGATGATTTTTGCACTAAACAAATTGCGTTTTCAGTTTGTTTTATATATTTTTCTCATTTTCGGCCAAATTTCTAGATTCGGAGACGCTACAGTTCAATGGTGCACTTGCAGTGACTATCACCGAAACGGCACCATTAATATTGTCTTCGTTTATTATTATTATTTTTGATGTCTTTGACTCAATATGACTCATTCAATCTAAGAAAATATTTATATTTTGTTGTATACTTTTTTTTGTTAATGAGTATTTGTGAGTTTGTTTAAAAAATAATTATATTTCTGTGATATCATCAAAAATGATATTCGGATAATTTTTTGATGAGCGCTGTTTTTTTCTGTGTGAATCACACCTCAAGAGTCCTATGCGAGCTTAGTTGTCACTGTAGAAAGCGCGTATTTTCAAACAAGTCCCATTTTTTGTAAGGTTTGATCTTTGGAAGGTCTTTGGAAGATGCAAATGAATTTATCAACGTAGAAAAGAGAAAATTTTGAAAGTGAATGATATTTTTGGTACTTTGCCAGGAATCAAACTCATGATCTTCCGTTTAAGAGTCTTACGACTGTATTTAGCTCTAACCACTGTCCTGTTCAACTGTCTCCATCTGAAGAGCCTGCATCACTTACTGGGTAGCTTTTATACCAGATAACTTATAGTTTAAATAAATTTCACCTGAATTCACAAAGAAGACATTACAAGAGGTTCTAGTGGAGTGAATACCACTCGTGCAGCGAGTACAAGACATTATATTTTAACTCAACCATAGCGTTGACCAAAGAATATGTTGAAACCCAAAAAAGTACATCTGGTGAGCGTTTTAGTTTAGTACATTTATTTGGTGTATCACTTGCGTTGAGTTTAGTAGACGTAAGATTTATATATAACGGTACTAGGCGATTGTACTGTTGATGGATGGTAGAAAATAATTTGAATTTTCGTAAGTGAATATTAGAAATTCACATAAATGGATATGCAATTGCCATATTCGCGAGTAAAGTGAGTATAAGGTTTTATTAAAATGTACGAGGAATATAGAAATATTCAAAAGAACCTGAGGCAGTAATATGCTAGAAGTAAAATAACTTTCTTCTCCTGCAGCAGGATGCGAAGGTTTTTATTAGTAAGTACAGCGAATGTTCACTGAGGAGGGACAGGAAGAAGAATAGTAAACACATGATGCACCATAAGCTCACTGGTCTTAACTGTTTGACATCTGGCGACTATGGTGGTAAACTTGTTATTAATTAGAAAAGATACCAACCACAAAGACTGTAATGCTCATTCCAAAAATATATTTGTACAATAGCATTGTTATAAAGAAGATGAGATAATATTTTTAATGTATTTTGTATTTTTTACTCGCAAGCCTTTCTATACAACAGATGCTACTTGTCGGTGTTTGTAAAACGAATCATTTTAAAAACTAGCCCATTTTTTTATCAAACTATTGTTGAATAAGTGTTTTAGGCTTACACGGCTGGCTGATGATGCTGGAGAGATGTTTTCCGGAATCTGTTGCCGTGGTCTATGGGAGCTGGAGCTTCCGGATGTTTCGCCCATGTCTACGATGGGCTTCTTCAACGTGAAATATGATGATCTTGATGAAAACTGTGACCATCGTAGACATGGGCGAAACGTCCGGAAGCTCCAGCTCCCATAGACCAAGGCAACAGATCCCGGAAAACATCTCTCCAGCATCAAACTGTTGTTGTTCTTAATTTATTTTTTTGTATTTATACGAGTCCTATCTTTACCCGTCCATCCAAGACTTCTATTGCAGTCAAATTCTGACCATCTACAATAAATGAATTCGAATATAAGCTAACATGTTTATAGAGTTGTATGTTGGAATGATGGAACGTTGGTAACAAGGCTGTGCGGCTTTTCTATCGACGTATACCACCCAGCACCCTAGGGAAACCATGCCATCTAGCAGAGTAGACGTCAGACACGGCACCAACTTGTGGAGCAGAACAATGCAGCCTTTCAAATGATTAAACGTCAGTGCAACAAGCGAGCTGCACTTGCATTCGATGCACTGAAATAAAAGCTGATAAATGAAGAACTTAGAATGAGAGAGAGCAAATGAATAAATGATGAAAAAAGGATGATTGATTTGGTAAGTACTATTTTGTTTGATACAGTGACTAAAAAGGAACTACGAGAATAGTGGAGTAGAGGCTTCTTCTTCTTCTTCCTCTTGTTTTAGATCTATGATCTGTTTATTGTGGAACTCTCTCCTGCGATGCAGAAGACCAGCTGTTCTTCCATCTTTTGAGAGGGCGACCTGGTAGACGCTGGCCGTCCGGTATCTCCTGTGCCACGCCTCGGGCTATCCTTCCTTTGTTCATGCGGTCTATATGGTCTCTCCAGAACCGTCCCTCTTCCTGCTTCAGTGGAGACTTCGTTAGGACAAAAGAAGTAAAGCATGGTTTCTAACACGATGGTCAGACGACATAAAAGGATTGCTGGTGACTGGATCCAGAAGGCCTAGGATAGAGAAACCTGGAGAGGTATAGAGGAGGCTTATTTTCAGCAGTGGGATACTAATTTTTAGTGAAGTACACCTCAAATCCGCCTGCAAGCATAGTCGTTGCCATAAAGAAGCGTCTATTCTCCATCAAGTCCTACGTTACTGTGAGGATGGATGTTTTTTAAAGTTTGGTCTTTGGTACAATAAGGTATTTATTTTTTCACCCAGTTAATAGCATATTTCATGTTTTCTCGTTTTGCCGAGTATCAAACTCACGACTTTTCTATTCCGAGACGAGAACTGTCAAAAGAATGGATCACCATGCTTCTATCGAGGCAGTATGCTCAAATCCTCTTCATACCAGTCCTGTATGTATGTGTCAGAAGGACCCAAAGCACATGGACGCTCAAACAAAGCTTTATATTTTCTCAAGTGGCGGAAGGCCTTCCCGTGAAGTAAAAGTTACGGCACGACAAAACAAACGCCTCTAGGTCAAAGGCGTGCCCATGACTCTAAAAGTAAATGGTTCGATGTTACTGAAGCTAATAGCATACCTCGGGTCGCACTCCTTGTGGGATTGTTGCTAGATCACGAGTAGCGCAAAGAATGATACACATAAAAGGCAGTGCCTTGCTTCCTATTTGTCGCTACTGGTCACCATCCTCTTGTAAAGGGGATGCCTTGTTGCGTTAGCCAATCGTCTCTGTTATACCCTATTTTCTTTTCACATAGGTGTATGACGTTGACTTTCTGAGAAAAAATCACATTTCAGGCATTCTTTATTCCATTATCTAAGTTGCAAAGGTATATGACATTTAAGATTAAGATGAAATGTATTCCCACAAGCAGACATGTTTAAGTTCGCGCTTATACAAGCCGCATGTGAACCTACAATATAAAACAATCTCGATTGAACATAAGCCCTGCAACTCTTGCCGACCTTCCATGAAACACGGGTGACATTGGCAAAGTGAACCATTTTCTACAGTATGGGTGGTCAGCCTCATACCAATCTATAATTTAAGGAAGGATTTCGGGCAAATAATGTTACGACACCATTCACAAATTCGTATCGATTTATTTTTTTACCACTTAATATATTTTTTGACCAGTAAACCTTTTTGTCATTAAACATATTATATTGTATTAAATTGTAATGAAACTGGAATCATTATTCACAATTTACATTCATTGTTGTTTCAGTGGCTCACAAGAGGCTACGAATATAAAATCCGTAGAAGCGTAGAGTGTTCGCAAGCGTAGCAGTTAATCTGTTTCAGTAAAACAATAATACAAGTGGCGTCGCGAGTTCCACATGATTCCCGAGTTGACAGGAAAAAATGAATAGGTACAAATCATCGTTTCTGAATGTCATTTTTACACGCATTGAAATGTATTCGTGGTTGCTCTTTACAAGCCTTGGATCTCATTGCGTGATAATCTGATATTTTTATCCATGTTTCGCGCATCGTAGAAATGGGCGAAACGTCCGGAAGCTCCAGCTTCCACAGACCACGGCAACAGATCCCGGAAAACATCACTCCAGGATCAATTAAAATTTACATACACAATAAGAAGACAATATTTATAGTGCCGTTTAGTGATAAATCACTGCAAGGGCACTATTCAACTGTAACATCTCCGAAACAAACATGTCTTCAATCTCGTATCACTACAAGTAAACACGTTTCAGTATGCGCTTCCGCATGCTGCATGTGTAGTTACAAGATAAGACACAAATTCATAAGTGAACATCGATCCTGCAACTTTAAACACCCTTCCCTCAAACAGGAGTGAGATTAGCAAAGTTAAACAGTATTTACAGATTGGGTGGTCAGACTGATACCAATATTTAATACTTAACATTACATAAAAGTTATAAAGAGAGTGTGGTATAATAAGGATTAGTTAAGCACAGATGACCGTAATGTAATAGGAATTGATATTGAGACACATACATAGTGTGGCAAAAGTGAACCTATTTTACAGTAAAAGTAGGCATCATACCAATATTTTAGTTCAGTAACAAAGAAAATTCAATCCATCGTAAAATATGCATAAAAGCATTCAATTTAATTAAGCTACTAAATTGATTTTAAGAATAAAATATAAACTGAAAAAGCCTGTGGGTTCAAGGACTTGCATTCAAACACGGCATACATAAGAAACATGCAAGAATGTTGAATGATAAGTGATTGCTCATCATAATGATAGCTGTTGAAACGCCTATTTGATTTATGGATTTATGTAAATAAATAACGTGGTCGTAATTTTTCGTTTTTTTTTCATTTTGTGTAGCAACATGCCAATTAAGGAGTTAAAAAATGTAGGAAGAATTTAAATATGTTACAGGAAACTTATTCTTTAAAACACTTTTGTTCTGTTTTCGTTAAAAGTAGAAGGTTATTCCCAGATGTTTATTTTTTATCATTTTCAATTGATGTCTAGCTTTTTCGATGAACGAGTATTTTTTAATTATTCTCGCTTAATCCCGATGTGTTCCAGAATATTTAAAAAAAGTTCTGAAGTCCTAAAATGAGCCCTTGATATTTTTTGAAACAACAAGCAAAATCAATTTTCTTTTCCTTTTTTTGCGCAATTATTATGACATCTAGTTTAATTTAATAAACCCTTTAAATATCGTCCTATGTCTCCCTAGGTTATGATGACCCACAAAGGGTTTTCGACTCTTCTAGAAAAAAAAAATACTACCATATCCCGCCACGCTTCAGCGGTAGACTTTTCACACATATATATTTTTTTACGCAATAGGGTAACTGTAATGGTGGGGAAAACGGTTTAAAATACTATGGTTGTGTAGAGTACATTTCAAAGATCACAACCACATATTTTTAAAGTAGTAAAAATAAAGATATCATTGATAATTTAAAAAAATAAAATCCCGAGAATTTGAGTCCCGCCAAAACGCAGCGCGGCCGGCTAACCCAGCTGTGGCGTCAAAATGACGTAGATGGATCCGACAGTCTTCGAGGGCCTAACGGAACATTCCAAAGATCCGAAGATCCATCGACGTCACATCCGCCTAAATAAAAAATGACCTGTTTTACCGGAAATAAAAAATGCGGGAATTTTAAAGAGCTATAATTTTAAAACTAAACCAGATTTTTTTTATTTTATTTTTAATTTGGTCATTTTATGAAAAAAATAAGATAAAATTACCCTATTGTTTAGCTTAACCGTTCACAGATCATATTATGCCCCCCCAAGTCCTGTTGCCTGTACTGATGACCCACAAAGGGTTTCCTACCCTGCTGGCATACTGCGAGGTACTTCCATACCCCGCCACGCTTTAGGGGTACCTCCATACCCCGTCACGCTTTCGGGGTACCTCCATACCCCGCAGCGCTATAGCGGCAGCTCTATACCAAGCTAGATCAATACCGCGTGACCCAGTGAGGGCTGGAAGAGGGGAGAGGAATGGAGACATCCCCTCCAAAAGCTGAATCAGACTGGAGAGTTCACAAGCCTTTAGTGAACCTCTTTTTCTTCTTCTTTCGCCTCTTCAGTGAAGATTGGAGATCAGTATAGCAACAAGCGGGTAGATAGCGATATGCTTTTGGTTATGCCTACAGAAAAATAATATTCATGTGATTGAAATACAAGAAAGTAATAAAATAATGCACTAAGCAAAATTTGAATGATTTTTTTTTCTTGGCGGGCAAACGCCGGTGACACTACCATCCTTAGCAATCAATAACAAAGTATTTTTTTACCTTTCCCTAGCAATCTGGCAGTTCGAGTCACAATTTCTTGTGTTCTGCGGAATTGCTTTCGAGCTTCTAATCTGAATTACATAAAAAAACGATAGGAAATGTATAATAAAACAACAAATTATTCCGTATTCGGTTGCTTTTCTTTTTATTTATTTTCTTTTTTCTTGCTTGTAACGAAACGCAAGCAAAAAAAAAATTGGCTGTGATTACGATTCGGAAGAATTCTTTTTAAGGCATTTATTATATAAAATAGATATTTTAATAAACGTATGTTGTAAAATACCCTTTGAAGATTTAAGTATAAGCGTGTGAAATTTCAATGACATATTTATGTATTCCGGGACAAAAACATTCCTACCTCTGTTCCTTACTAACTTCCCCATCTTAACTTCCTCTAAGGGTCTGTTTGTTCATCCCGTATTTGCCTTGCGTCGCGATTAGTTTATAAGTTGTAATAAGAAAGGAAAATAAAACTTTCCCTGAATAAATTTGCAATACTTAAGTTTCGCCAAATCGAAAATCAGTTCAAATAAATCCTGAATTGTCTTTTGTTTGACTTACAACCAAAAATTTACACCATTTAAAATAAGATCCTTAATTTTTTTGTAACGCTTTATAATCTATAATCTATCTATCTATCTATCTATAATCTAAGTTGCAAGGATATATTCATTCAAAGCTCTCAGATGTATGCCCACAAACAAACACGTGTAGTACAAACAAACACGTGTAGTGACTTTATGGTTTAAGAAAAACTAATTTTATTTTAAACCTAATGGTTCTGTTTTTTTTTCAGATTTTATGTACTGGCGTCTTTACTTGAATAATAGGTTGGTATGAGACTGACGACCCATACTGTAAAAATATTGTTCACTTGGCCAATGTCAGCCCTGTTTCAGAGAAGGTCTTTAAAAGTTGCAGGGCTCCTGCTCATTTGAGATTGGGTTTTTTGTTGTAAATCCGGATGCGGCATGTGTAACATTATACGTGTGTGCTTATGAGAATGCATTCAATGTGAATCTTAGATTGAAAAAAGGCATCCTCAGGACAATGACAAATCAATTTTTTTTTTGTCATTGTCATTGTCCTGAGGATGCCTTTTTAGGCGAAAGCGTTTGACATATTTAAAATAAATAATAAGTGAATTGAAACAGTGGGTTTTTTAATTAATATACAATGGACTTTCACTGTGTAAACCACCAAACCCTAAAAAATATATTTTCCATTTAAGTATAAGAAAATGTTTAAATTAGTAGGTTAAAAACTGTAAGAAAAATGCATTAATACAAAGAGCATAATACACCACGTCAGGTCAACGACAGTTTGTATCAAAACGCCAACGAAACGTCAACAGTAATGTAAGTTCTTCTATAACGGTTCATATATTATTTGAAAAGTGTAATAATCCTTAGGATAATAAAAATAAAAATTAATTAGGGTGATTTATTTGGTGAGCACTGTTTTTATGTGTATCACCATTTATGAGTCCAAAGTATTACCACTGAACTACGGACCGGTCAAAAATGTAAATACTTGTCACATACCTTTTATTTTTTCTCAATTTTTCAGTTTGGCCACTGTGGTACTCACCACCTTTTTTTAATCAACCATTGATTTAGTTTTAGCGACACGATTACGTTCCTAATGCGAATAGATCTATTTTTTGCATACTTGAGTCTTGCAAGATTTGTACAACAAACTTATGTACCATAGATTTACGCATTCCTTTTAAAAAAGTCCTTTCTAGTAGTCGCTTAATGCCACGGAATTTTCTGTCAAATTTCCTGAAAAAAAGTCCTTTCTTGTCGTTTAATGTAACGGAATTTTCCGTCAAATTTTCGTGCTACGGAAACGCTTCCCCATTGGCTGAGCGGATATTCCGCAAGATTTGTTTCTCGAGTTTCCGCAAGAAGAGCTTTTCTTTCCTGGCTCACTTTTGAAGCCACTTAGCTTTTGTAGGAGGCGAGAAACATTGTTAGAGTAAAGCTTCGTACCCCAAGACTCGTTAAAACTCAATCATAGCGTTTATACAAAATGCATGGAAACTCCTTAAAGAGCTTTTTCGTTTTCACATATTTTTGTTAAAACACTATCTACAAAGCTAAACGCGCGGTTACCAAACAATGTGGTCTATATAATCTATAATCTAAGTTGCAAAGATATATTTACATTCAAAGCTCATATCAAATGCATGTCCACAAACAAACACGGTTAGTTCGCGCTTACAAATGCTGAATGTGTAGGTACTTATTAATTAAAATTCAAACATCTGAAACTTTTACCGACCTTCCCTGGAATAGGGATGACATTGGCAAAGTGGTCATTTTTTCATATTATTATACATTAAAATATACATTGAACGTTATAAAACAGACATTAAGTGAAGAAAATTCATGAAATGCTATAACAGTGAAAAAAAACCACTTAACATATAAAAGCCTTGGCTCTGCACATTACAGATCAACCGCCATTTTTTTGGTCTTTGCACGTTTCATTGATATTTAAAAAAAGTACAAATAAGTTTTTCTAGACTAACTTCATTTGCGGTCCAGTACCCCGAATATTAAGCATTACCCTAACTTCCATCGATCACATAAATCGAAAAAAATGTCTGAAAACTTAATCCCTCCCTAAAAGTGCTGTCTTGTATTCCATACATTTTTCTGTTCACGCTATGTAGGAGAATTTATGTACTGTTGTATCCTCGGGGTACAGAACAATAAAATACTATATATAGGAACCTGTAGGAGTCATTAAAGTGGTGCTTAACATTGCCAGCTTTACTTCCTTTTGTTAGTTTATTTGGTTATTTATTTTTAAGTTATTCAAATGCCAGCCCGAACAAAAGGCGCGTTACGCTCTGCAGTTCGCAACAAAGAGCACCTCTCGGCACATACTATACTATGAAATGTTACTTTGTATTCGTACGAGGGAGAGTCCAAAAGGAACCCAATTTAGTTTTATGTCTTGATCGTATTGGTGAAATTGTGAAAGAGTGGTAAAAAAATAAATGCACGAAATGTATGTACCAGAAATAAATATGTGAATGGAAATTAATAACAAATGGTGGTACTGAAAAGAAACGGCGTTCTGGTGTGAGCGAGAAATCGAAGAATGATCTGGAATATGTGAGAAAGATCTCTTTTGTACCTATATATAGGGACTGCAATGGTGCGGAGAGCGATTAGTCACTCCAAGCATTTTGCCGTGAAGAATGATAAGCAGAGATTATCAATTGTTGTAAAATGTGAACCAAGCCGTTTAAAATAAATTCTGTTACAATAAATAATTGCAGTAAAGAGAACCCCAGTAAAATCGTAGATAAGGTGCACACCTCCTGCAGCAGAAACACTCCTGAAGATGGCTTGTAAGGCGAAAACGTTAGAACCATAAACATAAAAAAGTGAATTAAAACTGTGTGTTTTTATTTTAAATTAATTATTTTACAAATATACATAATGAACATTCACTGTGTGAACCACCAACCCCTAAAACACACAGTTTTTTAAACAGAAAAATCTCTAACTTTTAGGTCGCTCCTCTAGACTGTACATTAGATAGTATGTACCTTCTCCATATATTATGTATTTGTGACTGGCTGTATGTATTTAAGTATATAAGAGGATGATATACTCGAAACGTCACTGGAAAGATGCAAGAAAATGTCTATCTGTACCCGTAGTACGAGTTTTTCACAATACTCGAAGTATTGAGTGTTGTGAAAAAACTCGTACTACGGGTACTGTATCGACTTTACAATAAAATAGAACGACAGCTCCATACAGCTTTGAATTGCAAATTTTGATCTACATAAATGTATACTCTACAATCAAATCTGCAAAAACATATAAACATTTAAGATGAATATCTAATGCATGCTTACAAGAAGAGACATGTTTTGTTTGCGTTTGCACGTGCTGCATGTGTAATTAGAAAATAAAAGAGTCAGAGCTCAAATACACCAGGCAACTCTCGCCGAATTTTCACTGAAACGGAGATGAAAGTGAACCCAGTTTTACAAAAGGGAGCTTAAAGATTTGGTAGCTTTTTTTAACCTGCAAGTTAAGGAAAAAAAACACCGTCAAATGAACAAAAGAACCATATCGTTATCTCGAAAGATAGAGCGCTTTATAACCAGAGAGCTAGCGTGCAACCCCCCACAAGAGTAATGTTCAGGATTTACCGTTTCAGTATTTTCTTTAAACACATCATGGTATTGGAAAGGTTAACTCAGCCCTCAAAAAAATGAAAATTGGTATGCGGCTGACCACCCATGCTGCAGAAAATGGTTCACTTTGCTAGTGCCATCCTTGTTTCAGGGAAGGCTGGCAAGAGTTGCAGGGTGTATGTTCATTTGAGATTTGGCTTTTTATGTCGTAGGTTCGCATGCGGCATGTGCAAGTGCGAACTTATACGTGTCTGCTTGTGAGAATACATATAATGAGAATCCCTAATGAACATCTCTGCAACTTAGATTAGATTAGATTAGAAAACAAGCCTCTTGACTACAGGAACATTTTCTCTTCGTTAAAAGTGATACCGCATGTGAAACCTTTTGAAATAGTGATGTAAAAAGTTTTATAATATGTGTATCATAGTCGCCTTACCAATCATATCACCTATAGGCAAGGCTTACACAGCCTTCACAAGAAATAAAAAGTTTTTCTCTAAAATGAAGAAACATTTATACTCTCAAAACCATGTTTATTGTATAGTTCTGATATTTTTTTTAGTGTGAATCTATTAACACAATGAAAATCCATTTTTAATTATTTAAGAATTCAAATAGATAAAACATAGTTTTAATTCACTTATTTATTTATTTTTTTGTGCTCGAAAATTTCGCACAAAAAAATAAATAAATAAGTGAATTAAAACTATGTTTTATCCATTTGAATTAAAAAAAAAATGTATAGTTTAGTCTTTACTGGTTTTTAACTGTAATTTATGTTATTATGCAAATGTAATATACTGTAATTATATTACATTTAAATGTTTACTTTTTTATTAAAAAGTAGGATAACGTTTGTTTGTTTAATAAATTAAAATAGTTTTGCAGTTTATGATTTTCTGGTATTGAAAAATATGCAGACAGTAAACAAAAATAATAAAATGCTCGGCTTTAAAGTCTTTTCTGTTCTCATTTCAGCATTAATCTCTCCTGATTCCCCTGCCTCTATTCGTGACACATCCATTTCAACTCGCTACGCCTGCAAGAGGCGTAGATAAAAGGCTCCACGTCGCCCTACATTCCCTCTACGAGCAGCGTAGAGCCTTCTGCTGCCTCTACGGTTTCTTATATACAAGCATTACCGTAAGTAGATCAACGAAATAATATTGTTTTAAAAAGGCTGATGCAAATTTAAATAAAATCATTTATTTCATAATAATTAATTTATTTAATTAAATAAATTTTACATGAAGATTGGGTGTTCATATTTCAGAGAGTTGATTTATACAACTTAATTTTGATTTTTGTCTGATTGGAGTTTGGTGCAACAGGTCCTTAGTCGTATGTAATGTTATTTTGTGCAAAAATAAATATAAAGCTAGTGCAGATTGAAGGAAGCCTACATCTAGGATAAAGATAGGCTGAGAAATAATTCTAAGAACAACGTTCAGTCCCTTGTTTTATAATACTAGCACAAAAAAGTTCCATTAACCAAATACATCATTGACATCATTAGATTTATTCTCTTTTATCGAATCTGTTGATCATTTCCTCCGACCTCCCACACCCTGATTGCATTTTTATGTTGGCATGTTAATGGCAGAACAGTGGCGTCCATTTGCTCTCCACAGTGACAAGAACTAGGTCGCCTTGTTTACCATCAGAATCCATTAAAACAGGAGGGCTTATTTTCTAGCTCATTCAGATCCTTCTGCCGCATTGTACGAGTAAAGCTATTCCAAACATAGAAAACAGCAAAACATTGAATGCTTTTACCCCATTTTCATTCACTACATCATTTTTACTTAACCAGGGACCCTGGATTCTTTTAAGAACTTAATTTACATTTAGAAGAACTTAATTACATTTAAATTACAATTTACACTTAATTTTGTTTCTACATCCATATATATATTTTTTTAAATATTCTGCGTATTGTTATAATCATTTTACTGTTTTTATTCTCAGTTAAATATATAAATATCCAAATATTTTATCACACATATATTTTTTTATATTTGAATTGCTTCATATTTTTGAAATTATTTTGTATTTTTTACGTCGGTGTTCCTGGAGACCTATAAAAACAGGTTCGACATAGTTTAGGCTCAAGTCATCCATACTCAAAGTTTAACTTATTATTGTGGCATGTTATTAAATTGAGTGAATTTTCAAGCAATTGCTAGTGTTGGAAAAAACACATTTATTTACTTCGTGCACTTTTGAAAACACCTATTAAAGATGCAACTTTCAAAAACATATCTTTCAATAGAGGTGTACTTTAGGACTTTTCCTGGTCACTTATATTAAGCCTGAAATAATGCATTTAAGGCATTTATACTGGTGTCATAATAAAAAACAAACCAATGTTTTGCCAGATCAATCCATCAGAATATTTTTCACTTTTCTTTTCTTTTCTCTACTGCCATATACAACTTAATTACTTTCCTGTAACACTTGTTTACTCTCCGCCTCACAACACGCCAAATGCTTTCCCGGATCAAAGTCATGTCGAGCCCTTTGCTGTCACGTCATTTTCGGTATGAGAGCTTTAATTAAAATTGTAACGAGGGCGTAGGATCATCACGTAGACGGTTCTAAATGAAAATAACTTCACATGCTCTTACCAGCGCCACCCCTGCCATCAAACGATTCATTATTTCTCATCCAACAAGAGACTAAAACGTTTATATTTGTAATTAATTTAATTATATTTTCAGTTCTGAAGAATAATGATTTTAATATTATATTTGCACAGAATGTACAGTGAAGATAAAAAAAACCTGCGAAGAATGACTGGAAAAACTTTGAAAGGTAGAGTACGTTATGAATGAGTTAAAAAATAATGTAAACTAGAAGAGGATGTGAAGACAAATGATCAATAGAATATGATTTAATAGTTCGGGTATTTTGGAAAGAATGAATGATAAACATGTCCACGGATTCCGAAACCCTCTCTCCAGGTTCCTCTCAATTGGTCCGACAATCTGGAAAGCGCGATCCCCAAAATCGGTGCGTATTTGACGGCGAGGCTGAATCAACCTGACAGAGCCAATCCCCGCCTGCCTCAGTGTCCAGCACTCACACTCACCTCAACGGGTGAAAACTTGTCTGCCAGATATGACGGAGTCATACCATTGAGCGCTTTAAATATCATTAAACACACATGGTAAACCACCCTCTCAGGAAAATTATATATGCATGAACTGAAAGAATCGTGTCAGGATAGGTATAAGTAAAGGCAACTCTGCAGAGGCTTAGACCACTCCTAGTGAAATAGTGACAGCGTCACAGTTACAAACATTAGAATAACCGTCGTTTGCCATTTTATTCAAATTAGGGATGTTTTCGAGCTTAATGTTTTTTCGATATTATTTCCCCCGTTTTTCTCTGCACCCTGTTCAGGACACGCCGCTTAAGTTAAAGCACTTTAATACGTAGACGTTAATTGGATTTCAGTAAAAAATTTATACAGCGTTTTTGCAGCGAAAAGCGTACACTTTCCTCGATTTACTTTTGCGTGTTTAATTTTGAAATAAAACAATTAAAAGCTTAAATATGTATAAATGTTGGTAGAATGAAAAAAATAAGATTTAATTACAAGAGATTAATATTGTTTATATTACCAGAAAAATGTTGAAATAATTTAGAAGAAGAAAGCTTTGCTCACCTGAAACAAAAAGAAAAAATATCCATTAGTTATAATTTATTGCAACTGTTTACGTAATAAACTCAACAATGGAGCATTTATACACGAGAACATGGGACCATTGGAAAGTTGGAACATTGTAATATTGGAACATTGGAACATTGTAATATTGGAACGTTGGAAAATTGGAATATTGGAACATTGGAATATTGTAATATTGGAACATTGTAATATTGGAACATAAGAACATTGCAATATTGGAACATTGGATCGTCGCAATGATAGTAACCGCCTTGTTAAAAAGGACCTGACTGAAAAGCTTCTGATATGAAAACATTTCGACAAAAAGCATTAAACGTAAAACGGTCTTGTGGAAAAATACTTTTTTAGAAGCTTCACACAGAATAGCGTCAAAAAGAAAGTCTCACAAAAAGAGACAAACTAAAACATTCTGCAGAAAACCGTAGTGTTGTTAAACGTTTCGCTGAATAGCGTTTAGTTAATGAGCGTCTCGCGTAAAAGTGCCAGAGTGATTCTCATTAACTTAAAAACTTGCTGGGAGAGTCTTATTAAAAATAATTTAACGAAAAAGAGGTACCTACTCCAAAAAGCGTCAGGCAAAAAACCGTTAGAAAAATGCTTTATGTAAAATGTTGGAAAAATTGTCGGGAAAACCTACTAGTTCATAAAATAATTTCACGAAAATCGTTAGGAAAAAGCATTCTCTAGAAAATCGACGCGTTCCAGTGAAAAGTAATATGAGTGTTAGAGCGCTGTGACGTAGGCATATAGAATACATAAGTGTGAATGGGAGGAGATGGCTGGAGAAACGCGCAGGCGCAAAGATGGGGGTGAGAGGGGAAGGGAAAACTGTTTACCGAGCCAATAGCTAGAAAGGCAGTTGAAATATAAGAAAGTTCAGAATTTTGTAGGAAATACTTTTAGATGCAGGTAACAGAAAAACGTCTCGATTTTAAGGTCCAGAATTTTTTCCAATTTTTTTTTCAGTTGACTTCATCTAAATGAATGACTTGTCTAAAAAAGACACGTATCAAAGAGTTCAACGAGAGAAAATAAGGAAAACGTACCTACATAAGAAAAATAAAAATATTTATCAGACCTTAGAGGCCAACATTGCAGTTCAACTTTCTTTTTTACAGTGCATACTGTTTTCATTTCCTCCCGATCTTTTTCATGCAAGCGCTCCTTTTATTATATCCCTGGATATCCCATTCATTCACTTTTTACGTTTTCTTTCTATTTCACTATTTTACAATGTATACTTTCAGGAATTTGGTTTATACACCGCAGAGAGCCGTTTTTGATTCTGTAAGAAAACCTTCACAGATTTAATATAAAATGATTTCAATAACTGTTTTAAGTACCACAGCCTTAAAATATAAGAAATACGTGTTACATGTACTTTATCTGTGAGCTGAGAATTTTATTTGGCTGTGGTCCATACGATAAACGGATGCGTCGATCGTTAACACAGAAAAGGAAGGAAGAGAGACCGAGAAAATGTCACAGGGAAACAGCTTTATGGTACTTTCATGAAAAAACGCGAACCAAAAATACCCAAGGTACCATTTTCCAACGATTTATGAAACCTTCTTAAAATCTTTGCATTAAAAACAACAATTTGGTACTTTTGTAAAAAATGATAAACCAAAAACATGCATAATACCATTTTACCCCAAGCATAAGAGATTTTGAAAAGACGAGTTCTTAAAATGAAAAGTTATTCAGTTACTCGAATGAAAAATAAAAACTTAATCGCCCAAAGGACCATTTTCCACAGTTTCTGTTGGTTTTTGAAAACGTTGAGAGCTTAAAATGGAATAAAAGCTATTTGGTACTCCAATGATAAAGTGCAGAAGTAAAAACAATCAAAGGACGATGTTTTTATTAGAAAAAAAAAAAACTATTTGGTACTTTCATCCAAAACACTTCTATCACAAAACCCCACCTATACCTCTCAACTTATCTACGATATCTTCACTTGACAAACTTAATTCCTCGTATGACACACATGTTAGTTGGAGTGAGAGTTTCCCAGCGTCACGAGTAGGAGGTATTCTAATATTACTCTGGTTGTCTCAAGTATTAGGATCTCACTTTGAGCGGGGTACCTTTCCCTCCGCTGGCAAACAGCCAAGTTAATTTCTTCTGGAATAATATTCGGAATTCAATTCCATTTCCAAATGAGATAAGTTTCAAGCAGACAGAAACCTTCCATGTCAGTCGATTTACAATCCACTAAAACCTTTTCTCTACTATTTAAAAGCTCTCATACATATTGATAGCAATACTTATGATCATATATATTTTTAGAGTTTCATTGTATTCAAGTTCTTTAAAAAAAAACGTTTGTTAAGTCCTCATTGTTGAGTCCTAAAGTCCTAAATAATCTGAAGATGGCCAAGAGGCCCACTTCTCTGCTTCTCCCGAAACTGATCGTATATTCAACACATACGAGTACAGCTCATGTGAATTAAAACAAAGTATTTTTTATTTAAATCTATTAGAATGACTTTTTTGGCGAGCACTGTTTTTGTGTGAATCACACCTCAATAGCCTTGCGTTTTATAACACGGTTTTTGATATCTTCTTCCTTTTATTGATTTAGATCCTTCGATTTGTGATTCACAAAAAGCTTCATATCGGCCGCTCATGGATCCTGATGTTTGTCACAAATGTTTTAGGTCATAAGATCATTATCAGGTGTACGTTGAAACTGAAATCTAAATCTTATCTAAATCTAAGCTGCAAAGATATGTATCATTTGAGATTCATATTAAATGCATTCCCACAAGCAGACCTTCATCCATTTTTGATCCTTAAATGATCTATTTTTTATCCTTACATTGTTTTGTTACAGAGTTGCATCAGAATGTAGCTCAGATTATGTAACCTGTTTTTGTCTCTAAGTTCACAGTCCACCAGTTTAAAATTTGGCAAGCCACTTCATGTCCATAAGTTAGCATTATTCCCCATATCTGGCCTTTTTGGCGCGCTTCGGATTTCCAGTCTTATGATTGGATTTCCGCTGCTGTCACTGGAAGCGGATTCCGTTCCAAGAATCCGCTGATAAATGCATCAGTTCACGTGTCGGGTTTGGCACTTGATAAAGCTCCAACGGGTCAAAGTCGTTCCAAACACTTTAAAGCATAAATATTGTGATTTTGGAAAGCACTCTGAAATCATTATTTCATTACAACAATTCCGATAACAACAGCAATCACGTGATTCATTAGTGAATAAAGACACTAGTGGTCTAAAATCTAAATCTAAATCTAAGTTGCAAAGATATGTATCATTTGAGGTTCATATTAAATGCATTCCCACAAGCAGACACGCATAATTTCGCGCTCATACATGCCGCATGCGGACCTACAATATAAAAAAACCCAATCTCAAATGAACATAAGCCCTGCAACTCTTGCCGATCTTCCCTGAAACAGGAGGGACGTTGGCAAAGTGAACCATTTTTTACAGTATGGGTGGTCAGCCTCATATCAACCTATAAGTCAAGGAATATGAATGTGGTCATACAGAAAAAGAGAAACAAGTACATGAGAAGTTTAAAAATACGTTTCAGATTTATGTACACAAATTAATAGAGTAACTTGTTTATTTACCTAATGCGATGCCCTCATTTGTGACAAGCATTTTGGTACAAAGCTTTGTTTACCATGCGTGGTATTTAGTGTACTTTTTAAATTTACAAAATTCAATTCGCAGTTGCAAAACCCTTCAAGCATTTAAAATTTAAGAGTTTTTCAAAAACATTGTCAATCATCAAAAAGGCTTGATTTTGAAGAAGATTGTCAATCAAAAATTATTTACGGTATAAGCAATATGAAGTCCGATACATTAACCACAAGACGACAAAAGGTCTTTAATTTTAGTATAAAAGTACCTATATTGTCGCTGCATCGAATAAAACGTATGTGGCTTTTGATTACACACGTTTTATTGTAGTATCCAAAGACGACATATTCTAGATGGCCACAATTTCCTTGAGAAATTTTCATTTGGAGGAAAAAAGCCGTTTTCTCGGGATTTCTTTTGTGATATATTTTGGCCACAGTGCTGGAGAGGCGTTATTGCCGCCCTCAGTGGAGATTCCTTTCTGTACGCCACATTCCTCGTCTTTTATTTGACTTTTTCGACGGCGGCTGAAGAATGAAACATGTAAATTTGGAGATTTCATAGTATGAGGGGGCGGCTTGTGCTTCGATCTCACGGAGCAAGAAGATAAGTTCTTAAGCCGGAGTACTTGCAAGAACTAGTGTACCCAAATGTATATCCATACAGGAGAGAGGACTGACGCTGCACTCGGCAGAGAGGGGCTCCAAAACGTTGATGAGCAAGCCAACCAGGAGATTAACCACTGTGTTTGGCAATCGTGCGTTTGCTGTTGCGGGTCTCTCTTCGTGGAACCAGCTGCCACCAGAAGTTCAAGCATCGAAATTCAGGAAAAACCTCAAGACACACTACTTCGCCGCGATAGCACAGAAAGCGCCCTTGGAGTGACAATCTTCACGAAACGGTGCTATATTAAATCATCATCATCATCACCATGCTGACCTGGGGATTTCTGGGACGGGAGGACTCTACACTATGTGAGTGTGGAGCTCAGCAAACTATGGAGCACCTGCGGTGTTGTCCCTCCTGTCCGACAAGCTGCTCCATGGATGATCTCTTTGCGGGAAAGCAAAGAGCTGTAGACATTGCTCGTTACTGGGCCAATACGGTGTGAAGCTGACACGAAGAAGAAGACTCATCACCATTTAAGTGTTAGTGATTTAGTGAGTAGGAAGTTTCTTATGAGTTGTCGTCGACAATTTCAATACGAAGATCATTTTCAAGATGCGTTCTTCCCACCCATCGAAGATTTCAATTTGTTTTTGAGATTGAGTGCGTTTCTGTAGTCACCAATTCTTTTTACCTTGGTATGTGGCTGCCCACCCATACTGTATACAAATGATTCAATTTCACCCTTGTTTCAGGGAAGGTCGGTTAGAGTTGCAGGGCTTAAGTTCATTTGAGATTGGGTTTTTATGTTGTAAGTCCACATGTGGCACGTGTAAGCGCAAACGTATACGGGCCTGCTTATGCGGGATCGCATTAAATACGAATCTTAAATGTTGTTCATATTTGCAACTTGGATTATAGATATATATATATATATATATATATATATATATATATATATATATATATATTATTACCTTACGCAGCAGGGATAAAGCATCCATAACTATTCGCTCAAAATGAAAAAAAAACTCACTGACTTTTTAACTAAATAAAAGTACTTTAGATTGTCTCCACTTGAACCGTGGGAATGGCATTCTAGCACGGATTTCTTGCCACGTACGAGTAGCTCGGTAGACCTCGGCTGAGGTCGTGACATTCAAGGAAATATAGACCCGAAGCTGCGGACATGAGACAAATATAGAGCAAACGGATGTAGCCTTAATATTTCAGCCCTTTCACATACTAAAATATGCACAGCATTTTAATAAAGTTACTGAGCATGTTTATTTTAAATTTGGGTTTTTATTTTTTAAGTACACACGCAGCATGTTTAAGCGCGAAAAAACACGTGTCTGCTTGTGGGAATACAAATCTGAAATATGAATATATTTTTGAAACTTATATAACAAATAATATGTAGATAAAGCTTAAATCTTCAACAAATAATATGATCTTAAGACTCCAAAAATATGAGATAATGGCATTGCCCAATTTAATCCGGTTATAGGTATTCAAAACCAACATCAATCGCCACTTCCTTGTAGCGCCTCACGACAGAAGCAACAATGCAAGAAATACCAAATACAAAATACCTCTACGGCACCCTTCCAGGATGACATAGACCCTCAAGACTTTTAAGAATTACAGAATTCCTTAAAAAAAGGCCTGTGTGATGGAGAAATAAATGGATTTTTGTTGTTTCGATACAGAAAATGAGGAAATTTACACAAAGAGGCTTATGGTCTGTTCAAAGACGAAGAAGAAAAACAATTAAAACTTTTGATATTTATGGCATTAGCCCTTCCACAATCATAATGACCAAAGTATTAAACTTTACGTTAAAACTCAACCATGGCGTTTTACCAAAAAATGTACTGAAACTAAAAGAGAGCCTGCTTTAGTGTTCATATGTACATTCGCTTAAACCCTATGGTTGAGTCTAAACTTTAAGTTTCATACTTGGGTTACGATCATTATTTCGGCTTGGAGCACAAAACCAAGCGGACGAAACTTTGTTTGGCGATTCTGGGACTTAGTAAATTATCATTAGTGAGTACCTACCACGAAACTGCTATTACCCAAGTATTAAAATAATACGCTTATACTCCGCCGATTCCACCAAAAGTATATGAAAATTAAAACCACGCCTCTTGTGAGTGTTTAGATCGTGTACGGTTTTTGGTTAACGCGATGCTTGAGTTTCAACTTAATGTTTTATACTTGGCGTAGTGTTCTTGTGAGAGCTTTTTACTGAGGAGTAAAGTGAACGCTGTGGCAGACAGTCCTTTAAGGTGATGACTGCCAGTGACAAGATATCGACGGTCAACAGGAAGTAGGGCATTAGCAACGCGTTGGTCAAATATGAGGTTGCTATCCTACTATGAATGCTCCAAATTTTTCGCTCTTTCTAATGCGCTAACTCCCATAGCTCTACGATGATTTTTTTTGTTGATTATGCTCAAGCAAACGAAGTATGGTTTTGGTTTAACCGACGAAATTTTGGCCTATTTTTTTTATTTTTTTTTATTTTTTTATTGTTTAAACAAGAATACAACAGCATTGAATATAATTTTGTATACATATATAAGATATTTTTTACAATTCATGTCGCCTATTACTGTATTCTACAAATTAATATTTTAAATTACAAATCATGCCAGGTAAATAAATAAAAAGTAAAGAAAAACAAAAAGAAGCAGCATCCAAAACCAAAAAAAAAAGAAATACACAAATCAAAACAGAATAAAAATAAAAATAAAAAATAAATAATTTTTGTCCTAAACTATAAATTATATATAAACTATAAATTTTGTCCTAAACACGCTTTTGACATAAAACCTCTTAAAACAACGTAAAATCTCATGAATATAAATCCCAATAAAAGCCCTTATTTTTTTTAATTCTTGAGCTGTTTTGATTTTAACGATATGATAAAAAATAAAAAAGTTATGCCATTTTTCGGCAATCACAAACTTTAAACTGCTCTCCTGAACAATTTAGTTTTTGTTGCTTATGCCGTATATCGTTTTAACCGTCGATATGTTTATGTAACTAGTTTAAATCAATATAATAACTAATATACTTAAACCACCTTCAATCTGTGTTGAATTCAAGACCGGGACACATTTTCGGGATGCCCAAATTTACTCACATCACTCCATTGCTAAAGAAACTTTGGCTTCATATCCGGAGAGGGTGGTCTTTCGTGTTTGACTGATGTTCCTACAAAGGAAATGGTGCGCCTCTTTAGATTAAGTTAACAAGCTTTCGCCCAATGAGATGGGTTTGAGGCGCTAGACGCTTAGATTTGATGGGGTGGTCGACTTGATCCAGCAAGACCATCAGACGCACAATAATTTCGGGGACCGTACTTTCCGGTTCGCGAGTCCAATGGAGTGGAATAGACTACCACCTAATATGAATAAGGCAAAGACCGTTTGTGTCGTTAAATTAGGGCTTAAAACGCATGTTTACAAAATTGCATCTGTGAGTTGCGGCAGACCAAGGGCTAAGATATGTTCTAGAGGGAAATTTAAGATTAATGAGTGGTCCAGAAATTTAATCCTGAGATATTTTATACGCATGAGGTCGCTATGACGCAGATGATGTACCTACCAAGAAGTTTTTACCAAAAATCTCATTGTTTTAGCACTAACGAAATTACATTATCTACACGTGTATAAATCTAAAAAAAAAAATTTTTCCTAGCAAAACCATTCAACAGATTTTAATCAAACCTTCGGAATACTTCCTGTAAATTTGGATGGTGATCGGATAATACACTTTTTGTATTTGTCTTTTTTTCAATGTCGGTCAAATTGTTCCCATACCACTCTATAGATCGACAAACATTTTGCAAAAATATGATCCCTTTTATGGATCTTGTGAATTCTGATGATACTTGGAATACAACAATTTTTTTGGACCCGTTGTTGTTTTACCACTTTCCTGTAGAACAATTTTTTTTCTCCATACAAAAATAAAGTAATGGAACACTTAAGGTACTGCTAGTAAAAAAATGTGTCAGGCTTATTAATTTCATAAGGGATACTTTATTCTACAACCGGTATGTGACTAAAATAGATTGGTGAGTTGAATTCCTCTTCACAAATTTATAAAATTAGTTCTTCGTGAGCTGGGTGTGAAAGCTAAAATTTTCAAGCAAAACTCAGTTACCTACTATAAAGACTAGATGGATTTTTGTGACTGGTCTTTGGTAAAGGCTGATGAATTTATTAACCCAGTGAAGAGCATATTTAGTTCTTAATTTCTTCCGGGAATCAACTTTAATGTAATTAAATTAGATTCCATTACCTCTCGATTTAGAGTCTGGAGCGTTAACCTTTTTTTATTATTACTTTTTTTTTTAATAAAAAATAGATTTGTGGAAAGGAATGCAATCCACCAACCTATTTTACCTGGCCAGTTATCTTCATGCGAAAGCAGAAGCTTGTGTGCATGCAACGGCATCTGTTGAACCAGGGTCGAAGTTACCGTCGCGGGATTCGAACCAGCGTTATCCGGTTCCAAATAACCTGTCTTGATCCCCGCGGCTATAACACCGACTGAATCATAATAAGAATAACATCCACCTGTATTGGATATTTACCTCAGGACCATATGGCGTAGGCAATATTTCTAGTGGCATATTTAACAGGGAATGGGGCCCTGGATATTTATAATTTAAGGCCGCATAGGAAGCCAGCGGGTTTATAAATAAAAATTGTATGGAAAGGTCACAGTGGGGGACGCTTATATCGTCTGTATATACGTATATAACATAAAACTATCTGTACATTGCAGAACCTGAAACAATGTCGAGTTAATTGAAAAAGGCCTCAATAACCTGAAGTAAATAAGTGCCGATTTACTTTTTATCTTCGTTACATTTGTATCTTCATTATAATGGTCAATGGAGACGTTGCTTAAGTTTCTATTTATATATTGTAGAACGCTTTATATGTCAAGCTTATGATATATATCTAGGTATGTCCTTACTTGTCGTAGACTCTGAAAGCAATGCCGAGTTTACTCATTAAAGCCCTGCTCTATTAAAGAAAAAATACAGTTCTATGTTGGCATAACGCTGATCATGTATACCGAAAAAATGGTTAAATCTCGCAAATGTCACACATGTTCCAGGGAAGGTCGGCAAGAGTTGCAGGGCTTATGTTCATTTGAGATTGGGTTTTTATATTGTAGATCCACATGCAGCATGTGTGAGCGCGAAATTATGCGTGTCTGCTTGTGGGAATGCATTTAATATGAATTCCAAATGATACATATCTTTGCAACTTGGATTTAGATTTAGAATTTAGTTTTTGAAGCGCGAACATATGTACAACAGTGTGCTTTTGAGACAGCATTTAATACGTAAAATAAATGTTAGTACATCTTTGCAGCTTAGATTATAAATTATAAATATACTACCTTATTTAATCTAATCTAATCTAATCTAAGCTGCAAAGATATATATCATTTAAGATTTATACTAAATGCATTCCCACAAGCAGATACGTATAATATTTAAGAAATTTCAAATAATCTTTAGCCTGATGTAACCGTTTTAAGATTTAAGTACGACAATACAGGAAATGCTTTTCTATAGAAGCCTTACTCCGTTCCTTACTGTGAATGCCGCATTGCTAGGGAAGAGGGTATCGACCCCTCTTTGTTCTACCCGCATCGTGTATATACGAAGTCTGTTCAAAAAGTATCGCGAATTTTTAATTTCCGCAGACTGTGTATATTTGATTATTTTTTCTGTATTGAATTATGTTGTTATGTATGCCCTTTACTTATGCTGTTAAGGTCAGTTATTTTGAATGGTTAGTTAATTTTTGACAGCTGTTTTCCATTCCTTGACTTATAGGTTGGTGTAAGACTGACCACCCATACTGTAAAAAATGGTTCACTTTGCCAATTTCACCCCTGTGTCAGGGAAGGTCAGCAAAAGCTGTAGGGTTTATGTTCACTTGTGGTTAGGATTTTATTTGTATGCATACATTCAGCATTTATAAGCGCGAACTACACGTGTTTGTTTGTGGACATACATTTGATATGAGATTTAAATGTTAATATATCTTTGCAACTAAGATTATAGAGTATAGTTTTGCTTGGATGTGTTTTGGCTAGTCTTCGATTTTTGCCTATTCCAAAAAATTATTTGTGAAAAATTTTGTCTCAAATTTTGTGTCAAAAACAAAATGAACGCGAACCTAGTCCAAATGTTGACTGTGGAATATAGTGAAGCTACTTTGGACCAAAGCAATGTTTTTTGGTACAAAATGTTCTCGGAGGGCCAAGAAGATGTGAAGGACGAAGAGCGTGCGGGACGCCCGAGAGCACGTCAGCAACAAACGAAAACATTGATGAAACGAAGAAAATAGTATTAACCAATCGTCAAATTACCGTTAGAGAAGTACTACAGTCAAAAAGGAATATTACCTACAAGTAATGTGCAATTTGCGCGGAACAATCCGCCAGAAGCGCCAGATTTGTGGAAAAACACAAAGTTGCTTGTGCGTGAATATTTGACCAAAAATAACACAGATATTGTGCATCAGCCACCATATTACCCAGACCTGGCCTCCAATGACTTTTTTTCTGCTACCAAAACTGAAGACGCCCATGAAAAGACGACGCTACACCACGATTTAGGAGATAAAGACAACATCGAAGGAGGAGCTGAACACAATAACAAACAATATATATTTTAAGTATTTTGAAGAGTGGAAAAACTTGAGAAAAAATGCATCATATCCGAGGTGAATTATAAAGACTTTTTGATAGAATACGAAATTCGCGATACTTTTTGAACAGCCCACGTATACATACTATGTAGTACCTATGTAATGATGTAATGTAAGCTTCTATGCATTAATGCGAGGTTGAAATAAGGCGCTGAGTACAACAAATATTAAATTTTAAACAAAATAATAATATCATTAGGATGATTTCTTTGTAGAGCGCTGTTTTTGTGTAAATCACACCCCAAGAGCACTCTACGAGCTTGGTCGTCGCTAAAGAAAGCGCCAACCCAATTGCTGTAAAGATGGACATTTGGTCGAGCGAAGAGCATATTTAAAAATATAAATGGTAAATATTTTTGGCTCTGCCGAGATTGCAGCTCACGACCTTCCATTTACGAGCTCAAAGCTTCATTCACTCTATTGAAACAACGGTGACTTTGACAAAAGGTAATCAATTGTTACAGCATTGGTGGTTGGTCCCATACCATCGTTTATGTGAATTAGAAAAACGTATAACATAAATTTTACTTTATCCATTTATTATAACATAATTATTTAATATTTATTATAACATAACATATAACCTCGTGGCCTTTAAAGCGCAATCAATTGTAGACATTTAACAAACTTTATGTAGTATACGTCATTAACTTAGTATGTATACTTCTTTATCCCTCCTTCTTCATATATATATTGATATATATATGTATGTATGTAATATTCATATTCCCATCTTTTTTAAACATATTTGACCTGTTTGTAATGGTAAGTGCATTAATATTCAAGCCTTTTTTACTCCCCTATCTATCATATTATCTGAACGGTAATGAATTAATTCCAAGGTGCTAATCAATTGGAATATTAATTTTTTTTTTTTTCTCTCTCTTATTTTTTCTTTCTTGTTTTTTTTTCTGCTTTCGTGATTTTGCCTGCAACATTTTATAATGACGAGCGTTGGGTATTTGTGGCTTAATATACGATTATTATGTATTGACTGGTATTTGCACTCAATGTACTCGTCATGAATCAAGCGCGCTTATATTATTATGATGATTAATTATGGTTCATATATTATATAAAATTTAGACAATAAGAATTTTATAACAACTAAGTATGTGACAGACACCGTCACTGGAGCATTGATGTCTAGTATGTAATTTATTATGTTTAACTTGTGAAAAAATTGTCAATGTTCTGTTGGTGTTTTTACAAATAAATAAATAAATAAATAAATAACATCCATTTATTTTTAACTTTTATCGAACGCATAGGTAGGGTTGAATACACATGATGGAAAAAACGTTTGAATTTTACCTGTAATTGGAGGATGGTGACCCAGTTTCTCGCTTGGAATCAATTACAAAATAAATTAGGCGGGAAAAGCGTGAAAATGAAGGGTGTGCACTAAATCGTTAATTGGGTGAACGGAATATTCATTGATGATCAATTAGGCTCACTATTTTTATACATTTTCTGCAGAAAAACTGTTCAATTAAAATTTTAATTGGGTGAACAAAATATTCGTTAATGATGTGTTTCCTGTGTCAGAGAAGGTCGGCAAAAATTGCAGGGTTTATGTTCATTCGAGGTTTGGATTTTCATTTGTTAATACACATTCATCATATTTTGTAAGCGCAAACTACACGTGTTTGTTTGTGGGCATGCATTTGATATGAGCTTTAAATGTTATTATATCTTTGCGACTTAGATTATTGATTATTATAGATGTCATTGACTAAAAGGTTACTGTGAGGCCGACACCCATGCTTGAAAAAAAGAAAGACGGCAGGAGTTGCAAGGTTTATGTTCATGTGAAGTTTGGTTTATTTTGTATATAAGCATGCACCATGTGAAAGCGCAAACTTACATTTGCCTGCTTGTGAGCGTGCATTCTATATGAGCCTTAAATGTCAACATATCTTTGCAACCCAGATTATGAATTAAAGAGATCGTTAAAACTCTCTACTTTCATTCAATGTCCAAAAATAACATCTATTCAATTTAATCATCATTTAATTAAAATAAAATAAAACAATACAAAATATAATAAATTAAAAGATGGTTGAAAACATTCTTACTTAAAAAGTAGCGGAAATAAGTAGTACCTGCATAATTTATTTTCTATATTAGAATTCAGCAAGTGGATGTTAAGACTAAGAAATATAAATCACAATACATTCATTGATAAAGCCAGGTTTCATTTCACCACGCGCGAGTTTCCACCCCAAATCAATAAGATTTATTTATTTATTTAAGAAGTATGTACAGGGCTGACAGTGAGACATCAAAACTTCACAATACATGTAACATTGTTAACATAAAAGGACAATAAACAGATACATTATTCTACGCATCCATACGTCGTTCTAGTATACAGACTCCGATAGTAAGCAATCCACACCAGTTGTAAATATATCCAGGTGTGGGGCTGAGCTAAACTGATCACACGCAAATCTGCCAGAGTCGCAGATTATCAAGGAACAAGGATATAGGAGTCTTGGACTACCTAACTCTCGAATGATTTATATGGTTCTATCTGTCGATCGCACGCGACTTTGTGAATCAGTCGAAGAAACAAGATACGTCTCTTCTCAGTGATATATTTTCCTGTGATTTTTTTTTATATTGTTACGAAATTTGAGTACCTGTACGTCAGTACATGTACAATAGTATGTGTAGAAGTAGAGCAGTACTGTATGATCCATCATGGTAGTAGTAAGGTACATAGAACGGTGGTCTGGTTTGAGAGAGAGATGGAATGATCTGGAATATGCGAGAAATATCTCTTTTGTTCCTATGTATAGGGTCTGAAATGGTGCAGAGAGGGATTAGTCGCTCCAAGCATTTTGACGTGAAGACCAATAAGCAACAAATATCAATTGTTGTAAATTGTGAGCCAAACCGTGTAAAATAATTTCTGTTTAAATAAATAATTGTAGTTTAATTAAAAGCGAACCCCAAATGAAATCTTAACAATATTAAATTAATTAACTTTTAAATGTTTTATTTTAATTAAATCTCCAAATTTCAGGGAATTCAACCAATGTACTTTCACAGGAAAAACTACACACGTTTCATCATCATCATCGTCATTTGCGCGTTCAACCCGGTATAGGTGTTGGCCTTCTCAAGGCTTTTAAAAATCGGTATGAGGCTGTTCCTTCATCAATGCCACCCTTGTTTCAGGTAAAGCTAAGTGTTATTTGACATTGCTTTTGAAATGGCTATATTTGTTTCATTATTTTGGTCACATTTATGCCTGAGTCAGAGTTGTGAATATTTAATTCATTTAGCTGGTGGCCTGTAAAGCTTTTTAATATTTAATACCTACTGGTATCGATTGCTAGCAAGGCTACGAATCGATACACATTTCATATAATAGAAAATATATGGTATGGAGATTTAAAAAGTGGATGAAAATCAAAAAAATGAATGGAAAGGATGATGGATATGAAAGAATTGAATCTGGATACGACTAATGGATTAACAACAGAATTACAGATATACATAGAGAAAAAAGTACGTGTTTTATTATTATTTATGTCTTTCTTCTTTACAGAAAGCTAATCCATAGATTATCCGCCGCCTTACGTGAATTTTCCACAGATTATCCATGGAACATATATAGATTAAATGGTTCTGAATAAAGCTGTATTTTTTTTCGTATATTTTTTGCTTAGCAATAACATAAATAATACTTAATCTGTTTTTTATACTTTGTAATAAAATATTTTTTAACCTTTTTGATCTCAAGCAAAATAGAGCAGACTATTATCTTCAGAGATCATATGACAAAAATATGAGACTTGTCTTAATGTAAATCTTTAACAAAGCACCCACACACGAAGGCTTTCAAAAGAATATATAAATATCTCCTCGTTAAGTCTTTTGTCAAGATATACGAGAGTTGACATTAGATAATATCATAAAAAAATTGTATGATACCTTAAGCCGGAGAATAATATTTTAAGGTACCTATTTATTTAATACGACTATCTATAATCTATAATCTAAGTTACAAGGATGTATAAACATTCAAAGCTCATATCAAATGCATGCCCACAAACAAACAGGTGTAAGTTCACGCTTACAACTGCTGAATGTGTACTTACAAATTAAAACCTAACCACAGATGAACATAAACCCTGCAATCTTTTCCGATCTTCTCTGAAACATGGGTGACATTGTCAAGGTGAACCGTTTATTACAGTATGGGTGGTCAGTCTCATACCAACCTATAAGTCAAGAAACATACAAAACAAATAACATTATTAAAACCAGTAAATAATAATATGTATGGACATCAAAACTAAAACAGAAAACAAAATTCTAATTTGAAATTTGGTTACAGGAATTGTCAAAATCCTGCCTGTAGACGTGTTCCGCCTATCTGTTGGAAGTCCTCAAGTATGTATACCATCAGATCGCTCCCCCAGTTCTTGTTTGTCGTATAGACCAATTTTGTCAAATATGACCTTTTGATGCAGTTGTCTTACGAATAAAAGTATACACAATATGAGCTAAGAAAAATACGTATCTATTTGTTTTCAAATGTGTGAGCTATTCAACATTTTCACATACGAAATTCTGTGTTCGAAATTTTATTTCAGTTCTTGAGTGCCGTATAGCCAGCAAACGCTGGAGGCGCATGCGTGACTGCCGCGTGACTGCCTACTCTACCAATCACAGACGCGCGTGAGCATGACGTTACACCGACACATTGTTGTATGTTATATGTATTTTACCAAAAGATTGTCGCGAGCGTTCGGTAAAAGTCCGATATTTTGCCGTTTATTCACTTTGCGTAATTTCCGTTGCGCATCTTTAGCGTATATCCATTTTTAAACGCTTTTTTTAGTATCAAAAGTAAAATTGTAATGATTTGTATGGATTATTATGCCAGACCTGCAGTACTTTCGATAAAATAGGTAATTGAATAACGATGTTGTCAATTACAATAACAAAACACAAAAACATTGCTCCTGTAAAATTTGCTTAGGGGCCGTCCATAAATTACGTCATCGATTTTGGCCGATTTTCGACCCCCCACCCCCCCTTACAATCATCCTACAGTCATTATCTAATGAACGGCCCTCCCCCTCTTGCTGTAATAAAGGATGAGCTTAATAATTAATAACGTTATATTACTTACATAATATTTTGTATATTTTGTAGAAATTGGTATTTACAGGAACGACGCCACTTTCGGTACTCGTACATCATTTGCCATCATCCGCAGACCAGACTGCGAAACAGAATGCGAATGACGTAATATATGGACAGCCCCTTAATGGTCTATACGGCAAACAAGAAGTAAGGCAGCGAGATATAACACTATTAGTTGGTAGGTGTGGGTAGAACTGGCAGTGGAGTATTTTAGTCCCAGCATTAGGTCAATCTAAATGCGGTGACAGCGGCCGCAGACAACGCGATGAGCTTTTTTCCAACCAAACTGAACTTCAATGACAGCGCCGAGAGCTTTTTTAGATTTTGTATTGAACTTGTGGGTAAGCTATCGACATATATAAAATGTACCCATTCAGTGTTATTCACAAAATATTTGATCCATAGCTGATCCATGGATCATTGTTTTTTTTTTTTTTAATTCACGTTACGCGGCGGTTGAGCCATGGATTTGCGAATAACACCGATTGTGTAGAACATCCATGTCATATATAATCTAAGTTGCAAGGATATATTAATTTATAGCTCTCAAATGTATGCCCACAAACAAACACGTGTAGTTCGCGCTTACAAATGCTGAATGTGTACTTACAAATAAAATCCAAACCTCAAATGAACATAAGCGCTACAACTTTTGCCGACCTTCCCTGACACAGGGGTGACATTGGCAAAGTGAACCATTTTTTACAGTATGGGTGGTCATCGCGTGGAAAAATAATAATCTTAAGAAATTTTATTTTTTAGTATTTTTTCTATATTTTTCTTTGATTTATATATTTTTTCCCATCTCCTTGTTTAGTTTTTAATTGTTCTTAATTTTTAACCTTTTGTCTACATTTACCTATTATTATGTTTTCTGACATAAAGGTTAGTTGACAGAGGCTGACCTCCTAAAGTTCTAAAACTTTTGTCTATGTCACCCATGTTTCAGGTAAAAACAGAAAGAGTTGCGAGGCTAATGCACATTTAGAGTTTCTGTAATTATTAGTACAGTTTCTTGACTAATACGTTAGTATGAGGCTGACCCCCAAGCTGTAAAAGCTTGGTTCAATTTTTCCAATGTCAGTCCTGTTTCCGGGTAGAGCTGCTCCAGTTGCAGAGTTTATGTTTATTTGAGATTTGTTTTTATTTTAGAAAGTAGACGTATCAACTTAGTAGTGTCTGCCTCTGGGCATGCATTGAATCTATGTTGCTACGTACAGATTACTATTATTATCATAATGATCTATGATAGAAGTGGAACTGAAAGAAGAAGAAGAAAATAATTTAACATTTTATAATTATTTTAAAAGTACAGCGACCTCATTTTCCCCGCTCGTGCTAAGGCTTCACTGTTTATGATGGCAACCGGTGTAAAAAGTTAAATATTCAATACTAGAATTGTGTAGGTTTGTAGTAAAATGGAGTGCGCGGCGCACGCAATACCACCCTTAATAAAGAAAGTGCTTTGCTGTACTTTATTTCAACTTTTTCATGACTTACTTATACTAGTATTATTCAAAACTGTTCATCCTAGAGATGAGCCACGCATCAGCGTGCTTTTTGTGTGAAAAGCTGATTTAAGATAGCAATTGAACACAAGCTGTTCTAAAATATAAAATGAAAAATAAGCTTTTTACTGCCAACGTTTCGTTTTCATGAGCGGGATGCATTTTCAAGGCTGTTTATTGAATCGACGCGATGGCCTACGCGATGGCCTACGCGTCGGCTTTGCCGCTAAAATAAAACAACGGTAGATAAAGAGCTGTGAATGGAACATGGAGAATTTGTTATCCAAAGTTGACCATGAAAGTGAAAGGGTTTTTATTATTAGTTATAATTTAGTCGGTGTAATTAACACACAGCTAATCAATGGCTCAGCAGCCAGCTTATGTGAACTTTCAATACAAAAAAGTCTTGCTTGAGAATTGGCGCTTTCTACAGCGACGACCAAGCTCGCAGAGGGCTCTTGAGGTGTGATACACACAAAAATAGCGCTCACCAAATAAACCATCCTAATATTATTATTATTATTCATTGTTGTTTAAAAAAAAACTTTTCAAAGAATAACTCATTACTAAATAGTTATTGTGAGTGTTTGTGTCAAAAAAACATTATAAATATAGCCCAGTAGTTATTTAATATAATTACACCTTATTTGAATTCAAATTGCTCGTTGGATGTTCGATTGAAGTGTCACTTAGAGATGAATAACAAAATAGATTAACTATTTTATGATGAAAATAAGAAATACAAGTACCCTAAGTACGAGTATGAAACATACAAGTTTACGCCCTCATATAATCACCATTAAACAGCGCCTCCAGTGGGCGTAAATCAATCTCCATAAGAGTAGGTACCTTAATGATGTACTCCCCACGTCAGCTGAGCGTAACGTTTTTTTTATTATATATTAGGTCTAAAGTTAAGAATCTGAATATTTAAAAAAAAAAGTTTAATCCTCGATTATAGACCGACATAACATATTCTAGTTTATTTTGTCAATGTTTGACCTTTACGCCCGCGATTTTGTAAACACGATTTTTTATCTTGATCTTTGTATGATAGCCTATGAAATCATCAGCAGTGCCACAATGATTTCATCTCGCTCATATAGATTTTTTAGATTACCTCATGCATGTCGAAATAACATCTGTATTTATATAATTTTTACAAATCTTGCTACTTGAGACCATCATAAATAAATCAAATTTTACAATGCTGTTGGCATAAAAATACTGACATATTTGAGGAGTGGCGTCTTGTGTGCGAATCTGATATAATCAAAGTTGCAAAATATAAGTAACAATAGAGATTCACATTACATGCATTTTCACAAAACAGACATGTTTAAGTTCGTGCTTTAACATGCCGCATGCAGTCCTACAATATAAAAACCCGAATCTCAAATGAACATACACCCTGCAAGTTGCAACTCCTGCCGACCTTCCCTGAAACAGGGGTGACATTGCCAAAGTGAATCATTTTCTACAGCATGGGTGGTCAGCCGCATACTAACCTATAAATCAAGGATTCTACATAATCTGCTTATGATTTAATCACAAATGAATATGCGGCTGACCACCCATGCTGTAGAAAATGGTTCACTTTTCCAATGTCACCCCTGTTTCAGGGAAGGACGGTAAGAGTTGCAGGGTGTACCTATGTCCATGTGAGATTCGGGTTTTTATATTGTAGAACCACATGCGGCATGTTTAAGCGCGAACTTGTGCATGTCTGTTTGTGAAAGTGCATATAATGTTACATATATTTTGCAACTTAGATTAGATTAGATTACAGAAGTTTTCCAAGCAAGACCCAGTTTCTGTAAAGTAATACGCATGTGTAGAAAATTTAATTTATACCTCAAACATGCGACAAAACGGTTTCTTAAATATAATACATGGTTAAAGTAGGTACTTTAATGTTAGTACATGAATCAGGTTATAAAATGGCCTTTGGCAATTTTGCTCGAGAATGCATTTTCATGGGCGCACTTTTATATTTTATACCTTCATGCAAAAGGTGACAAAAAAACTCGTTGGAACAAAAATTGTAAGTGCTAAATTGTGTTTTTATTATTTTTTGATATTCGTATGCGAGATAAAATATTCGTAAACGTCAAATTATTATGTTTGTATGGTTTTGTATACCATAAAATACTGACCGGTTGGTAAACAAGTGGTTGACACTTAAAACTCATTATCGGAAGGGATATAGTTTGGTATGTTTTTTTTTTTTAAGAAATCCTGTGCGGAAGACTCCCTAGATTCTAGAGACTCTAGGGGTCTATTGCACTTGTTGTTGTGCCGCAGAGGTGTACGAGCTTGGTCGTCGCTACAAAGCGCCAATACTCAAGCAACACCCAGGTGCTGTTAAGCTGGATGGACCTTTTAGTGACCGGTCTTTGGTAAAGGTTTTATGATTTTTTTTCAACCCAGCGAAGAGCATATTTGGAAATATAAATTGTATTTTTTTTTTGCTCCGCCGGGATTCGAATCCACAACCTTCCAATTACGAGTCCGAAGTGTAGCCACTGGACTACGGACCGTTCCAAGAAGTTATTTCGATTTAAAAAAAAAATCTTTACGGGTCACAAAGGTATCTAGCCTTATACGGTGTTATTCACACACAACAAATCCACGGCTCAACCTGCACCTAACGTGAATTTTCCAAACAAAAACACGATGATCAATGGATCAACTATGGACCAAATGTGTTTATCCCTGATAGTAACTAAGTTTTGCTTCTAGAGCGATGACAAAGCACGCAGAGGGCTTCTGATGTGTGATTCAAACAATAAAAATTGGTTTACATTGCCAATGTCAATCCGGTTTCAGGAAAAGGTGGCAAAAGTTGAAGGGTGTGTTCATTTAAGATTTGGGTTTATTTTTTAAAGTACACTTGCATACTGCGCAAGTGCGAACTTACACGCGTCTACTTGTGGGAGTGCATTTAAAAATGAATCTTTATTTTTTAAATCTTTAGTCTCAAGAAGAAGAAAAAGAAAAAAAGAACAACAAAACTACGGACCACGGTCAAAGCCCGGAAATACTAAATCAAGCATATGAAGTTTTATGTAATAAATATTTTCAATTTCGGTTTTAGATAAGCAAAAAAATAGCGCTCACCAATTAAATCAGCCTAACCCTTTTTTCGTATTGCATTTTCAATCCGTAATATTACGGATTATATCATTGGGTGGAAATAGTTGTAAAGGCATTATAGCTAGCTGCCCGGAGCAGGTAATCAAAATTTAGCGAAGTAAAATATGTGTATTGTTTCGCAAGCTCGTTGGGTCAAAGCTAAAATCTTCCGATTGTTAAATCGTGATTTTTTGGTATACCTTATCAATGCCTCCTCTCAAATAAGTTATAAGGTAAGTGAACTTTAAAAATAAATTACGTCATTGAGTTTGAAAAATAATTGTGGTATTACAAGAAGATAACATGGGAAAAAGATTAATGGTTTTGAATGAAATGAAAAAGTTATGAAAGAGATAAAATGAAAATAGGTTCTTCTGTAAAGTCAAAGAAAACATTTTCAGTCTATAATCTATAATCTAAGTTGCAAAGATATATTACGTTTCAGATTTATTTTAAATACATTCCCACAAGCAGACACGTTTAAGTTCGCGCTTAAACATGCCGCATGTGAACCTACACTATTAAACCCAATCTCAAATGAACATAAGCCCTGCAACTCTTGCCGACCTTCCCTGAAACAGGGGTGACATTGGCAAAGTGAACCATTTTTTACAGTATGGGTGGTCAGTCTATAATACTCAAGGAGTAGGTGATTTAGATTCAATGATTTTACTAAAATATAGTATGCCATATAGCAGACCCATCTATCACTGTCACAAGTCGGTTCAAATTTGTCGCTACTATGCTATAATAATAATCTTCAATCCACAATCTCAGTCGTAGAAATATATTCAAATTTAAGATTAACATTTAATGCTCGCCTCGTGTGAGTTCAAGCTTACGCATGCTGCATGTGCACTTTAAAAATAAAAACCCAAATCTCAAATTAACATACACCCTGAAAGTTCAGTCGGCCTTCCACGAAACAGAAGTAAGCGAAGTATGTGAAAATAAAATCATCAGCATATTCAAATGTTTTTTCTGCCTTCTTATAATAATAATAAAGGCATGCGTGCTTGATAAAGCCTAAAATAATAGAAGGTATCGACTTTATTCACGAACAAACTAGTACTTAATTGTATTGATTATTACGAAACACAGGTTAGGAAACGAGAAATTACTGGTGAGTACTTATACAAAAACACATCCTATTCCCATAATTAAAGCGACTTAGATACCTACAACGCTATAACTGGTTTTCACGGGAATATATATAGTAAGTACATTGCAATTCAATATTAATTCATTAGTGTTCATTCAATGAATTTTTGCCCTGCCAATTTAATTAAACTGGTTAATTCAAAAGCGAATTTTCGATAAATCCGTTCAGATTTTGTGTAAATTTTGCTTCGAATGCTCAATATTATAAATCCCCTATATTATGAAAATTGAGTCGTATAGAATAAAAATACGGCAATATAGTTTTTTTTCGAAAGTGAGATAAACATACCTAATTATTCAAAGGATTAGATAAAAATTTCAGATATTTAAGAGTATCAAATTGTCGAAAAATAAAAAAACTTATATTGCTGCATTTGATTCTATACGACTCAGTTGATACATAGGGTAAGTACGAGTAGCCGGCCTTCTCGTGCTACGAACGGTTTCGGAATTCTATTTTACAGTCCGGCTTCGCCAGCAACCATTTTTGCTGCTCTAATTTTGATTTAAATTCGCATTAAAACGAACTGAAACAATCAATACATCATAATGAGATAACAATGAAAATTGTTGAATTAATAGTTTTATCACACATAGTTCCGAAAAAAAGGAATACAACTATTCTCCTTGGAATCATAATCAGAATTAAGTTAGTTGGATTCACGGTGAAAAATAAAAATATCATTTAATTTTCAAAATATGCCGTTCCCCAGGTGTAAAATTCATCCATCAAAATATATCCATCTCTACAATAAGTCAATTCAGCTTTACAGCGAGTGGGTCTTGCTTTAGAATGGGCGCTATCTAGAGCTCGCAGAGGGCTCTTGAGGTGTGATTCACACAAAAAGCAGTGTTTCCCAAAAAAAAATTCTAAGATATCACATCCTTATCTAGCTTCCATTCATAGTTATGGCTGACAAATAGAGAGTAATATCGCTTCACTGGACTTTTCAATTACCCTTATATTCCAGTGTCCCTCCCAGGGGAAGGAAAGTTTTAACTAGTTGGTGGGACTGTCCGTGGTTCAGAGCCCAATGTTTCAAAATTTACGTCTGAACCGTAGTGTTTCACATAAAATTTATGAAAACTAAAACACTCACCAGACACGCTGTTTTCGTTTCCAAGCATTTTTGGTAAAACACGGTGAAGTCTTAAAAGTTTGATTACAGAAGGTAACAGATTACCCTAGTATAACGTACGCCAGGGGAAAAATCTCAATACAGGCAAATAGTTATTGCTATACTTAGTTAATTACAAAACAAAGATCCCAAATTCGATTTTAACTCCGTATTCACCAAGCCAACTACAGCTCTTATGCTTAATGAGAGAGAAGAAGAAAAAACAATCTAAGCGCTAGTGAAGCTTAAAGAAGCTATTAGTCTTTATAATGATCATCGCCCATGAGACAACAACCTGGGGTGGGTTCTGAACTCCTTAATCAATCGTAGCCACCGCTGCCTGTCGAAAGTTTCATCCTCCATACCTATATTCTTACCGCACGGCGGTCCGCCGTCATTTCGTCCAGCCACCTTAATCCGGGCCTTCTACCCTGCGTCATCATTCCATCATCACAATAAACTATTCTAACGTCAGAAAAAATAAACTGTCGGTGATATTGATTACGGGGGTTAGTGATCTGAAATGATCATGATTAAGACCATGAAAATGCAGGTCAGGCACTTAATTATGTACTAGCACGTTTTTTTTCATTAAATAATTTTGCGTTCTCCCGGAACTGGTAAAATTTTATTTTGTTGCCTAGCCACGCTTCAAACGCTGTGCACGTCCCTGACGTACACACAGTAGGGTATACTACTGAGATAGATGTTTGGATAGTTCTCATGGGAAATAATAGCCGGCGAGTGTTGTCGAAAAGGTTATAAAAATTATGAAAATGTGTCTACAAAAACGCAAATATTATTAAAAATTTAAGTGGGCATTATGACCACGCATACACGCCATTTTATATTTAGTTATTTGCTCTGTACTCTATTATTACAACCAGTTTATATTGATTTGTTTATGGTTGAATTGAATTTCATTTTTAAAAAGATAATGAAGCTACTTTGTACTCTTATTTTTTTTACTTAATTATATAAGAGTTGCGAATTAACGGATAATTAATAAACAATTCATATTTCATCAATTATCAGACCGGTCGATAGCTCAGTTGGTAGAGTGCTTGCATTCCATGCCGTGAGCTCGGGTTCGAATCCCGCCGAGGCGAGGGTGTCAGAAATGATTTCCCGTTTCGGTGTTTGTATCAAACCCCAAAATAAAAATGCCGGCAAGGTTTACTCAGCCTTCACAAGAAATGAGTACCAGTTCTCTCGGGAGCTGGGAAACCCCCACTTCATCTGAAGTGGTTGGCGTAAGGTCGGCCCCCTTACCTGTAAAAATAAATAGGTTCAACTCGCCACATGCGACCCCTTCGGGGATAACGCGGCAAGAAGTTACACTATATGTGTAGCTTAGTTGCGTTTTTGCGTTGCGTTTTTATATTAAAAACAGTATTAATTACCTCAGGGCATCGGTAAAATTAAATTGAAAGCTAACTAGTGAAAAATGAAGATAAAATGTAATCATCCTTTTCATATTAAAAGACTTATTACATGTTATATAGGTAGAAGACATGTCATCATTTCATTCATGCCTCACAACCACCATACCGGATGGATTGCTACGCTATTGCCTAATATGTTGACATATAAAGTGGAGTAGACAAAAAGTGATAGAGTGGGATCACAATATACTCTTAGTATAAAACTTGACGTCTTAAGTAAACTACCCCCTTCATCAAAAACTGTATTTGAACTAAAACAACGCCTCTAGTGAGCGTTTTACTTCACAATTTTTTCCAAACGTTACGACGTAATCTCTTGTACTTGAGGCGGTGGGCAAATGTCCAATATTTTTGTTGGTAGACTAGTTTAGCAGTTCAACGTGCTGTCACAATTTTTGGCTGGCTCAGACAGTTGTTAACATTGACTAGTTATTGCTTCTGGGCGAGCAGTGTCATATTGGCTGGAAATCGTATCGGTCGATAGCAAGCGATAAAACATGGCCGCGCGTGCGTAGCTGATACAAATGTATGAAGAACATTGAACCGGACGTTCACTAACTAGCTAAGGCAAGACTTCTAGCTTTGAGCTGGAAGTCTCAGTACCATGGTAGTTCTTACCTACCGAATATCGGTAATATTTGTATGAAGACTAATCAGCTGTTTACTTCCGGCCAATATAGATTGACAGGTTTTCATACAAATATTAGGATATTCGGTAGGTAAGAATTACCGTGGTAATGAGACTGGTGGATAAGAAAAAAAATGAATGAATTGATCAAGTGAGATATGTGTGTAGATGACCGTTTTAAGGAAATGGAGAAACAGAAAATGATGGAGTCAAAGTATAGTATTTTATATAATGTATTAGCATTCATACTTTCTACGTCTTTCTTCTCCCATGCACATACCCAATTAAGAAAAGCATGAACTCCAATCTAACCTTACTGAAATATTTTTAACGTCGGAAGACTTTGAAACGCAAGGAAGATACATAAGTATGCCGTGGCACAGCTTTTACGATAAATTAATATCTGCTCATCCGAAAATTGGAAAAATCTCATACTGTTACCTACCAACGGTTGAAATATTGTAGCCGACCATATTCTTGTCCACTGTATTCAGTCGCGGATTAAGGGCGGTTCGAGCGGTAGTACCGAACCAGGGCCCCCGAGACGTTTTAGAAAAATCCAATTCAAAGAATTTTTCGACATAATTTTGTTCGAGGGCCCAGGTTTTTAAGGCATTTACGACCAAAGGCTTTTTAGAAATTATTTTAAAAATATATTTACTTCAATCTTTTTGGGGTTCATAGCTGGACCAAATAACCCCATGGCGACTTGTACGCAATTATAAAGAAAAATATTTTTTTACAAAGAAGACAAAATTAACAAAAACGAAAAGACGAAGCTTCTTTCAACAAGACGTGTCATAGGTTTCCCAAAAATTAACATTAAATGCCGTCAATAGTCGTTTTGGTTTGCAATAACTATATTTTTTTTAATGAGTGGGGGTGGGGGATTCGGGGGGTTGGGGGATTCGGGGGGTTGGGGCCCCCCTGACTTTTCTGCACCAGGGCTCCCAGTGGTCTTAATCCAGGCCTGACTGTATAAGTCCACGGTTGATACCTTAGATATTTGCTTTAGTACTAGGAATAGAGCACGCTCACTTACGAGCGAATAATTCTAACTAAGCTATTCGCTGCACACACTAGAACCCATTGACTTATTATATCTTTGGATTAGAAACTATTTCAACGAAAACATAAACTATATCCGTTTCATCTCACTTAACCGCAAATCGTCTTTAGTTAGAAAGAGAACAAAGATATTCACAGTATCTTTTCGTTAAAAAAAAATCGGTGAAATTACGAAATTATTCCAGAAAGTTGGCAGAATTGAAATTCATGCACGAAAGCTGTGCGCTCGCGTTTTTAATGTTATGATTTGTTTTGGTCGGAAAATTCACAATTTTCGAAGAAAATGACATTATTTTAAAACATGGTATGTGTAATTATTAAAGGACTGTTGCACCAAAATCGGATCAGACAAAAATCAAAATTAAGCGTGACTTCTCACTTTCAAATAAAAAAATTGGTTGCATATACGTAAATCAACTGATGCACATTATATTTCCTGTTCAAATTCATATTATAGCCCACTTCCGAGAAATATATAACCGAGGTCCTTACCAGAATTAAGCAATCAAATTCGATGTGTCAATCAAATATTGATTGGAGGTTGGTGCAACATGCCCTAAGTGTCAAAACACAAATTAGAGAAAGCAAGAAAACACAGCATTTCACACGATTAGTAAGTATTCTGTCGTGTTTGACAGCTCTGTGACAGGTCCGGTTGTCAGATGAGCCATGCAGTATGTATCTATGCCGTAAGCTAGTTTCTTCTCCATCCATATTGTAACTCAATGCTAGAATGCGTTTTATCTCATGTGCTAATAATGTACGCACGTTAAATAAATAAATAAGCAAGATCGAGCGTGGGACAACTGGAACACGGGTGGATAAGTGTCCACTACGTTTAATAAGTAGGTACAATGGACTTAGAACAAATTTGACTTTGGATTTGTTTATAGTGTTTGACAGGACTGAGGAATGCGAGGAAATTGAGATAAGACTGAATGAAACAAGAGTGGAGGTCGTGAAAGAATTTGATTATCTGGGAAGCAAGTTTGAGTCGAATGGGAAATTGACGAAAGAATTGGAAAAGCGTGCTAGTAGAGGAAGAAGTGTAATGGGAACGATTGGAAGAATTGCAAGAAATAGGAAACTTACGAAGAATATGAGATTGGCGGTCCACAATGGTATATTGGTTCCGACATTGATGTATGGAAGTGAGGCGTGGACAGTTAATGAATGTGAGCTGAGTAAAGTATGTACGGTTGAAATGGCTTACCTGAGAGCAATGGCTGGAAAAACACTGAATGATAGAGTACGTAATGATTGGGTGATGAACGAGTGTGGTATAAAAGAGAATATGAGAATGAAAGTACAAAAAAGTACGATGAGATGGTTCGGACATCTCGAAAGAATGGATGATGAACGACTAACGAAGAAAGTGTACAAAGGAAATGTCAGAGGAAAGCGCGGAAGGGGAAGGCCGAGGAAAGAATGGTTAGACCAAATAGGTGAGATTGCGAAAGAATGGAACCTGCAGAGTGAAAATAAGAGAAGAGTATGTATGAAAAAGGTGATGAATATTGAGGAAATGAAAGTGGTTTGTAAGGACAGAAAAAAGTGGAGGCGCATCTGCGGAGGTACCGGCCACCCCTAGTGGAACGGCGGCAGGATACAGTAACAGTAACAGATTGTTTTTTCTCATCGTGCACACTTATATGGGATTGTTGTCCTTAGCAACATAATCTAAGTCACACAGATATATTAATCTAATCTAATCTAATCTAATCTAAGCTGCAAAGATATATATCATTTAAGATTTATATTAAATGCATTCCCACAAGCAGACATGTATAATTTCGCGCTAACACATGCCGCATGTGGACCTACAATATAAAAACCCAATCTCAAATGAACATAAGCCTTGCAACTCTTGCCGTCCTTCCCTGAAACAGGGGTGACATTGGCAAAGTGAACCAATTTTTTACAGTATGGGTGGTCAGCCACATAACAACCTATAAGTCAAGGAACATACATGACAAATTACATTTTTAAGATCAATAAATTATAATATATACATGGACATAAAAAACTAAATCATTTTACATTTAAGATTTCTTCTGATTTAATGCGATTCCACAAGCAGACACGTATAAGTTCGCGCTTACACATGCCGCATGTGGACCTACTTACAACATAAAATCCCAATCTCAAATGAACATAAGCCCTGCAACTCTTGGCGACTTTCCCTGAAACAGGGGTGACATTTGCAAAGTGAACCATATGTATACAGTATGGGTGGTCAGCTGCATACCAACGTATAAGTCAAGGAATAGTCCATATAATCCAATATTCCACATTCCACAATACTGTTATAAATGGCTCACTTTACCAATGTCACTCATGTTTCAGGGAAGGTCTACAAAAGTTTCAGAGCTTATGTTCATTTGAGGTTTGGATTTAATTTGTACGAATACATTAAGCATTTGTAAGCGCAAACTTACACGGGTCTGTTTTTAGGCATGTATTTGATATGAGTCTTGAATGTTAAGATATCTTTGCAACTTAGATTATTTTGATAGATTTTTATTATGGGATCGTTGACCTTAAATAATAATTTATTTTTAACGATACAACATAGATTGTAGATTATTTCATCAAAAGTTTTTTTTTTATATTTCGTGTATAATATGCCTTCATTTATTCGAAAGGTCAAATAGGCGAAAAGCGATTCATTCAAAAAGAGTGGGCTCGCAAAACGCTCTTCCATTAGGTATAAACCACTTATTATAAACCAGTTCTGCAAAATGAAATGCACAGTTTTAGTTCAGTGTTGTATAGGAGGTGTATGTAATCACCTTTGATTATAATAAATCAACACATAATGACATTTGGCAATGTTTAATGAATGAGTGTAATAACTATACCTATAATCTAAGTTGCAAAGATATATCAACATTTAAAGCTCATATCAAATGCATCCCCACAAACAAACACGTGTAGTTCGCGCTTACAAATGCTGAATGTGTACTTACAAATAAAATCCAAACCTCAAATGAACATAAGCCCTAAAACTTTTGCCGATCTTCCCTAACACAGGGGTGGCATTGGGAAAGTGAACCATTTTTTACAGTATGGGAGGTCAGCCTCATACCAACCTATAAGTCAAGGAATTGTGTGTTACAAGTCAAAAATAGATTAGTAAGTTTTAAAACAAGAAAAAAATAAACAAGACAAAACAATCAAATATAAACTTTCAAAGAGATAGAGTGATATGAATACATTTTTCAAAAACATTAAAAATACATAAACATTGAATCATTTTAAAAATGGACACAAACAACGTTTTTGTAAACTACTCGTATGTAAGAGATATTTTTTTCAATTACATTAAATATAACTGAGAATGTAAACGCAACTAAGCTACACATATAGTGTAACTTCTTGCCTGCGTTATCCCTGAAGGGGTCGCATGTGGCGATTCCGGACCTATTTATTTTTATGGGTAAGGGGGCCGACCTCACACCAACCACTTTCAGTTGAAGTGGGATAACTGAGAATGTACTCGGCACATTTAAAATGGTAGGGAAATGCGACGTCACTAGGCCGAAATACTATGCTGTTCGTCAAAAAAACATGTTATGTATTTACAAAAAAAAATGTGGGTGTCATCAAATATGAATATACATGGCAACTGAAAGATATATCGCAAATTCATGAGCTTTCACAGGGTGATGGGATGCGCCACGGTGCTCGTTAATAAATCATTCAAATTCGATCAAAAAGCCAGAAATAAAAGCAAGATATATTCTGTACCCCGTGTGTTTTACGAAAGCGCCTACAAAAAAAATAACGTTTGAAACTTAAACAGCGTCTCTAGAGAGAGTTGTATTTTCGATACACTTTTGGTGAACGCGATGGTTAAACGCAACGTTTGAATCGGGAAGAAGACTCCTGTCTTATTTATTCAGGAGAGGACGGTTTCGCTTTGAAGAGCTGTACAAGTATAAAAAATATTGATACTCAACCGCAGCGTTTACCAAAAAAATGTATGAAAATGAAAGCAGCGCCTCGAGTGAGTGCTTTAATTGCGATGCATTTTGGTTCACATAAAGGGTACGGAGACTTTGGGGAAGAGCTGAATCAGAAATAGAATGTCACAGCTTTGGGCTAGAAGATTCTGACTTGCAGAGGCGGGTCTGCCATAGATATTCTAAAGAAACTCCAGACATAGTATGCGGCGCCTGCGTAAGACTGAGATTAAAGAACGCGAGGAGCAGAATAAAAAAAATAAGAGGAATGTCAGTCACAAATTTATTTCGATAAAATCACAGCTGCTACTCGATGTGTAAGGTTGGATGAACCTGTTTGACATATTGTGTCGTCAGATGATTTTTAACCTAGTGAAGAGCATATTTTACAAATATTTTAATTTTCTTTACTCGGCGAGGAATTTAACTTGCCACCTTCCATTCTGTATCTCAAACATGTATAAAAAAATAACGACGTAACAAGGTCATGGATTAATCCAAAAACTTTTATGAAAATGAGATAGCGCTTTAACTTTTCGAAAACAATTTTCAATACTCGATGACTTTGCCCGGGCAAGACTTAATTTTTACTTAATTAAGATTTGTGGGTTTTCATATCAGTGGAGCACAGTCAACAGAGGTCCACTTTTGATAACACCCCTAGCGGCAGTATTTGCTTTCAATACATCTAGCCGATCCGTAGCTTAGTGATAACGCTTCAGACTTGTAAATGGAAGGTCGCGGGTTCGAATCCCGGCGGAGCAGACAAATATACCATTTAAATATTCAGATTATGCTCTTCGCTGGGTTGAACAATTCATAAACCTTTACCAAAGACCGGTCATCAAATATCCATCCAGCCTTAAAGCAACTGAGTCTTGCTTGAGAATAGGCGCTTTCTTAAGCGACGGCTAAGCTCGCAGAGGGCTCTTGAGATGTGATTCACACAAAATAGCGCTCACTAAATAAATCATCCTTATATTAATATTATTATTATCTATCACCCTTCCTCACATGCTTACATTCAATGCATCCATCCCTTTTCCCGTGAAAATTGCTTAGTGCCTGGCTCAGAAGATATAATACTACGACACAGGATTTCCTAGCTCAGGCACACGTCTTATTATTTTCTTAGTAAGTGAAATTCCTTATGTGAACAAATATAATGTTTTTGAATTATTATTTTTATTAATTGCTTCCCTGTCTCTCACTTCCCACAGTATCTTAGTTCTCCTCCCCCTTATGTTATCTCCTCTCCATCCCAGCCCCTCCCCCCTCTTGTCCGCAGCAGTGGCGTCACATTTTTTTGTCGCCGCCAAAAGAAAAACCGAATGACGCCAGCACAGCACGTGGTGATCGTAAGAGCTACTAGTAAAATATTATTTGTAGAACACAGCGTCGTCTACTGAAGTAATACATGTATAGGAGACTAGCCAAAGAAATCGCAGATTTTTCAAGATAGTTAGATCGATACCTCGGTTGTTAAAATGCTTGCGTTTAATGTAGGGACTAGCACCCCATACAAATGCAAGGTCTTATCTAATCTAAGTTACAAGGATATGTAACATTAAGGATTCACATTATATACATTTTGACGAGCAGACACGTATAAGTTTGCGCTTAAACATGCCGCATGTGGACTTACAATATAAAAACCACCCTGCAACTCTTGCCGACCTCCCCTGAAACAGGGGTGACATTGGCCAAGTGAACCATTTTTTACAGCATGGGTGGTCAGCCGCATACCAACCTATAAGTCAAGGAACAAGGTATATTAAGAAAACAGTGATTTCAAAAAGATTCTTCTGGAACTAATATACCGTACAATATGTTACAAATTGAGTAAATTTTGCAAAATATTAACGTAAAATAAGACCTAAGTACAACTCAAATGAACATTCACCCTGCAACTATAGCCGACTTGTCCAGAAACAGGGTTGGCATTGTCAAAAATGAACCAATTAACCTCATACCAACTTAAAAGCTCAGAGATAAAAATAACTATAAATATTCAACTAACTAAAAAACAAATAATAAACATAAAAACCTAAGAAACACAAAGTAACAATTAAAATAGGAAAGTCAGCATTAACCGGCATTTTTTTTACCGTCCTTGTATATTTTTTTCGTTTTGTACATTATATTAGTGAAATTTAAAATAGTTAACGATCTCAATTGACTCGGAACAAACTCAAAAAAGTTACGACTTTTCACGGCCGGGTTCGCTAGGGCAAAGTTGAACAACTTTTTTGTTATTATTTGATAAGGACAGTACGCTCCCTCAGTTCTTGTAAATCGTATACGCCAATCTTGGCAAATATGACTTTTTCATGCAGTTGTCTTAAAAATCAAATTCTACACAATCTGAGCTAAGAAAAACCGTAAAACTCGATAATGTGAAAGTTCTTTTAAACATTTTTAAAATAAATTTCTCGTTTTCATAAGACACATTGGTCCAGTACGCATGCAAACATTGCTCATGTAAAATTTTCTCAATGGCGTATACGATAACAAGAACTAAGGCAGCGAGTAGCCACATAGAATTGTGACGTTTGCTCGCCGAGAAAAAAAGTTTTAAAATTTGAGATCATTCTTCCCCTACGACCGACGTCTATTTATTTTCGCATTTTTCACTTCCTCCTTCACATTTCTTGCCATATTAATCATTCGCTAATAAACGACTCTACCTTCAGCATCGCATACTTAAATCTCGAGTCATGTTGAACAGCTGTTCGATACAAAAAATCAACCAGAAAAATATTTTTATAAAGAGATTTAAATTTATTTTTGTAAGAGAGAATTCACATCGGCTACACGTGTATTAAAAAAAAACAGACAAAATAACTTTATGATGAATGTGGTACCTACTTATCTTTTTCTTAATTCTTGACATCCGTAATTTAAGTTGCAAAAATATGTAAACATTAAATATACGTCATATTACATGTATGCCCTCAAGCAGACGTTTGTAAGTTCTTGCTTAAACATGCTCTATGTGTACTTACAATTTTAAATTCAAATCTCAAATGAACATATACCCTGCAACTTTTGCCGCCCTTCCTTGAAACAGGAGTGGTATTGGCGAGGTGAACCAATTTTTACAGTACAGGGCGGTCAATCAAATAACTGTTAACAATGAACCAAAAATGCCTTTGCTTAAATTCAAAAGACAAAAAAATGTTAACGTCATACGGTGGGTTGCTAAGGAAAAGGCTAATAAAAAAAATATTTTAATGTAGAGGCCGTAGTCATCGTTATTTATGACGTTTGCCTGCCGAGATTTATTACTTTAAACTAAATCCATTTTGTTGATATCACAACAAAACAATACTTATTTTTGGCCCAAAATGATTCACTTTGCCAATGTCACCCCTGTTTCAGGAAAGGTCAGCAAGAGTTGCAGGGTGTATGTCCATTTGAGTTTTGGTTTTTATATTGTAGTTTCACATGCGGCATGCGCAAGCGCGAACTTGTACGTGTCTGCTTGCGAGAATGCATGTAATGTAAGTCCCCAACGTTACATATCTTTGCAACTTAGATTAGATCCTCCGGGCCACAAGAAATAATAAAATCTGCAGAGTGAAAAAAAGAGAAGAGCAGGCATGAAGAGAGTCAACGAGATGATAGAAGTGTGCAAAGACAGAACAAATGGAAGAGACACATCTGTGAAGGTACTGGCCACCCCAAGCAAAATGACAGTTGCATACAAGTACGGTAAGTTTGACCGGTCCGTATTCTAGTGGTTAACACTTCTGACTCGTAAATGGAAGGTTTTAGATTCGAATCCCGGCGTAGCACAAAAAATATACCATTTATATTTTCAAATTTGCTCTTCGCTGGGTTTCATTTATAAATATTATTACATTTGTAAATATTTCATTCATAAACCTTTATTAAAGACCGGTCACTAAAGGTCCATCCAGCCTTACAGCAACTGGGTCTTGATTGAGTATTGGCGCTTTGTAGCGACCACCAAGCTCGTAAACACCTTTCCGGCACTATAACAAGTGTAACCCCTAGAGTCCCTGAAATCTAGGGAGTCTTCCGCACAGGATTTCTTAAAAAAAAAAGTACGAATACAAAGGGAAATCTACCAAAGTATAAAGTTATTTTTATGGTGACATCACAACTGAATTAATTTGAGTTAGGTCTGTTGTTGGAAATGTCTCTGAATGCCTTGCTGGGAAATTCTCGGCAGACCTCTGAGAGAAATTTATGTTATTTCATATAATACAAGTCGCTCTAATGGAAGAGCTCTCCAAACTTAGTTGGATCAATGCCCCAATACAAAAATCTTATCTTTCATCATTTGACCGGTTTGTAGTCTAGTGGTTAACACAATGGAAGGTTGTGGGTTCGAATCCTTGCGGAACACAAAAAAAAAACAATTTATATTTTCAAATTTGCTCTTCGCTGGGTGAAAATTTCATACACCTTTGCCAAAGACCAGTCACTATGAGCTCGTTCCCACTTGTCGGGTGTCGGATCCGTATATTAATCGGAGGTTCCAGTGGCAGAACATTATGTATGAAGCTTTTCACACTTATCGGAAACCGATTTTGTCCGAAATGTTCTGCCACTGGAACCTCCGATTAATATACGGATCCGACACCCGACAAGTGGGAACGAGCTCTAAAGGTCCATCCAGCCTTACAGCAAATGGGTCTCGCTTGAGATTTGGCGCTTTCTCCAGTGACGACCAAGCTTGCAGAGGGCTCTTGAGGTGTGATACACACAAAAAAAGCGCTTACCAAATAAATCAGCCTATTTTTTTTTTAATGAGGCTGATGCATGTACAAACTTAGTTCACTTTAGCCAATGCCACTCTGGTTTCAGGGAAGAGACTCAGGAGTTGCAGCGGTTGCAGGGTTTATTTTCATTTGAGGTTTGGTTTGGTTTTAATTTGTAATTACACATTCAGCATTTGTAAGCATAAACTTACACGTGTCTGTTTGTGGGCATGCAATTGATATGTGTTTTGATTGTTACCATTTTTTGCAACTTAGATTATAGATTGACACATGCAGTATGTGCTGGCGCAAACACGTGTCTGCCTCTGGACCTTTACTGTCAATATATCTTTTTAACTTAGATTATAGATAGACAAGGATATGTAAAAAAATAATAATAGGAAATGGAAGATGAAGGAGATGTGAGAGTTGCGTAAAGACTTTGCGAGTAAGATGTTGATTTTTAAAAGATTGTTGGAACGGTGAATGGCAGTTTTTCCGACATTGTGTAGCCTATTTGAGGGCGTGGGTTAAGCTGCATGAAAAGATAATGCACTGATTTTTGTACACAAATCTGATAAACATTTCCAATCTACTCAAATAGGTATTCCTCTTTTTTTCAGTAAGACCACTTATTATATAATTATACATGTCTGCTTGTGGGAATGCATTTAATGTAAATCTTGAATGATATATATCTTTGCAGCTTAGAATAGATTAGATTAGATTAGATTATATCAGTTGTCATTATTGGCTTGATCACGAGATTTGTAACGCTCTTCATTCTCCTTTGGATCTGCTAATTTTTTATTTTTTAATGGCTCTGGTCTACATTTTGAGGAACTTTGCTCTAGGACTGTGAACAATACAAATGCCTAAACATTGCAGAAGCCTCAGCAATGTCAAACAATATTACATTGGGCGCATTCCATGCCTGGCATAGTCGCCGTCATGTTATACTACTATTCGGAACCCGAGTAGAACATAAAAGACACATAATATCAGTAAGTATAGAGATATGCTGTATTCAATAATGTTATGATTATTGGTACATAAGTGGATAATGATAAGTTGTTAATTTTATGGTTAAAAAAGAATACAAGTAACTGTTATTCGCACCTCCGCCTTTACAAACCAATGCAAAGAAACAGCAGCGTCCGTAGTATTTTAGTATACTTATCTATGACAGCGTCTCTAGTCATTGTTTTGTGTTGCAAAGATTTTATGAGAACAGTCAAAGTTGAATTTACACGTTATGTGTTATACTTGGGGGTTTTAAAATATTAATTTAAAAACTATGATTTTATACATGCACACAAAGATTTTAAGAATGGGATAAACATACGAGTGAAGAAGGAAATGGTAGATATAGGTGATGTATATGAATGAATTGAATAATGTATGCAAGAATTATACAAGAATGGAAGAAATGGAGGCAACTCTGTAGAGGCTTTGACAGTGATTTTCACAATTATTTTTCATTAACGGCTTCGTAATTTAGATTTATAAAAAATGTTCCAAAGCACAAAACAAATATGTCATTAATCACCGCCGTACAACAAAAAGTGGCCAACTAACAAAATACGGGGACTTCACCCCATAAAAAATAATCAAACGTTTTCAATAAGTAAATTATTTACTCTGACCGTGGAAAAAGAAGAACGATTTTCTCTACATTTCGCCAGAGTCATATCCGACGTCTTCAGGAGGCGTGTGTCTTCTACGAAAAAGATTCACGAACTGTTGAATTGTTGTTTTTTGCTCGAGGTCGAAGGTTGTAGGTACAATTATTGACCTTCGGTGATGCATCATAGATGTCGCAATAGCTCTACTTGTACAGAAGGACGTAATTATATCATCTTGTGAAACTGTCCGATTAATGAAAGGGTGGATCATGGAAGTTAGTAACATCCGTTCGTAGTAGTAGGTTAGTAACATTCGTTCGTAGTAGTAGGTTAGTAACATCCGTTCGTAGTAGTAGGTTAGTAACATCCGTTCGTAGTAGTAGGTTAGTAACATTCGTTCGTAGTAGTAGGTTAGTAACATCCGTTCGTAGTAGTAGGTTAGTAACATTCGTTCGTAGTAGTAGGTTAGTAACATCCGTTCGTAGTAGTAGGTTAGTAACATCCGTTTTTTTCTTTCCAAAAAATTTCTAACGACCGTAATCATAATTTAAAATCTTTAATTATTTACTCGTTCTACATGTTTTATTTTCTTAAAATGTCCATTCTTAAATGAAATAAACTAATTTGCACTTTATGTTGTTTTCAAATGAAGAAAAAGCTCATTAACTCTGTTGGTGGAGAATAAAAGAAAAACTGAGCTTCGTGAAAAATACTCTCTCAAATTGCAACTTGCTAGTAACGTGCATTAAAAGCTCTGAAGTCCCCTGTATACATACGTACATAGTACATAGCACTTCCATGCATGGCAAAAAGCTTTTAGTACAAGTGTACCCAAAGAAAATTTGCACGTTGAAAAAATATGCACAAATATGGACCTGTACCCTTAGTACGAGTTGCACAACTTGAGCTAAGTTTACTTAAGCTTACAACTTAAGTTTACAGCAATTATTAAAGAGTGATTTCCCCCAAAATCTGCCGTTTTTGATTGTTTGAACTTGATTTTCTTCATCACTGTAACTCTTTTGCTAAGACCACAAAGTGGAAGAAACAAAAACGGCAGATTTTAGGAGAAATCACGCTTTAATATTTTCCGTAAACTTTACTTTTCTCAAGTTTTGCAACTCGTACTAAGGGCACAGTTAAACTAGTTAAATGTAAAAATTAAGGGGTTTGTGTGGAAGGACATTGTGAAGATTAATTTTATTAAATTAAAAATGTAAAAAAAACATAAAGTTTTTCGTCACGATTTGATTTATTGTAATTTTAGATCTTGTAGCTGTCCTCCTGATTATGATGTGATAACATCGAAAGCGCTCGAGGAAATAAACCAACTCGTGAAGAAAAACTTTGTCTTTTATTATATTTTTAAGGGTATTACTGTTAATCCAGTGAAAGTCCATTTTTAAAATTAATGTTTAAAAATGTTTTTAACAATTATGCTCCTGAAGATGCCTTATTAGGCCAAAACGTTTAAGCAAAAAATAAAAAAGTGAATAAAACTTTGTTTTTCCATCGCTTATTTTTACATTACTAATTAAATGTATTTGTGTGTCAAGTGCATTGTTGGCTTGGTCACATCCAGTGAATGGACCATCAGGGCCTAGAAAAGATACTCGTGGGGACGGATCCAGAGGGGCGTTAGGAGTATTGGACTGGAGGAAGGCGTCGGACAGACAACGCTAGCTGCGGTTAATCAAGGAGCCCAAGATACACCCAGGTTTTTGTACTGTATCATATTGATATTCAAGTTTGTAGTAGCCAGTGAAACTATGATGAAAATGAAGATATATAATATCTAAATCTATTTTCAGTTCAAAAAAATATTTATCTTTCTGTCCGCTTGTACGTCAGATTATTTTCATAAACCATCTGCTTTTCATCACACGTCAATCTTTTGTTCCACAAACAACAAGATAAATTCAACTTTAACATTCCCACTAATTGGATGGATTAATGATTGACGCAACCAATTGATTAATTAATTGACTGTAACTAAGCTGTCTTTTCACTAGAGATGGATCTGTACATTTTTGTTAAAAGGTAGTTCAGTAGAATGTCGATTATCCGAGTCCGCTTTATCCAAGTTAGGTATATATATGTTATAAAGCTCCGTACTTATCCATAACCGCAACGAAAAAGAACCGCAACTTATCTTAAAAGCGAGTCAAGACGGTAGCTTTGAGTGACATGTTTTAATAACAACATTGACGGTCGAGTCCCATTGGTTTCCTTGATGATATATGTGTGAGTTAACAGATACTATTGGGTAATTATAAATTGATAATCAATGAAATAAAATGAATTGACGATGTTAATACCTGTTTCTGGTCAGAAATAATAGGTTCTTGAATTGTTTTACTCATCACGATTTAAAAAAAAACTCCATATTGTCTGAGCCTTTGATCGAGTTTTGGTAAGTAAGGTCCAGATTTTTTTTTATAATCGATTGTGTAAATTATGATTTGAAAAATATAGCCCTCTAAAGTTCGACTTAACCTACAAAATCGAGCCATTTTATTTTGGAATTGTTCATTTCATCTTTTTGTTCATGTCATAATTTCATAGTGTAGGTATTTTTCTCAAATGTCGAAACGGTTTCATTACACTATTGCACCGTGACCCCTCTTTATCAAATCAGTTTTCATTTTTGGAATCTCTATTCCGATGGTTTCAAGTCATGCATTTAATGTCACAGTTTAAAAATTTTCCCCTTTTTATTTTTCTACCATTCACTGTCCCTCAATTCTATCATGATGATGAGTTGATAATTTCTTTATAGCGCCGTTTTGTGATGTAGTCACTCCAAGGCGCTTGTTCAAATGATTCCGGAAATTTGCTTATCTTCAGTGCATTCCGGAACTTTCCATGGTCCTCTAGCTCTCTCACATGATGATCATAATTTAGTTTGATTAATAAACCGTGTTTTTTTCCGTAAAGTATACTTATACATCCACGTAACACTTCCACACGCTCGCGCGAACCAGCCTAACACCACCTTCAGAATGGGACTGAAGACACTGCTTTTCTCCAGAAGCCATGGCGCCCTTGAGATGGTCCTGGATCATTAAATGGTGCCACAGGAAATAAATCATCCATCATCATCATACATAGATTTTAAATTTAACGCTACAATCCATTAATATTTAAATTTAAATTTCGCCTTTATTTTTAGCTTCCAAATCCATGATTAATGGATTGGATTCTTGATAGCCGAATTAAAGTCGGCCAGTGTTTTTAATACTAAAAGCTCCGTAACCAAAGGTATACAACTTTACGCTTAAACTAAGCCACAATATTCACTGAAAAAGTATGGAAACTAAAACAGCACCTTTAAAGAGCGTTTTAATTTTAGTAAATTTTAGTTTACACGTAAAGTTTTTTTTACTGCAAATAAAATGGCGAGTTTTATACGAATTTATCGCCTAGAGGGGAAAAACCTGAAAAACTAAAAATGAGGTCACGAAAAAGGCACCTCCATTTGTGCCCATTCCATTTCATTACGTAGAATTTTAAACAGATACGTTAGGGGAAGCTTTTGCGTGCCTTCTGGAAAAAGCTCTGCTAAACTTTGGAAAAACTACGTGGCAAGAATTCAATGGCTATATTAATGACTTCCCCTCAGCCTAAGTTTCAGTACAAAATTTCAAAATAAGATTCATTTTGAGTTTTACATCGATACCGAACGCACATTAGTTGTAAGTCAGCTGAAAATATATTTTTTGTCAAATCGATCTATTTAAAAGAGTGAAAATCAAAATCTAAAGTGCGTGACGTATTCAATAATGATAAAAACGGAATGACTTATTTGTTGTGATTTATTTTTGTGTGAATCACGCCTCAAGAGCCCTTTACAAGCTTTGTCGTCGCTTAAGAAAGCGAAACCTAATTACGGTATATTCTCAGCTTAATTTATTACGCCTTGAAGCAAACAAATAATTGACAGCTTGCGTGCCTCTATCAACAAGGCCGTCAGTCAAAACTTAGCAAAAAATGTTTAATTGATTCAGTACGAATTTGATAATAGATTTTTTCTCAGTGGGCTAACGTCACACCTCCATGTGACTTTGTTCCTTAGAAACCAATAACAAAATATTTTGCATGTGAACAACATATTTTTAGTCCATGAATTTGTTCCGATATCATCCGCATTACATTCCATTACGTACACTTTTAAATAGATACGTAAGGAAAACTTCCGATGCCTTCTGGAAAAAACTCTGGGAAAATCTACGTGAAACGAATTTAATGTTTTTTTTATGCCCGCCATTTGCATTTAAACAGCTGTTAAATTCTTAAAGAAGAGACCTTACACGTATCACATTTATTTGTATAAAACGTTTTTTGAAATTTACTTTTTCTGAGATTTTTTTTAATTCTTCTTTTTTGTGTCACTTCTATAAGACATCGGATATCATAATCTTTTAATTTTAAATTTTCTTCTGATTATTTTTCAATTCTTTGAGCCTTCCGATTGGATTTGTTCATACATATTCAGAGACGTTTATTTGTTTCCTGGAGAAAAATGTGCACTACAAATTGTATGGAGAACATTTGACTGCCCAATGAGCTGTTCACGTGCGAACACGTTTTATCGCTTACTTTCAAACAATACACGAATATACACCCTTTCCAGTTATAACTGGTTAGTTGCTCATGCTGTTAACTTTTCGAGGAAACCAAGGACAGAAAAATAATGAATTCTTGATATTTTAATAAAAGTACTATTAGTATATACATATTTATATGTAACGTAGGTATTTATTTATTCAACTTATAATGCGTCAAGATTATAAAAAAAAATACCGTTTATTTTTTTAAATCTTGGGTTAACTTGTAAGAACATGAGTTAACTTTGAAATCAAAAGGAAAAAAAAATGAAATCGCAATATTTTTTCACATTTATCGCTTATTTACAATTTTCGAAAATTTCATCAAATTGCAATGTTTGGGAAACAACATGTATTTGATGGGTTATAAAAAATTTGAAATAAAAATTCTAAAATAAACCAGACCTCGAAAATAATGATGTTTTACTACTTTTGTGGTTTACGATTAAGTACCTACTTAACATAAAAAAAAACTGAAAGAAAACTGAAAGAATACTGAAGGATAAATTCAATATTCGCTACTTTAATTTATTGTTTTTATGGAATTGAATTCCTTAACTTAACATATTGTTTCTATTAATGTCGAATTTGTTCAATAGAAGGTAAAGACGCATTAATTTTTCTATCAAGAATCTACCTCAATGCAGTTTACAGGCCTGTTGTTCTTTCTCATGTCACATGTGACATAATTTCAATTTAACCAATAAAACTGCACTTATTCAAGCGTAATGCATACAGCATAGTGCAATTAAGGGTATGAGATCAAGTGGTCGCATTTCATCAATAAAATAAAATAAATGATTTCAAAACTGTAGAGAAAATGACATCACTTTAAATTGGAGTTAATTGAAAAGGTTCATCCATCAATTGTTAGTATTTAACAATCCATTAAAAGGTTGACTCCTGCAATTCCTGCAGTTTCAGGCTGAAAAACAGATAAATGTTGGCTTTAATTAATGAAAATAGATTAATAAAGGCTGGTACTCATTGCTTGCGAAGGCTGAGTAGGTACACCTCGCCGGTATTTTATTTTGGGTTTGAAATAAACATTGAAACGGGAAATAATTTCTGACGCCCTCGGTGGGATTCGAAATCGATTCAATGTTTTTGTTTGTATTTTGCACGTAATACATTTTATATGATTTGAATATTTCATATGACACAATTTAACTTTATTTAAGATATGCAAGTCGAGTACGATATCTCCTGGCCTACTAAATAAACGCAACACCTTGTAATACCATTTATACCACAGACTCTCAATATTTTCTCCGCAGAAACCACATGGATCATTTTTTATGAACCACAAGTACCAATAAAATATATATATTTTTTTAATCTGTACTTAAGTTTCTGGAAGTCGTATGACAAATTTGTCTCTTTTTACCAAAAAATTATACGCGATTTTAATAGGGATAATAATTCAGCTGGCATGCTTTTTAGAGATTGGGCTAGTTACTCATTGCTCCGAAACAATGGTGGCATGTGCAAAGTGGACCGATTTTTACAGTATCAGTGTTCAATATCATGTCAGCCTATAAGTTAAGAAACAAATATAATAATAGACAATAAACGATATAAAAAAAAAACAGCGCTTAAAATTTATATTCCTTATCAATTATTTTATGTAGTGCTGTATGACACTTCTAAAGGTATCATAACTGGAAGGTCGTGGGTTCGAATCCCGGCGGAGCACAAAAAATATACCATTTATATTTTCAAATTTGCTCTTCGCTGGGTTGAAAAATTCATAAACCTTTACCAAAGACCGGTCATCAAAAGGTCCATCCAGCCTTACAACAACTGGGTCTTGCTTGAGAATTGGCGCTTTCTACAGCGACGACCAAGCTCGCAGAGGGCTCTTGAGGTGTGATACACACAAAAACAGCGCTCACCAAATAAATCAGCCTAATTTAATTTTTTTTTTTATTTAATCATGCACCACAGGTTGAGAATCACTGAGTTATACAAAACGCATAGCTGCAACTACGCACAGAGAATGCAGAACACAAATATATTAGTTGCATTAATGCGATCATATAACTCACATTACCAATGTACCTATGCAGGTAGAATTCTAAATTTCATTGTTATTATTTTTGTAAAAAAACTGTTACACATAGGTACTGCATGTGTACATACAAAATAATCCAAATCTCAAATGAAGATAAACTTTACAACTCCGGCCAACTTTCACTGAAACTGGGGTGGTATTGGCAAAAGTGAACAAAGTTTTAAGGCACGAGAGGCCGACCTATCAGTCAAGAATCCATCCCGGAAGAAAACTGTCTAAGACTATCGTTTTAGCTCTATGTCTGTCAGCCGTGTAAGGCCTGTTGCACCAAACTCCTATCAGATAAAAATAAAAATTAAGTGTGATTTCTCCCATCAAATCAAAATTTTGGTTGCATATAAGTAAACCAGCTGATGTACATCATCTTTTCTGTTTAAATTCTATCATATTATTAACCACTTCCGAGAAATATTTAGCTGAGGTCCTTACCAGAATTAAGCAAGCAAATATTGATTGCAGGTTGGTGCAACAGGCTCTAAAACTCTTAATAAAACCATTGTAACATACAAAACGTGTGTTTTTTACAGTATGAGTGGTCAGTCACATACCAACATTTTCCTCAAGGTTCAAAGTGAAACAAAATAAATATGAATGTTTCATGGAAGCTAACGACTGTGAAACGATACAAAATGATCGGGTCGTTAAACGTGAAAAACGCTTTACCTTCGCGGAAAATCTGTGAGATTTGGCGGGAACAACGATAAGGTGTTGAGTGCCAGAAAAATGTGGAGCAAAGCGGCGGAACATGGGACCGCACCGTGCCAGGAATATCACATAAACATGGTACAGCTACAGTATGGTAGCATCGCAGCTCAGAGGAGGCAATGGGATGAAAGCAATGCCTGATTTGAATAAGGCAATGTCTAAGTAACAAAATATTATAAAAATAAGTTTTTTTTTTAAGAATCCTGTGCGGGAGGCTGCCCAATTCTTGAAAGTCTTCTATGTCACCCTGGAAGGGTGCCGCAGAGGTGTTGCTTGAGTTCTTGCTTCTGTCGTGAGGCGCTGCAAGGAAGTGGTGATTGATGTTGGTTTTGAATAAAACTGGATTAAATTGGGAAGGGAACACAGATACTGGTAGATAATTCTATAAACGGGCAGTTTGGCTTAGGAATGAGTCATGAAAACGCCAAGTTCTCATAGGATATATTATAAAATATAAGTATGACTTTGCTTTTATGTGCCAAGGCTTGAATACGGTTCCTAAAAAATATGTTTACGTATTACTTAATTTTAAAAAAACATATCAAAATTGAGGGCGTCGTTTGACTTGAATAAATAAGTTACTCTGTTGATTTTTGTACCAAATTCTGATGATTATTTATAACCTTCTCATCTAATCTATCTAATCTAAGTTGTAAAGATATGTTACATTGGGGATTCACAATGCATTTTCACAAGTTAGTGCTTAAACATGCCGCATGTGGACTTACGAAATAAAAACACAAATCTCAAGTGAACATACACCCTGCAACTCTTGCCGACCTTCCCTGAAACTGGGGTGACATTGGCAAAGTGAACCATTTTCTACAGCATGGGTGGTCAGCCTCATACCAACCTATAAGTCAAGGAACATACACAACAAGTTACATTTTTTAAATCACAAATAACAATATTAAGTATGTATAAACATCAAAACAAATATAGAATACAAAATTATAATTTTAAAAACCCTAGCCCTAGCCGCTGACATATCATATCAACCGCTATTTCTTTCTGTCCTTATATACTTCTTTCATTTCATCTAATCTAATCTAATCTAAGTTGCAAAGATATGTTACATTGGAGATTCACATTACATGCATTCTCACAACCAGACACGTACAAGTTCGCGCTTGCACATGCCTCATGTGAACCTACAACATAAAAACCAAATCTCAAATGGACATACACCCTGCAACTCTTGCCGTCCTTCCCTGAGACAGGGGTGACATTGGCAAAGTGAACCATTTTTACAGCATGGGTGGTCAGCCGCATACCAACCTATAAGTCAAGGAACACACACACACGACAAATTACATTTTATACATCACTAAATAATAATATCCAAATACAAAATATCCATTTACAAATAAAACAAATTCCAATTTAATAAACCCTAGCCGCCAACATTACAGATCAACCGCCATTTCTTTCTGTCCTTACATACTTCTTTCATTTCCTCCAGAGTCATAATTTTCTTCATACAGGCTCTTCTTTTATTATGACTCTGGATATTCCATTCATTCGCAATTTCGGATATTTGGTCCATCCATACCTTTCTCGGTCTTCCTCTACCACGACATCCATCTATTCTACCAACATATACTTTCTTCGTCAGTCTTTCCTCATTCATTCTCTCCATATGCCCAAACCATCTTAACAAACTTCTTTTAATCTTCACTTTCACACTTTCTCTTGCACCACATTCTTCTCTTACAAAATCATTCCTCACCCTGTCACTCCGTTTTTTCCCAATCATACTTCTTAGAAAGTCCATTTCAACAGTATGGACTTTACTAATTTCACTTTCATTCACCGTCCAGGCCTCGCTTCCATACATCAAGGTGGGTAAAAGTATGCCACTGCGTACCGCCAATCGAGCATTTTTAGATATGTTTTGATTTTTGGCGATACAAATTTCATCCAAAGTCATAACCTTCTTCATACAAGCTCTCTTTTTATTATGACTATGGGTATTCATCACCTACGCACGTTTCCCTTTGTTTCAGTGTCACCACAATGGTAGATAAGTAAAACATTCAATCATGCATACGTGAGTCAAAAACGTTGTTTGTATTATAATAATAATAATAGGATGATTTATTTGGTGAGCGCTGTTTTTGTGTGTATCACACCTCAAGAGCCCTCTGCGAGCTTGGTCGTCGCTGTAGAAGACCCAGTTGTTGTAGGGTTGGATGGACCTTTTAGTGACCGGTCTTTGTTAAAGGTTTATGAATTATTCAACCCAGCGAAGCACATTTGGAAAATATATAAATGGTAAATTCTTGTGCTCCGCCGGGATTCGAATCTACAACCTTCTATTTACTTAAGTCCAAAGTGTTGCCACTGGACTACGGACCGTATCAAGATACAATTTGTCTCATTATTTTTTTCTATACGTATTATTTTCAGCTGAAATTTCAGAACGCACTTAGCATTACTTATATTATTGGATTACACGATTTTGTTTCAGTCAAATATACAGTTAATAAAACAAACACTTATTTGTCCTAAGAGTTGATTACACCATAATCAAATAAATGGAAACATAAGAACAAAAAAAAATACGAAAAAAAATCTAAAAAAAATTAAAATGTCACATTTGTTGTACCCGCATGGAAGGAAGGATGTTGAATCCGGAAAGACAAAAGACAGTTTCGTTCCATCAGGCTCTGAGGTAAAACAAAGAACGCTGGAATTTCAAAATTTCAGGCCTCATACCTACTGCGGTTGGGCCAGAATTTTCGGAATGTTCTGACCCCAAAATGAAAGAAGCTTTTCATTTGTTTTTTTTTTTAGCAGAAAGAGGCTCTCCAAATTATTCAGCTATATACTTGAACATTTCTTAGGTATGTACATAACAGGCGCGTGCATAGTGCACATTTCAGAAAAACTATTTTCTCCCATTCCTTTAAAATAACTCATTTCAAATTGACTGAAGTGGTAGCGATGGCTCCAATCGAATTTTAATTTTGAATTTTAAATCTGGAAATCAAGTTTAAATGTTTTTTTTACCCTATATTGCCTACCTATTAGGCGCATGTACCTGTATGGGATGCACGCCCCTGGTAACGCAACGCAAAAAAGAGCGCAACTAAGCTTACACATATAGTGTAACTTCTTGCCGCCTTATATCCAAAGGCTTTTGTATGTGGTGAGTGGAACCTATTTATTTTTACAGGTAAGGGGGCCGGCCTTACGTTCACCACTTCTGTTGAAGTGGGGGTTTCCCAGCTCCCAAGAGGGCTGGTACTCATTTCTCGTGAAGGCTGGTAAACCTTGCCGATATTTAATTTTGGGGTTTGAAATAAACACCAACACGTATAATCACTTCTGACACCCTCGATGGGATTCGAACCCGGCTCACAGCATGGAATGCAAGCACTCTATCAGCTGAGCTATCGACCGGACTAGGCTATATATTAGGTACATACATGGATATGGGTTTTCTCTGCGAAATGAATCCATATTAGTTTTTGACCTTCTTTTGACATATAAGTAAACGATAACTCATTTTTTTTTATCTAACACCTTATGCTGAAAATAAAGATGTCAATGTAGATAAAATGTTTTTAAAACATTCACTCAATATTGTTAAAGAATAAGGGTGGAAAAGGTGATACAATAATCATTTTCCAAAACGTTGGATAGAAAAGCTTAAAGAATGTCTTATTCCTGAAAAAAATATATTTATGTCTACTGGCATCCATTTTCTTAGGTGTTTCAGGGAAGGTTGGCAAGAGTTGCAGGGATTATGTTCATTTGAGATTGTGTTTTTATATTGTAAGTTTACATTCGGCATGTTTTAGGGCGAACTTATACGTGTCTGCTTGTGAAAATGCATATAATGTGAATCCTTAATATTACATATCATTACAACTTAGATTAGATGTAATAGATTAGAATGATGAAATGACTAAATTTCAGCACTCATGCTATATAAAAGCCATTATGATCTCCAATATCCTAAATAGAAATGTCACAAAAATAAGAAGTAAGTGCCTCCATCTTCAGAAAGTTTGACAGTCACTGTCGCAAGAGGGAAGCATTCATTTTCCCCAGTTTTCAGTCCGGTTACACCCGTGGTCCTCAACATTTTTCAGACCTGGTACAACTATGAGTGTTTCGTTTGCAAAATGAACTCTTATGATTATTTTGTTATCAGGAACCACAAGTGCTACAAGTGACACTAAATTAGAAAGGTGATTACATTTTGATGTGCAGGACAGTACTTATCTAATCTAATCTAAGTTGCAAAGATATGTTACATTGGAGATTCACATTATATGTATTCTCACAAGCAGGCACGTACAAGTTTGCGATAGCACATGCCATAATATGTGAATCTGCAATATAAAAACCTAAATCTCATATGGACATACACCCTGCAACTCTTGCCGTCCTTCCCTGCAACAGGGGGACATTGGCAAAGTGAACCATTTTTACAGCAATGGTGGTCAACCGCATACCAACCTATAAGTCAAGGAATCAGATTGATAATATTACACTTTCTTCTTGACCCGCGGAGGGTGCAATACGTGACCGGGCAGAAAAATATACCCAGTTAGATACAACTCAAATAAAAAAGATAAAGACTCACCAAGATCCTCCCCGTGGTGGTCTGCCCGGATATGAGTTCGCCCGCCCAGTCCTTGGCCTCCGTCATGAAGGTCCCCTCGAACTCTTGCTTGTTCTGGCGGGCCGCCTTCTGCTCCTTCTGCTTGGGGTCGTTGGGCGAGAACTCCGGCTCCTTGCGGCAGCACATGAAGGCGCACAGCCGCCATGCCAGCACTATGATCAGCCCGGCGATGAACGTGAACACCGAGGACAGCAGGAAGCACCACCATTTCCTCACTTTCAGGCAGTCGTCCAGCGGGGTGGGCTCGGTGGCGGGCTCTTCGCAGGAAGCCATCGCCGAGCGGCGTTCACCGCCCGCCCTGCTAGCGCATCAGCCCAGGGAGCTCCGCACTGTGCCGCGTCCCGGCGCTCACTGACACTGCTGGTCCCTCTGCCCTGCCCGGTCAGGATCGATACAGCCTGCGCGCGCACCCTCCCCCTCCCCCCGCGCACCCCCCGACCGCCCCAAAAACAACACCCTTACAACTTTTTTCGCGCCAAATCGATGAAGCCCACTTTTGCATTATTCGGACCACGGATCCAAAAGGCTCTGATAGGAGACCCGGCCTGCTAGTCTACTTGGCATCACATCTGTGTATCAGGCGGGCACTCTGTATAGGCAAACAACAACATGACATCTGTTAACACTGGACTAGAATCGCACTGGCGCTGTTTTATATCAAACATACCGCAATCAAAGTATCCCTGCCTTGTCCTTTCGAGCGACGACAGGACACAAAAAAATCAAGATCTCATGACATCTGTTAACACAGGGTGGAAATCGCACAGGCGCTGTTTTATGTCAAGCATACTGTAGTTAAATTATCCCTGCTTTGTCTTCTCGGTAATGCGACAAACCACATACAACTCCAAATCTCATGACATCTGTTAGCACAGGGCGAAAATCGCACAGGCGCTGTTTTATGTCAAACACCCTGTAGTCAAATCATCCCTGCCTTGTCCTCTCGGGGGTGCGACAGGACACCTACAAATCAAAATCTCGTGACATCTGTTAACTCGGGGTAAAGAGAACTTACGACAATCGAATCAGCGTTGTTTTACATAAAACATACGTTTGAAAAATTACTGCTGAAAGAACAGTGGCAAAAATTTAAACAAATTTACGTATTTGGGGATATACGATTGTGACGGTCGATGAAGTCGGAATCAGTTCCCGATATTCCCAAAAGAATATGTTCTGTAAATAAGATCTTCAAAGTCTTGAGGCGATAGATAAGATGGTACAGCCATACCAAGTCTACTTGCTACAGTCCACTTTTGAAACATGATTGACAGGCCACATCGTTCTGAATTAAGTCCAAACATAAAGCTTACAAAAACATCCCTCGGACTAAAAAGGCGAGCACTATGAAAATGCTAAATATAAAGCTGCAACCATAAACGTAACCATGGCGTTTTGAGATAAATGTACGGAAATTAAAGCACTCATTAAAAGAAGAAAATAATATGTGAGAGAGGAAGAACAGGAATAAGTGTTGGTAACTCTGCAAAGGTTCTAGTCATCCCTACCGACATGAGGCGCAGCTTTAATTTTCATACATTTTTTGTTTAACGCTATAGTTGAGTTTAAGGATAAAGTTTTCACACTTGGGTTTCTCTATATGAAACTCGGAGGGTGTATTGTTTCAGCAAAAGCTTAGACAGCTTTTAAACTGAACTAAAAAATCTATCATTTTAAGGTCTAAGTCATATTTTAGTGATTCTTTTAACAGTACGACGTTAGTATGTATACAAAGTAAAACATTACGTTTAACTCCACCAAACAAATAAAGTAAAAAACTAAAACGCTTCCTATATAAATTTCCATTTATATATATTTTTTGGTGATTCCCTGTTTTGCATTTGAAAGTAAACTTTTATACATGGGGCACAAACAAACCAACACTAAGAATTAAAAGTGAAACCTCAATTTAATGCATTCTTAAGTTGAATTATTTATTATGTTGTATGTTTGCCTATAAAAAGTGCACGCACTGGGTTACAACTGTCCGCAGACCACTGACTGATGTTTTCACTGTTTTGCTAGGGAAGCAGACACCGCTTTTCGTGATTGGATCGACTGTTTTCCGGCAACATGTCGCGCGGGGCTATGAGGATAGTCGGAGTGTCATGACACGAGCGCGGAAATGAAATCAAGTGAGATGTTGCCTCTCCAACGGCCGCACCTCGACTGAGAAGGGAAAATTGTAGAGAGGGAATATAAGCTATAGGAACGTACCGGCCCCTAAGCTAGCGCCACTAACGACGGTATAGGAAAACACTCCCCCATATTCATAAATAATACTACAACTTAGTTTCTGTAACCTATAATGTAAGTTGCAAAGATATGTTAACATTTAATTAGCTCACCAGCAGTCACATTTAATTCCACGCTTTCTAAAACTTATCTAAGTTACAAAGATATGTAAAATGGGGGATTCACATAATATGCATTCTCACAAGCAGACACGGATAAGTTCGCGCTAACACATGCCGCATGTGGACCTACAATATAAAAACTAGAATCTCAAATGGACTTACACCCTGCAACTCTTGTCAACCTTCTTTGAAACAGAGGTGACATTGGCAAAGTGAACCAATTTCTACAGCATGGGGGGTCAGCCGTATACTAACCTATAAGTCAAGGAACATACATAACAAATTACATTTTAAAAATCAACTATATACTTATGTATTATGTAGTAACAAATTAAGACCAATACCTGCCGCCTGATATTTTAAATTTCTGCCGCTTTTTCCTGAAACAAGAGTGGCATTTGTAAAATGCACCATTTCTTACAGCACTGAACCACTTCAGGATCTTTTGTTGTTCCTTGACTTATGAGGCTGACCTCCCATGCTACAAAAAGTGTATTTTATTTTGACAATGCTACCCCTGGTATAGGAAGTTGCAAGGTGTATATTCATTTGAGGTTTGATGTATTTTTTTAAGTACACATGCAGCATGTATAAGCGCATGTAAGTACATGTGTCTGCTTGTGACCGTGCATAAAATATGAGTCATTAATGTTCATAAATCTTTTCAACTTAGATTATAGATTACCCATAGATATAAGAGGGCTCTTGAGGTGTGATAAACACAAAAACAGCGCTCACCAAATAAATCATCCTAAAATTATTATTATTATTATATAAGATGGATGATAAACTTGATACTAAAAAATACTTAAATTTGTAAAATGATAAGAATTAAAAATTTGAAGTTCCTGAAACCTAAAGAAAACTCATTTCTTTCAATGCCACATGATGTCTTGAGTTGAAAACAGGAAGAGACTTCCATGCATCATTTCATATCCTGAAAATATAAAGTCTTGTTCGTCTTCTAAAGGTTTTTCCAAAAGAATCGAACTCACAACCTCCCGATTGTAAGTCAGTTGCGTTTAAAAACTACGGACCGGTTTGATGTATGTTAAAAAAATACACGCCAAAGCCTCGAAAAAAAACCAGAAATATATTGATAAAGAACCATCATAATGCGTTGCTTAATTATGAATATTTAAAAACATACAGAGCTATTCACAAAACATTAAATCCATAGCTGTTCTAAAGATCATCGATTTTTAATATGAAAAATTAACACTACGCTGCCTTAGTTCTTGTTTGCCGTATAGACCATTAAGATAATTTTACATGAGCAATGTTTGCATGTGTACTGGATCAATGTGTTTTATGAAAACAGGAAATGGATTTAAAAATATTTAAAGCAACTCTCACATTATCGAGTTTTACGTTTTTTCTTAGCGTCATACTTGACAGAATTGGTCTATACGGCAAACAAGAACTGGGGGAACGACTAGGCTGCGGATGAGCCATGGCATTGCTGTTTGAGAATAATACCGATGAAGTATAAAATAAAACTGAAACAAAATAAATAATATTTTCAATGTAATAAAAATGATAAAGCCTGCATCAATGGATGAGTTAATATTTTGAAATAGTCATTTGTAAGTTGCAATAAATTCATTTAACTCGACAGATGAAATGTGCAACAAATGAATTGTATCGTTTTGTCCTTTCCACGATGATCTCATCTCTATATTTGTTTTTGTGTCGTACTGGTATCACACACCCACATAATTATATGACTTCTAATAAAAAAAAACTCTAAAATTATCCTTTTAAAAGTTATTTTAATTACTTCTTTATCTGAATTACTACTTTGCAAGTATTTTTATTATTTAAATTGAGAAATGACAGTTCCTTGACTAATAAGTTGGTACTGTAAGCCTGTACTGTAAAGAATGGTTCACCTTGCCAATGTCACCTCTGTTTCAGGCAAGGTCAGCAAAAGTTGCAAGGCATTTTGGATTTGGGTTTTTATTATGTAAGTGAACATGCTGCATTTGTAAGCGCGAACACGTGTCTGTAAGAGGACATGGTTACATTTAATAAGGTTTTTGTATGTTCTTCACAACTTAGATTATAGATTCCTTTTATTAATATTAAAGGTTCCTTCACTTACAGGTTGGTATGGGGCTGACCACACATATTGTAAAGAAATGTTTAACTTTGCCAATGTCCCCTCTGTTTCAGAGAAGGTCAGCAAGAGTTGCAGGGCTCATGTTCATTTAAGATTGGATTGTTATGTTGTAAGTTCACATGCGGCATGTGTAAGCGCAAATTTATACGTGCTTGCTTATGGGCATTACCATAAATTCCCATATGATGCATATTAAGATAAATCTTAAATGCAGTATATCTCTGCAATTTAGACTATATATTATTGGAATCAAGCTAAAACTGTGTCAAAAATATATAATATAATCGATGTTGAATTAATGGACTCCGCACATGAACTGTGATAGACAAAATTGTGATGTCTTGCTGCTGGGTTCTTCATACAAGGCAACCCAATATTTTGTAACTGTTTTCTAAGGATCGTAGTTAATACAAAATCATCTCACATATTTCATATCAATTCTGCATAAAAAAATTAAAAAACAACACATTTACTTCAATCTGTTGTTTTTTTGTACTAGTACGAATATTAAGGAAGATTGGAAAGCTCATAAGTAGGTTGTTAAGATTAAAGGCTTATATATCGCACGTTTCATAATAAAGAGAAATAACTCAAAAATTGAGAAAATCGAGATTTTGTAATAAAACGCAAGAACAATGCGAGAAGAATAGGTAGAATGCGACAGCCGTTCAATTTGGACGAATATGACCGAGATAAAACATAGGTCGCCTTTTTCATCCCATACAAGTTGTACTGGTTGTCTGAACTTCAAACGTGATTTCCCAACATTCTTATTTTTTTAGTTATTGCTCTTTATTATTAAGCGTGCGTAATGCGTGCGATATAACCCGTGTATACAAACTCAGACGTAGAGTTTTACAATAATATCTGGATAATTAAACGCTCAAGTCTAGAGGGGCTGTATCTTTTTGTAAAACGCTACGCTTGAGTTTAGGTGTACTGCTTTATACTTGGGGTGTTGCCTGATCAGGGTACATAATAGAAAAGGGCTAGCAGCTTTCGCTTTCTTCACAAATGGTCGAAACTTAATTGCACGAAAGTAGGCTAGTAGGCGGAAAATCAATACGCCATACCGCCGATACGGTGCGTGACAAGCTGGGAGGAGGAGGTACTAGGCACACACCAGGGGAGTAGTCGTAGCTACTGAAACAGTGGCAGCTGAACTTGCGATAACTATTGTATTAAAAGTGACCGCAGTTACTGACACAGTAACAATATGATGATGATTCTTGGACCGGTCCGTAGTCCAGTGGCAACACTTCAGACTTGTAAATGGAAGATTGTGGGTTCGAATCCCGGCGCAGCACAAAAATATACCAATTATGTTTGAGGGCATTAGAAACAAAAAGGCAAGTGTCGCATAGATAGTGTATAGGACACTAGTCTATAAGACACAGTGTACCATAGATAGTCTATAGCAGCGGTCGCCAAACTTTTTGACCTCACGGACCAGTTAATTCATAATTTAAATCCCGCGGACCACTAATAGGATTTTTTAAGTGTTAAATATATTTATAAAAAAAAATTGTCATCAAAGAACACATAAAATGTACCTAGTAAATAAAATGAAACTATTAATAGTAACCAAGTTATGAAAGCTTTATTCATAAACCATAATAAAATAAACAAAATAAACATTCCACATTTTTCTGCGGACCAGCGAAATTTTCTCGCGGACCACTAGTGATCCGCGGACCACCACTTTGGCAACCGCTGGTCTATAGGGCACTTGCCTTTTTGTTTCTAATGCCTTCATTTCCAAAAATGTGCTATTCGCTGGATTGAAACTTCATAAACCTTTACCAAAGACCGGTCACTGAAAGGTCCATACAACCTTACAACAACTGGGTCTTGCTTGAGAATTGGCGCTTTCTACAGTGACGACCAAGCTTGCAGAGGGCTCTTGAGGTGTGATACACACAAAACAGCGCTCACCAAATAAATCATCCTAATATTATTATTGTATTTTTATGATATTGTATTATTGTGATGTTGGCGGCTAGGGTTTGTTAAAGTGAATTTGGTTTTATGATTTAGTTTTTTATGTCCATGTATATATTGTTATTTTTATTCTTTGATTTTAAAAAATGTAATTTGTCATGTATGTTCCTTGACTTATAGGTTGTTATGCGGCTGACCACCCATAATATAAAAATTGGTTCACTTTGCCAATGTCACCCCTGTTTCAGGGAAGGACGGCAAGAGTTGCAAGGCTTATGTTCATTTGAGATTGGGTTTTTATATTGTAGGTCCACATGCGGCATGTGTTAGCGCGAAATTATACATATCTGCTTGTGGGAATGCATTTAGTATAAATCTTAAATGATATATATCTTTGCAGCTTAGATTAGATTAGATTAGATGATGATGACGTTTCGTGACTACTGTCACTGCAAGGGCGCTTTCAGGCTTGACGCGGCGGTGAAGAAATGGGTCTTAATCCCTTCCTTGGCGCGCACTTCTGGGGGCACTTCTTTTTTTTTGTGGCATCTCACCCTGAAGGATGTTACAGCCGTGGATTCATCTGTTAGTTGCAGGAATGTTTAAGAATTAATTTTTAACATATTTGTGATGATTTTAGATTTTTATACAATTTTTAAGAATTGATTTGAACAAAATACTATTAATTTTAGAGGAATTAGTGATGAGACTTCCAGCCTAGGTATTTTCAACTATAATCTGTGAAAAAAAACTACCCACATGATTGACATAATTGTGTCCTTTTCATTCCGTAGAAATTCGTTATACCAACGTTGAAAATACAGAGCTTTACAGTAACCGTTACAATTGTAGTGATAATGAGACTAAGTTACCAATGCGGTGACAATAACTCTTCCACTAATGATTACAGTCACAGTGATTGTATTTTTTATAAGAAATCCTGTGCGGGAAACTCCCTAGATTTCAGAGACTCTAGGGGTCTATGACACTTGTTGTAGTGCCGCAGAAGTGTTAACGAGCTTAGTCGTCGCTATAAAGCGCCAATACTCAAGCAAAGCCCAGTTTCTGTAAGGCTGGATGGAACTTTAGTGACAAGTCTTTGATAAAGGTTGTATGATTTTTTCAACCCAGCGAAGAGCATATTTGAAAACATACAAGGTATATTTTTTGTGCTCCGCCGGGATTCGAACCCACAACCTTCCATTTACGAGTCCGAAATGTTGTCACTGGACTACGGACCGGTCAATTACTGTGGAAGTTAATTTTTAAGTAAAATAGCTGTACATGACAAGGACACAGTAACAGTTACATCCAATGTTTCACATAACACAACATATCCAGGAGCTAATATTTACTTAGAGCTTACGAGTATGCTTAACATCGTGTCAAAAAATAATAATTGTAGGTAGGTACATAATAAAATCAACATTTATAACTTGACTGAATTGATGTATTAGTATTGTAAGTCCACTCCTGCAACTCATACACAAATAGGCATGTGTAGGTACGCACTTAGTCATGCTGCATACGTCCTTGGGTGATAAGAAATTCTAAACTTAAAAATGTACACGAGTTCTTTAAATGTTGCCGCCTTTTTCTGAAACAGGGATAATATTTTATTGCCCTTTATTAAGAAATGTCCATAATGTGTTTTAATTATATAAAAATAATTATATAAACACATAAAGTGTAACAAAAAGCATAGTTCATTGTACTAGTAAACTAATAGTTATTTATGCCACTGCCAAGTAATGATAGTCTTTTTAACACGAGTGCTAGTTTGTGCCATGAGGCGCAGCCGAATGGCACAATAGAAAGCACGAGTGTTACAAAGACTAATTACGTGCAGTGGCATACAATACTTTTTCTACGACCATGAGAGAATTAACAAAATAGTGAATAATAGTCATTATAATGTACTCGTCCATTTGAAGTAATTAAAACCTTACCTTTGTCAAAACGTGTGATTTATCATTCCCTTCGATTATCTAATCTAACCTAAGTTGTAAAAATAAATTATATTTAGGCTTTATATTGAATTCATGCCCACAAGCCGACACATATGTATAAGGTCGCGCTTTTACATCCTGCATATAAGCTTAAACATTCAAACCCAAAACTCAAATAAACATATGCCCTGCAGTTGTATTGGCAGGTGAACCAAATTTGTACAGCATAGGTGATCAACCTCATACTCACCTATTAACCAAGTAACTTTTTGAGTTTGTTTATTTTTGCGGTGAAATTTTTTGTATTGTTTTCCTTTCAAGCCTTTTATTTTCCATTGAAAAAAGGAAAGCTTTATTTGGAGCAATCCGATAAATAAATTCGATAAATTTTAGCACTATTAACAATTTTTATTTGACTCTACACATAAAATATACTTATTTATTTTCATCTGAACAGGGCTGAAAGTCTCATCACCACGGTAATTCCTACCTACCGAATATCACTAATATTGTATGAAGCCTAATCAGCTGATCGCTTGCGGCCATCTTGGATTGACAGGTCTTCATACCCCCATACAAGGTTGACATTTGAAATTAAAAAATGGTTCCAATTCTGACAATGCGCATGCGCACATGTTCATTTTAACACGGTTACCGGTTGCATAATGTAACATTATGCAACGGGTGTAGAAATGTATGGCATTGTGATTGCGTTAGCCGTTTTGTAATTAGTAAATTACCAAATGGGAGTAGAAAAAAGTATATAGGATACATTTCTCAAATTGCCTACAACATAGGCGCAAAGATATTTTCAGAAATGTAGAATGTAACATAGAACAATAATCCGTAGTCTCCTGTACCCTTAGTACGAGTTGCAAAACTTGAGTAATGTAAAGTTTACGGCAATTATTAAAGAGTGATTTTCCCCAAAATCTGCCGTCTTTGTTTGTTTGAACTTGATTATCTTCATCACTGTAACTCTTTTGATAAGACCATAAAGTGTAAGAAACAAAAACGGCAGATTTTGGGAGAATCACGCTTTAATGTTTTCCGTAAACTTTACTTTTCTCAAGTTTTGCAACTCGTACTAAGGGTACCTACTGGTTGTCTTCAGACTTGTAATTGAAATTTTGTTGCAGCTTGTAATCCCGTCGAAAGCTCAGTCGGTAGAGAGCTTGTACTCCATGTACTCGAAAGTTCGGGTTCGAATCCCTTCGAGGGTATCAGAAATGATGTATCGTTTCGGTGTGTATTACAAACCTAAAATAAAATACCAGCAAGGTTTACTCAGCCTTCACGAGAAATGAGTATCAGGGGTTTCCCAGCACCCGAGGGATCGGGTGCTGGGAAACCCCCACTTCAACTGAAGTGGTTGGTTGACAGCTAGCCCCTTACCTGAAAAAATATTTCTTTTATGTTCACTAAACTATTGAAGTTCACTCGACAAACTCGATTCCTTCAGAGAGAACGCGGCAAAAAGTTGCACTGTATGTATAGCTTAGTTGCGTTGCGACTCTTCGATTCCTGGCAGAGTTCATGAATAAACCATAATGTTCAAATATGCACTTCGCTGGGTTGAGAAACACTTTTGCCTTCAACAAAAACTGGTCACCAAAGATACATCCAGCCTTACAGCAACTGGGCCATCTTTGAAAATTGGCGCTTAATAATATATGTAGCGTCGACGAAGCCTGCGGAGTGCTCTTTAGGTGTAATTTATGCAAGAACAACGCTCAATATAATTATAAATTATCCTAATATTTATTTTATTTATTATTATCATTATTTCTTTGACTTATAGGTTGATATGAGGCCACCACCTGAAAAAAATGGTTCACTTTGCCAATGTCACCCCTGTTTCAGGGAAGGTCGATAAGAATTGCAGGGCTTGTGTTCATTTGAGATCGGGTTTTTATATTATAAGTCCGCATGCGGCTTGTGTAAGCGCGAACTTACACGTGTCTGTCTATGAAAAAAACGAGTGCGCCCTAAGGCGTCATATTCGTACAAACGAGGTCTTGTTATAATTAGTTTCCAGGCAACCATTTTGAAAAAAAAAATCAAGAAGTAATCTTTGAAAATACACAAAAAAAAATGGAGGGTAAACTGTGTAGTAATGAGGTCGCCATATTTTCAACTGTGAAACTTTTTTTTCTACTTAGTCTTTTCCCTAGGAACTTCATCCTCGTGACGTCATTTTTTTTTTCACGTGAAATTTATGCTGATTTATTCAAATATTATTTTATCAAATATTACAATTAATTCAAATTATTAACATGAAGCTAGTATCGAACTGAAAAAATGTTTTCAGGACTGCTTAGAATAAGATTGTTAGCTATAAATAAAAAAGATTGTTTTCATTAAAACTAATTTAGGCCAGACAATATTAACAAGCATAAAATATTTTATTTTGATAAGTAATAAAATGCTGAACAATGTATAAGAAAAGTAAATTTTTATTTCTAGATTTAAATATTCTGTCGATTGTTCCTGCTCAAGGACGCTTTTTTGGGACTCGGTGCTCCCATACAAGTTTAGAAAGGTTGTATAAAAGGTGATTGAAGTGATGTATTACAAAATTTGCGAAGAAAATATTTTTTACCTTGAAAAATACGTTTTTAAAAAGAAATGTCAACTGTCAACGACGTTAGCCCTGTTGAAAGCACCGGTTCCCATAGATCACCGAAGTTAAGCAACATTGGGCGTGGTCAGTGCTTGGATGGGTAACCGCTCAGGTACACCGCGTGTCGTTGGCATCTTGGACCGGTCCGTAGTCCGTAGTGGCAACACTTCGGACTCGTAAATGGAAGGTTGTGGATTCGGATCCCGGCGGAGCACAAAAATATACCATTTATATCTCGAATGTGCTCTTCGCTAGGTTGAAAAATTCATAAAAACCTTTACCAATGACCGGTCACCAAAGGTCCATCCAGCCTTACAGCAACTAGGGTCTTGCTTGAGTATTGGCGCTTTGTAGTGACGACCAAGCTCGTACCCCTCTGCGGCACTACAACAAGTGTCATAGACCCCTAGAGTCTTTAGAATCTAGGGAGTCTCCCGCACAGGTTTTCTTAAAAAAAAAAAAAAAAAAGACTTAGGTACGTTGATAAAAAATAAAAGATGTTAACTTTCATGTCAACGACTTTTGAGTACTCTCTTAATCTTATCAACTCTAACAATCTATGTGAACATCACGAATAACAAAACAGTGAAAGAATACACGAATGACTTTTTTTGTTAATTTCGCTCTCTGCTTTATACGACCATGCTTAACTTATATAGGAAAGAAGAAATCATATTTTTGCCGTAAACCTGCTGCTACCTTCACACTATTTTCATACATTTTTTTGACATCTGACAGCGCCTTTAGTTGATTTCAGATATTTTGGTGCATTTAGCTCATTTCAGCATCAAAATATTGTAATATTTAAATATCATGTGCTTCGGAATATTCAAAAGATTATGCCATTGGGGCCCCTTGATCGCATTAGGTAAAAACAAACATTATTTTGGAGATTTATCAATTTGAGGTTATGCTTTTTGCTTTTGACGTTCGAAATTTGAAATGGATAACCCAGAATGGGCGCGACGATCTTCAAAGCACGTGACACGATTTCTTTATTCTCTAGTAAAATAAGAATGAGGTCGAAACATATTGAATTTGGAACTTTTTTCTCGGCGAGCAAACATCAGTCTCATATGACACTATCGTCCTTAGCAACCAATTATAAAATATTTCTATGCCTTTTCCATAACATTCCGGCGTGGTGACGACGCAATATTGTCTATGCCTATTTACGTGCAGACCTCATTTATCTGAAGAAAGAATATCCATTTTATTTGCACTTTGAAATGTCATCTTTTTAAGGCATTGTCTTGTTGTGCTAGCCATTTGTCTCCGCTGGTCGCCATCTTTTTTTAAAGGCAGTACCTTTCCTTAAAGGTCCTCCACTCAGGGTGCAAAGGCAGACAACTTATTGCCCTTGAAACCCTCGAAATCCAATACAATTTCAATAATATTATTAATAAGCAATTTACCTAGTCCTTCTCCCCTACTAACAGTACCTGCCCGAAAAACCCCACCCACTTTCTCTTTCCTACCCTGAATTTTAACCCTTTTGTTTGTAACCTCAGTTATCCTCTGAAGATGGACGGATAAAATCCTTAGGCATTGTAAACTCAAAAAATGTGAAAATAAAACTATGTTTTAAAAAAGTTTTTGAAATTAATATTATTATTTGTTCATTTCTAAAATGTTATTTTTTGTGTATGCTCCTTGACTTATAGGTTGGTATGCGGCTGACCATCCATGCTGTAGAAAATGATTCACTTTGCCAATGTCATCCCTGTTTCAGGGAAGGTCGGCAAGAGTTGTAGGGTCCATTTGAGATTGGGGTTTTTATGTTGTAGGTTCACATGCGGCATGTGCAAGTGTGAATTTGTACGTGTCTGCTTGTGAGAATGCATATAATGTGAATCCCCAACGTTAGATATCTTTGCAACTTAGACTAGATAAGATTAGACTCCAAAATTCTAATTAAATCTCATCCGCGTTTCAATAACGAACGCAATCTTTCGGTACAAAATGCAAGCACTCTACCAACTTAGCTATCGCCTCTAAGAGAATATTTATTAAAGAAACCATTTTTTATTTGCAGGAATTGTAAAGATAGTGACATGGATGACGATGCACTGCCTGGGCATGTGGTGGCCCCCCTGGACCAGTGTGGGCTCCTCCATCAACGCCACCTGCTTCCTCTTCCTGGCCGGCTGCACCCTGTTCTACTTCCTCTCCGCGCTCTCGCTTGGTCCAGGGTTTGTGCCGCTGGAGTGGACTCCTGTAAGTATCTTACCATTGCTGGAGAGATGTTTTCCGGGATCTGTTACCGTGGTCTGTGGGAGCTGGAGCTTCCGCACGTTTTGCCCATGTCTACGATGGGCTTCTTCAGCGTAAAGTGTGATTATGAAGATGATCTTGATGAAAACTGTGATGGAAAGTGTGTGTACACTCGGGGTTTAAATGTGAAAAATAAGTGTTGTGGAGCAGTGACATCTTTTTATTTTGCATGTGAATCTGTGGGGTATAACAGCAAACCATCTTGCTTTGTAAAAGTTCCATTCTTACCATTATTTTGAAATGAGCTTAGATGCCTGATGCAGTCAATTGATTGAAATATATCAAGCATAACGGCTTGATAGAGATCTTTACTCCGAGTATAAAATAATGTGTAAATTCTCCTGGATTCCAGAAATAGAAAAAAAAAACTAAATCACTCCCTAGGGGTGCTGTTGTATCTACTATTAATTTTTCTGTTTACTTCTATAAGGGAAATTTATGCAATGAATTGTACATATTGCTATAACTTTAATTACTTAATGACTATTTTGTGAGTCATTAACCATTGTGAAGGGCCATGAAAAAGGTTCACTAATGTTCACACCAACAAAATGTTGATAATTTGTAATGTCTGTCAAGGGTAGCTACATTCTGATCGTTAGTCTGAAGTGTGAAGAGCTAACCCAGTGCTTCCCAAACTGGGTGCCAGATTTATGCCCGCTTTCCACTGCGAGCGGGAAATAGCTGAGCGGGAGCGGGAAATAGCTGAGCGGAGCGTAGTGAAATAGTTTTGGCCTTCCATTGCGAAAGAGTTTTAAAAAATAATGGTATTTGCCTTCCACAGCCAACGAGCTCGGCGGAGTGAGCTAGGCGGGAAATGAGATGAGTCAGATGAAAGAGTTGTTTGCCTTCCATCTACAGCTGGCTTAGCGGAGCCAACTAGTGTGTGACAGCTCGTTGCAGCCTACGCCCAGATCAAACGTTTTAATTATTAATAAAAAAAGTTTTTTTTTTTGTTTCGAAAAATAAAAAGTAATGTATTATTTTGTTTTAATACATTAAAAGTAGATGTTGGAAATAAAACATACATTTTAATATTTTCAAATTTATAAAATAATGTATGATGTGCAGTGTGTGACAGCTCGTTGCAGCCTACGCCCAGATCAAACGTTTTAATTATTAATAAAAGAGTTTTTTTTTGTTTCGAAACATAAAAAGTAATGTATTATTTTGCTTTAAACATAAAAAGTAGATGTTGGAAATAAAACATACATTTTAATATTTTCAAATTAATAAAATAATGTATGATGTGCTTTTGTAAATCATGTATGATGTGTTTTATCGCTGTCACGCAACTGCGCGGGTTGGCGCGGGGGGCACGGGGGAGCGGAGTCAGTTGAAAACTAGCGGCCGAGACCATGACACAGCGGACCCATTTTTACTCGCTCAGTCAGCTCCGCTCACTCCGCTGTCGGTGGAAGCACTTCTATGAAATTTACTGTTGCTAGTCGAGCGGAGTCCGTACGGAGTCCGCTGGAAACTCGCTCAACTCTGCGACCACTTTTGTAACTCTTTGTACTCGCTCAGTCCGCTCCGCTGACTCGCTGTCGGTGGAAGCACTTCTATGAAATTTACTGTTGCTAGTCGAGCGGAGTCCGTACGGAGTCAGCTCCGCTCGCAGTGGAAAGCGGGCATTAGGGGGGCGGTGACATGAAAGTAATTGGGAAGCACTGTGCTTAACTATAACTTGTCAGTTGAGGTGATAATAGTTTCTTATGTTTCCAGGAGAACCAAGAGGACTGTGAGTTTCTTCAATTTTGTGGAATATGCCAGGGCTACAAAGCACCCAGAGCACACCATTGCAGAAAATGTAATTATTCTTATCTAATCTTAAGTCACAACTGTCACATTTAACTAACCACTTTTAAATGATTAATGTAATGATAAAAGCAACACCTTTTCAAAACACACTATATTTTAAGTAGGTACATATGCAGCATATCTTAAATGCTCAGATCCTCACAATGTAGATTATTACATTTTTACATTCACCAGAGTTTTTTTGTACACATAGAAATAACGCTGTGAAGTTCTTTGTTCTCTTTCTTACTAATGATCATTTTCGGAAGTAAGTTGAAACAGATAAATAATGTCTATTTTTATTAAAATAATTTCTAGTCCACAGATATCTTAAGTCAATCGATAGATCATTGACGCTGCTATCTCTTGAAGGATAGGAGAAGCTTTATTTCATAAAAAAAATGTGTCCATCTTTGCTAGACAAGATTTCAGAATCAAAATGGAAGTTTTTGACATGATTTGGACGATGACCATAGTTGAAATCTCTCCTTAGTCTTCCAAATACTGCAACCCTTCTCTTCTTATCCCATGCAGACATTTTCCATCTTCCCACCTGGAGAATCTGTTTAGTCTCTTTCCTCACTACATCCTCCCACTGCAACCTGAAGCGCTATTCTGCTAAATTCCTTACACTTTAGATATCCGTTCATGTTGGAGCTTTCTAGCGCTTGCGAAAGAACTCCATAGATAAAAAAATCACAGTACACCATATTTTTGTACACAAATCGCTATCTCGTCGCCTTAAGGTCTTAAGAAATTTAGCAAAATAGTGCTTCTGGGCCTCTATTCAGAAGATGTTTGAGGACAAGACAATCTGGCATCCTCTGCAGCCTCCAGCCAGCTAAATATGAGAAGTTTTGTGTGCATTGAGATACTGGAACTTAATTACACTAAACATTGTAATGAAGCTTCAAATCATTTCAGATCAATTTAAATGTACTCCAGGATCGTTTTTTGTAATTAATTAACCATTGCAGCAACCATTTGCCTTCATTGTGGATTATAATTATTGTGCCCCCCCCATTTACCAATACCGTTTTAACTTGTTTTCTCGCCTTAGAGCCCGTTCCCACTTGTCAGGTGTCGGATCCATATATTCATCGGAGGTTCCAGTGGCAGAACATTATGTATGAAGCTATTCAAACTTGTCGGAAACCGATTTTGTCCAAAATGCTATGCCACTCGAACCTCCTATGAATATACGGATCCGACACCCGACAATTGGGAACGGGCTCTTAGTCTCTATTCTCCTTGGAGTAAATGCTCTAAGAGTGTAACATTTGTATGTTTCAGGCGGTAGATGTGTAAAGAAGATGGATCACCACTGTCCTTGGATCAATGGCTGTGTGGGCTGGGCCAACCACTTGGATTTCACACTTTTCCTCTTATTTGCTGTCCTGGGCTGTGCCCAAGCAACTTACGTAAGCAATTTTATTATGATACCAACTTATCTTTAGACCAGTGGAGGGCAAACCTTCTTAATCAGGGGCCAGAAAGTTTAAAAATGTTCAGAGGAGGGCCAGAGTTATAGGAAAAATGCATTTTGTGTTGAAACTTTATGTCATATAAAAACATTACAGCATTACACACTTCACAAATGTTAAAAATTACAATATAACTTTTATTCAAAGGCCCAGCCATGTTAGGTATGGGATTTTCGAAAGCAAGATCGAGCTGTAACAAAGTACCTTTCAGCAGCGCGAACAGGTGTTCATCAATAAGTCGGTTTCTGATCGCGTTTTTCCGCAATTTCGTGGTCGAGTCATAAGCTACGCGGCTAGTCTAGCTGGCTCCTTTACCTATGCATCTATTATTCTACAAAGTAAAATTTACTTTTTACTTCTGGACTGTTAAAATATAATTATCGCAGGTCATATTCCTTGACTTATAGGTTGGTATGAGGCTGACCACCCATACTGTAAAAAAATGGTTCACTTTGCCAATGTCACCCCTGTTTCAGGGGAGGTCGGCAAGAGTTGCAGGGCTTATGTTCATTTGAGATTGTTTTTTTTTATTGTAGGTCCACATGCGGCATGTGTGAGCGCAAAATCATACAGTTCTGCTTGTGGGAATGCATTTAATATGAATCTCAAATGATACATATCTTTGCAACTTAGATTTAGGTATACTTACAATTCATATTGAAGAACTGTGGTAGGGCCAGATTAAATGCTTCCGCGGGCTGGAGATGGCCCGCGGGCTGTACTTTGCCCATCATTGCACTAGACTGTGGTGAAACATATATGTTTTTGTGTAAAGACAATGACTCATGACTCATGAATTTTCTCCCAGCGGCCCTATGTCACAAGCTGTCCATGAGCATAGCAAATAGAAAAGCAGATGAAAATCAACAGTTGATGTTAGATTCAGAAATTTAACCATAGAAAAAATGTGTCACTGAATAGGTATCATAGGTAAGTAAAATATGTTCAAATTAAAACTGCACTAGTTAATTTTTCAGATTTTGTCTGTATCCCTGTACCGAGGTATAAACAGGAATTGGTACTTGTACTACGGCAACCCCAGAGAGCCCATCGTTCAGTTCACCGTGGTGTCTTTAATAATGACGGTGCTGGCTCTGGGTCTCGCCATAGGAGTGGTGTTGGCTGTCGGGATGCTCTTCTACTTCCAGGTAATTTCATGTACAATTAACTTGAGCTTGAGTGCTAGAAATATTCCATAGAGAACTAGAGTTTGATTCCCACTAAGAGTGCCAGAAATGATTTCCAATTTCGGTGTATTTCAAACCGAGAATAAAAATACCAGCAAGATTTACTCAGTCCGTATAAGAAATAAGAACCAACCATTTTGGTGAAGTGATTGGCGGAAGGCCGGCCCCTTACCTGTAAAAATAAATAGGTATCACATGCCACATTCACTCCTTCGGGGACAACGCAGCAAGAAGTATCACTATATGCGCAGCTTAGATGTGTATTGTGCTTTGTGTAGAATACTTTGGAGTAGATGTTCACCAATTTACATAGTTGTTTTCTTGTTTTTCAAATAGTTTAAGAGCATTGCAAGAAATCGGACGGCCATTGAGGACTGGATTGAAGAAAAGGCCAACCATCGGATGCCCAACGGAGAGAAGTTTCTGTTCCCCTACGACCTTGGATGGAAAGACAACATCAGAGTGATGTTCAGCTGCCGACCATCCGGAAATGGTATCACTTGGGACGTGAGAGAAGGATGTGACCAGTATACCTTAACGGTTTGTATTTAACATATAAAAAGCGTTAAAATGCTAATCTAATCTAATCTTATCTAAGTTGCAAAGATATGTTACATTGGAGATTCACATTATATGCATTCTCACGAGTAGACACGTACAAGTTCGGTTTTCACATGCCGCATGTGAACCTACAATGTAAAAACCCAAATCTCAAATGGACATACACTTGCAACTCTTGCTGTCCTTCCCTGAAACAGGGGTGAAATTGACAAAGTGAACCATTTGTCAGCCTCATACCAACCTATAAGTCATTCATTCCTGTGCAGTCAATCTCAAAACTATGAGACCTTGGCGTTTTCATGACTCATTCCTTTGACAAACTGCCCGTTTATGGAATTATCTACCGGTATCTGTGTTCCCTTCCCAATTTAATCTGGTTTTATTCGAAACCAACATCAATTGCCACTCCTTGCAACGCCTCACGACAGAAGCAACACCTCTGCGGCACCCTTCCAGGGTGATATAGATCTCGAAGACTTTCAAGAATTGTAAAGCCTCCCGCACAGGGTTCCTTAAAAAAATTGCAACTCTTGAATATGATTTGCAGGTGGAGCAGCTGCAGCAGAAGTTAGAGAAGCGAGTGCGAGCACGTGTGTATAAAGTAGAGCGCAGCATCCGGGGGGGCTGGTGTCCCCTCTCCGCGGGCCTAGGGACAGTCTGCCGTCCCCCGTGCACTGATGAGACCAGGGTAGCGCTGCAGGCAGGGGATCATGTGGCTGTCACCAGATGGAGGAAGTATGTACAGTATATCCTAGCCAATACGATATTTACTATTAGTTCCTTGACTTATAGGTTGGTATGCGGCGGACCACCCATGCTATAGAAAATGGTTTTATTTTGCCAATGTCACCCCTGTTTCAAGGAAGGTCGGCAAGAGTTGCAGGGTGTATGTTCATTTGAGATTTGGGTTTTTATATAGTAAGCCCACATGCGGCATGTTTAAGTGCGAAATTATATGTGTCTACTTGTAAAAATGCATATGAAATATCTGATCTTTTTATTATGACGTGTAGCAATGGGGCGCTGCATTTTTTGACAGACAATAAGCTTGCACACACTAACGACAACACTAGCGCTTTGCACAGATAACAATGAAGCGCTTTGCACAGATAACAATGAACCGAAAATAACTTGTGAACATTCTGTTTCACCCACAACCTTGTTTTACGGTTGTTTTTTTTTTTTTCAAAACCCCCATTTAGGTTATCTAAACCTTCTCTCTATGTAGGCTTATTTTAAGTTTCTTTAAAATGTAAAGTATTTTTTTATTTTCTAAGAATCTGTAATCTAACATTTGTAATCAATAGGGTAAGCAGTGGTGGGGAAAACGGTTGAAAATACTATAGTTGTGTAGAGTACATTTCAAGGATCACAACTATATATTTTTTAAGTAGTAAAAATAAAGACATCATTGATAATTTTCAAAAATAAAATACCGAAAATTTGAGTCCTGCCAAAACGCAGCGTGGCCGGCTAGCCACGCCGTGATGTCAAAATGATGTAGATGGATCCGACAGACTACCTGGGCCCGTTGGTACACTACACAAAGATCCATCGACGTCATATTCGCCTAAATAAAAAAATGTCCCGTTTTACTAGAAATCAAAAATACGCAATTCTTAAAGAGTTAAAAATTAAGCCAGATATCATTTTATGAAATAAAAAAAAGTGAAATTTCCCTATTGTCTGACCTTCTGTTCCAGGTATTGGTTATTTGGAGAGAAGATAGACGAAACTAAGCTGCAATTGCCCAAGGACCGCATCAAGGGCTGGTTCCCAAGAAATGCTGTGGTGGAACTTGTTGGAGACACGGAGCAGCTGTATGAAGACTATGAGGAACAGCAGGCAGAGAACAAGAAACAAAAGTAAACAAGGCTGTATGAAATTCTTCGCAATCTTATCTGAAGTCTTTTCTTACCTGAAGCGAGCTTGAGTACCTACAATATATTTTTAACTCTTCTTTCTAAGGATTCAGTGTGTGGTTATTTTTTTTATGTCCATAGTGTTGAACACTGGGCTAAGAACTGTAGCCTTAGTATGAGTTGCAAAACTTGAGTAATGTAAAGTTTACGACAATTATTAAAGAGTGATTTCCCCCAAAATCTGCCGTTTTTGTTTTGTTGAACTTTATTTTCTTTATCACTGTAACTCTTTTGCTAAGACCATAAAGTGTAAGAAACAAAAACGGCAGATTTTGGGAGAAATTACTCTTTAATATTTTCCGTAAACTTTACTTTTCTCAAGTTTTGCAACTCGTACTAAGGGTACTGGTCACAACTGGTGAAGTAGTTGAACGGTTGATTTAAATTAGGCACTAAACATATTAAATTTTAAACAAATATGCAGTTTCATTCTAAATGCCACGGCAAATAACTTAAACGCAACCGTAAGTTACAATTTTTTTTGATGCTTTCAGTTATTTGTCCCAAATATAAAAGTTAAGATTGTCAATTGAATATCTTTTTAAATATCTAAGACTAAATAAAGTGATACTTACATTTAACCAATTAGTAATAATATCACTAATCCTATTTTAAGAACATTATTTCTTTCACTTTGGATAGTTAAGTAGATAGAAAATTCTTTAAAAAAAATCATTTCAAAGGTATTTTTTTACGACTTTGACTTATATCACTGTAAGAAATTTATAAGTGAATTTTCTCCATTTTGCTCTTTTTGACTTGTGGCACCCTAGAGATGCAGAAACGATTATCATAAAGTTTAAAATATGCATTTTTAATTAATAAGAAAGGTGAGTATTCCAAATTTTGAAAATTAGAGGTGCAATTCTATTTATATGGAAGATTTGAAATATTCACTAACTGAGTAAAACCGCATACTAGGGTTAGGAAATTTCTACCTGTACCTACTCAAATTAGTTTTTACTTTCATGATGGATGTTTTTTTAACAGCCCTACATTTGGTTTATTATTTTAAAAAGTACTAAAACATCTGCTAACTTTGACTGACCTCAAAATACTAAATGAGATGATATAGTTACTTTAAAATTGTAGGAATAATTTCATGTATGACAGCTGTTCTGTGGGTTTCAGGCAATTGTATACCTACTTGTTTTTTAGTTGAATGTACGGGTTACTGCTTTTTGCCGTTGAGCAATTATATAGCGGAGGTATCGCATACTTTTTGTACGGGTAGGACAGTCAATTAGCGACTTATAAGTTTATCGACTAATGTGAATTTATTTTTGTATATATTTTTTGACTTTTTAATAATTTCTGTTATTTTTTTACTTAATCTTTTACCTATCCTTTGTTTTTTGTTTTATTTTTATTTTAAATAGAAAAAAGTGATTTTTGTTGTCTGTTTATTTACTTTTTTTGTTATCAAATTTCATGAGTGTATTTATTTATAACTTGAGGATAATATTGTACATATCTGTGAAGTATACTTCATAAAATTCACGAGATAAAAACTTACTTTAAATACATATTGCTATAATGAGAAAATGAAGACAAAACAAAAATCAGCATTCTGGGAGCTCTCTACCTTTCTCACAGCAAAATATCCCAAACAATCACAAGCAAATGAAAGCAGACTTTATCTCTCCAGCCTGGCAATTGTCAAAGCTCTGCAGAATCAACTTTAGATTTATATATATATCAGGCTTATTTGTTTTAAATTACATATGATAAGAGAGCGCCATTTTTGTGTGTGTCACACCTCAAGGGCCCTCAATATGCTTCAAAATGAACTACGTTTCTGATATTTTCAGTACATTTTTTAATAACGAAAGTACTCATGATAACTCAAACTCATTAATTGACATTAATAATGCTTGTGGCTTATATTTGTCCTGTTGAGATTAGCTGTCAATTGTCAGTAGAACGATATGAACGCTTATGCCAACCTACCTCGGTAAAAAAAGTAAAATAAATAAATAATTGTGATATCACCCTCTGGAATATTTGCTGTGAGGGAACTCGCCAAAGGATTTGGCAGTCTTAAAGTATGCAGATATAAATCAGATAGGTCAAAGCGAGATCCTGAACTGATAATCCCATGAAGCAGAAGAACTAGATTGGTGTGCTGTATAAACAAATAAGTATTATGAATACTTGATGATCCATTTCAAAGTATTTATTCATTTGTATTCCATAAGTAGCTTTTTGTTTATATTTTGACATAAGCACAAAAGCAGGACCCACATTGTTTATTTTTTTGACTGACATCTTTGCAATGACTACATATGATGGTTTTGGTAAGATCCTAATCAACAATACCTAAGATGGTTCAGTTTGATTTTGATGTGTAATATCAATCACGTTACAGGTCTTGAAAAGGTCCAAGGCCCAAAACCTTGAAATTAAGATTAAAATTAAAATTCATGGATCAAATTTACTTGTTAGAACTCATATTGTTCTTGATTTAGATCTGTAATTTCCAAAAAATCTTTTTATGGGTTCTTGGATCTGTGAAGTGAGGAGGTCCAGCTATCTTTCCACCTTTTGGAGGTCTTCTAGCTGGACGTTGACCTATTGGCACCTCATTACCTGTGACGTGGTGAGACAAATCGATTCAACAAAACTGACTTACATTTTTTTCAAGATGCACAAATTATGATAGTAGATTTTTTTAAAAGTACATATTATATTAAGTTTGACACAACAATCACTTTTTTCGGGCTATTTAGCTGTGGTCTGGTTGATTCATTCTGGACAGTTTCGCGCATTGCTCCGACGGGCATTATCAGCGGTTGGCTAGTCGCTGTGATCTTCTTACAGGATCTGCTGTTCTGGAAGCAACGCTAGCCTTGATAATGATAATGTCCATAGGAGCAATGAGCAAAACTGTCCGGAATGAATTAACCAGACCACGGCTACATAGCCCGAAAAAAGTGATTGTTGTGTCAACAAGTACTGGCCGTGAAAGCTTCAATGTACAATTAGATTAAGTTTGTTTGAGAAACGGTGTGTTCGTCATGTGAATTATATGTCAAAATTGACAAGAGCATTTTAGGTCCCTTATATTTAAAAAATGATTTGTATTTTTTGTACCAGATTATTAAATGTGTGTTCTTTTGCATATAAGTTTATGTAAGTATTCCAAATGTACATAAATATATGTTTAAAAAAATAAACAGAAAGAAAAAAATGCTTTTTTATTTCCACATAAAATCTATGTAGGTACCTACTTATAGGTTTTACAATTAATTAAGTATTTTCTCATTTTTAATGGACGCAAAAGCATAAGGTTTTCAATTTGAATTTTTTCTCAGCGGGCAAACGTGAACGGTCTGCGTAACTAGGGTCCTTCTATAATAATCTATAATCTAATTTGCAAAGATATGTTACATTTGAGATTCATATTAAATGCATTCCCACAAGCAGACACTTACAAATTCACGCTTAAGCATGCCGCATGTGGACTTACAACATAACCCAATCTCAAAATTAACATAGCCCTCCAACTCTTGCTGACCTTCCCTGAAACAGGAGTGACATTGGCAAAGTGAACCATTTTTTACAGTATGGGTTGTCAGCCATATACCAACCTATAAATCAAGGAATTAGGAACGAATAATAAAATATTTTCTTTTGCTTTTCCATAGAAACTCGTCTGAGTGCCGTCACAACTTTTGTCTATTGAATTTAATCCGATTCCATTTTGTTCTTCATATTAATACAATTAAAATTAAATAAAACTCCCGGATACTTGGTAAATAGTTAATTTTATTTCCTGAAGAATAAATATAAAAACAAAATTCAATTCAGCTTATACAACTAAAAATTTATGTTAAAAAGCCTTTTAGTACTAAAATTTAATGAGATTTCTTTTGTGAAATGATATTAATAAATAATGAAATGTTAATAAATTACACAAAGTATAAAAAGACTTGATTAAACCATACATGTTTCTTAAAGTTTACATAATGAGACAATGCATTGAAAAAATCATTCTTTTTTGGAGGGAATGTTGTCACAATCTTAATGTCTATTTTATCAAATTCTTTTAAAAATTGTTAACATAAAGAACGCTTTTATACACGCAAATACAATAGGTTATATTATGTTAGATTTGAATTGACTCATGGATCTTGAGATGAGAACTAATCAGCTGTTGACTTGCGGCCATCTTGGATTGACAGGTCTTCATACAAATATTACCAATATTTGGCAGATGAGACTTCCAGGGCTGCTATCTTTCTGAGAATGTTCTTAAACTATGTAGGAGCTGTTCAAGATAGAAAAACTATCTCACAAGTGATTCTCAACATCAGGGTGACCTGACAAGATGTAGAAGTAGGCCGGCCCAATGGGCTTGCATTATTAAATCCAATAATATTCTTAATTTTTATTAATTGGTGTAGGTATAACATTATGGCTAAAGATAATTTACTGTGCAAGAGAGCATTAGTTAAATGTAAGGTAAGAAAGTAAATGGCGTCAGCACAGCGTTCCAAATTTACTTTTTCTCTTGGTGAGGTGACGTCTCAAAGCTTCGGTGACCAGGGTTCTTAGAAACCAATTATCAAATATTAGGTAGTCTCCTGACCATTTAATAAAATGTTTGTTAGCATCTTACCTTGCAGCCCAGCCAGTTGACATCACAGGTCTAGGTAAATAGGGTCCTTATCAACCGATAACAAAATATTTGTGAGCATTTCCCCTAGCAACCCCACTCAGTGACATTGCTTTTTTTTGTGCTGACTCCATTATTGGTTTTCCCTTTAGTATTCATCACCATCGTCTATCTCTCCCTCGACTGAGTCCACACCGACTTCTTCATAGTCCTTCTCCAGAGCGGCCAAGTCTTCTCGGGCTTCGGAAAACTCGCCTTCCTCCATTCCCTCTCCGACATACCAATGGACAAAGGCGCGCTTGGCGTACATTAGGTCGAACTTGTGGTCAAGTCTGAAATAAAAATAAAAAATGATTGATCTGATGCTGATAGTCAAAAAAGTATTGCCGTGTATTTTCCCATTCTTAGCAGAGTTTCTTTTTCTACCTACCCTTAAAATACCTACTTAAGTTTTTTGAAAGAAACGTTTGACTAGCCATAAAATTTGAACAAAAATATTCTTCCAAAATAATTTAAAATTGGAACAGCCTTTACTTTGAATTGGTAGGTAGAAATAAATGTATCGATAGGTAGGTATACTAAAAATAAAACTATTTTGAACAGCCTTTAGAAAGAGAAACAAAAGAATAAAAGATAATTTGAATTTATAATCTCAATTTAAAAAAAAATGGTAGGTAAAAATTAATGAAAATAATGGGTAGGTGTGTAGATATAATATTCACTTACATACATGGCTGTGAAAATTAGATTTAAATAACCAGTAAAATGAAAAACAAAGGAATAACGAAATAAATAAAAATTTGAAAATGGAAAACGCACATCATAACACATTTGCAAACTTATTTCCCATCTATACATATTTTCATGGAGAAAATTAAAATATTAGTGAAACAAAAAACTTCAAAGAGAAAATTTAACTATTAGTATTAGCAGTACATATAACTAATTATTGCTTGATGCAAGTAAGGGCCAGGGCTGGAAGCCTCATCACCATGGTAATTCTTATCTACCGAATATAGGGAACAGTGGCAAAGGGTGCCATACCAGCCAGTTTCCATCGGTTTCCCGTTTAAAATGAGGCAGAAATGATAATAAAGTAGACTGCATGGTTTCAACGGGGGAAAAATACGTATTGTTCTTTGATTTTAAATGTATTTTTTTACTTTGTGCCTACATTTTTTAACTACTTTGTTACTGATAGGTAATATTTATATGAAGACTAATCAGCTGTTCACTTGCGGCCATCTTAGATTGACAGGTCTTTATACAAATATTACCGGTATTCGGTAGGTAAGAATTGCCGTGGTGATGAGACTTCTAGCCCAGGTCTTATGAAGCCAGTGAGCAGTGGGACAATGAGAGCTGACATTTACCTTGCCCATGCCTCAGCGATGGCTGTAGTGTTGGACAGCATGCAGACAGCCCTCTGCACCTTGGCCAGGTCTCCTCCAGGCACCACAGTGGGAGGCTGGTAGTTGATGCCGACCTTGAACCCGGTGGGGCACCAGTCCACAAACTGGATGGTGCGCTTGGTCTTGATTGTTGCGATGGCAGCGTTCACGTCTTTGGGAACGACATCTCCTCTGAAAAATAAAATTTGGAGCTGAAACATTCCATATTTCCCTAAGTAGAGTGACGTCAGAGGTCTTTGCCTGATCTAATCTAAGTTGTAAATATATGTAACATTGGGTATTCACATTATATGCATTTTCACAAGCAAACACGTATGAGTTTGCGCTTGTACATGCCACACGTAAACCTACAACCTAAAAACCCAAATCTCAAATGAACATAGGTACACCTTGTAGCTCTTGTCTTCCTTCCCTGAAAAAGGGGTGACATTGGCAAAGTGAACCATTTTCTACAGCATGGGTAGTCAGCCACATACCAACCTATAAGTCAAGGAACATCTTCGCAAAAAAAAAAACAGACCAGGTTGACCAGACATTTTTTCCTCCTTTTTTCTGTAACTGAATTTGACACAATTGCCATTCCATTAGGTGTGGTCAGAACTTCTGCCGAGTCTCCAATACTTATTCCTATCCTGATATTATAATTCTTTCAGTTCATTAATATCCATTTTTTTCTTCTTTATTTTATATGTGATGAAAAATACATTAATCATTCAAATTGTTATGTATGTTACGACTGAGTGATCACAGTACTTAGTTATGTCCCAACATAATTATGTTTGAAATAAAAATTGCCGATTCGATCACCGCTTGTTCTTCTGTTCTTTGTCCCTGATATGAATTCCTTTTTTTTTTAAATAAGTAATGTTTTTAGCCCACCTGTACAGCATACAGCAGGCCATGTACTTTCCATGCCTTGGGTCACATTTCACCATCTGGAAGAGAAAAATATTTACTTAGTTGTTCAGATTCACACTTAAGTACACTTTTTCACACAAACATATTTGAGTTGAATTCAGATATTTCATTTAATGCGAACTTGTCTTGCCGATTGTTCTTTATGAAGTGAAAGGATGGAAAAAAGCACAATGAGATGGTTCGGACATCTCGAAAGAATGTATGATGAACGACTAACAAAGAAAGTGTACAGAGGAAATGTTATAGGAATGAGTGGAAGGGGAAGACCGAGGAAGGAATGGATAGATCAAATAGGTGATATTGCGAAAGAATGGAACCTGCAGAGTAAGAATAAGAGAAGAGTATGTATGAAAAAAGTGATGATGAATGTTGAAGATATGAAAGAGGTATGCAAAGACAGAAAAAAGTGGAGACGCATCTGCGGAGGTACCGACAACCCCTAATGGAACGGCGGCAGGAAACAGTGCAGTATACCTGATTTGCTGGCTCGAAGCAAGCGTTTGTGATCTCAGCGACAGTCAGTTGCTCGTGGTAAGCTTTCTCAGCCGAGATGACGGGCGCGTATGTGGCGAGCGGGAAGTGGATCCTGGGGTACGGCACCAGGTTGGTCTGGAACTCTGTCAGATCTACGTTCAGTGCGCCGTCGAAACGGAGGGAAGCGGTGATTGAAGATACTATCTGTCATGGAAAATGGAAATAAAAATATTTTTAATATAAGTACCTGTAAGAATATAATGCTTGAACCTCGCATGAGCATAATTCATTTCAGAATCTCGCTCGCTATGAGAAACACTCGTTAAAGCGAAACTAATTTACCCATACAAATCACCGGTCCGGAACCGGTCCGTAGTCCAGTGGTTACACTTCTGACTCGTAAATGGAAGGTTGTGGGCTCAAATCCTGGCGGAGCACAAAAAATATACCATTTACATTTTCAAATTTGCTCTTCGCTGGGTTGAAAAATTCATAAACCTTTACCAAAGACCGGTCAGTAAAGGTCCATCCATCCTTACAGCAACTGGGTCTTGCTTGAGAATTGGCGCATTCTACAGCGACGACCAAGCTCTCAGAGGGCTCTTGAGGTGTGACACACACAAAAACAGCGCTCACCAAATAAATTATCCTAATATTATTATAACAGTTAGGTTATATTTTGGTCAACTCTTGGTTGCGCCTTTAAGCTTCAGGTTGTATGTATTGCGTGATAATTGCTTGCCTGGCCAATCAATCTGTTGAGGTTCGTGTAGGTGGGGCGCTCTATATCCAGATTCCTGCGGCAGATATCGTATATGGCCTCGTTATCGACCATGAAGGCGCAATCGGAGTGCTCCAAGGTGGTGTGGGTGGTCAGGATGGAGTTGTATGGCTCTACGACGGCAGTGGAGACCTGGAATAGTAGAAAAACTACGTAAAATGGGTGGTAAATGTGTGAAAGTATGGAGGAATAAATAAAAACTACATAAAACACGTGGCATACACACACGTGACTACATAAAACATAACGACGGTTAAAAGGAAGTAGGGCTTTTAAGCGACGTTTTGGTCAAAAATGAGTTATGAATGCTATCCTACTTAAAAAATTCCACTCTTTCTAATGCGCTAACTCCCATAGCTCTACGATGATTTTTTGTTGTTGCGTTTATGCCCAAGCAAAAAACTGCGTTTTCAAAGTATGGTTTTGGTGTAACCGATGAAAATTTTGGCCTTTTTTGTCTTGAGGGCACTTTTGTCATAAAGCCTCGTAAAACAACGTAAAAGAACATAAATAGGAATGCCTTTTTTTTTCTAGACCTGTTTTCATTTTAACGATATGATAACAAATAAAAAAGTTATATCCATTTTCTGCAATCTCAAACTTTGAGCTGCGCTCTCCTGAACAATGCCTTGTAACCATCGACATGTGTTAAAATATGGGTATACATGAAATACAACTACGTAAAATATAAGTTAACTGTATCCCAAGTAAGAGACATTTTCATAAGTTCCCCTCGATTTCGTAAATTCAAAATGTATGGAATATATGTTTATGTATTATACTATGGCACTCCTAGTGAGTGATTCAGTTTTATTAGATTTTTTCAAAGCACGAAACAGAAGTAAAAAAAACAAAACGAAAAATAAATCTCGCATTCAACATAAAAAGAACATGTTAATATAAGGACAGATTGTGAAAATTGAGAAAAATTCAAAGGGGGTAGTAAATGCACATTAGTTTTTTTTTTCATTCAAAACTTTTGAGTTAATTTTACCTGAGGAGCAGGATAGATGGAGAATTCAAGTTTGGATTTCTTCCCGTAGTCCACTGAGAGGCGTTCCATCAGCAGAGAAGTGAACCCTGATCCGGTGCCTCCGCCAAAGGAATGGAAGACCAAGAAACCCTGGAAATAATGATGGAAACATTACCTACATAATATGAGTATGCCTATGCCGGCAATAAACTTGTTATTCGTAGATATCGCAACGCAACTAAGCTACACATATAGTGTAACTTCTTGCCGAAGGGGTCGCATGTGGCGATGCGGGACCTATTTGTTTTTGCGGGTAAGGGGGCCGGCTTCACACCAATCACTTTCAGTTGAAGTGGGGGTTCCCCAGCTCTCGGGGGGCTGGTTCTCATTTGTTGTGAAGGCTGAGTATACCTTACCGGTATTTATTTTTGGGTTTGAAATAGACACCGAAATAGGAAAACATTTCCGACTCCCTCGGTGGGGATCGAACCCTCACTGAGAAAAATATCCTATTGTGAGAATTGGAAAAGTGGGACAATTGGATAACGAGCTATTCCTACAATAGACGAAATCCAATTGAGATCCAATTGAGATAGTCTATTGTGACAATAGGATTTTTTGGTCTATTGTAAGAATAGGAAAAGTGTGACAATTGGATAAATCTATTCTGACAATTGGATAAATCTATTCTGAGAATAGAGTGAAACCTATTCTCCTAATAGGCTCGTCCTATTCCCCTAATAGCCTTCCTTCTCTTCTTCTAATATATATTTCTTTTTCGGCCTACGGCCGTTCGGGTGCCCTCCAGCTAGTTGCCCCAATAGACCTGTATACCCTACCCCTTCCAGGGGTATTTAGGGCCTGGACAACCACTTCCCCAAATCCTACACGTACCTTAAGTAGCACATAGCAGCACGCACTATGTGCCACTGAAGATACGTGGAGGATATGGGGTCATGGTTGTCCTGGCCCATACATGAGTATAATAGCGGTCCACTGGAAGCATCTAGCTGGAGATCACCCGAGCGCGGCCTGCGGAAAAAAAGACAACAAAAATACAGAGTTATGTAGTTATCGCACGACGTGCATTTTATTGATCAGAAAAGCCATATAATTAGACAAACAATACATAATGATCAGCATTAAAAATAGGAACAGCACACAGGAGTCCAGGGGCAGCGGCGGCGGTAGTGGGTCGTCCAGGGTAGTGGTAGTGGGTTGTCAGAAGTTTCCATGTTCTCTGAGGACAAAAAAGAAAAGAACGTGTAAGTATTGCGTCCATATGCGGCTATAATTCCACCACAATTCCAAACAGATGCGTTAATATGCCAAATAACAGTAAAATAGCGATTTAAATATATGATTATTATATTACATTCTTATTATATTAACTCTCTTGTACCTGAGACGTGAAAGTAGAGAAAGCGTTACAAGCCTTCAAGGCAATGCATGCAGGCAGATAACAAAATACTTAATTTGATAACGGAACTTACCCCTTCAAGCAGACTCAAGATGAGCATCAGGAGTTAAAAACTCTTGTAGATCTCCTTCACTACATTGTGTATGTTGAAAATGCGCGGACTTAATGGCGAAACTCACTACTTTATAAATTATTAGCCGTGTTCACAGAGTATAGGTAATTTCGTTCACCGCGTTAGTGACAGCACAGGGCGAAAGGCAGAAGGAAACACACTGACGGCGCAGCTGCAACGCCCGCGCACTAGGGATTAGAGATGAGCAAATAAAAAAAAACGATATTTATTGAATCGATATTTTCAAACACTATCGAAATATATCGAGGAAAAAATATCGATTTTCGATAAATCGATATTATAAATATATCGGTCGCTGGCGGATAGCGTCTCAAAATTTCGAAATTTTTGTCTAAAAAAATCTATCTGCTGACAGAGGGGGGGGGGGGGGGGGGGTTGAAACAGGAACATTTTCAAAATCTTAAATCTGACAAACCCCTCTGCGGGGGGGGGGGGGGTTGTGTTTTGAAGCTAAAATTTTTACATAACAAATCGTAAGTCTTCTCCTAATTATTGTTCTTTAGGAATTAAATGTTCGTGTCTCAAACCCCCCTCCCCCCTTTCTTGTTGACAGATGCTATGCACCAAAACATTTTGAGACGTAACCCGCCAGCGAACGATATTTTTTTGGAAAATTTCGGTATTTTTTTAAACGCATTTCAACATTGTAAATTATTTTATAAATTATAAAATTATTAATAATTATACTCATAATTAGTATTTGTTATTAATACAAATAATACAAATACAATTACAATACAAGTTACAATTAATATTTGAATAATGATTCATTTAATTAAAACTATTTAGTTATAAGTATAATTATTAATAATTTTATCCCCCCCCTCCCCCTCCTCGTGGACAGATCATTTTTGTATCGATATTTCAAAATATCATTATTTTTTCCTTGATATATTTCGATAGTGTTTAAAAATATCGATTCCATAAATATCGATATTTTTTTCATGTGCCCATCCATAGACGGAGGGCGCAAGGCGCTGCGTACGCGGTGGACCCCCCCCCCCCTCCCCAAACCGTCAAGGCAATTCCACCAATTAGGTGGCGACGCTGCAGCTTTTGCAATGTGAACTGTACACCTAGTATGAATTTTTTCATAATACTCTAGTATTGAGTATTCGAGAAAAATATATGTGAACTTGAAAAGCACCTCTAGTTAAAATTGTTTGAACAATTTTAATAGACTTCAAGCAATTCTCACAATTGGACTATATTATATCGGCTCGGGTGAAATAGCCGATAATGGCCGAGAACTGCCGAAAGCCCACCGATAACCAATTGACACAATAGACTGCCTATTGTCACAATCGGAAATCCCTCTAATAGGATTTTGACGGTTCCTACAATCGACCACATTCCATTCTTAGAATAGACCGACAATTCCTACAATAGGATATTTTTCAATAGACTTTTCCAATTGAAAAATTTCTCTCAGTGCTTGCTCTCGGCATGGAATGCAAACATTCTACCAACTGAGCTATCGACCGGACTTTTTATGTGCATGGTTGTCGCTACAAAACGCGAATTCTCAAGCAAGATCCAGTTGCTGTAAGGCTGGATGGACCTTGTGATGACCTGTCTTTTGTAAAGGTTTATGAATTTTTCAACCCAGCGACGAGCGTATTTGAAGATATAAACGGTGTATTTATTGTGCTCCGCCGGGATTCGAAACCACAACCGTCCATTCACGAGTCCGAAGTGTTACCACTGGACTACGGATCGGTCTGTATCGATATGAAAAACAAATTACGGCAATTAAGTATTTATTTTGATGATTTATTTATTGGTATCTCACCTGCAAGCCTGTGCACTGATCAGCCAGCTTCCTGACCCTGTCTAGCACCACGTCCACGATCTCCTTGCCGATGGTGTAGTGGCCTCGCGCGTAGTTGTTGGCCGCGTCCTCCTTCCCAGTGATGAGCTGCTCTGGATGAAACAACTGCCTGTACGTGCCGGTGCGCACCTCGTCTGAAAAAGATTATCTTTTGCAATTATTTATTTTCACAGAATTTATTATACAAGGTTTGGTTCACAATTTACAACAATTGGTAGGTTGGTATGAGGTTGACCACCCATACTGTAAAAGATGGTTCACTTTACCAATGTCACCCCTGTTTCAGGGAAGGTCGGGAAGAGTTGCAGAGCTTATGTTCATTTGACATTAAGTTTTTATATCGTAGGTTCACATGCGGCATGTGTTACCGCGAACTTATACGTGTCTGCTTGGGGGAATGCGTTTAATATGAATCTTAAATGATATATATCTTTGCACCTTAGATTTAGATTTAGATTTAGGTAATTCCTGCTTATTGGTCTTCACGGCAAAATGCTTAGAGCGACTAATCCCTCTCCGCACCATTGCAGTCCCTATATGGGTACAAAAGAGATCTTACTCGCATATTACAGATCATTCTTCGATTTCTATAGGTGCGCGCAGGTACTTTGATTTCATAGTTCGCAACAATATTTCAAACATAACACAACATCAGAGGAATTTATTTCGTAGAAGGCAACGCGGATCAAAAATCAACGTAAACGGGAATGCCAAAGAGAAGAATAAGTGAGGTAAAGTTGACTTGAAATAATTACCGACGACCGTAGGCTCGAGGTCGACAAACACCGCCCTCGGCACGTGCTTGCCTGCTCCAGTCTCGCTGAAGAAGGTGTTGAAGGAGTCATCTCCTCCGCCCAGGGTCTTGTCTGACGGCATCTGCCCATCAGGCTGGATCCCGTGCTCCAGGCAGTACAGCTCCCAGCAGGCATTTCCAATCTGGACTCCGGCCTGGCCGATGTGGACCGAGATGCATTCCCTCTGGAGACAATAAGGTTCAAGGTCAAAAAGATTATTAGTGAGTCAATATCTAGAACATCTAAGTTGTAAAGACATGCTACATTAAGGATTCACATTTTAGGGATACATTTTCACAAGCAGACACGTATAAGTTCACGCTCAGACGTGCCGCATGTGAACTTACAATATAAAAACCCGAATCTCAAATGGACATAAATTCTGGCCGACTTTCCCGGAAACAGGGGTGACATTGGCAAAGGGAACTATTTTCTACAGCATGGGTGGTAAGCCTCATACCAACCTATCAGTCAAGGATTTAATAATAAAGACCAAAAAAAAATAGCTTTTCCTTAGCTACCTCAAGATTGTGACGTCACAACTTTTATGTCGTTGGAATTTGTTCCGAATTCGTTCAGTATCTTTCAACATCAAGTTCGAAACGTTAAACAATTTTAAATAACTCGAAATAGGAAATGAGGGTGAGCGGAAAAGCTATGGGTGCTAAAATATTTGATCATATCTTTGTAAATTCAAATAGTTATAATAATTGTATGCAGGAATTCTGGTATTTTGCATTTGGCGGGAACGGAAGAATTTGACCGTTTTCGTGCCGGATTTCCTCGAAGAAAGTTTTCATCAACAACATTGCGATATTTCAACGGTTGCTGATTCAGGGGAAGGCGGCAAGAGTTGCAAGGTGTGTGGTCATTTTTAATTTGTAACCACACATGCTGCATGTGTAAGCGCAAACATACTGCATGTTGGCATGGATTAAATATGAATCTTATTAAGTTTTTTATTTTATAGATTATGTATTACGGACCGGTCCGTAGTCCAATGGTTACACTTAAACAACAACACACGAATCCCGGCGGAGCACAAAAAATATACCATTTATATTTTCAAATTTGCTCTTCGCTGGGTCGAAAAATTCATAAAACTAAAGACCGGTCACCGAAGGTCCATCCAGCCTTACAGCAACTGGATCTTGCTTGAGAATTAGCGCTTTGTAGCAACGACCAAGCTCGTAAAAAATCCGGTCGATAGCCCAGTTGGTAGAATGCTTGCATTCTATACTGAGAGCAAGAGTTCGATCCCCACTGAGGGTGTTTATTTCAAGCCCAAAACGCCGGCAAGGTTTACTCAGCCTTCACAAGAAATGAAAACCAGCCCCCTCGAGAGCGGGAAAACCCCCACTTCAAACTGAAGTGGTTGGTGTAAGGCCGGCTTCCTTACCCGTAAAAATAAATAAGTCCCGAATTGCCACATGCGCAGGCAAAGTTACACTAGATGTGTAGCTTAATTGCGTTGCGTTGTTCCCGAATATGACAAGTTTTTTTACGTTTTTTGTCGTTCGATTTGTTAAACTTTATACAATCTTAAAAAAACGTACGTTTAATTTTCATTGAGCCAAATGGTTCATCATTACATAACTCACGCTCCAATTTATAATTTTCCATGTTACATACTGCCTATTGATAGCAGTAAGCAATTTTTTCTTCGGCATTTTCAACAGTTTCTTTGCTTCGTCATATCTAACGTTGAATCGCATAATTTTCACAAGCAATCAAAATAAAGAGGGTCAACGAGCTGCTTGTGTATGCAGAGTGAACCTCCCTCACATTATCTGGACTGTAAAGAATGGCCGGCTAGACTTATTACGCTATGTACCTATGTGTGTGTGCTTTCTGAGAGGTAGAGAAAGGATTCAATAAAAAAAATTAGGCCTGTCAAAGTGTGAGTTAACAAGAAAAACTACTTTTAATAAAAATGAAATAAAAAATAAAAATACGTCTCATGAGGTAATTCTTTAATATTTTTGCAACTTCTTGACATTAATCAGTAACACTCGATTAAAATTATATGTACTATACGCGTCCTTACATACCCTAACTCTCCATTGATATCGTTATGATTTTACCTCCTGGGATTCTCTTTTAATTAAGCTGCAATTATTTATTTTCACAGAATTTACTTTACACGGTTTGGTTCAGAATTTACAATAATTGATAATCTCTGCGTATATTGGTCTTCACGGAAAAATGCTTGTAGTCACTAATCGCTCTCCGCACCATTGCTGTCCTTATAAATAAAGGTACAAAAGAGAACTTTCTCGCATACATCCATCGCCGTTCTATGCATTACCACCATCATGGACTACTCCCAGATTGTTCTACCCACTATGTATGCATGTACAAGCACACGTAGGTACTTCAAGTTCGTCACAATATATATTTTGTACCTATTCATTTTGTTCCGGTTGAATGGAGTCGTTTGACAGCGCGTCCCTAAGGTGGCGGTAGGGGAATGTGTTGCCAAGCTTGCCTGGAGGTTAGAGATGAAATAAAATGGTCCACATAGACAATAGTCATCAACCCGTCTGGTAAACGTGGTGTTTTATTGCCAACTCTCACCAACTAAACATCGAAATGTCGAATTAAAAAATAATTTTAGGGGTCGAGGCCTACGTCAACGAGCGGATTTAGAAAGCACGTGGAAGAAGATGAAGAGTGGTTAAAATTTTATATTTCTTGGAATTGTATTAGTTTTACTCGATGTTTTACAAAAATATAAAAAACAAAAAATATAAAAACTCACTATTTACATTTATGTATATTCATAACTAATATCCGCTCTCTAGCAAATATGTGTAAATCCGTGCATACCAACACTGTTTACGCATAATATCTGCGTGTGAACTTACAAAATATGACCTGTACGTTGTATAAACTTAAGCCCTGCAACTCTTGCCGAATTAACCTGACTGGGTTAGGATTGGAGAAGTGAAGGATCTCTTTTGTAATTGTAAATTTATGTATGTATGTGTTTCATGTACGACCGGCCCGTAGTCCAGTGATAACACTTCGAACTCGTGAATTGAAGGTTGTGGATTCGAATCCGGCGGAGCCCAAAAAATATACCATTTATATTTTCAAATAAGCTCTTCGCTGCGTTGAAAAATTCACAAATCTTTACCAAAGACCGGACATCAAAAGGTCCATCCAGCCTTACAGAAACTGGATCTTGCTTTGGTATTGGCGCTTTGTAGCGACGACCAAGCTCGTAAAATGTCCGATCGATAGCTCAGTTGGAAAAATGCTTGCATTCCATGCCAAGGGTTTGATCCCAAGGTGTACACAGCTTTTATAAGAAATGAGATCCAGCCCTCCCGGGAGCTGGGAAACCCCCAATTTAATTGACAGTGGTTGGTGTGAGGCCGGCCCCCTTACCTATACATATAAATAGGTTTCGAATCACCACATGCGAACGGGGATAACGCAAGCAAGAAGGTACACTATATGTGTAGCTTAGTTGCGTTGCGATATCTAGGATGCCCCAAGTCAAGTTAAGAAAAACGAGTTTAAAGTTTCTTGCCGGTATAGGCACAGGCCATCATTATTTCTAGGGTTTCTTGGTCCTCCATTCCTTTGGCAGAGGCACCGGATCAGGGTTCACTTCTCTGCTGATGGAACGTCCCTTTCGGAGATAACGCAGGCAAGAGGCTACATTATATGTGTAGCTTAGTTGCGTTTTTTTTTAATAGTGAAAGTTGAATCAACCGCTAATATGCAATTTCGCTGGCAATATGCGTGGGTATCACGGCAATGGCCAGTCTTAGGGCATCAGTAGGGTGGCTGGGCGGGGAGCTGTGTGTATTCCTTCCGGGTAGAAGACTTTAAACACAGGTATTATCGTATTAACTGCACGCCAACCTCTAAAGGCTGGTTCGGACAAGGCGAGTAATTTAGTCAAGTAACGAGTAATTTAGTGGCTAAACGTGTGCGAACCACAACAATTTAGTCCAGTAGTTAAGTCAATGATTTAGTCAAGCCGATCCATTTCATTCTATTTTTTCGGGCAAGTAGCGGCCCCGCCCACCGTCCGTGGGCGAGTGTTGCCGAGAAGCCACGGAAAAGTCCGAGTCCGAATAGCCACGGAAAAGCCCGAGTCCGAGTCGAGTTTATTAACGGCCGCGCCATTGGCCGCTCACTCTTGGCGGGGAAACGGAAATGCAAGAATGGCGGCAATTTAAATTGGCTGCAGTTTGAAAAGATAATGCCCGTTTTCAGCAAGAATATTTAAAGATAAAGTGCTGTTTAAAAATATTTAAGTACTTAAGAACTTCTTATATTTGCGAGCCTGATGTTCCGCTCCTTAAACTTAGCGACCTGTCAGTCAGGTTATGTCATGTTTAAACTGTAAATAAGTGGATATGCACACCGATATCCTTGTTTTTTTAGAAACTCTTGAGAATATAGAAGTTGCTAGGACTTATCTACGTCCAAAAAGTTTTGAGAAAGGTAATTTTTTTTCGATAAGAATAGTATGACATCGATTTTTGGTGCGGATATCAGCTGTCAAAAATACAATCATGTAGCTCCTTGCTGACAATAGAGCTGTACAAATATAGTTTTGGTAAAGATGTTGTGGAAATAACTATTATCGTCCATGAATTTATTACGTATTTAAAAACATCGATCTTTTACATTGATCGATGTTTATAGGTACCTACCATAAATTTGTCATATCACAGGCCTTATGATATCCTTCAGATGGATTGTTACTTGTTGTTTTGTACAGAAACAATTCAGTGACACACGGGGATAACTAATTAGAGGCATTACAATTTTATGCCACTGTAAGCCATCAGCTGGTATCTGTGACAGACGTGAGAGGCGTATGTAGCAGGATTGAACAAGTTTCTCGCGGTCAGCCTCTGAAAAGTTGAACCATGTTTCTTCTTTAACTTGATTTAATTGATTGGTGACCGCCGTGTATTTGAAAATGCCGATTTTACATGTCGAATATTGATGTTAATTGTCAACAACGAAAAACACAACAGAGAAATGCATCTGAATGCAGCTGCAGACTACGAGCCATATTATAGTGTGTGCATACAAAATATACTTTGTACACATCATTGAAAAGATAAAAATTCAATTACATAATAATGTTTGCAGCGTAAATGGTAGATATTATTATAAACATCAAATAGTCATGTGTTGTTTTTATTTAAAATGTGTATATTATTTTATAAACCATAAAATACATTTCGAATTTACAAAAGTCGAGTTTCGAAGTTGTTTGCTAAACAGGCTCCTAGCTAGGTGGCCGGGCATAAATCAGTTAATATTACCAAACTATAGCCAATTTAAAGGGCTTTATAATAACATGATTTTAATACTCAATTAATATTTTCAAACTGCAGCCAATTCAAATTTTCCGCCATTATAGAAAGGGCTTTCTGCAGCCAACTTCGCACTTGTGTACTGTACTGGACCGTAATGCGAACGCTTCACGGGCGAGTAGCGCCCCGCCCACTACTAAATTACTCGGTACTTGACTAAATCAGTGGCCTCGTGCGAACTAGCCTTAAGCACTAAGGGGGAGACAAACTACGGTCCGTGTGCTAAAAGCGAATTTTTACACCCCTTTCACAAAATCACGCTTTCTGTCTGATTGTCTACGGATCGCCGGAAAAAACAGATGAAAGCTTTATATACTAGATTTCCGAAACGGCACCGAATCTTATCTAATCTAAATTGCAAAGATATGTCAATTGGGGATTCCCATTAAATGCATTAAGAAGTGTAAGTTCGCGCTTGTATATGCCGCATGTGAACCTACAACCTAAAATTATTGAAATTAAATTGAATTACCTAAATCTAAACCTAAGCTGCAAAGATATATATCATTTAAGATTCATTTTAAACGCATTCCCACAAGCAGATTCCTTGACTTATAGGTTGGTATGAGGCTGACCACCCATACTGTAAAAAATGGTTCACTTTGCCAATGTCACCCCTGTTTCAGGGAAGGTCGGCAAAAGTTGTGGGGCTTATGTTCATTTGAGGTTTGGATTTTATTTGTAAGTACACATTCAGCATTTGTAAGCGCGAACTACACTTGTTGGTTTGTGGGCATACATCTGAGATCTTTAAATGAATATATCCTTGCAACTTAGATTATAGATATATTATATTATATAGACAAGTATAAGTTCGCGCTAAAACATGCCGCATGTGAACCTACAACATAAAATCCAAATTTCAAATGAACATACACCCTGCAACTCTTGCGACCTGCCCTGAAACAGGGGTGACTTTGGCAAAATGAACCATGTTTTACAGTATGGGTGGTAAGCCTCATATTTACTTATAACTCAAGGAATATTTGGATAAGAACGCACAACATAACAACGATTACACTTCTTAGTGTAACGAGTTTTTTTTAAAGCACCCTCTACGACATTTTAAGGATGTTTTTGCCTTTAAAGATATAAGTAATCAATTTAGCCCTAAAGATGGCAAGATTGGTGATCCCTGGTCTAAGCTGAAAATACTCGTGTCTTTTACAAGAGAAAACTCGACACCTAGCATTCTTGCTTTTGGAAAAATCAAGCTCAACGGGCGACGCGTCGGTAGATCTTACCGTATTCATTTGATGATAGCAAGAAATAAAACATGGCGGCACGTACAAAGCTGATTGCTCTACCACAAAGTTTAAATGAAAAACATGCATACAGCAATACAAATAAAAAAGTGCAAGATTGAGAAAAGTAAGTGTAAAATTTCTTGCAGCTTTACAACTAAATTCCTTGTAAAAATAGTAGTAATATTAGAATGATTTATTCTTTGAGCGCTGTGTTTGTGTGTATCACACCTCAAGAGTCTTCTGCAAGCTTGGTTGTCGTTATAAAAAGCGCCAATTATCAAGTGTAAGACTGGACGGACCTTTGGTGACTGGTCATTGGTAAAGTTATACGAATTTTTCAAACCAGCGAAGAGCATATTTGAAAAAAGAAACGGTAGGTATGTTTTTTGTGATCCACCAGGATTCGAGCGCACGACCTTCAATTTACGACTGCGGAGCTTTACCACTAGAATACGGTCCGGTATACGTACCATTTTTTTTAAATTAAAACTCTTTGAGCTATGGCAGTTTATCGACACTATTTATGGAATATTTGACTCAAGATAATACATATTTTTGACTTGTGGCTCCCCAGTTGAAAAAATATATCTCTGCAACTTAGATTATGGCTTATTATTTAAATGGACTGTTACAAAAATTTGATTTACGGCTTAAATTTTTTATGCACAACGCTTTCATAATGAAAACATTAATTTAATGAATTTCCACCAACTTTTATGTTAATGACCACAATGGCATTGGAAAAGCGTTTTTCCACAGTATCGTGACTGTGGAAATTGTGTTGGAAAATTTACCGGGAAAATGTCAAAGGATTGATAAACAGCTGAAAATCATTCCAATAGACCGCGTGGTGCCAGGCAGTATAAAGGAAACGCTTCAGGAATCAATGCAGAATTCACACAACGTTCAGGTATTATGTAATATTGACACAAAGAAAATACACCTTTTTTATTTGCAGAATAATATTTGTTTACAAGTTTTGTCGCTGGTAGAAAAAAATCTGTTAAGAAGTCATGCGTATGCGTGTTGGACTTTATAAGCTAGTATTTTTGGAGAGATTAAAAATTGTTGACAATTTATTTAGGATTGGCTTAACAAAATTTAGAGGTACCTCTAAAGAGGCTCTGGCCCACCGAACTATAGTAGTAACAGCTTAATTGTAGTTTTGTACCTCTAGTATTAAACGACGCGTGAATTCTCCACCATCACGTAAATAAAAAATAATATCTACAAATGCCAACCACATAAACCTCTGAGAGGGTGTTGTATGTATCTTCCATATATACTTTTCAATATACAGGTATATACACGATGCTGGGGATTTTCCTCGATGTCTTGTATGAAGAAGGTTATGACTCTGGAGGAAATGAAAGAACTGTGTAAGGACAGAAAGAAATGGCGGTTAATCTGTGATGCTGGCGGCAAGGGTTTTTTAAATTAAAATTTGTTTTCTGTTAGTTTTAGATGTCCATACATATTATAATTAGTTGATTTTAAAAATGTACTTTGTTGTGTATGTTCCTTGACTTGTATGTTGGTATGCGGCTGACCACCCATGCTGTAGAAAATGGGTCACTTTTCCAATGTCACCCCTGTTTCAGGGAAGGTTGGCAGGCGTTGCAGTGTGTATGTTCATTTGAGATTCGGGTTTTTATATTGTAGGACTACAAGCGGCATGTTTAAGAATGCATATAATGTGAATCTCTAATGTTTCTTATATTTTGCAACTTAGATTGGATTAGATTAGATTAGATTTTAAACTAGGGGTATAGAGCTGTTTTTCATGAAATATTCTGACACAAAAAAGCTTTCAATTACATATGATTGTATCATATACCTACTATTGATTGGAGGTTGGTGCAACAGGCCCTAACTATGTACATTTCAGTGCATTTTATTCATATTATACGCACAACAAGGTAAAAAGTTGCTCTACATGTGTATGGCTGAGTTACAATTTATCTCGTACATAATGTTAAATCAATGAAAAATCCAATAGTTAACGGTTGATAGCAGTGAGTGATGATTAATGAAAGACATGCTTAACTAAAACAATTAACCAACGTAATTATCGTCGAACCATAGAGGTAAGTAATGATTTTTACCCAATTTGGCTGCGCTAAATGAAGTTAATTAAAAACGCAAATTATGCTTAACGCAAAGTAAACATGAGTTAACGAATTCCTACCCAAGCATCCGTGTATACTCAGTTGTAGAATTTTAATAAATAAACTTGATTATAATAAGTGCTAAAAGCGTCGTCACTCATCTTGGGATGCATGAGCTGTTTCAAGTAGTTCTGTGAAGACTAGTTTAGTATGCGGCTGACCACCCATGCTGTAAAAATGGTTCACTCTGCCAATGTCTGCCCTATCTTAGGGAAGGACGGCAAGAGTTGCAGGGTGTATGTCCATTTGAGATTTGGTTTTTATGTTGTAGGGTCACATGCGGAATGTGCAAGCGCGAACTTGTACGTGTCTGGTTGTGAAAATGCATATAATGTGAATCGCCGATGTAACATATCTTTGCAACTTAGATTAGATTTGATTAGATTGAAAGATTTTAATAAACAAAATCAAGATAACAATAATCTATAATCCCTTCGTGGACAAGGCGGTAAGAAGTCGCACTTTGTACCTATATGTGCAGCTTAGTAACATTTTTTTAAAGGCTGATATTTTTCCCCGAGACATAAGAGTGTGACTAAATGAGAATCTATCTGCGTAGTTGCAAAGATTTATTAACATTTAAAATTAATATTAAATGCAAGCCCACAAACAGACACAGTAGGGGCAAGTGGTGTACCTATGGACACGCCGTTTTTTTTTCGACTTAATATTTTTTTTCTCGCAAGTTAAGAAAGGTAGAGAGAAGATTGTTTATGTTATGTATTCATTGTCTAATTGTGCATAACCAACTTATTTTTAGTTTTGTATAATATTGACCTGTTTTGTGTTACGACCTTTCCCCCAAAAATCGCATTTTTGTCCAGAGGTACACCTATGGGTGTGTACCTGTGGACAGGGGTAAGTGTACCTTGGGACAGCATGTGTACCTCTGGACATCAAAAAAATTAAGTAGTTTAAAAAGGATTAAACATAGTATTATTTTATATTTTATTGGTGATAAAATTGTACAAACTTATTATTATAAAAATGACAACAAAAAATTTTGATAGCGATTATTAAAAACACGTACTATATATTGTTAGAAGAACCTACCTTATAACAACAAATAATATAAAAAGTATTTTTTATTTTCCATGTAGAATTCATTCATCTCTTCGGAATCGTATGAATCTGATCCAAAAACACCTTAATCCAAACGCTGCATTTTATGAAAAGTGTGAGGATGCAAAGTTAAAATGAAAACTCTCGATTCTTTTGCTTTTTCGAAAACTTGTATATTTATATGGGAATCGTGGTTATCCATGATTAGGAGAATTTGATCACTTTTTCAAGGTATCACATGAGCAAATTTGATTCGTTTGACCAACTAAAAGATGGATATAAAAATAAATTAGAATAGTCTAACAAGCATTTTATTTTAAGTTGAGTACCGGTGGACACAAGGCGTGTACCTTTGGACGTCCATAGGTACACGCAAAAATGTGTCCAGAGGTACACAAATGATACTAAATTAAAACATCAACTGACATTTAATTTTGAGGTTCAAAATAAGGCAAATGAATGCTCTATCGTTTTAAGCACTCCCTAAACCCTAAATTGGTATTTTCATTTGACTAAAATATTTCATAATCACACCATGAAAACTGTTCAAAAATGCATAAAAACTAACTTTTTGTTGCTGAAAACTTGAATTGTAAAAAACGAGTACGTGTTGTAGGTGATGACAAGTTACACACAATAATATTTAGAGCTATCAAAAATGTAATATCCCCGTTTATGTGATGATTTTTAATCTTCTGTATTTCCAGAGATATGATGGTGTCCAAAGGTACACAGCGTCCAGAGGTACACCACTTGCCCCTATGATCAAACCCTTCTCGTACCCGTCATGTATGTGTGTGTCAAAAGGATCCACAGCACATGGACGTTGGTTAGCCTCATACCAACATATCAGTCAAGGATAACGACAATTTTTTTTTATTTGAAGTCCATTTACATTGGATTTATCTTCGACGGAAAAAATATGTCTAAACATATTGTAATAACCTATCACTAGAAAATAAGTTTTTTTTTTTTTCTATCTAGAAAATTCACGGTACAACTCTTACTAACAATGCTGAAAGGTAACATTAACTCGAGTGTATGTATTTCGTAAATGCAGTCTTTTTACGAATCACACCTAAAGGGTATCTATAATCTTCTTAAAAGGAGCAATAAATAAACGCAAAATAACATTAGTGAATACAAGAAAACTGATGTCCTGCTTCATAGATTTACAAAAAAAAAGGTTTTAATCTGATAATTTTGACAGTGGCAGAAAAAAACACTTGCTTTTGGGATGTACAGTTTTACTTTCATAAATAGTTGGTTGGTATGAGGCTGACCACCCATACTGTAAAAAATGGTTCACTTTGCCAATGTCACCCCTGTGTCAGGGAAGGTCGACAAAAGTTGTAGGGCTTATGTTCATTTGAGGTTTGGATTTTATTTGTAAGTACACATTCAGCATTTGTAAGTGCGAACTACACGTGTTTGTTTGTGGGCATGCATTTGAGAACTTTAAATGAGTATATCCTTGCAACTTAGATTATTATTATTATTAGTTTCAATAAAAATAAAATGTAAAAGCTATGAAAATTAAAATCTCACTTACCATTATGAAGTTTTTTTTTTCAGGAAAGTATCAAGACGGAAGTGAGTTCGCTGAAAGAGGCGAATGAGTTTTCAGTCTTGGATTTTCAGATATCACAAAGTACAAAGCGAGAGTTGATGAGGAGTTGTTTCTTGCTGCCTCACCGTCAGTCGCCGGTCGGCTATGAGACGCGGACTGTGGCCGTGCGAAGTATGAAGCGGCGCGGGAGGGACACGCGCCTTTTATACTGTGGTAGGTTGGGCAGAGATGGAAGACTGCACTGAAAATGAAACGGAAATAAATAAATAAGTTTGTTATAGTAATTTAAAATAAAATTATGGTCGATAATAAAAGTATGGTCGATGTTCTCATGCCAGTTCATGCTACGTATTACTTAAAGCTTTTGTACACACACACACACATTAACACCTACACCGTATCAACAACAGTACCCGTAGTACGAATTTTTTCTTAATACTCTAAGTATCGAGTATTCGAGAAAAATGTACATGTGAACTTGACAAGCATCTGTGGCAAAAAAGTTGCTAATCTTTTTTTATAAACTCTATACTTAGAGTATTATGAAAAAACTCGTACTACGGGTACTGAACGGTCCAGTTTCACGTAATAGCTTTCGCTCGAAGTTTCTCGATACGCATACGCACCTGCACTATCAAATCTCTAGCATTATTGCCTACAAATCTTCTACGGATGTTCACTCATATTTGTCATCACGTCATAGGTACTCACAAATCACAATAATAATAATAATAATATGCGTTTATTCCAGCTTAGTCATGTGGAGGGTGCAATACATGACCAGCCATAAAAAAATAATACATCAATAGAAAAAGTACATAGAAAATTACAAAAATGTAGAAACATGAAAAATATGTGATGAAATATATGAGAAAAAAGAGCAAACAAAATATATAGTTAAACAGTGAAAGAAAAGAGAAATACATGGTCATTGTACATTAGAATATCAGGAACATATTAAACAGGGAAAAAAGGCTATGTAAGCTTCAAGTTCCTTGCCCAATGACGCCATATGCCCAACTCCCATTTCAGGCCTCTGATTGCTACGATCAGAGAGTTTTCGCTGGATTCAATTCTGTCTCTGAACCCAGCCATTCGGGTTCGCAGCAACCCATTCCAGGAGGGTAGTTGAGCCGCCACAAACATCCCACTCGCACTACAGCTCTTCCGCAGTCGTAACAATGCTCTATAGCCCATGTTGTAGCAGACTCTCATCTCGTTCATGCTTTGTGCTTTATAGTCACACCACAACTCGCTGGTGTATTGTTGCGTACATAGAACGAGGAAGAGCCTGTTTTTAACGATATCCGAGCATTGTGCGAACCGCCGGGCTAGCATATTAGCTTTCCTGCAGTGCGAGCGTAGTTGTCGTTTGATGTCATTGTCATCAGTTAATGTTTCATTAAGCACGTGGCCTAAATATTTAAACTCCCGCACTCGTTTCATCTCTCTGCCATTGACACTGACTGAAGGTACATGAAGGTTCCACCCCTTTGGCTTGAACACTAAAACTTCGCATTTTTTTTCATTATATATTAGCCGTCTTTCATTGGCGAACTCTTCACAGACTGCCACGAGCTTACGCAGCCCTGCCAAGGAGGGTGCCATCAGCACCATGTCGTCTGCATATGATATAGAGTTGATGAGCTTTCCATCCATGAAGCAGCCCACCCTAGTATTTATCAGCCTTTCATGCAACGGGTCGATATACAAATTAAATAAGCATGGTGAGGATATTCCACCTTGCTTGAGGCCTCTTTTGGCTTTAAATTTGTCCGATATAGCTGATCCCCATTTTACTCTGTATAAAAGATGGTTGTTCAATGTTTGACACATTTCCCCAACCTCCTTCGGCAGGTTTTTGACCTCCTGTAATACATTTTGCATTATGTTGTGACTCACCGTGTCGTATGCTTTTTTCAAGTCCATGAAACATGCATATATGGGCGTTTTCTTATCATTATACCTCCTGACTATATTTTTCAGTACAAATATCGCCATTTCAGTACCAGAGCCACTTTTAAATCCAAATTGATTATCGGATGTTGTTAATTTCTGATTGGCTTTCTCCATCATGATAGACTCTATGAGTTTAGCTGCTGTCGTGGCAACAGCTATCGGCCTGTAATTGTCTATTGACATTATGTCAGCACTTTTGTTTTTTACGATTGGACAGATGAGTGAGGTGCATACATCATCCGGTAGATATGCATGTCGAAACATCGCCGTGAAAGCCAAGGCCCACAGCAGACTAACTTTGCAGTGGGCGGCCTTCACCATCTCAGCCGTGACTCCATCCACCCCAGCTGCCCTATTGCCCTTGAGTCTGCGAATGGCACACTCAACTTCACTTACATTGATGGTTAGGTTGCTTTCGAGCTTATCATTGAGATACGCCTTGTCATCACCATCTTTATACAAGTCGTTGCAATGATTTTTCCAGAGGGCGCAAATTTCTTTTTCACCTGTAACTTTGTTTATAGTCGTTGATATAGTCGATTTCACCGCTTTCATTCTATTGGTATGTTTCCAGAATGATTGAAAGTCTGCAGTTATCATACTTTTAGTCATCGCATCGGCTTTAATCTGGTTCTGGTTAATGCGCACTTTGCGCATATTTTTTTTAAATAATTTACGCGTCTCAACTCTTTTTTGGAAAATAGGTCCACTAGTAACTTTCCCAGATTGAACCCACTCCAAAAAGGCCTTTCGTGCTTCCTCATGTGACTCACGGACATATTCATTCCATCCGGGTGTGTTCCTCGTCAAGACATTATATGTTTTCCTTCGGAATATCTCTTCAGCTGCCTGCTTGAGTGCATTCACCGTATCCACATAAAATGCTTCAATTTCTTTTCTATGTGCTTTACAATTTATGCCATTGCATTTGATCGCTTCGTACGGGATTGCGATGCCTTGACATAATTTTTCAGTTCGTTGGGTATACTGCAAGATTTTATCTTTTGAGTTATCCCACTTCACTTGAGGTTCCTCTTTAATCTGTGCATGAGTCATCGTTCTCAATATGCCTTGCATGTCTATTGTTACAATCAGTGGATAATGATCCGACATTTGTAGGTTTGTGTCCACATTTATGTTGAGTATGCTCGATTGAAAGTTAATTGATGTTACGCAATGATCGATCCATGATGTCGTGTTGTGTGCCTCGCTACAAAAAGTAAAGGTTTCCTCTGGCAGGATTATCCGATCAAATACACAGAGGCCATTATTTTGACAAAAAACTTCCAGTTCCTTTTCAAACCTACTTTTCTTCGGCGCATTGAAGTCTCCCATCAATATGATCGCCGTAGCTTGAGATTCCTCTATGACAGCTTCCACACGACTAAGCGTGTCAACAAAAATTGGGAAATTTTCATCCATGTTTACAGGCATATATACTGTACAAATCAGAGTTAATTCACTATCATGCTCTATGGTTATAGCTGCCAATCTCGGGTCCTCGCAATTTACTACTGTTACCCCTTGTATGGATTTTCTCCATAGAATCGCTACTCCACCGTATGGTCTACCCTTCGTTATTCCTTTTTCAGTATCCATCGCGGATGTACCAATAGCAGTAAAATCATTATGTACATTTTGAAGACAGCTCAGGTCATCTATGTTAAGCCAGGTTTCCTGTAAAAGAACTATGTCTGAGTCATCACATAATTCTTTTATTGATGGGCTTATTCTATAAAAAGACTTACAATTATAAGATATTATTTTCATTTCATTCATTTTTGATGCCTATTGAAGTAAAATCTTCGTACCAAGGAATGTCTTGGCCATAATTCTGCCTTTAGAACTGTATCATAGTCAGATTCCAGTACTCCTATTTTAAAAGTTTTTGAATCCTCGGACAATGTTTTCATTTCTTCACAAGTGCTATTTATCTTTTTGGATTTTAAGTAAGTAAGTAAGTAAGTAAGATTTTAAGTAACAATGCTTATTCAATTTATTATTTATTTATTATATTTATTACAAATTACTTTTTTAGAAAATTCTTCAAAACATACCTATTGAATACACAGATATATTGAGGTCTTCTTCTTGGTATACCTACGATGAGGTTCTTTAATAGTATGAAAAAAATCAGAGAAAATAATAAAATAAGTGTACTTCTTCTTCTTTAAAGATGGCGCTACACCCCTACACGAGCCTTGGCCTGTTTTAACCCTTGCGTAAAACTTAGTCTGTCATCAGAAGTCGTTCTCCAGTTCTCAACCTGCACAAGCAAAAATAGTTTCTTTCAACCCGGTTTTGATATCCGGTGTTTATTTTAAGTAAATTGGTTTAACAAAATATTGACGACTCGCAATGCAAAAGTCGTGATTTTTTTTTACAATTGGTTTCAGGCCGGTTCACACGTTAACTCTGTTATTGTACATATTACTTAGGTACATAGGTAATTCTTGTGTTTCATTTAATTGAATTTTTGACTCCACATATGCACAAAAAGAGACTGAGTTGTATAAAAGAGAGAAGAAGAAGTGTAAAAGTCAAACCATACATCTTTGGAAAAAAATCAAAAAATCGTAAAAATAACATTTAAAAATACGTTACTCTCATTTGAGTGAAACCCAAAAGTTATTATCCATTTCTAAAAAGTTTTTAAAAAAAGGTGTGATATAAAAACACGATCTTTACTAAAAAATTGTCAAAGTGTGTTCTGACGGCTTCTGACATAACCTCCAAATCTACAGAGAAATTTCAAAATCTCAAAAAAATATCTCTATTCTTGATCTAATTTCAACTAAGAATCATCTAAAGACACATTATCACAACTATTTATTTATTTTTTATCAAGTGTGCGATTTCCTTATAGTTCAACCTACGTAACTTTGTAAAAATAATATTTTTTACTTGTTTGTTATTTGAATCTCTCTTTGAGTTTTTTACTACATTTCTGCGGCTGGCGGCTGTCCAGAGCGGAGGTAACAGAATGCCGCGTGTAACTAGAAACACAAATAATAGTGATGATGGGGAAATGAAAGCTCTGAAGGAGTACTTTGAAAACAAACTGTCGGATTTTGAGAATAGGATAATGAAAAAAATATCCATTGTCATGGACAGTTTGACATATTTAAAAGAGCACCTTATAAAAAATGAAGAAACAAGAAAGAATAAACCTTCGTTTGCTGAAGCGGTGAAAGATAAACGACCCCGAGAGCAACATCATGCTATCGTAATTTCGTCTGATGACCCAAAATGTAAGGGCAGCGATCTCGATAAGACCATCAAGAGAGCTATAAACGTTCGCTCTCTGGGAATAGGGATAACAGGAATGCGAAAAACTGGTAAAAACAAAATCATAGTGACAGTACCTACCTTAGAAGATAAAGGTAAGTTTACCACAGAACTTGGAAAGCAAATTAATAACATAAAAATAAGAGAACCAAAAAACTTCAGCCCTCTTGTGAAAATAAAGGGAATAATAAAGGACACCAAAGAGGAAGATATATTACAATCCTTGAAACTACAGAATAAGAGTCTGGCTATTGACTTTGATAAAGAAATTACTCTTAAATATAAAACACGGAATAGGAACCCCCTTCTATGCAATGCAATCCTTCAAGTGTGTCCTGCAAACTGGAAAACATTGATAAATGCGGAAAAGATAAATGTGGGCTACCAACGACTAGCTGTTGAAGACATGTCACCTCTAGTACAATGCTACAGATGTTTGGGTTTTGGACACACCCAAAAAGTTTGCGAAGAAAAGGAAAAATGTCATCACTGTGCGGGAGAACACAAGTTTTTAGCATGTCCTAACAGGGCTTCTGATTCTATATGTGGAAACTGTACATCCGAATCAGGATGCCATAGGTCCACTAGCTATGATTGTCCTGTTAGGAAAATTATGGAAGCACGAGCAAGAGATAGAGTAGACTATGGAAACATATGTTGACAATGTCAATAAAGGAAACCATGCGGAATACAAGTACAGGAACATCCAAGATTATACTCCAGGAATAGATTGTTTGACAGTGATGTATCTCAATTCTAGAAGTGTTAAAAATAAAATGGATGATATTGAAGAAATTCTCAAGATGCATAACACCGTCCATATCCTGGTTATAACGGAAACCTGGCTGAATGAAGGGGATGAGGCTTTTTTTAATATTGAAGGCTATCAAGGTGCATTTGCCAATCGCATCAGTAGAAGAGGAGGAGGAGTGGCAATTTATACCCACAACATGTTAAGTAGAACCATCATCAAAACTACCACCACTGACAATTCTATTCTGGGCTTAAGTGTGCAAAGTAAACTTTTTAAAAAATTCAATATTTTTGCAATTTATAGGAAGCCTGACTCTGATTTGAGTGATTTTATGATTAATTTGGAAGCAGTGTTACAAGATTCCAAACAAGACACACTAATCATAGGTGACTTCAACATTGACATAAATAAAGTCTCTCAATCTAATAAAAAATATTGCGATACGTTAGAGTCATATAGTTTTTTCATATGCAACAGAGTATTTCCAACAAGAACCACAGAAACAAGTGAGTCTTTGATTGATCACATTATATCTAATAGGAATAGCATATGTTATACCATATCAAATATTGATACTCCAATCAGTGATCATAGCATTTTGATTATTGAGTATTACAATAGTTTAAAATTGAATTCAAACAATAGATTGCCCACACCGATGCTCATGTACCCCAAAATAAACAATGTAATGCTGAAGGAATGTCTAAGGACTCAAAAATTTCCTTATGATGAAAGAGAAGATGTCAACTCAAATTATGCTAAGTTTATAGAATGTTTTCATGGAGTGGTGGATTCTTGTAAATTTACACCTAAATTCAAAATAGGAGACAGACGTAAAGGAAACACACCTTGGTTTGACTCTAAATTGGACTCACTTATAAAAGAGAGAAATATAATTTTCAAACAGTGGAAGCAGGATCCTTCAAATGTGTCTCTGAAACATCTTAAAGTCAAATTTAGAAATAAGGTCACAAATTATAGGAGATATATAAAAAATATGTACTATAAGGATGTCTTTTCACAAAATGCTAATAACCCTAGACAAACATGGAAAACAATAAATTCAATCCTATCGAACACTACGAGAGATGAAAAAACCCAAGTTGATTGCATTTTAAAAGATGATACAGAGATAAAGGAACCAAATCAAATCTGCACAGAATTCAATAATTTTTTTGCCTCAGTTGGTATTTCGTTGGCAGATAGAATTCAATCACTTTCAGGTGACACATGCACAATTAGAACTGTACCCAGAGCAAATTGTTTTTTTAGTTTGCCTAAAACAAGTAAATCGGAAATCTTGCTTATTATTTCAAATCTTAAGAAGAGATCAGCTCCTGGTGTTGATTGTATCACGCCTGCGCTTGTCCAAATCTGTCAGGATCAGTTAGCTGATCACCTTGTACTTTTAATAAACGATTCACTGTCAAGTGGTATATTTCCAGATCAGCTTAAGATAGCAAAAATAGTCCCGATTTATAAAGGCAACTGTAAAAAAAATGTTTCCAACTATCGACCAATCTCGATACTTTCAATATTTTCAAAAATATTTGAACATGTCATCAAAGATAGATTCACCGAATATCTCATTTCTAACAAGATTCTTGCACCACAACAGTATGGATTTCGAAAGCATTCTAACACAAAATGTGCAGTCTTTGATTTCATATCGAATTTACAAAAAAATTTAGATGATGGCCAATATGTCGCAGGCATTTTTGTAGATTTACAGAAAGCCTTTGATACGGTCGACCACAAAATTCTGCTGAATAAATTGGAACATTTGGGAATCAAAGGAACTCCATTAAAACTGTTTACCAATTATCTTACAAATAGATCCTGTGCAGTTCAAATTGGGAAATTTTCCAGCGAATTCACTAAAATACAATGTGGTGTACCCCAAGGTTCTATTCTCGGGCCTCTTCTTTTCCTTGTTTATATCAATGATATAACTACATGGGATATTCGAGGTACCCTCCAACTATACGCAGACGATACCATAATTTTCTATCATTCGCAAACGAGAGAAGAAATAGAAAATTTAATGAAAAGAGATGTTTCACATCTTGCTAATTGGTTAAGGTTAAATAAATTAAGTTTGAATGTCAAGAAAACGTCATATATGCTGTTTGGAAAATCGAGAAATATGTCCTTTAATATTACTATTGGATCGAATAATATTGATAAAGTCAGCTTTGTTAGATATCTTGGTTTATATATTGATCCACAACTTTCTTGGAATTACCAATTTGACCATGTTAAATCAAAAATAGTGCCAATTACTGGCGTTCTGTACAGACTAAGGGATTTACTTCCAAAGTCAACATTACTCGCTATTTACTATGCCATGATCCATTCCCACCTTTCGTATCTTACTTGCATATGGGGGGTTGCCACCAAAAAACAAATATTGGAGCTGCAAGTTGTGCAAAACAGAGCTTTGAGGAACATTCTTGGCATACCATGGGATACATGCGTGAAGGACATTTATCGACAGAGCAATGTTCTTCCATTCAAGGTCCTACCATTGTACGACATCACTGTCACCATTATTAAAATTCTAAAATCCTCAATTCACACAAATTTAGAGTACCATTATAATAATGATTTTCATAATTATAATACTCGAAGCTCAGAAAATCTACATATTAAAGGTTTTCGATCGACAAAGTTTGGAAGGAGGTCTCTTTCAAATGTTGCACAGTCCCTATACAATGGACTTCCGATAAAAATAAAGAGGGATATGAAAAATAAACAACAAAATGATGCAATAAAGTCTTATTTCTTAGAGTCTTTTTACAATGATGCTGTACCAGTGTGATGATTTTGTTTTATTTTGGGTATGAGACGCTAATTCTCTTCTGTCTTTGTTTGCTTCAGTAATTGTTATTTTATTAATATTTTTTTAATTATATTGTATGGCTAGTTTTAAGTATTGTGTAAGAGTATAAGTACTAAGTCCCAAATGAGTTTATGTAACTCCTGGGAAATGTAAACTTGTTTATATTATTTCAATAAAAAAAAAAAAAAAAAAAAAAAAAAAAAAAAAAAAATTAGAAGATCAACAAGATGGCACATTGGCATTTTTAGCCACGATATACTTCGGCCACATTGAGTCCTTCTCAATGTTTTCTTATATCATAAGATGTAGTAAGCCTTACTTTAGACTAAAAAATGGAGGAATAAAATAAGCGAGATTACAAATTATTGGAATCTGCAGTTAGAAAAAAAGAAGAGGATACATGAAGAGCTGGATAAATGTCGAAGAGATGAAAGAAGTATGAAAGGACAGAACAAAGTGAAAACACATTTTGCGAAGGTCCTTAGTGGAATGACAACTGACTACTGTTACAAGATTATACATTTTTTAAGCTTTTTTAGTTGGGTACCTATTGTAGTTTTTGGTGACCCATATAAAACAATGGAGTCTATATTTCGTCACTTTTCCCTTCAGGTTCTAAGCCTCACTTAATACACCTACAGCGAGCTCAGTGATGAATGGGCCAGCACTTAGATATTTCAACTTCCAACCGCCAAGTAGTCACGCATGAGTTCAACCAAATCGGGGCGTTGGTGTTTTTTGTCAGACCGAGCCACTTGAGAATGCTTATAATCACTGAATGGATCGCCAGTCGACCAAATTTAGCTGACTGACTCATACAATCTTCAAGAATTTGAGAGCTCTTTTTCAAATCCGAGAGAAATGTTTTCCTTCTTTTACAATAATAATAACTACACAGTTACAAAAAGTATTAATCGGATATTAGACGAACCGTTAAATGAGATGCAACTAAGCAACACATATAGTGTAACTCCTTGCCGCGTTATCGCCGAAGGGATCGCAAATGGCGAGTGAACCTATTTATTTTTACAGGTAAGCGGGCCGGCCTTACGCCAACCACTTCAGTGAAATTGGGGATTTCCCAGCTCCCGAGGGGGCTGGTACTCATTTCTTGTGAAGGCTGAGTAAACCTTGACGGTTTTTTTTTATTATGGGATTTGAAATAAACACCGAAACGGGAAATCATTTCTGACACTCTCGACGGGATTCGAAACCGAGCTCACGGGGTAGAATGCAAGCACTCTACCAACTGAGAGTGCGATAAGAGAACTTACAGTAGTATTCTTGACATTTCGGTCGCCACGTAGTTAACGTCTTCAGAAGACACCCTCTCTGCACGACCACTGAAGTCGTCGTGCTGAGAGTGAATAGGTGAATAGATCTATCTATCAATGTAAAATCTCAGCGACAAAGATAAATTCAATTATCAAGATTCATAATAAATTTATGTTTATGTTAAATTTGTGCGCTTACAAATGCTTCATGTGTACTTACAAAATACAAATCTCAATCTAAACTTACCTATTCATAAAACCTGCAACTTCTGTCGACCTTCAGTGCAATCATGTTCGCCAATCTCCACTGAAGACGCACAAGAAGGAAAATATATACTCGAATCAGAGTTTTAGGTTTACACGGTTAGCTGTAGATTCTGGAGAGTTGCTGGCAGGGATCTATAGCCGTGGTCCATCGGAGCTGGAGTTTCTGGACGCTTCGCCCATGTCTGCGACCGGCTTCTTCAGAGTGATAGTGATGAGATATGTATGCTGTTGATGAAACTGTTTATACTTCTTCGAGTGTAAATGGACAAGAAGTTACAAAATGTAAATGATGTATCAGATTCTTAATGCTGCAAGAAATCAATATGGTTTGATTGTACTGGTTGGGGAAGAAAACATCTTTGTTTGTGCGTTTAAATATGTATGGGCGTGTAGGTAGGGTGGCCTAGCCTGAATAATCTAAAAATTATCGTTAACAGCACGAATGTGGGTAATACATAAGTACACAGCTAGTTATTTACCAACGATTACAAATTTATATATGTACATAACTACCTACCCCCGTATTTACCAATCCTACTTACCTTAGGGCACACTAGCGCTTAGATTGTATTTTTTATGCATGTAATCTAAGTTGCAACGATATGTAACATTGGGCATTCACCTTATATGCATTGTCATAAGCAGACATGCATGGATTAGCGCTTAAACATGCCACATGTGGACTTACAACATAAAAACCCAAATCTCAAATGACCATACACCCTGCAAATTTTGCCGACCTTCCCTGAAACGGAGGTGATATTGGCAAAGTGAACCATTATTTACAGTATGGGTGGTCAGCTTTACCTATACCAACCTACAAGTCAAGGAATACAAATAATAAATAACATTCAGGTAGGTATAAACAGGTTAACAACAAAGTCTTAAAAATAAATCCAAACAAAACAAAGTTAATAAGATTCAAGTTAGAGTTAAAACATATTTAAAAATGATGAATAAATATAAATATGCATCATATGAAAAAAAAAAAAAACATTCAAGCCTTCAGTACTCTTAGTACGAGTTGCAAAACTTGGGTAATGTTAAGTTTACGGCAATTATTAAAGAGTGATTTCCCCCAAAATCTGCCGTTTTTGTTTGTTTGAACTTGATTTTCTTCATCACTGCAACTCTTTTACTAAGACCATAAAGTGTAAGAAACAAAAACGGCAGATTTTGGGAGAAACCACTCTTTAATATTTTCCGTCAACTTTACTTTTCTCAAGTTTTGCAACTCGTACTATGGGTACAGGAAAGGTATACTTTTTCTTAGTCTCGTTTGCAATGAATTTCGAAATATCTGCATATCTATTCATTCGCTATTTCAAGAATTTGGTCCATCCATACCTTCGCGTGGCAAATCAGAAAAAAACAAATAAGCAGGCAGAAACCATGAAAAAGAAGAAGAAGAAAAAATGTTGTATTTGGGCGTGGTGGTCGGGTGTGGCTTTTGGCGTGCAAAAAATCGCGTAATATTGCAAGGCTGGGTCATACGCTTGTTACTTGCGTGTGCCGAAGTTATGTGTTATAGATATCAGACATACTGGGTGTGCATCCAAAATAAAACTTTACTTTTAAACTCACCCGTAACCTTTCGTGTGCATCCAGCCGCCATTGAACCAAGGGGTGGCCAGCACCTTCGCAGTTGTGTCTCCACTTTTTTCTCTTCTTTCATCTCCTCGACATTCATCACTCTCTGCATGCATGCCGTCCTCTTTTCCTCACACTGCAGATTCCAGTAATTTTCAACCTCGGCTATTTGATTAACCTGTGATTTTCTCGGCGTTTCCCTCCCTCCATTAAATATGTATACATTCTTTCTAGATGCTCAAGTCATTTTGTACTTCCAGTCCCATATCCCCTTTTACAACCCACTCATACCTACTCATACATAATCCAGTAATGTCGGACCCCTTCATTGTTACCAGTCATTTCTCTTAAATAAGACATTTCTACATTACATACATTACTTAGTTTGTCATCACTTCAATACATAAGAGTCGGTTACAATATAGCATTGAGTCCGGTCGATAGCTCAATTGGTAGAGTGCTTGCATTCCATGCCGAGAGCCCGGGTTCAAATCCCGTCGAGGGTGTCAGAAATGATTTCCCGTTTTGGTGTTTATTTCAAACCTTAAATAAAAAAAAACTGGCAAGGTTTACTCAGCCTTCAAAAGAAATGAGTACCAGGCTCCTCGGGAGCTGGGAAACTCACACTTCAACTGAAGTGGTTGGCGTAAGGCCGGTCCCCTTACGTGTAAAAATAAATGGATTCCACTCGCCACATGCGTAACCCTTCGGGGATAACGTGGCAAGAAGCTTAGCTTAGTTGCGTACAGCCAGTCGCATATTTTTAGATAAAAAAGTATAGAAAGTATAACAGCGCCTCTAGTGAGCGTTTTAATTACCGTACATGTTGATAATAAAAAAAAAACGCAACTAAGTTACACATATAGTGCAACTTCTTGCCTGCGTTATCCCCGAAGGGATCGCATGTGGCGATTTGGGACCTATTTATTTTTACGAGTAAGGCGGCCGGCCTCACCCTAACCACTTTCAGTTAAAGCGGGGGTTTCCCAGCTCCCGGGGAGGCTGGTTCTCATTTCTTGTGAAGGCTGAGTAAAAATTGAGATCGAACCCTTGCTCTCGGCATGGAATGCAAGCATTCTACCAATTGAGCTATCGACCTATTTACGAGCTTGGTTGTCTTCGCTACAAAGCGCCAATTCTCAAGCAAGACCTAGTTGCTGTAAGGCTGGATGGACCTTTGGTGACCGGTCATTGGTAAAGATTTATGAATTTTTCAACCCAGCGAAAAGCAAATTTGAAAATATAAGTGGTATATTTTTTGTGCTCCGCCGGGATTCGAACCCACAACCTTCCATTCAGAGTCCGAAGTGTTACCACTGAACTACAGACCGGATAATCACTATGAGAAATTTTATTTTATGAGCAAGGAGCCACAATACGGCGCCGGGCTAGACACGAGTCTGCCATGTCATGCGTATTATTATTTTTCAGCAAATTATAGAATGAAAATTCCTCTACGATGCTACAATGTAGTATTGAAAGAAAATTAAATATTCAAATCATATTTTTTATTCAAGTAAGACGAAATGAAGTAAAATTTGTAGAGTTTCTGAGTACCCCTAAATATTGACAAAAGAGTTACAATTACAAATTTCATACGTATGTAGGTACAGGTACCTCCTCCTAGTATACAACATTTCTAAATTCCACATCATCGCGTAAATTAAAAAAAATGACACTAAATAAATAAATATTAGGATGATTAATTTGGTGAGCGATTTTTTTGTGTGAATCACTTTTCAAGAGCCTTCTGCGAGTAAGGTCGTCGCTATAGAAAGCACAAATTCTCAAGCAAGACCGAGTTACTGTAAGCTTGGGTGGAACTTCGGTGATTAGCACCCCTGTAAGTGTTTTCATTTCTTTTGACGTGTTGGTGGGGACTTCACGCGATGTTTCATACTAGGAGTAAAGTTATACTGAAGTGTTAAGATTCAGTGACTGACTTGAGACATTCTTTTGTTGTTGGTCGGCGTGAATGACTCGAGTGTTTGAAATAAACACTGGCCCGTTTGTGTGAAGTGTAACGATGGCTTCAGACAGAGAATTCATAACGCATGACTCATAAGTCATGGAAGTAAACCAGTCGGTCTGAACTGGTGGTCCGCGGAAGGACAAAATGTTCCAAAGCAAAAGAAAAAACTAAGATGACTTATAATGTTATTCACGTTGATTCAGTGGAAAACATTTAGGTCCTCCATTAAGGTCAAGCTTTGCCAAATAAGTACCTATTCTTGTAAAGTTACTTGCTCACATATTCCTTGTCTATTTTTTGTTTTAATACATGTTCCTTGACAACTTAGTTGAAATGAGGCTCACCCCATGGTATACAAAGTTAGTTCAGTTTTGCCAATACAATCCCAGTTTCAGGGAAAGGCGTCAGGAGTTGCAAGGTTCATGCTCATGTGAGGTTTGTTTTTTTTCTGTGAGTACACATCGCACGCTTAATAATAAAGAGAAATAACTCGAAAATTGGGAAAATCGAGATTTTGTAATAAAACGCAAGAGCAATGCGAGAAGAATATGTAGAATGCGACAGCCGTTCAATTTGGACGAATATGACCGAGATAAAACATCGGCCACCTTTTTCATCCCATACAAGTTGTACTGGTTGTCTGAACTTCAAACGTGATTTCCCAACATTCTTGTTTTTTGACTTATTGCTCTTTATTTAACACGTGGGACATGTTAGCATGTGTATGTTCGAACTTACACATGACTGCTTGTAGTCGTGCAAAAAAAATAAGCCTCAAATTTCCTTTGCATCACAGATTAGTTAGCCCGAGTACAAAGCTCAAAAAGCTAGGAAACAGAATCTGCAAATGTATGGAAATTTAGTCCGATACTAAACTACCCTAGAAGGCGATTAAAAAAGAGATTTTCGATTACAAGTGATTTCGTAACTCTGTCTTTTAAAGATAAAAAAAACGACTTGGTGTACGGAGGTGAACAATTTTCTGATTCAGAAACATCTGGGACTGATTAAGACCTAAGACAGTAGATGAGTTGTTTAGAGCAGGCCAAAACTGAGATACCCACCAGGACACAAAAATAAGAAGAATGTTAAAAGAGTGTGTTGAAAGATTTGCTTAACCATTCTAAAACTTACCTACTCTACAACATGGCGCGTATTCCGATAATACCAAATCCCCCGAATAATTCTTAGTCGAAATAAACAATCTAAGTCTTTTCTTTAGTTATTTAAACTCTGTTTTATTTTCACTCTTTATTATTTTTGGACACAAACATTTTCGATTACTGTGTAAAAACTACGATTACTGTGTAATCGAAAACGTTTGTGTCCAAAAATTAAAAAAAGAATAAAGAGTGAAAATAAAACAGAGTTTTAATAACTAAAGAAAAGACGAATTTTCAGTGTTAATGCACCAACCATCCAAAAAACAATCTAAGTGGTGATTGGCCTAAAAACATAAGAGAAGTGTAGACCAAAAAAGGTATAGAATCACTGTTGGATAAGAATCCATGTAAGAACAAGTGTGTGGAATGATTTCTAGCAAGTAGTTATTAAGGCAAAGCGAGGACAGAAACGATGTTATAACCACGAAATGCCATATTTTATTTATTAAATCGCGTTCCTGGTAGGTACCTATCACTGTTGTACTCGTAGATGGATGCAGGTACCTATAGTTTACGTTGTTTTTGGAATAAAATGACCAAGAGATGTTGATAAAAAGGAAATCCTATAATACTTAGTTATTAAAAACTGTAACGGAAAATTGAAGGGTTAACCAGAGGCTCTGAAGATTTGCCTACACTTCTTTCTGTCTTTGCATACTCATCAAAATTGAAAAGACATAAGTACTTATTGACATTTAAACTTCATTAAATGCATGGCCACAAACAGACAAGTGAAAATTCGCGCTTACAAATGCTACATGTGTACTTACAATTCAAAATCCAAACCTCAAATGAACATAAGCAGAGCAACTTTTAGCGTCCTTCCCTGAAACAGGGGTGACATTGGCAAAGTGAACCATTTTTTACAGCATGGGTGGTCAGCCTTATACCAACCTATAAATCAAGGGATTTCTCTGTCAATAAAGTCATGCGCAATGTTTATCATTTTTTTTTTTTTAAGAAATCCTGTGCGGAAGACTCCCTAGATTCTAGAGACTCTAGGGGTCTATGACACTTGTTGTAGTGCCGCAGAGGTGTACGAGCTTGGCCGTCGCTACAAAGCGCCAATATTCAAGCAAGACCCAGTTGCTGTAAAGCTGGATGGACCTGGTACATTTAAGTCGTATAAAACCAATGAAAAAATCTTATCTACTTACGATTCGACTTATATTCACGCTGTACCTATATCTCATTCTATGACAATTTCACTTATTGAATCAAGCCATTCTTCTCGGTCCTTCCTTTCCTCTTATTCCCTTCACCTTACCAGAATTTGGACGTAAAAAGTAACGTTATCCAACGCATGGTTCATGTTGTACTAATGTTATTGGAGGAACCGAAACATTATTGCTATGCTCAGTGCTTCTGTGTTTCTTTAAACCACAATAACACGAATTCAAATTACAGGCTTGCGGTAAAGTGGAGTGAAGATTTCGGTGAATGAATATGGAGGTATCAATTACCATCAGCTGTTCTCTTGTTTGTAAAAGTTGAAACAGAAAGGTACATGCATATTCACGAACAAATATACCTGCAGCAATATTACATAAGAAAAACGCTTTTTAATCCTCATTAGTTTTATTAAATTGGAATTTTTTTCCTTTTTAGTTTTGATGTCCATAGATATTTTTATTTATTGATTTAAAAATGTAATTGTTCCTGTACTTATAGGTTGATATGCGGCTGACCACCCATGCTGTAAAAATGGTTCACTTTTGCCAATGTCACCCCGGTTTCAGGGAAGGACGGCAAGAGTTGCAGGGTGTATGTCCATTTGAGATTTGGTTTTAATGTTGTAGGTTTACGTGCGGCATGTGCAAGCGCGAACTTGTACATGTCTGGCTGCGAGAATGCATGTAATGTGAATCTCCGATGTAACATATCTTTGCAACTTAGATTAGATTAGTTCAATAACATCTTCAGGATTATGTTACCATGTTGTCAAAGTTCGCATTTTCACATGTAAGTATTTAAAAACAAAATTAATTGTTTCTAGATAAATTTATAGAAAATCTGAAAAAATGATTCCCTGTGTTTTTGTAAATGAGTATCTTATCGAAATAAATCTTAAATTTCTGCCTTTGTCTCAAATGCACTAAAGTTGATAAACAATGTACCCTTGACTTATAGGTTGGTATAAGGCTGACCACCCATAAAAAATGGTTCGCTTTGCCGATGTCGGAAGGACGGCAAAAGTTGCTGGGCTTATGTTCATTTGAGGTTTGGATTTTAATTTGTAAGTAGGGTACACATGCAGCATTTGTAAGCGCGAACTTATGTACATGTGTCTGTTTGTGGGCATGCATTGAATATGAATTTTAAATGTTAATATATTTTGACAACTTACATTATAGATTATAGAGGCAAGGTATGTAGGTACGTATAAGACAAAATTAAATTCCAGCGGTGCTATTCTTAGACATAGTGAACAGCTGATTTATAGTGTTCATAAGAAAATTATCAAAATTTAGTAGGTAAGAATGACCGTGGTGATGAGACTTCCAGCCCAGGCATGATTAGTTTGTCAAAGCGTGGGCTCAACCGACGACCAAAATGTTTAAGAATAGCAGAAGATTACCTTTTAAATGTTGTAGATCCAAGCAATGCAATATTTTAAATTGAAAATTCCTAATCACTGTTAGACAATAGATGATAAAGCTATGATGGTTGATTGGGAGCCGAGAGGAAGTAGTTTGGAACTAATAACGTCTTTTCCTGTCGCTGTAACTCTTTGCTTGGTTACCTTCTATGACCAAATTGTGGGATTAAGACGATGCGGTTCATTGCTTGCCAGAAATCAAACAGGAGGGAGTGGTGGCTAGAGACGTATGAAAAATAAAATAAAACAATACAGGCACTGTTAATCATCATCATTGACTTATAGATTAGTAAAAGGTTCACTTTTGCTCCTTACTCCTGTTTCAGAAAAGGGCAGCAAAAGTTGCAGCTTTTATGTTCATATAACGCAACTAAGCTACTCATACAATGCAACTTATTGCCACGTTATCCCCGAAAGATTTCGCATACGGCGAGTGGAACCTATCCATTTGTACAGGTACCTACGCCAACCACTTCAGTTTCGGTCTTAGACCATCCTAGGGTACGTACACGAAACATCATTCAAAAATAATTTAATAATTAATTTTCAGAGGGTATAAATGTACAAACTATTAAAAATAACTAAATTTAAAATTTAACCTCAACACACCCATACATGCTGGATGCTAACAAAAGACAATCCAAACCTCGAATGAACAAATCGCACGCTTAATCATAAAGAGCAATAACTCGAAAAATAAGAATGTTGGGAAATCACGTTTGAAGTTCAGACAACCAGTACAACTTGTATGGGATGAAAAAGGCGACCGATGCTTTATCTCGGTCATATTCGTCCAAATTGAACGGCTGTCGCAGTCTACCTATTCTTCTCGCATTGTTCTTGTGTTTTATTACAAAATCTCGATATTCCCAATTTTTTAGTTATTTCTCTTTATGATTAAACGTGCGAAATGAGCATTGGCAAAAGTGAATATTTTGTAACAGAGGTATGGTTGTCCAACCTCAAATAAACCCATTAGCCAATTTTTATTTTTTTATTTATTTATTTATTTAGGAAGCAAACAGTCATAATACAATTATAATGTTGATAAAAATTAAATAAATGTAGACCTAGAGATCCATAGGAGTATTATAATTATTAGAATTACAAGGTAATGACAATAAAACTAAAATTGAAATGAAAGTAAAATAATATCATAAAAGAAAGGGGAAAAAGAACAAGTTATTAAAAACCGTTGTCGGATTTGATGATGCATATTGGAGGAATGGACCGCATAAAAATGGTGTAGTGAAGTACTATGTATTGTCTTAACAATGTGCCTACTGCTCAATTATCGATCATTACCCAATTTCGGGAAAAACATAAAGATAGATGCGAAGTTGTCGCTCCCACGCAAAACCGATTACAGGCAATAAAACAGTCGATTATACCACCCACTTTCCTGGACGATAGTCTAAAGTTTTAACTTCAAACCCAAACGTAGCGTTTATCAAGAATATTTGTAAATTAAAAAGCTCAATATCCCAGATAGCAGGTCAGTTTGCTGCAAGTTTGATTTGTATATAAATTTATATTGTCATGTCAAATATGACAAAATAAGTTTGTTGCAATATTGCTGCAACGTTGTGCTCACAGCATTATATTTTTTCTTTATGTTTCCTGCCTGCATAGTGCATTTTAACCACCATAACGTCTGTCAACTGTCAAGCCGGCTTGCGTTTCAACTCTGACAATTCTTCCCCTCGAAATCGTCAATTTTCAAGGTAATTATACATTAAATTGAAAAAAATCATTTTTAACGTGTTCCTTAGTTCATAAACTATTTAACAGTATATAATTTGTAGCAAGTTCTATGTTTTTTAGTACTTTTTTTTGTATACAAAATAACAATGGTTTGAACATACACAGGATTTTGAGGTCATTTTTAACAGCCTTACTATTTTATTTTTTCAGATGTCTTACTCTATTCGAGAGATTAATATGTGTTTGAATGGAAATGCATCAGATGTAGAACTTGAAGATGAAGATGACGAAATTACAACCTGGTGGGAGCCAAGGATCGAAAACGGTGACCAGGAGATGGCTGCAGACGAGTTGAGCCAGATAATTGGGATGCCCATTGAAATAAACGTTAGTATTTTATTTTTTTATTTATCTATTAAAAAATCCTCATTTTATTCAAAATATATCTCAACAAATTAGCTATAAATCGGTACCTTTAAACTCGTATCTTTATAATTAATCACAGATTGTACTGCATTGACATTGACTGAAGTCCTCTAAAATAGGTTTTCTATGGTTCCAATTTCTATTTTATTTGTGGATGATATTATAAACGTAACTATTTATTTCTTTTCAGGCACCTAGTGATGTTGACCAGGAGTAAGAAGCAAATGCGGTGGAAGGTGATGGACAACATCAGGCCCATTCGTTGTGGACAGAAGTACGCTGGCGACACCGTGACTTGGATATCCCCGACACAACGTGTACTGCCAGTTTTTTACAATCCATTAAAATTTTAACGTCACTGGAATATTTTCAATTATTTGTAGATGACGCAATAATTGAAAATATGGTTCAGCAGCCCAATTTATATTCATTACAATCGGACGGCGGACAGTGAGAAGACCACGTTCAAGATGGCTGGATGGAGTGGTGGCGGATAGCCGTGCAGTGGGAATGTGGGACTGGAGGAGGAAGACGTTGGATAGACAGCGCTGGCAGCGGTTGCTGAGGGAGGTCGTGCCAGTGATGATGATGATGTGACTATTATAAAACTTTGTTACTACTATAAGCAAACTGTAAATGAAATAAAATAAAAATATTTCATCTTTTTATTCTAATTTTGTTTTTTTAAATATTATAATAATATCAAAAAATGTATATAATTTGCAGAAGCAAACATTTTGCAAGTTTGTCATGACAACCTTACGGGAACTTTGTTATGACAAAGTTTCTGCAAGCTTGTTGCTGGGAAACTAGAAAGTTTGATTAAAACTTGCCTCAAGTGTATATACTTGCCATGGTGAACTTGCAGCAAGCCTTCACTTTTGACACATCAAACTTGTTGCAAGTCAGATACAAGTTTAAAATGCTATCTGGGATAGAACTGTCGTCTCACTTTTCATGCATTTTCAGTACGTAAAACGCCAAGTTTATACTTGGAGTAGGTACAGAATCATTGTTCCTTGTTAGGTATGAAGTAATTAAAGTAAACTTGGTGATGTATTTTCTTTGCGATTTAATCCGATCATGTAGACAGAATAATTGGATCATTAGACGATTGAAAAATGAGAGTAAGTGGACCTTGTAGGTAGGTATGGTAGCTACTTTTCACAATATACCTATTAATTGGTAGTACCTACTTATAGGGGGCTGTCCATATATTACGTCATTCGCATTAAGGGGGGGGGGGAGTCTGGTCTGCGGATGATGGCAAATGATGTACGAGTACCAAAAGTGACGTCGTTCTTGTAAATACCAATTTCTACAAAATATTATGTAAATATTATAAAATATTATTAATTATTAAGCTCATCCATTAGGTATTAGAGCAAGAGGGGGAGGGGGGTCATTAGATAATGACTTTAGGATGATTGTAAGGGGGGGGGGGTCGAAAATCGGCCAAAATCGATGACGTAACTTATGGACGGCCCCTAGGTATATTGTAGGTCTTTCATAATTTTTGTTCGTCGACTTACAGGCTGATTTGTAAACATTGGCTCACTTTTGCCAATGTCACCACTGTTTAAGAGAAGGGCGGCAAGAGTTGCAGGGCAATGTGAGATTTGAGTTTTATTTTGTAAGCATGCACGCAACACTTTACGTGTTTAATATTTATATTAATCTAAATGTTAATACATTGTTACAACGCAGACTATAGATTATTGTGGAGTCGAAACATCCAGAGTTTTCCCGGGGACGCTATTACATGCAGATGTTTTATGCAATCACGCAACTACGAGAACAGATGAATCCGTGAGATCCGTAGACGCACAGGTGTCATACAGCGAGTGGCCTGCTTAAAGTGGCGCTGAGCTGGTCACGTCGCAAAGTAAGAACATGACAGGTGGCCGAAAATGATCGTCCAGAGGCGACCCAGGATGTCTAAGCGGGGAGCAGGGAGACCCCAACTGAAGTGGCTGGACGACATCAAGGGAACTGCAGGCAGAGGATGGCTGATCACAGTAGCCGATAGACAGGAATGGAGAGGATTTGAGGAGGCCTACGTCCAGGAGTGGACTGATAACGAAGAAGAATCATAGAAATTCGGCGGACATGTATCATATATTTTTTCGCTCCGACGCGATTACATAGTATTTACTCCATAATTTATTTCACTTTGCATCGGACGCATCTCAGAGATACCTACGTAATTTCAGAACCTCCCGCGAGTATAAAACGTTAGATAAACTCCTTTAGATCGCGCGTCAATAGAAAAAATGAACAAAATATATGACAGCTCGTCTACTGAGTGATTTAGTTTCCGTACATTTTTTTACTAGAGCAATCGAGTGGAGTTTATGTAAATGATAATCGACGGCTAAAAGGATATAGGCCATAAGTGACAAAAAGTAAATTGTTCAGGAGAGCAGTTTAAGTTTGAGATAGCAGAACAATTGACCTAATTTTTTTATTTTTTAATCATATCGTTAAAATCAAAACAGTTCTAGAATTAAAATAATAAAGGCATTTATTGGCATATATCTATTAATGCAATTTTACTTTGTTCTACGAGGTTTTATGTCACAAGCACCTTTAGGACCAAAATTTTGCCGGTTACACCAAAACTATTACCTACATTGAAAACGCAATTTCTTACTTGGGCATTTAAACGACAAAAAAGTCATCATAGAACCATGAGAGTGAGCGCACTAGAAAGAGCGGGATTTTTTTTTATGTAGGATAGCATTCATAAATTATTTTTAACCAAAACGTTGCTTATGCTCTATATCCTTTTAACCGTCGATATATATACTTGGGCTCCAGATATCATACGCGTTTTGGAGTAGCCATAAAACGAGGCTTGTTTACATGCAATAATTAGGTGTAGACGAAGTTTAAAGTTCTTTTATTGCTGTTGACTTGACGTGTCTGTTTCGTGAGGCATGTGTTGCTCAGGTTTCTCGCGCAAACCATATTCAATTACCTGTCCATAAAAATGCACAAACGAATGAGCACAGAGCGCCTCAGACGAATTGTAATTCAAATTATTACGACTCTAGTAAACATGATCTGATAATAGGATCAACGAACTTGAAAAAGCAGATTGTAAGAGCAGATCCAGGAGTCAATTTTGGAGATCATGCCTCCGGAATGAGTAATGAAAGTCTAGCACACATCGTAGCTAATGATATGCCAATAGGTCAATGCTTTCGCCAGTTGAGATCGGTTTAAGGTGAATGATGCGGTGGTCGACTTGGTCTAGGCGCGTCAGACACGCACTAATTTTCAGGACCGCGTTTTCCGATTTGTGGAACCAATGGAGTGGAACCATAAGTGGAACAGACTGTCACATAAAGTGAGGAAAGCAACAACTGTTTGTGTCTTATACTTTTCTTAAAATGGATCACTTTTTTATAAACAGCTATAGAGTCACAAAGGAACTGGACCAGGTTGCAACGAAAAAGCAAACTAATATTTACAAAAATGTGTATTTCTAAAAAATATAATATTTACAATTTTTTAACAATAAAAAACTTTGTTTAAATTCACTTTGCAAATTCCGAGTGGTTGTTACTTGTGAGGCAGCATATTTAGTTTTGGGGTGTAAGAAAATAATGACGTTCTAGCATTTAAAATATCCCTCGGCTTTGTGACATCCCCCATACTAAAATCCCGATAATCAGGGGTTTTTTGCTAGCTTACGACATTTAGTTGACACTTGTAGGTCAAAAATTTATTATTTTTCAAAAATATCCAGAAATACACATTAATGCTACTGATATTTATTGTAGAAAATATTTATTTTGTAAAATAAGTGTTCAAGTCGAATTTCTTACATATTAAAATGTACTCCGATACATGTCAAATGGAAATCGGCGATTTGAATAGTTTTCATTTCTCCCAAGCAAAATTGTATACTCCTTGAATTATTTCGCAGATTCGACCAATTTAGTAGGTGTATTATCTTATTTTGCTTACACTGTGTAAAAATGGCTTTGGATTCTACCCGCCAAAATATTTGACGGATAAAAAATGTATGGATAAGAGACTAGCGCTTCTTCACATTTCAAAGTAATATGGCCAAATGACATAAGTTTATTTTCGCATCCTTTTCAATGTTCCGATCTCATTCAGTATACTTGAATTTGCACAATATTTTATTTATTGCTTGATGTGGTCCATACTTTCTGGATCCAGTAGTGAAAGCCTCAATCATTTATATTTCATTTATTGCTAAAGCACTTTCATTTCCTTGACACTTACTTAACTTACGTTAACAGAATCCCATGATTTACAAAAGATTTTTCAATGATGATTTTTGTTTTCAAAAATTTCTTCACAAATGATAAAACTTCAATAATTTTCTTAATCTGTTTGATAGGAACTTGGTGAAATTTTTTTGACGAAGATATCTAGCTCCCTTTCCACTTTTTGGGGGTCTTTCTCATGGTCAGCGACCCTGTGCAACCGTGCACATTGCAATTTTTGAGAGCCATGTAGGGTCCATTCTGTTTGCATGGCCTCTCCAGGACCACTTTCATTCTGTGTACCATATGAAAACGCTTAAACATCAAAGATTCACAGTATTTCGTCATTGGGTATCAGTTCTGCCTAGTATTGGTCTTAGGGTTTTCATCTCCATTACTCTGCGCACTTGTTTAGTATTCAGGTACCTAAGAGTGAACTTTTAATAAATATTCTCTTTGTGTGGAAAATAGCATTGACAAGTCATTTCATGAGGGAGTATCCAATGGATCAAATATTGAATGCTTTAATTTACGTTTTGGCAAAATATTTACAAAGTGTTGTCGAGTTGTCTGTTTATTTTTATTACATCTCTTTCTTTTGATTTTGGTCAGTTTATCATTACTTGAGTCATCATTTTCAGTTTTCACTTCGTTTTTTTGTTTCAAATCATTTTTACCAAACATTCTTAAAGCTGATGCAAGAGAGAAATCATTTTTCATTTCAGAAAATGTCTGCAGCATCTCTCTTACTGCTGGAACAAATAAATTGCCGTTTTCAAACAGACCATCTTTTATTGTGTGAAAAAAATCATTCAATTTAATCTCTTCACTATCGGCAAGCTTCAGGATTGATTCTCTTTTGATTGATTCGGTGTCACTTTTAACGTCTTGATAAGCATTTGGTGAAAGAGACATAATTTGTAGCTCATCATCTTGTATCAGAGGAACATTCCCTACTGCTATTTTGTGCATTACATCTTTAAAACTCTGCGGCACTTCAATTGCTTCCTGTGGCTTTAAAACATGGTTAATCACTCCACAAATGTGTTTGCATAAGTTCCCAGATTTTCCATTTTCGCACGAGCACACACAATGTTTCAAATCCACTAAATATTTAACATCATAGTCTGATTCACAAGGGACATAAAAACAAGTCGAATCAATATCATTTGAGATTATTAAGCTTTGGTTAATTATAAAATTTGGTGGGATATATTTAAACAGTAATATCTTTGATATTTTTCCATTAGAAAAATCCAGTAACCTTTTTCGGACATACTTTTCAAAATGATTTAAAATAAAGTCTGTCATTTGAATCATGTTGAAATTTTTGATTCTCTCTACAAAACATTGTTTCATGATCTTATATGTAAGTTCTGCATAATCAATATCATTTCTTCCACAAATTGGTATCCCATTACGAAATGCCAAACACCAAAGATGTCTATTGCGCCAAATGTTTTTTAAGTAGTTGACAAATTTAGGCACACAGCTATTATATTTTGATATCAAATTTGTATACAAATCACAAAGCTCGTTTTCGCAAGGACAGTAAATTAGTTTTTTGATTGAATAATAAATTTGATCTCTGTAATTTTTTGGAACATTCTGTGAACAGTTCAGCCAAGTCCATGCAGATTTTACAACATAATGCTGACTTAAAAGTACATTTGATCTAGGCCAATGACTTTTTGCCTTTCCTTGATCTTTTAAACTGTTATCTGTTATCAAAATAGAAGGGTATCCGTATCCATAGAAAGATTTGTCGTTCGGAAAACATCTTATTAATAACGTCAAAGCTGCAGTTAAAGCATCTTCTTTGTTTCCATTGATTACAAAACAACCTAAAGGAATAGGACCCGCAGGTGTAAATGTGTTAATAAAACATATTTTGTTTCCTTTTTTATCAACATTTCCACAAATTTCCATTTCAGCTATTTCATGACTGTGTGGTAGGTATTCATGAGCTCTACTCATGATTGGCGAACAAATGGCTACAAATTTGTTATCATTTACTAATCCGATCATTGCTTTTCCAGTGCTTGAAGAGGAATTATAATTGTCCACTAATTCCTCCACACTTGATAAACTGATAGATGTATTAAATACATTTTTGAATAAGTAATGCACCTGACACAAGCTTGGTACATAAGATCTATCAGCTAAGATTTCAAAAAAATCACTTTCATTATCCAGGAACAATTCCAATTTTAAGCTTTCTAAGGCTGAAACGGCTGTGTGTCCTTTTTGGTATAGTTCGTAAAGCTTTTCTTTGATTTCACTTTGCAATGGTTTAAATCGTAGAACCTCTGTGGTATCTAGTGGATGGTTGTGATGATAGTTAAGTTCTACGTGACATGGCCATTTTGTTTTCATACTGTTGAAACTTTTCATGTTTTTACATTTGGTGTTTTTGAAAGATCTGAAAAGAAAAGACAGAAATATGAATATTCAATAATTTTAGATGTACATACTCGTAACATGTAAGACAGTTTTGATTTTTATATTATTCACAACTTACATGTCGTATTCATCACCTAATGATCCTAGGAATCAAGTCAGCAAATTTGCTAAAACATTTACATTTCAGATCACTTAAATACGCCCATATCAGTGATAAAATTATATTTCATTGTACGTATGGCAGAAGAAAAATCCAGGGAATTAAGTAGTTAAAAAAAAAGAATGAGATTTTAAAGAGAATTTCTTGAACTTCTACCCACTACCTAAACCATTATTAATTACCAAAAAATGGCAATATCTTACATATTGGGGCCTCAGAAAAGGCCCTCTGTAAAAAAGGTTATCAGGGTTATTAAAAGATTGGTTTTGGAATAAAAATCATTTAAAAATGTGCTGTGTCAATGATGGTAACAAAAATAAATTGTATCCCCAGATCTAGGTTGCCACAAATATAAAATATGATGTTTCATGTTTCGAATTCCAATTTTTTTTTTCTTACCTTTTAATCGTGAGCACCAAATTTGTTGGACATTTGGTATTTTTTGATACATGAGCCCGTTTTCTATTCTCAGGCAACTTGGTCTTGGCGTTGACGTTGTGCTGACATTTCATCACAATCTTGAACAGATTATATCTGCCAGAGTCAGGGAATGTCCTCCGCACTGTCCATGTGGTGAGAGAACATTCTCCCAGTCTTTTTATCCATTTCTGCAATGAAAAAAAACTTTGGTGAACAGCTTAGATCTTTAACTACTTCTAGTATAAGACATTGATGATTATGAAGACGGATGATTTGTTTCCCGTGGCGCCATTTCATGGTCCAGGACCATCTCAAGGGCGCCATGGCTTCTGAAAAAAAGCAGTGTCTTCAGTCCCTTTTTGAAGGTGGTGGTAGGCTGGTTCGTGCGAATTACATTGAGTAAATTTCCAGAATCGAGTAAGTAAATAGAATAATGTAAACGGAGTTAATGGCCTTCGTACATCGACTGCTCCAACCAAGAAAGCAGTAACTCTGAAATTGAGGTTATTGACTTATTTCCATTTCTGAAGGTAATAAATCATCATCTTCGTTCCAAGAAGACAGCCGTGTCGCTATATCTTTTAAATTCTTTACTAAATGAATATGTAAAAAAATATTTGTATGTCAACAAGGCATTGTTCTCAATGAAATAAATAACATTCAATTGGCTTTCCAGCAAAACTATATTTTTTGACTTAGTGCTGTCTTCGTTGGAGCAGTCGACATGATTTGTCATCACCCTGCTGGGATGCTAGGGAAATGGCAAAACATTTTGTTATTAGTTCCTAGAGTAATAGGTTGGTATGAGGCTGACCCCATACTGTAACAACTTGGTTCACTTTTGCCACTGCCACGCCAGTTTCAGGGACAGGCAGCAGAAGTTGCAAAGTTTATGTTCATGCGAGGTTTGGTTTATTTTGTATGCTCACATGCAGCATGTGTAAGCGCGAACTTACATGTGCCTGCTTGTGGGCATGCATTCAATATGAGTCTTAAATGTCAATGTGTCTTTGCAACTTAGATGAAAAATAGGTACTTAGCTTAGGACGACAGTTCCATACAAGACTGATTTTGATGTTTGCTGGCCGAGAAAAGAGTTTCAAATTTAATAATGCTCGGAGTACATTGAGTTGTTTGTTATGTAGAAAATGTATGTTATACTTAATTTAAAAATGGAATGAAAGACAATTTTACCCTAGCATCATCTTCATCCAGTACTTCTTTAACATTCAGTGAACATTTAAAATCTTGCTCGTTGTGGAATTCTAAAGTTTCCATTAAATTATAATCATATTCAGGAGGTAATATCATCAATATTTTATTTTTATCCATATCAATTTTGGAGGTTATATTTACAATCTTTCTGAAAGATACTGTACACTTACAATATGTTGAACAAAATTATATAAAAATTAAACATGTTACTGGCGACTAGATTAGTAGGTACTCATTGTAAATACAAACTCTGTTTTTGAGTATTCCTTTGTACGATAAGGTTTTTTTTACAACTGTCTTGCAACTGTCACAACACAAGATCTTCTTCTTTTTCAACGCTTTAAAATTTGTAGCGACTAGCGCCAGTAATGCGAGTTAAATCATGATTTAAAAAAAAAACTGAATTGAAAATTCAAAACATATTGTTCTTTTCCATTATTTGACATTAATTGCTAGTTTTTTTCTAAGTTTTTATTCGCTGTAGGTATATTTTCATGTTGCAGGGAAAATATTTTTTCCCTCACTTCAGATTACTTGCGGTTTTGACAGCTGTCACAAATTTAAAGTTTTTTTCGCTCGCAGACGAGACTTTGGTCATTTTAAACCATAACAACGACCTATTTTGTGAATTTGTTTGATCAATATGTTCGCAAATATGTTAAGAGTTCGATCCAATTTTGTGCGACCGTTGGTGTACGCGTGTGTCAAGAAAGCATCTCTAAACGCAGGGAAGAAAAGTTTCGCCGTCGAGAGAAATTTTACAAACAAATATTGTGATAGGAAATTACAGTTTATTAGATTATTTAGCACGGAATCTGTTGACCTTGTAGATGCTGTGAAATTTGAAGAAGTTTGCGAAGAAACTCTTGAATCTCTATGTGAATATTTTGAAGACCTTGTGGAGAGTTGCAGTCATTTAAAAGGAGCCGATGTCGTTTTTGGGGTAAGATATTTTTAATGTTTTGATACCTCGTTTATGTAAAATTCCATACGATTGTTGTAGTTCTTTTTGTTGTTCCATTTTGTTGGCATTTTGTTCTATCCATTTCTTTATTTGAATTTGATACTGTCATTTTATTTTGTGTTCTTTATTTGAAATTGGATTTTAGGGCGGCATGTTGTTTCTTTTCATGTGTTCTTTATTTGAATTTGAATGCGATATTTTCTTTCTTTCTATGTGTTCTGGTGTACTTATGTAGGTATAAAATCTCATACAAATTGCGATGGTAATCGTTGAATGCCTGTATTTTCCACTATTATAGCTGGCAGCATCTAACAGCTAAAATTTCTTATAGCGTGGACCAATGAGCGTGCGGCATTTAGGTTCACAACACCTGCACCCTTCAAAGAGGGACTCAGTAGTTACCAGCCAAAACTGTCATTGTACACACCAGGTGTGTAACTTTATAACCTTAGGTTATAAATCCACATTGGGTGCTATTTTTTATCCAATTCGTGACTAGCTTAACCACCCTATGCCATTTTGCTACATCGCGTACGCGCTTGAGAAAAAAAAATATATTTGAAAACTACAAACCGCCTGGCGTCCGCCTTAGTTCCAAAGTCACGTCATTACAATTCTAGATAGACAAGTAGTTTCTCGAGGGTAGGCTAGGCGGTCGTTTTTTTGTTTGAGGTTTTGTAATTTTTCATGCTTACATACTCTTAAAAAGTCAGGAGTATGTACATTGTCATTTCGATTCCTGATTATTTTTTGCCTGTTTCTCAGAAAGTAACCTGAAGGTAGGGGCGTTAATGCTGTGCTTCCAAATTCTTATTGTTCTTTTATAACAAATAAAATATATTATATTTGTTTTTATTTTCAGGACGGAGTATTGACTGTGATGTTTGGCGAGCCGTATGGGACATATGTCATCAATAGACAAACCCCGAACCGGCAAATCTGGCTCAGTTCCCCGACCTCTGGGCCCAAACGCTACGACTTTGTGATGAAAGACGACGGGTTCTGGGTCTACAAACACGACGGAATGTCCTTGCACAAACTGCTGCAAACAGAAATTGAAAAAATTACCAAGAAGAGTGTTGACTTCTCAAAGTGTGCCCACAGCTTAGTTTAATTGTTATTATTTGTTCCTTCGTTAGATTAAATCAATAAGTTTTTGTTTGTTTTGTTTTTATTTGGGTTTTGTTTTTATTTATCTGCCATCATGGAGGTTATGGAAGAAGGCAATTTGATGGACAGAGTTCCAATTTTGCTTCAACGGGATCTGCAATACTATCAAGTGAGTTGTTTTTTAGATTTTGTAGGGTTGTTTTTTGTTTTATTTTTCAGTCAATGTCTCTTTACCTATTGATTTCAACTAAATAAAAAGTTTGTGATCACTTTCATGTCAAAATGATATGGATCTTGACCTCCTTGATCAACGGCAGTCACTGCTGTCCAATACCTTCCTTCTACTGCATGATAGTCCACTATCACTCCATACAACTATCTTTTAAATCCTCCCACTGCGCTGTGTCCCTTTATGTTCGACATTACAACAATTTTTTCCAGGCTCCGATGGCTATATGTGACTCAGCCAATGCAGTCTGTTGATTTTTATTGATCGAACAATATCAATGCTAATTTTCAGAGTAACATCTTCTTTGCCACATGTTTTCGTCCTTTATTGAGCTGTGTATATATGGCAGAGAATTTTCCTTTCAAATATGTTTCACCCTAGATATTATAGACGTTTTATTGATTTTTATGACATCTGTGTTCCCAGAATAATCAGACAGTTCTTCAAGAGAGTATTTGTTGTGGGGTGGTCGGGGGACGCTTGGATTTCCCTCGCAATGCCTCGTTTGCTTCCGTCAAACTTGTCATGTGGTGGGAGGAAGAGTTCATCGCTGCTTTCAGGTGTTTAATTTCATCGTTAATTAATTAATTTTATTCATCGTTCATCATTAAGCAATCAATTAATTAACTTGTACAAGTGTGATTGAGGGCAATATCATTTTATGTTTTGTAAATGAAACCGAATATATTAGAGTACTGATTATGCACATTTATTTTTCCTTTTAATAATTATAAGTGTATGATTTCCCCATTACTGAGTATGCACAACACTCAATTCTAGTCATAGTGTGGTGCGAGAGATTGCCAACTACAGCCTTGTTAAGAGATGTCTGAAAAACATTTTTTTCATTGAATGTTTTGGGGTGATCTTGGAGTGACAGTGTCACGAAATGACGTCAATAAAAAAGTCAACTGATTTGTCATCATAGTTATATAGAATGATGATTTTTAAGGTAATGACAAAAAGCCATCAATGTAAAGTTTAAAACTTTTACTTTCACTTTCATGGCTGGTGTTAATGAACAAATTGTTTTTGTGTTCTTTCGGGTTTGATCATGCTCTATTTGCAGCTCCTACATCTGCCAACGTTTCGCTTTCACGAGCAGAAAGCATCCTCAAGGCGAGTTATCAAAGCCCCGCGGCGGGCTTCGTTGTCTTCGCGGACACGCGCTGGTGTTAACTGGCTGGAAATGCGTTGCGCTTTAGTCATCTTCCTTCACTCTGAGGGAAGGGGGGGTAGGTGTGACAGGGGGTGGTGGTGGCAATGCGCGGGTCAGCGCGGGTGTGTTAAAGTGATTTGATATTTCAATAATGAAAACTTATCTGACTTTCTCATGATTCTAGGATGGGATCCGGCCTGTTGAATGGAAGTGCAGAAGAAGAAGATGCTGTGGGGGGATGTGGTGGAATTGTAAAGGCTTCAGATCCTGATAAATTTGTAACAATGGTGGTGAAATCTGGTGAACAATTGTTAGGTAGGTCTGCTATTATTCTTTTTGTGATTGTCATTTTTTTCAAGTGGAAATAAATTAATGAGGATTGATTGAATTTTCTCTTTTGTGTTTTTGTTTTGTGTTTTTCCTGTAAAAAATTATTTATATTTGTTACAATAAAGCTGTTACTTGTTTATTTTTCTTTTTTTGTTTGGTTTGAACACATTTATTTGATGTCATACATTATGTACTTATTTTTCAGAATTATTTTCTAGGAGGCTGTATTAATTATTTTGTATTTAAAACCGTTGCGTCAATTCCACCGTATTGTCTAGATAAGAAAATGTGTGGCAGATACATCAATGAGTGATTTTGTTTTCATGCATTTTTTCTACTGACACGACAGGAAGAGATTTACACTTTATTATATAATAATAATAAATTCAAGATTTGTATGGTGCCTTTTCATCACTCTTGGTCATCCCAAAGGCGCATGCTCATATGAGTCGTATAACTGCAAACGCCGTCATCTCCAAAATTTATGATTTTTGAGATGATGATTGAGTTTGATTCTGCGCAGTGTAACAAATAATTTGCCGTGTGCGATATAATGTAAACCTCACTTAATCCTTCGTAATTTTAATTGAAAAAGTATGATTTCGTGCAAACGCCGTCATCTCCAACTGGTGTTGTCGTTTTACAAGTTTACAAGTTTATTTTTCTCAAAATCATTGCGTAAGGAGTTGACGGCTTTTGCATTTATACGACTCATATATATGAGCGTGCAAACAGGTGGGTCTTTTTCTGAATGAGCTCTCTAGCTCCATATTATGAAGATTATCTGGTAGGCTGTTCCCGTCACCTTGAAGGCTCGATCTCCAAAGACCGTCTTGATATTTATCTCTGGAAACTCTATTTGGCTGCGGCATGATGTGCCTGATCGAAGTGCTGATGTCCTGTTGCTTGTTGTTGCCGGTGCTATCAGGTATATGAGATATTTTGGTGCAGTCCCACGCAGAGTCTTGAACACCAGCAAGCCTATTTTGAAATGCATTCGTTCCTTCATCTTCAGCCAGTAAAGAGACTTCAGTAAATAATATAATTTCAGTATATGTATAATCCCGATCTTGTATAGGATGATCGCCCCATGAGATTTGAACCATCTTCTGGTATAGTCTTATTTAAAGGCTATTTATTTTTCAGAGCATCTACACGTACTGAGTCAGGAAGCGCTAGATCACGCTGATCTGCCCGTCCTCACAGCCACACTTGGTGCAGCAGCTCTGATAAAGAACAGCTTGCACTGTTACATACAGGCATCTCAGCACACTGGAGGCAATGAACGTATCGGATCTCTGCAGGTAACTGATTAATTGTATTGGTTCCTTGACTTATAGGTTAGTATGAGGCTGACCATCTGTACTGTAAAAAAAATGGTTCACTTTGCCAATGTCACCCGTGTTTTAGGGGAGATCAGCAAGAGTTGCAGTGCTTATGTGTATATATTTGAGATTTGGGTTTTTATAATCTAGGTCCACATGCGGCATGTGTAAGCGGGAACGTATAGGTGTCTGCTTATGGGAATGCATTTAATATGAATCTTAAATGTGATATATTTTTGCAACTTAGATTATAGATAATTATAGGTTGTGACCCGTGTGGAGTCAACCACTCTTCTCCAGTTCTCTCTTGAATGTGCTGCCCGCAGCGCTCCAACCACTGAGATGCCTGCTGCTGTTTTCACTTGATTGGTCCATCATGTGAGGGATCTTCCTCCTTCTCTCTTTCCCTTCAAGACACCGATTACAACCAGTCGTTCCAGGTTATCCTCATTGCAAGTCAAGCCATCCAAACATAGCTCCCAACGAATGGTTTTGCTGGTTGTACATCTAGCCGTTCAAAAGATTTGGAGCATGTGCCTCCATCACCACATTTCAAAAGCATAATTTTTCTCTTTTCTGCTGCTTTTATCGTCCATGTCTCAGCAGCATAGAGCAAAATAGAGTGGATCAGACTCCTGACAAGCTTTATCTTGGTGCTGTTACTCACAGCCCGGTCTTTCCATATTTGCTTTAGCTCAGACATGGCACGTTTGGCAATGGTGATATGACGACTATCTATAACATATCATTTCTTATTTTGGTGTTATTAAAGAAGTGGAGTATTGTTTAACAGTGAAATAAAGATGTTAAACAATGAAAAACATATGTTGTCAGGAATTGTTTACAAATGTGTTTAGGCATCTTAATGAGATGAAATAAAATGGTCACAAGTGTTGGTTAACCATGAATGAAAGGAATTATACAATAATGTTAACATGTGTACGAAAATTGTTTGACAATGACATAAGGTGATTTCAGGAATCCATAGATAAAAGCTAAAGGATGCTCCAGCTCCGATAGACCAAGGCAACGAATTCCCGAACAACACTCTAGTGTAAACTTTATGTTAAAACACAAACAGATCATTCCCCAAAACATATTTGGAAACTAAAACGGTGCCAAAATTGAGCACTTTAGTTCCCTCACATTTTTGATAGAACGCTATGGTTGAGTTTGGGGTAAGAGTACCTATAGGATATGTTGATAAGTTGATATGAGTGGGTTTTGTTTTTATTTAGATTTGCAGATACAATGTTGAGATACAGTCAACAGGCAGACAGACTCAGGTTAACAGGCCTACAATCTTTGAGACAAAATTGCCACCTATTATTAAATTTACATTTCGCTCCCCCAGTTCTTGTTTATCGTATACGCCAATCTTGTCAAATATGACTTTTTCATGCAGTTGTCTTATGAATCAAATTCTACACAATCTGAGCTAAGAAAAACCGTAAAACTCGATAATGTGAGAGTTCTTTTAAATATTTTAAAGTAAATTTCTTGTTTTTATAAGACACATTGGTCCAGTACACATGCAAACATTGCTCATGTAAAATTTTCTCAATGGCGTATACGACAAACAAGAACTAAGGCAGCGATTTGTCAACTCTTACAACTCAATTTGGATCGGCCACTGCATTGAAGACTAATCAGCGCGTTGGGTCAAGTTTTGTCAAGGAGTTTGACAGTGGCAACAGCCAAGGCCTTTGGTATTGGATGGCGCTGTATCAATTTCAATAAAATAAGGATTGTTCTCTGTTTTTAGTCTTGTTTACGTATATTAAATCTCATTATACTTCCAGATGAGTGAAAAGGCTTACGCAGAGATGGCGGAAGCTCTGGCTGAGAGAGCGCTGGACTTGCATGGAAGACTTCTTGCACTTTACGTCCTTCAAGGAGTGCCGGGAGAAGGTGGATCTGCAACAATTAGGATGTGGTGGCTGTATATGCAGGGTAAGGAAGTTTTGCTTTAGATAACAGAAATTATGAAAGATTGCAAAATTACTGTAGGTACATATTTAATTGAAATGCACAAGATGATTTTCAACTTTGTAAATATGGTGCAGACATGAATTGAAATAACAAAATTGTGATTTTCACGGTCGGGCTGCTAGTGAATAGGCCAATAAATATTTTTTGTATATTGCTAAGGACTGCAGTCTCGTACAAGTGTGATGTTTGTCTACCGAGAATAGAGTTCTAAAATTTAAAATGGAATTGCCTTAATGATTAAGAAATTTATATAGTTCATGCAGTTTTTGTACACCAGTTCACTCAGATTGTCGTGGGGTAGGGTATAGAACTGGAGGAGAAGAGTATTAGACAAGCAGCGCTGGCGGGGGTTGATCATGGAGGCTAAGGCTCATTCATGGGTCATCATGCCAATGATGATGAGTGCTATACACACACATAAGATTTAAGATAAGAATGATTAAGGGCCTGTTCCACCAACCTCCAATCAATATTTGATTGACACATCAAATTTTATTGCTTAATTCTGGTAAGGACCTCTGTTAAATGTTTCTCGAAGTGGGTAATAATAAGACGGAATTTGCACAGGAAAGATGATATAAATTGGCTGATCTACATACATGCAACCAAATGTTTGATTTGATGGGAGAAATCACACCAAATTTTGATTTTTGTCTGATTGGAGTTTGGTGCAATAGGCCCTAATATAAAGATTTATTTTGCATTTAGGAACTCGACAAGACCTGTGGGAAACTGTCCCGCCTAAAATGGCGCAACGAGTATTTGCTGGAATGTTGAACGAGACATTAACCATCCTGACTGTGAGATATACTCAGGTATTACTTATTATCTTTTTTTTCTATTTGTTATGTTTTATGTTTGGAGCTACACGGATATTAGTGAATTTACATGACAACTAAAACAGGGCAGGAAGTCTCATCATCACAGTAATTCTTACCTACCGAATATCGGTAATATTTGTATGAAGACTAATCAGCTGTTCACTTGCGGCCATCTTGGATTGACAGGCCTTCATACAAATATTACCTATATTCGGTAGGTAAGAATTACCGTTGTGATGAGACTTCCAGCCCAGGGCGATATTATGACTTTGCGGCCTTCAAACTCCTGAAATTAATGGGTATTGTTTTGCTTTTCTTCAAAACTTACTTCTTAAATTTTAGCGATTCAGCTAACATCACATTTCACTTTAAACAGTGGCATTTTAGAAAATGGCAACGCTAGTTCCGGTTTTTACTACGTTCAGCATATACATACTATGTCGATGAATGCAAGTATTTAATGTACTGGGGGAATGTCCAAAGAGAGCAGATTACAAAGTCTATAAGAAAAATAAAATAAAAGGCGTGCATCGCATCTCAATAGTTCTCTCTATATTTCTAATTGAGTTTTGGTCTCCCATAGCATGCGCTTTCAACTCTGGAGAAGTTGTGCTTCATCCCTAAACACTTCATCTTTCAAATTGATTTTTTTTGGACATGCCATGAAACACAGCACCTGCCTATGCAACAAACTCAAAGGGGTAAAGTTGCATAGAAGAACTAGAAGATGTCAAAGAACTTCATTCTCTCAAGTCTTGAAGCAGCTCATGCAACTATGCCGCTAAGCTACACATATAGTGTATTTTTTTGCCGTGTTTTTCCTGGAGGGGTCGTATGTGGCAAGTGGAACTTATTTATTTTTACAGGTAAGGAGCCGGACTTACGCCAACCACTTCAGTTGAAGTGGGAGTTCCCAGCTCTCGAGTTTGTTGGTACTCATTTTTTGTGAAGGTTGAGTAAATCTTGCTGGTATCTTATTTTGGTTTGAAATAAACACTCAAACGGGAAATCATTTCTGACACTCGGTGGGATTCAAACAGGAGCTCTCGGCATGGAATGCAAGCACTCTACCAACTGAGCTATCATGTGGATGTCTTAAATTAAAATTACATTCGGCTGATTTATTTGGTGAGCGCTGTTTTTGTGTGTATCACACCTCAAAAGCCCTCTGCTAGCTTGGTCGTCGCTGTAGAAAGCGCCAATTCTCAAGCAAGACCCAGTTGTTGTAAGGCTGGATGGACCTTTTGATGACCGGTCTTTGGTAAAGGTTTATGAATTTTTCAACCCAGCGAAGAGCAAATTTGAAAATGTAAATGGTATATTTTTTGTGCTCCGCCAGGATTCGAACCCACGACCTTCCAGTTACGATTCCGAAGTGTTACCACCTGGACTACGGACCGGTCCAAATTCACTACTCAAAAAGATGGCGACCAGCAGAGACAAATGGCTAGCACAACAAGGCACTGTCTTTACAAGATGATGATAATGACAATTATAAACCTTTTTTTATTCTTGTTTACAGGAATTGGCTGATGAAAAACAAAATCATTTGATGATGAATGATATTTTGAATATATTGTTGTGCGCATCTCAACTGTTGCCGTCCATCTGCGGGAAAGGCGATGAATTAATCGGAGTAAACATCAGCACTTTGGGGAAAGTTATCCGTGATGTTCACGCTAAATGCCACGAGCTTCTAGTCTGCCTCCTTCTCAGAGGAGCACCTCTTCATTGCTTGTATAAGGTATTTTTAAAATCTTCAATAATAAGATTTTTTTTAAAGATTTGATAGCGTCCTTTTCAGCCCAGCTCTACAATTTGGAAATGTCATTCATTTAATATTGTCACGGAAAATTCTTAGGCATAAAGCAAACAATCTAGAACTTGCAAATGCTGCAGTAAGTAATTACCTAATCATCATCATCACAAACTCTGGATAGATCTTGGCGACCTAGGCTGGCATTCTCATCACCACGGTAATTCTTACATACCAAATATCGGTTGTATTTGTATGACACGTACAAGTCCACCCTTGCACATGCCGCATGTGAACCTACAACATAAAAACCCAAATCTCAAATGGGCATACACCCTGCAACTCTTGCTGTCCTTCCCTCAATGTGAATTCAATAATGAAATAAATACCTCAAGTACAAAACAGTGCATAATTTTCACTCCAATGGTAAATACAAAAAGTGTATGAAAACTAAATCATTTATTATGTTTTTTTTTTTTTAATAAATAAATTTGTGAAGAGGAATGCAATTCACCAACCTATTTTGCCTGGCCAGTTGTCTTCATGCGAAAGCAGAAGCTTGTGTGCATGCAACGACATCTGAACCAGGGTCAATGTTATGGTCAAAGAGGTCAGCCGTGGCTCGAACCAACGTTATCTGAACCAAATACGCTAGCTGAACAAGCGTCTTGACCGCCGTGGCCATAGCACCGACTTTGTTTGCTTTTGTATTTTTCATATACTTTTCTATTTACGGGATCAAAGAAAGATTTACGCAATGATCTATGCTCCAATCTAAGATCTAAGAAGAATAGGTAATATCTTTGAAATAAAATAAAAACCCCCATTTCTATTTGTTTCCAGATGATCAAGCAGCCGTCGGGAGTACATTTGTTTGAGACGCGTCCTGGCTATCCGTCGCTGTGGTACATTCTGTCCATGCCGCATCTGTTTCCGGTGAATTCCCCGGATAAGACTGTCCTGTCTTGCAGAGAACTAACCTCCAACACGGCCATTGCTTTGGAACTTTATGTCCTACTCGCTCAACCTCAGCCTTTGTGGCCTTTGCTTTTAAAGGTATATTAAATCTTTTTAATTAAAAGTATTTCTACAGTTGTATCATATGTGGCTCAAGTCTTTCCATCACTTTATGCATAATGTTTCTTCAATTGTCATGGACTTGGCACAAATTTCAAAAAATATTCTTTTCTCAGCGTGTGACTACACTGAGAAAAATATCCTATTGTGAGAATTGGAAAAGTGGGACAATTGGATAACGAGCTATTCCTACAATAGACGAAATCCAATTGAGATCCAATTGAGATAGTCTATTGTGACAATAGGAATTTCTGGTCTATTGTAAGAATAGGAAAAGTGTGACAATTGGATAAATCTATTCTGACAATTGGATAAATCTATTCTGAGAATAGAGTGAAACCTATTCTCCTAATAGGCTCGTCCTATTCCCCTAATAGCCTTCCTTCTCTTCTTCTAATATATATTTCTTTTTCCGCCTACGGCCGTTCGGGTGCCCTCCAGCTAGTTGCCCCAATAGACCTATATACCCTTTACCCCTTCCAGGGGTATTTAGGGCCTGGACAACCACTTCCCCAAATCCTACACGTACCTTAAGTAGCACATAGCAGCACGCACTATGTGCCACTGAAGATACGTGGAGGATATGGGGTCATGGTTGTCCTGGCCCATACATGAGTATAATAGCGGTCCACTGGAAGCATCTAGCTGGAGATCACCCGAGCGCGGCCTGCGGAAAAAAAGACAACAAAAATACAGAGTTATGTAGTTATCGCACGACGTGCATTTTATTGATCAGAAAAGCCATATAATTAGACAAACAATACATAATGATCAGCATTAAAAATAGGAACAGCACACAGGAGTCCAGGGGCAGCGGCGGCGGTAGTGGGTCGTCCAGGGTAGTGGTAGTGGGTTGTCAGAAGTTTCCATGTTCTCTGAGGACAAAAAAGAAAAGAACGTGTAAGTATTGCGTCCATATGCGGCTATAATTCCACCACAATTCCAAACAGATGCGTTAATATGCCAAATAACAGTAAAATAGCGATTTAAATATATGATTATTATATTACATTCTTATTTTATTAACTCTCTTGTACCTGAGACGTGAAAGTAGAGAAAGCGTTACAAGCATTCAAGGCAATGCATGCAGGCAGATAACAAAATACTTAATTTGATAACGGAACTTACCCCTTCAAGCAGACTCAAGATGAGCATCAGGAGTTAAAAACTCTTGTAGATCTCCTTCACTACATTGTGTATGTTGAAAATGCGCGGACTTAATGGCGAAACTCACTACTTTATAAATTATTAGCCGTGTTCACAGAGTATAGGTAATTTCGTTCACCGCGTTAGTGACAGCACAGGGCGAAAGGCAGAAGGAAACACACTGACGGAGCAGCTGCAACGCCCGCGCACTAGGGATTAGAGATGAGCAAATAAAAAAAAAGATATTTATTGAATCGATATTTTCAAACACTATCGAAATATATCGAGGAAAAAATATCGATTTTCGATAAATCGATATTATAAATATATCGGTCGCTGGCGGATAGCGTCTCAAAATTTCGAAATTTTTGTCTAAAAAAATCTATCTGCTGACAGAGGGGGGGGGGGGGGGTTGAAACAGGAACATTTTCAAAATCTTAAATCTGACAAACCCCTTTGCGGGGGGGGGGTTGTGTTTTGAAGCCAAAATTTTTACATAACAAATCGTAAGTCTTCTCCTAATTATTGTTCTTTAGGAATTAAATGTTCGTGTCTCCAACCCCCCTCCCCCCTTTCTTGTCGACAGATGCTATGCACCAAAACATTTTGAGACGTAACCCGCCAGCGAACCATATTTTTTTGGAAAATTTCGGTATTTTTTTAAAGGCATTTCAACATTGTAAATTATTTTATCCCTTATCTTTATAAAATGCAACGGCCTCCCCATACAAAATAGTTGTGCGTTAATGGCATTCAAACTGAAGAACTCCTAAACAGATGCACGTCATATTCACAACAAATATTGTTCAGGACTTGGGATGTGCTTCCTCATCATTAGTAGATTTTAAATTGTTGTTTTTTAAATAAATAAACATGATCAATCACAACACCTTTTTATGTAAAACCTATGCGAGAAACAAAACTCATTTTGACATTCGAATTTCAAATAAATTGCCAGCACTTCAACATAGGCTTCAAAGTTGCCATCGTTGCCATTGCCAAGTCGATTCTTTTTCGGTTGAATTCCGTTGAGTACCTACCTATATTCTTTATTTATTTCAAAATTATACTTCAACCAGTTATAACATGTATTTTTTAGAAATAATGACGATCGATTCGGTCAACTTTTTATATGAAACCGTACTTATTGCGGCATTTAATTTTTTTAAAGTATTATTACAATATACAATCTAAGTTGCATAGACGCATTAACATTTATAATTCATATTCAATGCACTCCTCTTCGGAGACACGAGTGAGTTTGCGCTTACAAATGCTGCATGTGTATTTACAAATAAAAATTTCAGCCTCTCATGACCATAAGCCCTGCAACTTTTGCTGACCTTTTCAGAAACAGGGGACACATTTGTTAAGTGAACCCATTTATGCGATATGGGTGGTAAGCCTCATACTAACCCTTAAGTCAAGGAATTTGAGTTTGAAAAATCCTTAAACAACGGTAATCTTAATTTATAATCTAAAGTTGCAAAAAAAGTTATTTGATGATTCAAATTGAATGCACGCCCACAAACTGGCAAATGTCATTTCACGCTAACATATAGTTGTGGCGCTTGATTTTTTTTAAATATTAGAATATATAATCTAAGTTGCACAGATACAATAACTTTTATAATTCATATTCAATGCATGCCCCCCTGGAGACACGAGTGGGTACGCGCTTATTAATGCTGCATGTGAACTTACAATTTAAAATTAAGGCCTCTAATGAACATAAGCCCTGCAACTTTGGCCAACCTTTTCAAAAACAGGGGGAACATTTGTCAAGTGAACCATTTTTTTCGATATGGGTATTCAAGCTCATACTTACCTATCCGTCAAGGATTTGAGTTTGAAAAATCCTTCAACAACGTTAAATTTAATTTATAATCTAAAGTTGCAAAAAAAGTTATTTGATGATTCAAATTGAATGCACGCCCACAAACTGGTAAATGTCATTTCACGCTAACATATAGTTGTGGCGCTTGATTTTTTTTAAATATTAGAATATATAATCTAAGTTGCACAGATACAATAACTTTTATAATTCATACTCAATGCATGCCCCCCTGGAGACACGAGTGGGTACGCGCTTATTAATGCTGCATGTGAACTTACAAATTAAAATTAAGGCCTCTAATGAACATAAGCCCTGCAACTTTGGCCAACCTTTTCAAAAACAGGGGGAACATTTGTCAAGTGAACCATTTTTTTCGATATGGGTATTCAAGCTCATACTTACCTATCCGTCAAGGATTTGAGTTTGAAAAATCCTTCAACAACGTTAAATTTAATTTATAATCTAAAGTTGCAAAAAAAGTTATTTGATGATTCAAATTGAATGCACGCCCACAAACTGGCAAATGTCATTTCACGCTAACATAAAGTTGTGGCGCTTGATTTTTTTTAATCTAATCTAATCTAATCTAATCTAAGCTGCAAAGATATATATCATTTAAGATTTATACTAAATGCATTCCCACAAGCAGATATGTATAATTTCGCGCTAACACATGCCGCATGTGGACCTACAATATAAAAACCCAATCTCAAATGAACATAAGCCTTGCAACTCTTGCCGTCCTTCCCTGAAACAGGGGTGACATTGGCAAAGTGAACCAATTTTTATATTATGGGTGGTCAGCCGCATAACAACCTATAAGTCAAGGAACATACATGACAAATTACATTTTTTAAAATAAAAGAATAAATATTAGAATATATAATCTAAGTTGCACAGACACAATAACTTTTATAATTCATATTCAATGCATGCCCCCCTGGAGACACGAGTGGGTTCGCACTTATAAATGCTGCATGTGAACTTACAAATTAAAATTAAGGCCTCTAATGAACATAAGCCCTGCAACTTTTGCCAACCTTTTCAAAAACAGGGGAAACATTTGTCAAGTGAACCATTTTTTGCGATATGGGTATTCAGACTCATACTTACCTATAAGTAAAGGATTTGAGTTTGAAAAATCCTTCAACAACGTTAAATTTAATTTATAATCTAAAGTTGCAAAAAAAGTTATTTGATGATTCAAATTGAATGCACGCCCACAAACTGGCAAATGTCATTTCACGCTAACATATAGTTGTGGCACTTGATTTTTTTTTAAATATTAGAATATATAATCTAAGTTGCACAGATACAATAACTTTTATAATTCATATTCAATGCATGCCCCCCTGGAGACATGAGTGGGTTCGCGCTTATAAATGCTGCATGTTAACTTACAAATTAAAATTAAGGCCTCTAATGAACATAAGCCCTGCAACTTTTGCCAACCTTTTCAAAAACAGGGGAAACATTTGTCAAGTGAACCATTTTTTGCGATATGGGTATTCAAGCTCATACTTACCTATCCGTCAAGGATTTGAGTTTAAAAAATCCTTCAACAATGTTAAATTTAATTTATAATCTAAAGTTGCAAAAAAAGTTATTTGATGATTCAAATTGAATGCACGCCCACAAACTGGCAAATGTCATTTCACGCTAACATTTAATTGTGGCACTTGATGTTTTTAATTTTAGAATATAAATCTAAGTTGCATACATACATTTTATAATTCATATTCAATGCATGCCCCCAAGCAGACATGAGTGACTTTGCGCTTACAAATGCTGCATGTGTAATTACAAATAAAAATTTCAGCCTCTCATAACCATAAGCCATGCAACTTTTGCCGACCTATTCAGAAACAGGGGGAACATTAGTTAAGTGAACCCATTTATGCGATATTGGTGGTAAGCCTCATACTAACCCTTAGGTCAAGGAGTTTGGGTTTGAAAAATCCTTAAACAACGGTTATCTTAATTTATAATCTTAAGTTGCAAAAAGAGTTTTGATGATTCAAATACAATGCACACCCACAAGCTGGCAAATGTTCTTTCACGCTAACATATAATTGTGGCACTTGATGTTTTTAATTTTAGAATATAAATCTAAGTTGTATACATACATTTTATAATTCATATTGAATGCATGCCCCCAAGCAGACATGAGTGAGTTTGCGCTTACAAACGCTGCATGTGTAATTACAAATAAAAATTTCAGCCTCTCTTGACCATAAGCCCTGCAATTTTGCCGACCTTTTCAGGAACAGAGAAACATTCGTTCAGTGAACATTTTTTAGGTATGGGAGGTCAGCCTCATACCTCATGCTTCATACAAGATACTCAGAACATGAAAGAACTAAATAACCCTTTTACCGCTATTTTTTTTTCAAATTACTTCTTAAAGCATTTAATTACTATGAAGGAGGTGTGAGGAAAAATTATTGCGAAGCCAGACTTACACTGCCCGAAGGGCCTAGCAGACAACCGTGCGCAGCACGGTCAGTCTGCTAGTATATTATAAAATTATTAATAATTATACTCATAATTAGTATTTGTTATTAATACAATTACAATTACAATACAAGTTACAATTAATATTTTAATAATGATTAATTTAATTAAAACTATTTAGTTATAAGTATAATTATTAATAATTTTATCCCCCCCCTCCCCCTCCCCGTGGACAGATCTTTTTTGTATCGATATATCAAAATATCATTATTTTTTCCTTGATAGTGTTTAAAAATATCGATTCCATAAATATCGATATTTTTTTCATGTGCCCATCCATAGACGGAGGGCGCAAGGCGCTGCGTACGCGGCGGACCCCCCCCCCCCCCCCAAACCGTCAAGGCAATTCCACCAATCAGGTGGCGACGCCGCAGCTTTTGCAATGTGAACTGTACACCTAGTATGAATTTTTTCATAATACTCTAGTATTGAGTATTCGAGAAAAATATATGTGAACTTGAAAAGCACCTCTAGCTAAAAAAGTTTGAACAATTTTAATAGACTCCAAGCAATTCTCACAATTGGACTATATTATATCGGCTCGGGTGAAATAGCCGAGAATGGCCGAGAACTGCCGAAAGCCCACCGATAACCAATTGACACAATAGACTGCCTATTGTCACAATCGGAAATCCCTCTAATAGGATTTTGACGGTTCCTACAATCGACCACATTCCATTCTTAGAATAGACCGACAATTCCTACAATAGGATATTTTTCAATAGACTTATCCAATTGAAAAATTTCTCTCAGTGTAGGTACAGTCTTTAGCAACTAATCAAAAATATTTGTTTGCTTTTTTGTCATAATTTTATTTTTATTGGAGACAAGGCCATACTGTGAGTAACTTCTTCGGAAATACTACTCTTTCGGTGCTATTCTTAGACATTTTAGTCGTCCGTTGAGCCCACGCTTTGACAAACTAATGATGCACTTGTATGAAGACCTGTCAATCCAAGATGGCCGTAAGTGAAGAGCTGATTAGTTTTCATACAAATATTACCGATATTCGGTAGGTAAGAATTACCGTGGGGATGAGACTTTATGCCAGGCATCATTAGTTTGTCAAAGCGTGGGCTCAACCGATGACTAAAATGTCTAAGAATAGCCCCGTTTGGGTCTTGCAACGAAAAGGGTGTGACTTGAATCTCCTTCTGAATCAGCATGTGAAGCGGACTGTGAAAGCATAAAAACATTTATTCTTTTATTCTGGATGCATATTTGTAATGTTCTGTTTAGGTTCTGCTCATGAGAGATTGCAAGGTGTCCGCTAATCTATTGAAGCACTGCCTGGAGGGACTGCCTCCTGATGGAGTTGATTTGTCTCATAAGGATCAAGATAACGTCTCTTGTGGAGGGTTCCTTTGTCCCAAGGATGGATCCTGTCTCACTGATAGAAAAGTCACCTTTTCCAAAGAAGGTATTGTATTTCTTTTTCTTAGATTAAACCTACTGGACAGTTTGTTCCGATCTGCCTCTATTGTGATGTTGAGCTCCAGTTGTCTTGCCATCTTTGATGTGTTTTTCCATGAGGACGTCCTCCTGATGGTTTTTGTGAAAGGCAATATGTGTAAGTCTGGATTTGTTCATTCTTCCTGCATGGACACACCAATATTTTCATCTTTTTCAATATTTGACAATATTTCTACCATGAAGGTTTCTCGGATACGGTCACCCCTTATTTTGTCCAATAGTATTTTCAAGAAACATCCAGTACTAGACGGGACTGATTACGATGGAGAGGCTCTTCAGAGCTGCCAAGGGCTGGAAGTTTCATCACCACGGTAATTCTTACCTACCGAATATTGCTTATATTTATATGAAGACTAATCAGCTGTTCACTTGCGGCCTTCTTAGATTGACAGGTCTTACAAATATTATCAATATTCGGTAGGTAAGAATTACCGTGGTGATGAGACTTTCAGCCCAGGACCAAGAGGCCTACGCTCAAGTGAGAGTCAATACTGGAGGCGCATGACAAAACATAAAACGAAGAAGTGATTTCTTCTCCAAAATGGAAAAAAAACATATTTCTACATATTTGACAGACATGACTTTGGTTTTCTACTTTTATTGTTTTTTGTGGTTGTTTAATTTTGATTTCAACAAAATGGAATATTCCATCTAGACATTTTTTATTTGTAACCTACCTAAAGTTTGGAAGGCTGTTCTATTTTCAAATTTATTTGACAAATGACTTTTGTTCTTCTGTTTATAATTATGTTTTATGGATATTTAATTTTAATTTCATCAGCCATGCAAGCCAATGTTCTACCTACCCATTTTGTTTATTTTAATTTGTAACCTAAATGAAGTTTTGAAGTCTGTTCCATTTTCAAACTTATTTGACAGATGATTTTCATTCTTCTGTTTTCTTTCAATGGCTATTAAAAATGCATGACAATATGTATGCCCTTTTTCAATATACCTACCAACTGTTTTCCACCGGTTTTTTTCCAAGATTAATATTAAATTACTTGCTTTTTTATTTCCAGGTACTTCAAGTAATGTAAACACCTTAGAACCTTCGGTTAAAATGAATGCCGAAGTTGTTTCGGCTCTCACCCATATAGTTGTGTCTGTCTGTTCAGAAGCTGACATCAAAAACTCTGTTGTGAGAGCTCTCGAATCTACGGGAACTGTTTGGGCAGCTAGCTTGGATAGACGTCAGGTATTTTTATTTTCATTGTGTAACCTGGGCTGGAAGTCTTATCACCATGGTAATTCTTACCTACCGAATATAGGTAATATTTTTATGAAGACTAATCAGCTGTTCACTTGTGGCCACCTTGGATTAACAGGTCTTAATACAAATATTACTGATATTCGGCAGGTAAGAATAACCGTGGTGATGAGACTTCTAGCCCTGGTCAAAGGCTCAGCAGGCAGAATGCTTACGCTCTATGCCAGAGGGCTAGAGTTTGATCCCCGAAAAAAAATCTAGTTGTTGTGTTTACTTCAAGGCTAATATAAAAATGGCTTCACAAGAAATGAGAGCAAGCCTTCTCGGATGCTCACAATAAACTCCAACTTCAGGTGGTTGGCGTAAGGCCAGCCCCTTACCTGTGAAAATAAATAAGTACTACGAGTCAAATTCAGGGACCCAGTTGCTGTAAGGCTGGATGAACCTTTAGTGATAGGTCTTTGGTAAAGGTTTTGTGAATTTTTCAACCCAGCGAAGAGCATACTTGTAAATATAAATGGTATGTGTTTTGTGCTCCACCAGGATTTGAACCCACAACCTTCCATTTACGAGTCCGAAGTGTTGCCACTGGATTACCAACTGGTCAAACCTTTGTATCTTAGGAGCAGAAAAACCATGTCAGGAATGTGATACCATTAAATTGTTTTTCAGCTGTGGGTCTTGAAGCATCCTCCGTGGCTGGGTGCCATCTTGTCCATGGTGTCTCCCATACTTCCTCCAATAGCTCAAACCCTCATCAACGCAGTGCAAACAGGAGCTTCCACTTATCAGGTACCTACATCAATTCTACCGCTGAGTTACAGTATTGGTGGACACAAAACTATTTACGGCATAAAAATCATGGTGGGGGTAGCTCGATCGCAAAACTCCCCAAACGATCATAAGAAAATTTCATATGCCAATCAGACAGCAGCTGTCAAAGCTCCGCAGAATGGATGTAGATTTATCTCAAAACGCATTATTTAGTCATGATTCTGATATTTCCAGCCAAATTTTCCATTATTGAAGAGCTTTTTATAGCTTGATGTGCTATCGTTGCAAAGTTGTGTGTCTTGAAGGGTTTTTTTAGTTTTTCCCTGGATTTTGATGCTCGCACTTCCGGTGGCAGCTGGTTCCACAAAGAGGGACCCGTCACAGCAAACGCACAATTACCGAACACTGTGGTTAATCTCCTGGTTGGCTCACTCGCCAACATTTATGAGCCCCTCTTTGCCGAGCGCAGTATCATTCTTCTCTCCTGTATATCCTTTGGGTGCACTAGTTCCTGCAAGTACTCCTGCGCCATTTCTTGCAGAGCATTGAACACCATGAGGTTCAGTTTAAAGTGAATTCTCTGAGGTATTTTCAGCCAGTGGAGTCCTCGCAGAAGTGGTGTAATTAAACTTTTGCTTGTATGTGTTTCAGGCTATGTCCCTTTGCCTCACTTGCTTCTCCCAGATGTGGGACTGTCTGCCACAGGGCGCGGCCCTCCTCACCACTTCCAACCTGATCTCAGACGTGCTCCCCGCCACCTCCACCCCAGTGGGGGACTCTGTGCTGCTGCAGCTGCTGCTGATGGCGCTCTACGAGGAACTCATCAACATATCCTCCGTGAGCGCTGCCAAGGAAGCTAAAGGTTACAGACTGTAACCTATTATTATTCTTCTCCTTCTTGTTATTGATCTACGATCTGTCTATTGTGGAACTCCCTCCTGTGATGCAGAAGACCAGCTGTTCTTCCATCTTTTGGGAGGGCGACCTGGTAGACGTTGGCCGTCCGGCATCTCCTGTGCCAGGACTCGGGCTATCCTTCCTTCGTTCATGCAGTCTATATGGTCCCTCTAGAACCGTCTCGTCTTCCTGCTCCATCTGATGATGTCTTCAGTATCGCACATGCTACTGATTTCTGAGTTTCTCAATCGGTTTCTCAGTGTTTTTGTAGCAATGGTGTGGAGTGTTTTCATCTCTGATGTTCTGAGTAGGCTCTTGGTTCTCGAAGTGTCTGCTCTTGTCTCGACTCCATATGTCATGAATCTATTATTCATCATTTTAAATGAGTTAAGTACTGTTGTGCCGAAATTTGAGCCTTGAACTCCGGAAGCGCATAGTGAGGTGCTATGTCTTCCCAATCGCTCTATATGGTATGGAGGGAATAGGGATGGAAGCTCACACAGGCACTGGAGAGACGAATTGAAGCGTTCGAGATGTGTCTACCGAAAAATGCTTCGGATCTCTTGGCGTGATGGAGTCACCAATGAAGAAGTCCTGCAATGAATGCACTCTACAAAGGAGTTTCTGCCAAACATTAAGCAGAGAAAACTGATGTACTTCGGTCACATTTTTAGAAGTGAGAAATACCGTCTCCTTTATATTATCATGCAGGGTAAGATTGAGGGAGAAGATCTCAGGGATGTCGAAGGACATTGTGGCTAAAAAACCTGCGACAGTGGTTCGGCAAAAGCACCAAGTCCCTGTTTCGCGCCGCAGCATCCAGAGTCAAATTAGCCATGATGATCGCCGATCTTCGATAGAAGTGGCACAAAAAGAAGAAGAATTACTCATTTTCATTATTTGTTTCTGCTCCTGAACTGATAGTTTGGTATGAGTTTGACCCCCCACTTGGTTCACACAGGCTAACTAAGTACGATAGCGCTTAGGCAATACAACTCAAATATACAGTGAAAATGAAACTATACTTTTCATAAAAAGTCATTACCAGTTAATAATCAAAAATGAATTTTCACACCGTAAATGTACAACTTTTATAAAATGAATTGTATTAATTTATTTTCAGGGCTAAACCCTGAAACTCCTAAGCTAAACTCAAAGGATAACAAGAAAAAGGCTTCCAAAAAGGAGAAGAAATCATCACAGAAAAAAGACAAGTCAAAGAAAGATGACAAAAACATAAGTAAGTTTATTTATATCAAAGCATTTTTAAAGTGAACTTGAATTATTTTTGAGGGAGAAACCCTAATCCTCCAACACTGAATGCAAATTATAAACCAGATGTTACCCCTGTTGAAATGCCCCTAAAAGAATAAATTAATTATTAATTGACCGGTCCATAGTCTAGTGGTTAACACTTCTGATTTGTAAATGGAAGGTTGTGGGTTCGAATCCAGGTGGAGCACAAAAAATATACCATTTATATTTTCAAATATGCTCTTCGCTGGGTGCAAAATTCATATACCTTTACCAAAGACCGGTCACTAAAGGTTCATCCAGCCTTACAGCAACTGGGTCTTGCTTGAGAATTGGCGCTCGAACAGCGATGACGAATTCAGCGATGAACAAGCTCGCACAGGGCTCTTGAGGTGTGAAACACACAAAAACAGCGCTCACCAAATAAATCATCCTAATATTATTATTATTATATGTGTAATTTTTTTTAGATGTCATGTACTCGGTGAGTTTTGACGGCAGCTTGAGTAGTGTATCGTCTATTGCTTTGGCCTTAGCTGAAGCGCTGTGCTCTATAGATGAAGAGCATAAGCACACGGAGGAGATTCAAGCTTTTTTGAAGAAAACTGTCGGTACAGTCACCAATGAAGAGGACTTTGGATTAGAGGCCATCACCGAACTGATGGGTAGAACTTATCCGGTAATTTTGTAATATTTTTCTTTTATTAATCTTCTTGATCTAAAAATTTTGATCTGTGATGAAAAAATGACCTGTGATTGAATCCTGAAATGTCCAGCTATAATGATGATGACGATGATGAGTTGGTGATTTCCTTGTAGCGCCGTTTCGTGACGTAGTCACTCCAAGAGCGCTTGTGCATGTGATGCCAGAAATTTGCTTGTCTTTAGTGCATTTTAGAATTTTCCATGGTCCTCTAGCTCTCTCAAATGATGAGGCAGACGGTTCCAGGCCAGAGGACCAGCAACTGCAAATGCATACTCTCCAAACACTGTGTTTACTCATTGGCTCTTCAATACGTCACTTGGCTCCGGAGCATAGATCATAATATTGATTACTTTCATAATGCCTTATACATTACCAAATGATTTTCAGAGAAATCCTGCCATTGAGTGTGTGGAGTTCTGTGAAGGAGCCGATGTGATGGTGAGCCAACTTCTGATGACACCACCTGGCAGGAATAGTCTACAAGTAAGTCAGCAAACTTACAGTTGCAGTGAACAACTTTGTCATTAAAAAAAAAACACTTCCTGGTACTATGGCAATCTAAGCCTGTGTTCATACTTTCATCAGGCCTGTTATGTTGCTATGCAAATAAAATATGTGTGATGGAGGAGAAATTGCTGTGACGTCGATGCGGTCTGGCTGAGGGGTGAGCCGCGAGTGTTTCCGACATAACCCGAAGGCTCTCGAAGCTGCATTCGGCGTGAGCTCGGAAACTCGAGACGGAAGTCGGGGGCTAGAGGCGACGGAGAGTGGACGAGCTCAAAAGTGCTGCGAGGTTCAGCGCGGTAAACGTGGGTCGCGCCTGGTGAACCGGAGCCAGATTGATAGGATCGTCCACCCTGGAGGCCCATCTTAAGAGGCGTTAGCCTCTTTGTCTGTAGCTTTCGGGGACGAAACGTTTGGGAGTGTTTTTAGTGACGAGGTGCAGGTCGGGCCATTCCTTTATTTCCCCTTTTTCCCCATATTACTTTGGTAAATAAACTCAGCTTTGTTAATAATAAATCTTCTTTAAATTATGCAAACTTTCCCAAGATAGAAGAACAATACCACTAGAAAGAATCCCCACGCCCTGAGTGATGATGGTGAGAGCTAGCCAGACGTAAGTATTCTAGGTACCTACATCCTGGAGGTACCTTTGATTGCAAACATAACAAGGCATCAACATTTCCAGCTCCTAAGGTAACTGGAAAATAATGTGTTCCCCTCCATTCTACAAGATGAAGAGTTAAACATTAATTTGTTCATTACATTTGTATCAAATGTTGTTTCCAACTAAAAACATATGGAAAGTAAAGCGCTCTATGGAAGTGCTGTTGTAGTTTCCATACATGTCTCCTATCTGCAGCTGAAGAGGATGGCAACCAACAAAGACAAATGGCTAGCAAAACAAGGCACTGCCTATAAAGTAGAATGGCGACCGACAGAGACAAATGACTAGCACAAATATCTCGCTGATTTAATCTCACCCTCGGCAAAAACCGGCCTAACACTGCGCTCTGCTGAAACTGGAGCCAAATCAAGGATTGAAGAACCTATAAGAAGAGTTAACACAATGCTTGGAGAGCGTGCATTTGTAGTTGCAGGTCCTCTGGCCTGGAACCACCTGCCACATCATGTGAGAGAACTAGAGGACTATGGAAAGTTCTAGAATGCACTGAAGATAAGCTAATTTCTGGCATTGTTTGCACCAGCGCCCTTGGAGTGACTACATCACGAAATGGCGCTATAAAGAAATCATCAACTCGTCATCATCATCAATGAGGCCTTTAGAAGATGATAATGCACTTATAATAGTATTTATTGTACCTGTGTTTTCATATTCTGTAGGTGATGTACCAATACCTGTCTAAGCACTCTGACTGGTTGCTGGGAGTGCTGGGAGCCGCTGATCACCTACCTCTCATAGGAGACAAGACGGTGCCCATCAATTCAGTCTCCCTCCTCTACACAATGTTTTATATCGGGAGGCGACCATTTGATCAGGTTAAGATGTATTTCTTTTCTGGATTACATTCGAATGCATTTCTCCCAAAAATCAACTCAATAGGCTCAATCGCTACAGATTGCCGCAGCTAGACTTATATATGTGGCTGCAGAGTCTTGCCACATCACTCCTCATCTTCAAGCTCTGCATTGGCTGAAAATCCCTGAGAGCATCACCTTCAAAGTCGGCTTGCTCAACTGTAAAGCACTGCGTGGGAGTGCTCCGGGGTGCGTGGTGAAGCTGGTATCTCCAAAAATTATAACCTTGCGCGGATAAACACTTAGGTCAGCTGCATCAAGAAGCAGCTGCCTGGACATCTCTGCAAGACGGCCTTGCACTGTTTTTGGAGACAGGGCATTCAAGGCGGTCGCTGCAATGACTTGGAATGCTATTCCCGCCTCACTGAGGGAACTGGATTTGGAGAGACTGTTCGAAAGATGTCTCAAGACTCTCCTCTTTGTCCAATCATATGGACAAGAGCCTTTGCAATGACACACTGTCATAAAAAGCACTTTATAAATTTTGGACTTCATTCATTCATTCTCCATAATGGTTTTTGTTTTTATTCCTGTTTTTCCATGAGGATTCACATCCTCAGTCATCCATCAGTCATTCATCAGTGTGCAGAGAGGGTATCTCCTGAATACGTTAGCTCCGTCGGTAACAAAACATTAAGGATGAGAATAATGTATGTTCTCTTAGAAGGGTTTGTCTAATATCCAATTAATAAATTTTAATTGTGTACTTATGATTATTGGATACATGTCTAAGTAATTCCAACCTAAACCTGATAAATTTCCATTCATGAGTCCGTAATCATAACAAACTAGACTATAGACCGGTTACTTTGTAATCTCTTTTTATTCATTATATTTTTGACCTCAGGAATAGCAGTCTGCATTATAATGTCCATATTTTGAATGCTTTATGTGGTTTTAGTTTCTGAATGGATCCTGGCAGTTTGACTGGTCTTCCCTGCTGGACACTCCTCTGTCTCTGACTGCTGAGCGGGCCTGGACGCAGGTCTCCAGGAGACCTGAATTCCAGAATAACGCTTCTCTGTCCCTTCCGGATGCCGCCATGTTTGCTGCAATCACCACGTACATCAAAGATCTGATGTAGAAGAATGTAAAATTGTCGCTAAGCATCAATTAATTACCTGTCTATGTGCAATTTTAAAACAAGAAAAATTGTGTTGTTTATCAATTGTCCACGAAAATATACACGGATCTAAATAAAAAGTAGAAGAAAAAACTTTTAAAATTTTTATGTTTTATTCAGCATCTTCAGGAGGCATCTTATTAAAGTCGTATGAATGTATGAATACTATATAGTATACTGTGTGTAAGTATCTCTCTTGTCTATCTATATACCTATATCTATGAATGCACTTGTGTAAGTGTTCATGTATATTTTTTCAATCATTCATGGAAGTCATGCAGGCTCTCTTGCTGGGTCTCTTGAATAAGGAATTCGTTTAACTTAATTCAATTGGAATCAAGTGCAGTCGATACCTCAGGTGGTAGATCGCTTGCGTTCAAAGCCAAAGGTAGAACAGAAATTATGGGGGTCAGGGACAAGAAATAGGTTCCAATTACTGCATGCGAACCCTTCGAGGCTAAGCAGTAGAATTTGCACTATAATAACAATATTAGGTTGACTTATTTGGTGTGCCCTGTTTAAGTGTGAATCACACTTCAAGAACCCTTGCGAGCTTGGTCATCGCTGTAGAAAGTGCCAATTTTCAAGCAAGACCCAGTTGCTGTAAGGCTGGATGGACCTTTGGTGACTGGTCGTTGGTTAAGTTATATGAATTTTTCAAAACAGCAAAGAGCATATTGAAAAATATATAAGTAAATGGTAGTTATATATTTTTTGCTTGGCCAGGATTTGAACCCACGACCTTCCATTCACGAGTCCGAAACGTTACCACTAGACTACAGACCGGTCTTTTCAGAGTATGTGCGCGTGAACTTACACATGATGCTTGCGAGCGTTCATTAAATATGAATTGAAAAATAGATTTGAGATATTGACAAAGGTGAATATTTTTTTCACCCCAAAGAAACTAACGTTACCTATATCATAAAAAATATATTTTTTTTAAATTGTAGAAACCGAACCTTTAAAAAAAATTTGAAGCCTAAACCATTAGACTACGACCGGTCTAACCAACCGAAATATCAATTCACAATTCTGTTGATATGTATGACATGTTATTGACATTGCTCCAATACAAAATTAATGAAAGCTGACTGTGCGAGGAATTTGGCGTGGCATTCATTATAATTACCCTCAATTCTGTTGAAAAACATCCTCTGTATGTCATCATTTAACATGTAACATTCTTGTATGACAGTTTTTTATGTTGTTTTTTTTGAGTTTGATGTAAAAGTGAAATTCTTTGTGCTGATCACTAGGTATTGCCTTGATCTCAATGAAAAAACATGAATGTCATCCAGTGAAAACTAACTAATCAAAATATTGTGGATACCATTTTAACCGTTGAGTTCAATGCTTTTTGACCGTTTTCACTGTCATGTGTGTACAATGCAGATAGAGTTTTTTTTAATCAGGGCGAAACTTATAGACAAATTACTTATTAGGTACAATGTTGAATAAAAACTTCAGAAATGAGGCTATTTTGAAACCAAAATACTCATTTTGTTTTTGCAAATTACTTAAGTTATGCTTAAAAAATCAATCTGGGAAAGATGATATTTTGTTGATGAAGCTGTGAAATTTCATAGTTGTAGGATTTGAAGTAAAGTACGGAAACTTCATTTTCACATCTCTCGAGGATGATGACTATAAGAGACAAAGTGCTACCACAGAAAGACACTGCCTTTATAATTGGATGGAAACCAACAGTGACAAATATAGCAAGCATCGCAAGGCACTGCCTTACAAGATTTATCAAAAAGGACTTATAGGAGATACAAAAAATTCCGCTTCACGATTTCTTGCATGTTATTGGAATACATGCAAGAACAACACGCAGGAGCGACGATGTGTCGGGGGCGTTATTGAATTGTAGGTACGTTTGTTTATCATGCGTATTTTCCCTTTGCCAGGTTTAATAATGGAACATTTAAGGATTGTTTTGCTGTTCCAAACACGCGCGTTACGTCAAAACACATGTAGGTACACGCACACTCATGGCGAGACGGTTAATTTGACCATTTTCGAAACAGAAGCATTATTGACGTAAATATATCGTGCATTTTTTTGCTTTCGAATTTTGCATTATATACTTGACCATGAGCTCCGTGGACATAATTGAGACGTCACACGGCCGGGTTGCTACGGAAAAGGCAGACCAATATTAAGAAGAACTGTAGTCCATGTATGTAGTAAGTGCGTGTCTTTTTCCCGCCGAGAAAGAGGAATAAATAAATAGTTTTTTTTTTTCAAGCGAAACACTGTGGTAAGCCATTATCAAATACCTACACGTTTATTTATTCCAAAGTTAAGTGGTTAAAACAACGTTTAATTTTGTTTGTTTTTCTGAAAATAGTTGTATGTTTTTTTAATATATTATTCAATTCTTTTGGAATAAATATACGTGTAGGTATTTAGTAAATTAATATTTTATATTGCTTACGTTCTTTGGTATATATATGATAAATTTTCAGCCATAAGCTTTGACTGAGTGTATAGTTGCTATTTATTCTATCACATGTCCGGTCGATAGCTCAGTTGGTAGAGTGCTTGCATTCCATGCCGTAAGCTCGGGTTCGAATCCCACCGAGGGTGTCAGAAATGACTTCCCGTTTCGGTGTTTATTTCAAACCCCAAAAAAAAAAAATACCGGCAAGGTATACTCAGCCTTCACAAGAAATGAGTACCAGCCCTCTCGGGAGCTGAAAAACCTCCACTTCGACTGAAGTGGTTGGCGTTAAGCCGGCCCCCTTATCTGTAAAAATAAATAGGTTCGACCCGCCACATGCGACCACTTCGGGGATAACGCGGCAAGAAGTTACACTATATGTGTAGCTAAGTTGCGTTTTTTTTTAACATTTGTCATGTGCATAGATAAGTATACTATAATACTCCGTATTTCAGATCTGCCATCACATTCTGCCACCGAACATAGAGTTTCAGTGCAGTTTTCAATGTTGGAAAGACAGAGATGGAAATACATGTTTTGTCTTGCTCTAGAGCAGGACAAGGCTTTTTTCGCAAAAACCAACCTGTAGGATTCTTCTTTTTCTTTACTTATAATTAGTACTTATTACTACTAAAGTCATGTGCTTCCCATTGAACAAAACAGTAAGAATAAGAAAGATCATAGAGTGTTGGCTCCGCGAGAGTTCGCCACAAAGAAGATGAAGAAGCGTGGAGTGTTGAGGTTAGGGAGATGAAGGGGACGCAGCATCAGCTCGTGTGATAAATGCCCCGCAGCCAGGAGGCGCGCAAGGAAAACAATTTCTCAGACGTCGGCCTCATTGACAGCAGGTACCGCTACACGTTTCATGCTTTTACGAGGCTGAAATACATCTCACACAAATGTACCTCTAGTGCAGTGATTCCCAAAGTGGTCCACGGGATACTCGACATGGTCTACTCGTACATTAACGTAGCATAAAAATGTAGGTCCACAAGTTGTAAGAGGGGGTCCACGAAAAATTATACAAATCAGTGATTTTGATGGTGTCTCACATGGGAGTACCTACCTTCCTTGGGCGATTGGAACCTAATTTTTTTTTGCATACCTAGAAAAAGTAAAAGTTTTGCGGACGAAATTTTGTTACCCGCCAACAACTATTTTAGGATATTTGTTTTGTTGCCCATTCCTACTGTCGCTCAAGATGAACTTTTGAAAATTGCGTGACTACCCCCGTCGACGGATATCCAAAATAAATCTCAAAATATCCATATCCGTAACTGAAGCCGCAATAACTTTCAGGGGTCCACCGGAACCAGCAAAAAATTTGGAAGTGGTATAAGAGAAAAATAATAATTTGGGAACCTCTGCTCTAGTGTAAAACATCGCGTAAACTCCTCACCATTTCATCGGGGGAATATAAAAAATATATAGTATACACAACAGCACCCCTAGTGAGCGTTTTAAGAAAATATATAGTATACACAACAGCACCCCTAGTGAGCGTTTTAAGAAAATATATAGTATACACAACAGCACCCCTAGTGAGCGTTTTAAGAAAATATATAGTATACACAACAGCACCCCTAGTGAGCGTTTTAAGAAAATATATAGTATACACAACAGCACCCCTAGTGAGCGTTTTAAGAAAATATATAGTATACACAACAGCACCCCTAGTGAGCGTTTTAAGAAAATATATAGTATACACAACAGCACCCCTAGTGAGCGTTTTAAGAAAATATATAGTATACACAACAGCACCCCTAGTGAGCGTTTTAAGAAAATATATAGTATACACAACAGCACCCCTAGTGAGCGTTTTAAGAAAATATATAGTATACACAACAGCACCCCTAGTGAGCGTTTTAAGAAAATATATAGTATACACAACAGCACCCCTAGTGAGCGTTTTAAGAAAATATATAGTATACACAACAGCACCCCTAGTGAGCGTTTTAAGAAAATATTTAGTTCGCATTAATGAAGGTTACGATTCACTTGGGTTCAATTCAATAAAACTTCGATCAAATTTATTTTACACAATTTTTTTAAGGATTCACTCACATTTGGTTCACACTTCACTTTCGTACTATCTCGCTCAACGGCTCTGGTATACTAGTCAAGGCATCACCATCTCTATTTATAGGTGTATAAGGGCTACTCTGGCATACGCCAGACCATGCTAGAATCTTCTTAATTAGAAGCTGTGAGCATACACTTGTACAATAACATGCACATACATAAAATCACACATACTTAACAATATTTTAATTTTAATTTTATTGTATGGTCACCGATCACCATTGTATGAAAACAAGCACTTTGTACGGTGGCTATCTAATCTAATCTTAAGTTGTAAAGAAATGTTACATTAGAGATTCACATTATATGCATTCTCACAAAACAGACATGTATAAGTTCGCGCTTAAACATGCCGCATGTAGTCCTACAATATAAAAACCCGAATCTCAAATAAACATACACCCTGCAACTCCTGCCGACCTTCCCTGAAACAGGGGTGACATTGGCAAAATGAACCATTTTCTACAGCATGGGTGGTCAGCCGCATACCAACCTATAAGTTAAGGAACATACACGACAAATTACATTTTTAAAAATGAATAAATAATAACACGTGTGGACATCAAAACTAAAACAGAAAACAAATTCCAATTTAATACACCCTAGCCGCCAACATTACAGATCAACCGCCATTTCTTTCTGTCCTTTCATACTTCTTTCATTTCCTCCAGAGTCATAACCTTCTTCATACAAGCTCTCCTTTTATTACGACTCGGTGGCTATTCTTTATAATATTAATATTTGGGAAACAAATGATGATTGATTATATTTTAGGCTTTTATTGAATTTAAAGTATGGATGCGCATCATTACTTATTCTAACCATTACGAAAATTGCAATTCATTTTTGTATGGAAATAAGCACTTTGTATAATGACAATTATATGAATTTTTTAAAACTGAACAAATTTCAAAACTTAATTTAAATCGGATATTTAACAAACCGTTTAGAGAGAACTTACATTATTCTCGACGTTTCGTCAGCGACGTAGCCGACGTCTTCAGGAGAACATCCTCTCTGCACGACGACTGAGGATGAACTGAATTTGAAAACACTTTGTCACAAATCACTGCCTACCTTCGAACGAAGGTAGTAATTATGTTTTGGTCTGTTACACATTCCACTTTCATCTTGTTTGTATTCCACGTCACTGGATGGTACTATGTTACCTGTACTATGTTAAATATCCGATTTAAATGAAGTTTTGAAATTTGTTCAGTTTTAAATAAAATTAATATAATTGTCAAAATGTCAAACAACCGTAATTCTAACTAAAACCTAACTACTTTGTGTAATGACTGCTATTTTATTATTTTTTGGAAAAAGTTAGAACATGCATTCATTCATACGGGCGGACAGATTTGACAAATTGGGGTTTTTAGGACCTGGTGTAGGACAACTCATTTCCGTTGAAACCTTGATTTTTTTTGCATGATTACAAAACCTTTATATCAGTACCTTCCCTACGGACTGTAATAGAGTAAAAAGGACAAATGAGAACCTACAAGGTTTGCAGTTTTTCTTTGTTCATTTTAAAGTCACGTAAACTATTGTTGAAACGACACGCTACAACAAATAAAAAATATTTTGCTACTCTTGTATGGTTTGTCGCAGGCTTTGCGGGAAAGTTATTCCGAAGAAATCGCATTTTAAAGTTGTATTGATTTATATCTTTGGCTGTCAGCTTTCAATTTATTAAAAAGCTTGCCACCCCCGGGCCGTCGGCTGGCGGCATTAGTTGCTTAAAGTGCCGGCGGGGACGTCAGTATGCACGCCGGACCTTCCTGGTCGACAGCTAACCGAGATTTCCACTCTGAAGAAAATTCCTGGAAAATCTTACATCTCTGGGGGAGAAGTTCTAAACTAGGATAGGTCGGGAAATGATTTTATCTTTGAGATTTTTGCCTAGTTTTAACAAACAAATAAAAAAATAAGTAGGATCAAACAGTGCTTATTTTTCATTAAAAAAGGTTTCAAAGGTAATCTGACTGAATGGATGTAAAAATTAAGTTTTGAAATTTAAAAGACATGATGAAAATATGGATTCAAAGTGAATGGCATGAATATTGATATTGTAGATGAATTTGTATGTATACCTAGACAGTAACTAGTAAGTTTGAAACGTATGGAAGAATGTTAGTGTACTTTTGTAAAATATGTTTATTTGTGTAAATATTATTTTGTACTTTTTAGAGATTTATGAATTCATTAAAAGTGAAAAATGTGCAGTCGAAAAAATCTGATGAATTTTATCAACATATTCCATCATTCGTATTTAAATACCAATTATTGAAAAAAAAGATAATACGGAGTTTTGTATTCATTTCTATAAAATAGCACATTTTTACCAGGATTCTTCACATTCATTGCAGAAAAGTGCAATTTATCATGATTGTAAAATCAATATTTTCAATAAAATATTGCTTTACAAATAATAAATTGCAATCGGAGGTGTTTTAAAATTATCATAAATATCGAATAAATACAACAATCAAAATATTATGTGACTATATAACTAATATAAGGATTATAACAAATTGTTTTTGTGTTTTTTCGGGTTGGATCATTTTCTATTTGCAGTTTTTTTACCTGCCGACGTTTCGCTTTCACGAGCAGAAAGCATTCTCAAGGCAAGTTATCAAAGCGATGTGGTGGTTTTGGTTCTCTTCACAATCGCTTGCTCTTCGTTACTGGCTGGAAGTAAAGGTCAAAGGTGGAAGCGAAACGTCGGCACATAAAAAAGTTGCAAATAGAACATGTTCTGATCCAAAAAAAATCAAAAACAATTTGTTACAATATAGCTCCGACCATGGAGGTGAATTTGTTCCTATCCTTACGCCTAAGTATTTAATAATTTGGCAACTCATTATTTTTCTGGTCTTACTTTTGTTTTTTCCATAATCATGTTCAAGCCATCTTATCACATTTGTCTCAGCTTTACTTTTAGTTTACATTACTGTTATATCCATTCACTTTTACCCACACATTTATAGTTTTTACTCTCAAACTTTTCAAGTGCATTACTTAATTCCATTTTTTTTTTTAAATCAATTACTGTAGGTACCTACATGCAATTTTTTCATTTTTAGTTTTTTTTTTCTGTTTGTAAAATGAAGTGCTTTTGTGAGCTTAAACGAGTCAAACAAAAAAAGGAAAATAAAAAACCATTTCAATTTTATTTTTGGAAACAAAAGAGCCAATTTTCAGCGATTTTTTTTTAAAGCTCTTTTATTTTATTGATGACATATTTGTACACTTACTTTGTCGAACTCAATGAGGTCCGCACGTGAATTGGCATATTCAATATTGTGACATCACCCGGCTGGGTTGCTAGGGAAAAGGCAAAAAAATATATTGTTGTTATGAACAAACAAATTTCAATATTTTTTTAAGTACATTTTTGAGTGCACTTTCTTACCTTTGGGTTTGCGTTCAATTTTTATTGTCTTTACTTTAAAAAAAATTACATATATTACTCAGTCGTTGTTATACTGAAAAAAATAATTTCAGGCTGATTTATTTAACGAGTGCTTCACACCTAAAGAGCACTCTAAACTCTAAAGTCTAAGCGCTGGTTCGCTGCTAGTCAGTAACAATTTTGTGAGAAAAACTCAGATGCTGTAAGGGTGGATGAACATTTGGTAAATATACAATATTTGTAGACGTTTAGAAGAGACCTTAGTCCAGGAATGGATGAAGATAGGCTTATATTGAAATAAAGTGAAGAAAAGTGGAAAGATCCAGATTGAAGGGAAAGGACGGAGTGAGAGGGGATGCAGTGCAACTACTCCAGGAGACAAGTTTGAAGTTGGCCACTGAAAACAGGAGGAGCTGGTGGCAAATACATAACAGAATGCCAAGAAGAGACATGTGGACTGTAGCGACATTGGAAGATAAAGAAAAAGCTATATTAACCGGTCTGTAGTCCAGTGGCAACACATCGAACTCGTAAATGGAAGGTTGTGGGTTCGAATCCCGGCGAAGTACAATAAAAATGCCATTTATATTTTCAAATATGCTCTTCGCTGTTTTGAAAAATTCGGAATACCTTTACCAAAGACCGGTCACTAAAGGTCCATCCAGCCTTACAACAACTGGGTCTTGCTTGAGTATTGGTGCTTTGTAGCGACGACTAAGCTCGTAAACACCTCTGCGGCACTACGATAAGTGTCATTGACCCCTAGAGTCTCTGAAATCTAGAGAGTCTCCCGTACAGGATTGCTTAAAAATTATGAAACAGAAAATGACTTGTCCTTTCAGAATTTGCCATTTTTTAATTCTTCGCTACTAAATTATCCGGGTACCTACACCGTCGTGGCTCGTATAAAATGCCAGCGATAAAACATAGATTTTAATGCGATTGTAAATAAATAAATAAGAGTCTTGCAGGTGCTCCAGCTCGCACACACGCCCAGGGACTTCAACATAGAGCTGCCACGAATATTCGGTTATTTTATTTGATATTCGATATTCACTAATAATTATTAATTATGACCAATATATTCCTTGACTTATAGGTTGGTATGAAGCTGACCACCCATACTGTAAAAAATGGTTCACTTTACCAATGCCACCCCTGTTTCAGGGAAGGTCGGCAAAAGTTGCAGGGTTTATGTTCATTCGAGGTTTGGATTTAGTATTTGTAAGTACACATTCAGAATTTGTAAGCGCGAACTTACACGTGTTGGTTTGTGGGCATGCATTTGATATGAGCTTTGAATGCTAATATATTTTTGCAATTTAGATTATAAATTATAGATTATTTTAGACCAGATAAACAGAGCCTCGGCACGGTCAAGGCAAATAACCTAAAAATTATAAGTTTAAACAAGCTGCGAGTTGGATTTTAGAAATTTCAAAAATGCACTAAATAACACACGGCAAACGACGGTTTTTTACCATGACATATAAGCAGATACAAGTATAAAGGCATTGAGAAATTGGTGAAGGTCTACTTTATTTAGAAGGACTGTGGAGGAAGAAGAAGAGATGTCAGGGAACAAATGGGGAGATGAGATCGAACAACCACGTTATTAAATCTTAAATCAAAATTATTAACTTAAAACAAAAGATCAAAGAAAAACAACTTTGTTTTCGATTACTATGAGTAAGTCTACATTTTATACCACAACCGGTTTCGCAAACGCTTCCGTTTGCATCATCAGTATTAATTCAACCACCTGATGATTCAAACAGGTGTTTGCGAAACCGGTTGTGGTATAAAATATATTCCTACTCATAGAAATCGAATACTTAAATACTTAAAACAAATATTAAATCTCAATATATTGTTATGATTATGCATGATATTAGTGATTGTGTTTGGTTTGTCTGTGTTAGTTCAATAATTAGTCTATGAAATCTCTAGAAAAATCCAGCAAGGTGGTATATAACGATTTTACATGTTTCGAGAATGAATTCAATAATCTGTTTAAATTAAGGACCAAAATGCTTCTGTTGAGCAAGCATAAATCAATTGTCGCAGTACTGTTCAAATGTAAAAACTATGTCGGAACCGAGAGTGAGGAAATACATTGTGTAAAATAAATGGATGTCAGTTTTAATTAATAAAAATAACCTGCTAAAAACATAACAAAATGAAAATCCTTAATCGTCATGCAGAAGAACGCCTCATGAAGACGTTGGCTGCTAAAAAATAATGTTAGTTCTCTTACAACGGTCCGTCTGATATCAGAAAGGTGTAATTTATTTTTGAAGTTAATTGTTATTCGTTAAAGGAGATATCTAATCTAATCTAATCTAAGTTGCAAAATATAAGTGACATTAGAGATTCACATTATATGCATTCTCACAAAACATACATGTATAAGTTCGCGCTTAAACATGCCGCATGTAGTCCTACAATATAAAAACCCGAATCTCAAATGAACATACACCCTGCAACTCCTGCCGACCTTCCCTGAAACAGGGGTGACATTGGCAAAATGAAACATTTTCTACAGCATGGGTGGTCAGCCGCATACCAACCTATAAGGCTGGTTTTAGTGTCGCGCTGACCGTCAGCGCTGACCGTTCAAAATATATGAACTTGTAGGAAGCGTTTTAGAATGGCGCGTAGCTGTCAGCGCGACAAGTTCATATATTTGGCTGTCAGCGCTGACGGTCAGCGCGTTGTCAGCGCGACACTAAAACCAGCCTAAGTCAAGGATATATGACCAAATATTCGCTATTCGGTAAAATATTATATTTGTGGCAACGCTGTTTGGGATATAAAACATCTACGGTTCCTCGCGCTAGTTTTAATGCCGCACATAATTTTCAGGCATCGAATGCCATTGACACACACTCGGCTCTCCTGCCCCTAAAGCTAAATAAAGACTCTTGTTAAATAAAAAGTCGTTACGTGAAGCATTCGCAGTTCGTAGTACGGGTAATATTATTACTCTTACAGCTAGGGAGTCAAGTCTCGCGAGATTTTCATCTGAGTTTAGATCTCGTGAGCCTGTTTGGATCGAGTCAAGATCTTGCAAGTCTGTTTGAACTGAGCTAATATCTCGCGAGTTAGTTTCAATTGAGTCTAGATCTTGCAAGTCTGTTTGAACTGAGCCAATATCTCGCGAGTTTGATTGAACTAAGTCTAGATCTTGCAAGTCAGTTTGAACTGAGCCAATATCTCGCGAGTTTGATTGAACTAAGTCTAGATCTTGCAAGTCAGTTTGAACTGAGTCAATATCTTGCGAGTTAGTTTCAACTGAGTCTAGATCTTGCATGTCTGTTTGAACCAAGTCAATATCTTGCGAGTTAGTTTCAACTGAGTCTAGATCTTGCAGGTCTGTTTGAACCGAGTCAATATCTTGCGAGTTAGTTTCAACTGAGTCTAGATCTTGCAAGTCTGTTTGAACTGAGTCAATATCTCGCGAGTTAGTTTCAACTGAGTCTAGATCTTGCAAGTCTGTTTGAACTGAGCGAATGTCTCGCGAGTTATTTTTAACTGAGTCTAGATCTTGCGAGTTTGTTCTGAGATATACATATGTGCATAGAAAGGTCATCCAAGGCATGAGATGTGCAAGGAAATAAGAGTTTTTAGTGCTGGTTATATAAATCTTGAATAAATTCATACTGTTATGTAAGTAAGGTACCTACCTAGGGTAAAGAAATTTTAGAAAGAAGTCACTAGATGGTCAATAATTATGTGCTTCGAGAGGCTTCTGGCAGAATTTGCCTCTGGCAACTTCTATTGCTGAGGTATAAAAGGGCGCGAACAGCTTGCAGGGAGTCAGTCATCATACAACACTCTACTTTTAAACACAAAATACAGTAAATGTGAACACAAACCATCTGTGAAATAAATGTAAATTGTTAAATAAATGTAAAAGTGTTAAAACTAAATTCAAATGTAAAATAAATATCCTGTAAAGAAGCCCAATTTTTAATTTGAAGACTTTTTAAACCCTAAAAGTCATAACAATATTATCATGTAGGAATAAAATCATACATTAGGTAAAAACCCTGTAATTGTGTTGTTATGAATATGACACGAAATTTATAGCTGACAATGGGTTCAAGATAAGTCTGAAAATATATTTTTCTTCTCGGCGAGCAATCGTTATACGTATATGAGAGAACCTTGGGAGCCTCAAGAACCAGTCCTTGAGAATTTAGAAACCAATCACAAAATATTTCTTTGCTTTTTCCTTAGTAACTCAACTGTTTGCCCATTTTCAGGCTACTAATCTCTTCAGTAATTGATGAGGCATTTGCTTTGCAACCTTTAATTTTTTAAATATTAAATTTAAAAATCAAAAACAATTTGTATATGATTACGGAGCGAGTAAAATTTACTAATGTACGACCGGTTATTTAACCAATCTTTTCTTTATATAATATTTTGCGATGCTTGCTTTCTGACTCTTTATATCCAGTCCGTGTCTTTTCTCGTCATGTTGTGGGTACGATTCCCGGTGGGGTACGAGAATTTTTTTTTTTAAATATGCCTGCTCTTAAAACGCAACTTAAACGCAACTTAGCTACACATATAGTGTAACTTCTTGCCGCGTTATCCCCGAAGGGGTCGCATGTGGCGAGTTGAACCTATTTATTTTTACAGGTAAGGGGGCCGGCCTTACGCCAACCACTTCAGTTGAAGTGGGGGTTTCCCAGCTCCCGAGGGGGCTGGTACTCATTTCTTGTGAAGGCTGAGTAAACCTTGCCGGTATTTTTATTATGGGGTTGGAAATAAACACCGAAATAGGAAATCATTTCTGACACCCTCCTCGGTGGGATTCGAACCCGAGCTCACGGGGTAGAATGCAAGCACTCTACCAACTGAGCTATCGACCGGACCTCAATATCTCAGTACAATAAATGGGACCGGACCTCAGTATCTTCAGTACAATAAATGGGTTTTGCTTGAAAACTCGCTCTCTACAGCGATGACCGAGTTTGTAGAGAGCTTATGATGGCGCACGTTTAATAATAAAGAGAAATAACTCGAAAGTTGGGAAAATCAAGATTTTGTAATAAAACGCAAGAACAATGCGAGAAGAATAGGTAGAATGCGACAGCCGTTCAATTTGGACGAATATGACCGAGATAAAACATCGGCCGCCTTTTTTATCCCATACAAGTTGTACTGGTTGTCTGAACTTCAAACGTGATTTCCCAACATTCATGTTTTTTGAGTTATTGCTCTTTATTATTAAACGTGCGATGTGTAATTCCCACAAAATATACCAAATATACCATGAAAATGATTTTAAAAATTGATCTCGCGACGCACGTATGTACGAGATCTCACGACACACGTACGTACGAGATCTCGCGAGTTCCACATCCCACTCCCCGCCCGCTACATTGTAGTGCGGTAAAGTCGACAGCGTTTTACGACTCCCTGCCAGCCCGCCGCACTGCCGAATCTGAAAGTAAATAAACGGGGATTTAGCTCTGGAACTTCCGCACCGAACCTGCGCACTGTAAAATCCTGGAAAAAGTAGCGAGCTACTTGTAGACATGATAGGGGACTCCCCGCTTAACCTTATCAGCTAACGAGTCTGATTGGTTACTTTTTTGTAGTAATTGAGCTCTCACTTTACTCGTTGATCTAAGTTAAAAGTAAATGTACGTAAAAGCATATAATATTTTAGATGGTTGGTGCATTACCACTGTGAAAATTCATCTTATCTTTAGTTATTCAAACACTGTTTTATTTTCACTCTTTATTATTTAATTATTTGGACACAAACATAATTCTTTCATTACCTGACGATGATTACTGTGTAGTCGAAAACGTTTCTGTCCAAATAATTAAATAATAAAAATAAAACAGTGTTTGCATAACTAAAGGTACCTAAGCATATAAGATTAAAATTTAATGCATGAACACTAGAAAACACGTGTAAGTTAATGCTTACTTACAAAATGAGGTCCAAAACTCAAATGCATAATAAACCCAGCAACCCTTTCCTGAAATACGGAGCAAAAATGAACCAATTTTTATAAAAAACCAACACGGTTCCCTGTTCCAGAGAAGGCCGATAAAAGTTACCAAAGTTGTGTTTATTTTAGGTTTTGGTTTTATTTTGTAATTGCACATGCAGCATGTAGGTATTTATTTGATATGAATCTTAAATGTTAATAATATATTTGCAACATAGATTATGAATATTAGCTATAGTCGTAGCTTATTTTTTCCACAAGTATTTAATTTACAATGTATATTAATAAATCCATTAAACTTATTCGACTAAAAATGCATCTTCAGGAGTAATGATAATAATAATTAAAGTAACAAATATATATTGCATTTAAGATTCATATTACATGCATTCCCACAAGCAGACACGGATGAATTCGCGCTTAGGTACACATGCCACATGTAGACCTACATACAACATAAAAACCAGATCCTAAATGAACATAAGGCCTGCAACTCTTATCAACATTCCCTTAAACAGGGTTGACATTGGAAAAGTGAACCATTTTTGCACAGTATCCATCTTGTCAGCCTCTACGTTATAGATGAGAGGTAAATGATTTTTCATTTTGTGATATTCTACACTTTTATTAAAATAAAGCAACATTCTGTTTAAGTTTTATTTGATGTATGTACTGCACTGCAACGATATGAACTTTTATTGGCTATTTTGTTCAGAAAAATTTCCCAAAATGTAGGTAATACGTTATAAAAGTTGGATACAATTTGGTGAGGTGAACATAATTTGTACGCTTTAATGTTCCGAACATTCGACAAGATGGTTCGTAAAACCAAGAACACCTTCTGCAACACCCAAGTATGAAACATTACGTGTAAACTCTACCATATCGTTTACCAAGAAATGTGTACAAACTAAATCAAAGTACATACTTTCTAAATAAGCGTTTCAGATACTATGGTACGGTACTATTATGAGATGATATTTTATTAGATTAGATATTAGATTAGATATTGATTCATTCAATGATTGGTGCAAGGCCAACTGCATGGAGCTGAATATCGATAAATGTAAATTTATGTCCTTTTATAAAAAAAAAAACCTTTAAATTTTGTCTACAAACTAAATGGTGTTGACCTGGCAACGGTCACACTCATTAAGGACCTTGGCTTAACATTGGATATCAAACTTTCCTTTCGCGAACACATTGATAATATTGTTAATAAGTCACTTAAGATTCTAGGTTTCATCCTTAGAATCACCTCTGATTTCAATAATGTACAAACTTTAAAAATCCTTTACTGTTCATTGGTTCGCCCACACCTTGAGTATGCCAGTGTTATCTGGTCTCCATTCTATGCTACCCACATTGACCGTCTTGAATCAGTACAGCATCGCTTTCTAAGACGAGTTGCTTGGAAACTGGGTCTAAGTAGAGATGAGTATGACTATAAAGACATAGAGGCATTTCATCTTAAGTAACACGCCGACAACATGCTCAACTCATATGTATTTATAAAATCATTAATAGTATTTTCGACTCACCTTATCTTTAACAATATCAAATTAAATGTTCCAACGCGAAGATTTAGAAAAAATGAATTGCTCTCCCTCAACTTTCATACTTCAAATTTAGGATACTATTCTCTATTAACAGAATGTGTCGTCTTTTAAATTCTTCCTCTCATCTAGATTTATGCGGTATGAGCCTGTCTGAATTCCGTAGAGCCTTGTTTTGCTAAGGAAAGTATAGGTATTTATTTGACTGTGCTATTATGTAATATTAATCCTTGAATTATTTTGTTTTCTCTGTTATTCTTTGTAATTACCTTGTCATAAAATTATGTAATTGGACTATCATGTCCATTAATAAAATAAAAAAGAGATGATCTTTTAGATTTTTATCTGTACCCTTAGTACGAGTTGCAAAACTTGAGTAATGTAAAGTTTACGGCAACTATTAAAGAGTGATTTCCCTCAAAATCTGCCGAATTTGTTTGTTTGAACTTGATTTTCTTCATCACTGTAACTCTTTTGCTAAGACCATAAAGTGTAAGAAACAAAAACGGCAGATTTTGGGAGAAATCACTCTTTTATATTTTCCGTACACTTTACTTTTCTCAAGTTTTGCAACTCTTACTAAGGGTACTGGTCCCCCACCAGAGATATTTAGCTCAGAAAATGGAAAATTTTAAGAATTTACAAATTTTGAAAAAAAAAATATTGAAAAGAAGGGATAAGGCCGAGACTTTTAAAAATTGAAAATAACTTTTTTTTTCCATTTATTTCAAGAACGTTTTCGGTATTTCTACCATCTTCGGTTGAACTTACCACAGTGTTTCACTTGATCAATTTGAAATCTTATTATTGTTACGTTTCTTCTGAGGGTCCTTAATTAAAACACAAGTTCAACACAAGTTAGCCATACAGTTTATTTACACAGACTTTCTTACAATAGATTTATTTTAACACACTTATTTATTTCGTACAGATTACAGTTATTTTACACCATATTGGTCGCCCTAGTAACTAGATATTCCTCTGTGTGAGTGCTTTGAAAGACTACTGCTCCAGCCGATTGTCACCCTTCTTATAGCGGAACCTAGGGGCCATTCCAGCAGGCCCTAGAAAGCTCCACCACCACACTTGTATAGACGATTCTGGACATATTTATTTCTTGAAGAGTCCATTTTCTACCCACATACGCACCTTACAACTACAATCGTCTGGGCCAGAACATTCTCTCAAAACACACGTACACCAATAAGCATCTACCAGTGTATTTCGTTACATTATTTTCTACTTTCACTTTCACATCAGCTTGCATTTTTACCATTTCACCCATTCATTCATAACTCTTGTCTATCATTCTTCCCGTGCTTCATTTTCATCGAACGTTTCACTGACAGCAGTTGTTTTTTTTATGTAACAAGTTTATGTTGACTTATAGGTTGGTATGCGGCTGACCACCTATGCTGTAGAAAATGGTTCACTTTGCCAATATCACCCCTGTTTCAGGGAAGGTCGGCAAGGTTGCAGGGTGTTTGTCCATTTGAGATTTGGTTTTTATATTGTAGGTTTACATGCGGAATGCGCAAGCGCGAACTTGTACGTGTCTGCTTGTGAGAACACATGTAATGTGAATCTCCAATGTTACATATCTTTGAAACTTAGATTAGATTAGATTAGATACATAAAATTTGCCACAAACGGATTTTTTCTTGCGTCGTTTTCCAGCTTAATGAAGGTTAGATATTTGATTTTTACTTGATGTTGGTATGAAGCTGACCCCCATGTTGTAAAAACTAGCTTCACTTTTGCTAATGCCACCATGAAGGGCGGCATGAGTTGCAAGGCTTATGTTCATGTGAGGTTTTCTTTCTAAAGGCACATGCAGCATGTCTAAATGCGAACTTACAAGTCGTCTATGTATGTAGAAGAGCATAAGCGTTAGATGTGAAAATATCTTTGCATCTTATCTAATCAAATCTAAACTTATCTAAGTTCCAAAGATATGTAACATTGGGGATTCACATTACATGCATTCTCACAATCATACACGCACAAGTTCGCGCCTGCGCATTCCGCATGTGAACCTACAACATAAAAACCAAATCTCAAATGGACATAACCCTGCAACTCCTGCCGACCTTCCCTGAAACAGGGGTGACATTGGCAAAGTGAACCATTTTCTACAGCATGATTTGTCAGCCGCATACCAACCCATAAGTCAAGGAACATACACAAGATGATGATAATAACATATGAAAGATACAAAAGCAAACCTAGTAACTGATTTAGTTTTCATACACTTTTTCTATTTACCACCAAAGTGAAACATTTTCTACAGCATGGGTGGTCAGCCGCATACCAACCTATAAGTCAAGGAACCTTAGATTATATATATAGGTAGATGTAAAAAAAATATTTGTTGATGGAATTTTTCTGCACATAACTGTATTTTGTTTGTATGTAACATGAAGATAAATAGCCAGCGGATAAAGTTCATCGAAACCTTTTTCGATTCAACTTCTCTGATACATTCACGGAAAATCAACTTGCCATTGGGTTTGGATTTCAGTGTTAATGCACCCCTACCATGTTCTGTATATAAATGTATATACATGGTGAGAAAGAGAGCCGTTCTGAGAGGCGGTGGCTTGACCGTAAAGTCGGGTTACTTAAAAGCAGCGAGGCTGGGGTAACAAAGATTAGACATAAATATTGTTATGATTGTAATTGGGGTTCTCTTTAATTAAACTGCAATTATTTATTTTAAAATATTGTATTTGACACGGTTTGGTTCACAATTTACAATAATTGATAATCTCTGCGTATATAGGTCTTCACGGCAAAATGCTTGCAGCGACTAATCGCTCTCCGCACCATTGCAGTCTCTATATATAGGTGCAAAGGAGATTTTATCGCATATTCCAGATCATTCTTCGATTTATCGCTTACACCAGAACACCGTTTTATGCACTACCACCATCATGGACTTGGAGCCAGATTGTTCTACACACTGACGTACTTGAAAAAATAAGACCAATATGTAAAGCAAATCCTTTCCGCGTTGTCTGGCAAATGTATTTTATTCCTTTTCTTCTACCTGTGCATCTTCCATGAAGATTGGCGTACCTTCCATACTGTGGCACGAAAGAAGGATCTTGTGTTTTTGCCAAACCACTGTCTCAGGTTTTTGTTTTAACTGAGATGTTCTTCTTTGACCAGGAGCTCGTCTGCAATTCTTCTCTCTATAATGATATGGAGGAGAAAAAAGTTTTCATTTCTCATTATGTGGCCGAATTAAACCAGTTTTTGCCTTCTGGGAAGCCAACTAATCTAGACATACAGCGTAACTTAGGTATAGAGAGATCTTGAGGTGTTATTTACACAAAAGTCCTTACCGAACAAAGCATCGTAATACATATTATTTTTTCTAAAAAATACGCTAGTCAAGAACAGTGACTTCGCTCCCACGACCATTACACCGACGAATATATACTTTATATATGTATATTTTATTTTTTCGTTTGATTTCCTCTATGGCATTGTATAACTCCACGCTTAAAAGGCTGTGTCTGTATTGACGGCCGCGCGCATGCACCTTATATCGATGTGATGTAACTGGAATATGGAAAGTTCTGGAGGTTTAAGCTTTTAAACTCTTGTGAGCCACTGGCAGATGTGGACAGCCTCCCTCCCTTCCCTCACCATACCATCTACCTCTTCTCACCAAGCATCTTACCTCCCTCGTCCTTTCACAGCTTCTCCTCTTCTTGAAGGTTTTGGAATAGGGTGTATCGTAAAATACTGTTTCGATTTTACTGGGGTTTTCTTTTAATTAAACTGCAATTATTTATCTTAACAGAATTTATTTTACACGCTTTGGTTCACAATTAAAAACAATTGATAATCTAAATGCTTATTGGTCTTCACGGCAATATGTTTGAAGCGACTAATCAACTGATGCCCTTTGCAGTCCGTATATATGGGTACAAAAGGGATCTAAATCTAAATCTTAGTTGCAAAGATATATATAATTTGAGATTCATATTAAATGCATTCCCACAAGCAGACACGTATAAGTTCGCGCTTACACATGCCGCATATGGACCTACAATATAAAAACACAATCTCAAATGAACATACGCCCTGCAACTCTTGCCGACCTTTACTGAAACAGAGGTGACATTGGCAAAGTGAACCATCTTTTTACAGCATGGGTGGTCAGCCTCATATCAACCTACAAGTCAAGGAATATCATCATTCTTGCATATTCCAGATTATTCGATCTCTCGCTCATACCAGACCGCCGTTCTATGTATCTTTCCACTACCATCATGCTAGAGCCGGATTGTTTTATACACTAGCGTACATGTTCAGGCGCAAGTGGGTACTTCAAATGCTTAGTTCATAACAATACAATTTCCAATTCCTCTCAATTATTTTTGCAAGCAACGCAAAGGAAAAACCAAAAATCTTCAGTACGAATCTGTGCCCGAAAGGGTTGCATGTGTTGTATGAAACCCATTTACTTTCACATGTGCCCTGCCTCAAGTTGGCAGGTTCTCATTTAATTTGAAATAATCACCGAATTTTCTAACGCCCTTAATGGGTATCGAACTCTACCCTTCTGGCAGCTGACGCAAGTGTTTTATTATTTGAGATTTTGACCAGACATATCGGCTGGGATGTTTAGATTTTACCTCTCAGGGCAAAATAAATAGTTCTACATAATTAGGGTCCTTAGCTACGAGTTCTAATAACAATATTTTGATTTCACAATCACTTACAATCCATGCTTAGCTGTACGTGTGGTAGGTTTGATAGACAAAAGTTATACTTTTCTCTGTCTTGCCATATCTACATATAATCTAAAAGTTAAAAAAAAACATAAAAATGGAAGATTCATGTTATTTGCATATAAACCATCAGTTAGCGCTTACATATGCTACATGCACCTATAATAATACCTATAATCTAAGTTGCAAAGATATATTAACATTCAAAACTCATAATGCCTACAACAGACACGTGTAAGTTCGCGCTTACAAATTCTGAATGTGTACTTACAAATTAAAACCAAACCTCAAATGAACATAAGCCCTGCAACTTTTGCCGACCTTCTCTGAAACGGGGGTGACATTGGCAAAGTGAACCATTTTTTACAGTATGGGTGGTCAGCCTCATGCACACTTACAAAACAAAGACACAAATGTTAAATATACATAAACTTTACGACTCTTCCCTGAAACAAGAGGGACATTGGCAACAGCGAAACAATTTTGACTCGACTTTTTTCCTCTCTATCCTCCTCTATTCTTTTCATGTTGAATATTTGAAGATGATTTTTTTGGAAATTTTATGATTAAGTTTTGCTGATGCACCCTATTGTTCTGTCACTGTGTATGAACGCCTTCTGTGCCAAGCCTGAGAAAGCTGTTTTGAGTGGTCGCGCCGCGAGACTCGCTAAACATTGAGAATAGAGTGCAGTCAATACTTCAGGATTAAATATTCTCACAGAAAATAACATCCTTGTATTTATTATGTTAAAAAAATATTGTTGTTACAAAAAATGATTTTTTTAAAAATTCAATAGGAAAAACAAAGTTTCAATTAATTTTATTTTTATTTTTATAAAAATAAATTAAAAAGTTGTTTTTCCAATTGAATTAAAAAAAATATATACAATGGACTTTCACTGTGTCAAAAATTAAAAATATAAAACATGTTTTTTTTTCTGTGTAAATATCGCCACCTTAAAGGTTAATTAAACTAAAGAAGTGCTGATTCACTGATTTGAGAAATCAAGGATAAAACATTTTATTGAATGTAGCTTCTCATATAAAGTGAACTAATTTTAAAAAAGTGCTCATGAAAAACTTCTAAAATACAGGATTTTCACAATTTTGTAATTTTTTCTCTCGTAAAAACTAGGAAAAAAGTGCATTTATCTGAAAAAACCGTATTAGATTAAGTCAATTATTCAGATTTACCTTTAAGGTATCGATATGCAGCATTTGTAAGCGTGAATTTATGAACTAATATGAGATTGTCTTTGGACATGCAGATCTTGGAAACTAAGATTATACATTATTTGGAGCGAAAAAATGGCGATTGACCTACAATGGTGGTGGGTTGATTGTCAGCTGTATTTTGTTCCTTGACTTCTAGTCAAGGAACAAAAAAGGTTGGATTGTATGAGACTGATGACCCAAACTATAAAAATTGATCTACTTTGCCGATGTCATACCAGTTTCAGTGGAGGGTGACAAAATCTATACAACGTAGATTATGGATAGATATAGAACCAAACTTCATACTTCATTAAAAGTATAAAACTTTGTACTTAGTTCGACTTATCAACGATTCAAATATTTTAAAGTACTTATTGCTGTATTTTTTTACGGTATGAATGGTCAGCCACGTATCAACCTATTAGCCAAAGGACTTTTTTTACATCATCGTGAAAGCACTCAGTTTTATGCATTTTCGGTCCGCACACACCCAAAGGTGTTGGCAGTTGAAGGGGAGTGAGGCTGAGCACTCTATACCACAAACATCAACTAACCGTTTCAAATCAACCATAGAAGTTAACCAATAAGTGAATGAAAAATAAAACAGCGCTCCTAGTGAGAGTTTAAATTTCCATACAATTGTTTGGTATGGTAGAGTTAAAACGTGTAGTTTTATACGTGGAGTATTGGGACGTAAAAATTCTCATAAAGGGACTTTAATACCATCGACAAATACTGATATCACTCTTCGGACGGGCGGCTTGCATGAGAGCCTTGATTTAGGACACACTCGCCGCTAGAGAGCGTTATTCAATGACGCTTTTACCTCACGTGAAATTTTATTGAATTTAACTTTTTTTTTAGTTTTTTTTTTTGCAAGTGCACATGCAGTATGTATACATGCAAACTTACACGTGTCTGCATTGAGTCCCTTAAATGTCACTCAATGCACAAAATGCCACTCAACATTTGCAATTTAGATTTAGATTATACTATTATTTAGATTGCTTCCTTGAAACTAAAACAAAATAAACTTTAAATGAATCATACTAATAATTAATTTTTTTTTAGATAAGTATGGGTCGATGGCTCTTTTGGTAGAGCGCTTGCGTTTAATGACGGAGGGCTAGGATTCAGTCCCCACCAAGGGTGACATAAAAGTATTTTAGTTTTTGAAAACAATACTCATCCTGAAATTTATTTATATGCTCGCACTTAAATGAAAACTCCTGTAAAAATAACTTCATTATTCCTAATAAGGAATAATTTAAATAATTAAGAATAATTTAAATATTAATTTAAAGGAATAATAAATTCCATAGAAGGTGACATTGGAAAAGTGAAGCAATTGTAGGTACTATGTACTTACGGTTGGTCAGCCTCATACCAACCTGCAAGAAGAAATGCATTTTAAGCAAATATACTATACGCACATTTTAGAAACAAACAATAAATGTTTACGTTCGTAAAAAACAGTTTAAAATATAAATTATCATTGAATAGCCTAATACAAGTATACAAACACATTTTATATGGAAAATCCAGGTTAGGTGGTGTCTGATCCATAAATTATCTGATAAAACTGTAAGATTGTTTGTGTATTAACACTGAAAATTCATATTCTTGTCTTGTCTTGTATCCTGCCGCCTTTCCTCTAGGGGTGGCCAGTACCTCCACACAAGTGCCTCCACTTGACTCTGTCCTTGCATACTTCTTTCATCTCATCTAATTTCATTACTCTTTTCATGCATGCTCTTCGCAACGCAACTAAACGCAACTAAGCTACACATTTAGTGTAACTTCTTGCCGCGTTATCCCCGAAGGGGTCGCATGTGGCGAGTTGAACCTATTTACTTTTACAGGTAAGGGGGCCGGCCTTACGCCAACCATTTCAGTTGAAGTGGAGGTTTCCCAGCTTCCGAGAGTGCTGGTACTCATTTATTGTGAAGGCTGAGTAAACCTTGCCGGTATTTTATTTTGGGGTTTGAAATAAACACCGAAACGGGAAATCATTTCTGACACCCTCGGTGGGATTCGAACCCGAGCTTTCGGCATGGAATGCAAGCACTCTACCACCTGAGCTATCGACCGGACTAATATGCTCAACTAATATGCTCGGACTAATTATGCTCTTCAATTCAATAATTTATTTATTCTTTAGGATTTAAATCAAACACCGTTTTATATTTTCACGTATCCAATTATTATTATGAAATAATTGTAAACGTGAATATATAAAACAGTTTTTAATTTAAATCCTAAAGAATAAATAAATTATAAAACTGTAAGAGGTTAACATAGCCGATCATCTACCACTTTTTTAGGTTCTTACAATGGTCCTTGCACACTTTTTTCGTGTAAAACCCAATTTTTTTTACCTGAAATTCAGTTTTGAAAAGACGGCTTGTTAATTTCATGACGTGAATTAATGATTTCAGCTGTGTTAATTTTTTCAGCAGCAACAAGGTTTTTTTAATAAAGCACACTTCAGACCGGCGCAGTACAGTGGAGGGCCGATTGTTCCCTTTGTCGTAAGATTAAGAAAGTTTATTAAGCTTCGCGAGCAAAGCAAGTTATTAATTGCTTATTCTCAGCGTGACTCCTGACTCTAAAAGGCTGTGCTGACGGTACAAGTGAGGATGGGATAGCTGCTGGATAGTGGATAGGATAGTGATTGAGTGGAAGTGCCCTACGGTTATTTATTTTTAGTAAATCAATTTACTCTACGTTATTATCTTACAACTGGATGCACAGATTTCAGCTTCAATGTTAGTAAAACTACTTCTTAAAGACATATAAAGGGAGACATTAAGCAATGTAAGTCTACTTGTGATTAATCAGACCTCACAAGAAGCCAGTTGAATGTATGTGTGAAACGTCAAATGGATGGATGTCGTGGTAGAGGAAGACCGAGAAAGGTATGGATGAACCAAATTTCCGAAATTGCGAATGAATGGAATATCCAGGGTCATAATAAAAGGAGAGCCTGTATAAAGAAGGTTATGACTTTGAAGGAAATGAAAAAGTATGTAAGGACAGAAAGAAATGGCGGTTGATCTGTTATGTTGGTGGCTAGGGTTTTTTTAAATTGGAATTTGATTTCTGTTTAGTTTTTGATGCCCGTACATATTATGATTTGTTGATTGTAAAAATGTAATATGTTGTGTATGTTCCTTGACTTATAGGTTGGTATGCGGCTGACCACCCATGCTGTAGAAAATGGTTCACTTTGCTAATGTCACCCCTATTTCAGGGAAGGTCGGCAGGAGTTGCAGGGTGTATGTTCATTGGAGACATGTTTAAGCGCGAACTTACACGTGTCTACTTGTGAAAATGCATATAATGTGAATCTTTAATGTTACATATATTTGCAACTTAGATTAGTTTAGATTAGATTAGTCAACTTTCAGCGAAGATAACAACAATCAAATGTAATTCGCCAACTGTGAAAGCCTCAAGGTAGGTTTCAACTAACACCTGCCACTTGAATAAGAGTTTTAGGCTTGCACGGCCGGCTGATGCTCCAGCTCCCACAGACCAAGGCAACAGATCCCAGAAAGCAACTCCCCAAGTACAACTTGTATGCTGTCTTCGTCTGGACAAGGCTTCCCAGCTAACAGGTGAACGTAAATAAGGTTTCATGCGTGCAATAAATTAATTAAAACTCACTTTACAGCATTTTTCGGTTACATAAAAATGAATTATTTCAGCATTTATTCCTACACTTAACTCATTTAACTTAACCCCACTTACTCAAGTCTTTCCTGTAAGATTATTAAGAGAATTTTGCACCTTTAATTTTTTGCCTAGCTACAAATATTTAATACGTAAGTATGGGTATATTCCTTGACTTATAGGTTGGTATGAGGCTGACCACCCATACTGTAAAAATTGGTTCACTTTGCCAATGTCACCCCTGTTTCAGGGAAGGTCGGCAAAAGTTGTGGGGCTTATGTTCATTTGAGGTTTGGATTTTATTTGTAAGTACACATTCAGCATTTGTAAGCGCGAACTACACTTGTTGGTTTGTGGGCATACATCTGAGAGATTTAAATGAATATATCCTTGCAACTTTGATTATAGATTATTATAGACCCAAGTGTTTCCTGTAAGATTATTAAGAGAATTTTGTACCTTTAATTTTTTGCCTAGCTACAAATATTTAATATGTAAGTATGGGTAAACAGTTAAATTAATTATTTATATATAATTCTTTTCCACGAAATATTTTTCACAGAATAAAGTGACTTAAGTCAAAGACTGTGTACGAGAATTTTTTGTCTTTTTAACATACAAAAGTGTTATTTTACACAGTAAAACCATGACTCATCCGTAGTCTACATTGAATTTTCCATAGGAAAAACGATGCTCGGTAGATTGACCATGAATCAAACGTCTTGTGATAAAACTGTAAGAAGTTGATTCAGAGATTGTAGTTTTTTGTGAAAGCTGAGTGAATCTTGCCGGTATTAAGAGCTAGGAAAGAAGAAAACACTGAAATGGAAATGGAACTCTGCTGTGAACTAAAGTAACATAAATGATTTGTGAAGGTATGAAAATCACTGATGTTATTTTACTCAACAGATAAGTTGAGTAAAATCAAAAGCTTTACAACACATAAAAATATACTATTTAAAAGGTTGTTTTTTTTAAATTATAAAGATGAAACGAATAACAGAGAATTTTATATTTTCGTGTATTTATCTGATTTTTCAGTTTACTGAAATTTATTTCTATTTAACCTTATTGACGAAAGGTTTTTTTTTTCATAAAAAAATACATTTTGTCTAGAAAAAAAAATACCAGTCTAGACGGGATTTCCTGAAATATGTATTACAAAACGTAAAAAAATACTAAAGATTTTTATTTTTATTATATGATTTCATAAAATTTTCCGACTCAATCCGATAGAGTGGCAATCAAAATAAAAACAAAGGAGGGCATTTGTAAATAAAACCAATCTGTGGATGGGAAAAAAGCAAATAAAGGCATATAAAACCAGACTTCAATACGGGGTACCAACGTATTGGAGGGAAATATAATCCTGAGCAAAGCAAACAAATCGATAAAAGTAACAAACAAATACAATTTGTATCAGAATGTTAAAGTTTTACTTTATTTTCTTATAGATACGAGTTTGTATGCATTAAAAAAAATATAGATATTGTATAAGTCCGGTCAACTGCTAGGTTGGTGGACTGTTTGTATTTCATTCCTTGACTAATAGGTTGGTATGAGGCTGATCACCCATACTGTAAAAAAACTGGTTCAATTTGGCAATGTCACCTCTGTGACAGGGAAGGTCGGCAAGAGTTGCAGGGCTTATGTTCAATTGGGTTTTATATTGTAGGTTCACATGCGGCGCGAACTTATACTTCTCTGCTTGTTGGAATGCATTTAATATAAATCATAAATGTAATTCATCTTTGCAATTTAGATAATATATCATATGGCGCTGGGGTTTAATTCCCGTAAATAGTACCAGAAATAATTTCCTGTCTTGGTATTTATTTTAAACGAAAAATTAAATACCGGTAAGGTTTCAGACCTCAATGTGAACAGAACTCCCTTGGGAGCTGAGAAATCTCCAGCTCAAGTAAACAATGCAAGTCCCTTCATTGTGAAAATAAACAGGTTCCACATGACCCTTTTGGGAGCAACGCAGTTAGAAATTTTACTATATTGTGCAGCCAAGTTGCGTTTCAGTTGTTTTAAAATTTAAGAAATTGAAAAAATATTGTATTGTTTTAAGGTAGGTACACAGAAAAGGTCGTGAAAGGGATGATATTATAAAATAAATAAGGGTTAAAATAATAATAAAACGGCGCGCTGACCATTGTAGACCCTTTATAGGTTAGACGGGTTTCGGATACACGTAAAGCACTAATTCAGAATTATGCCTACGACGTGAGTAGGGGTCTACGACTTTATATAAACGGATGCTACGCCAAAACGAAACTGAAGTTTTTGAACCAAAAATGCATTTGTTTTTACCACTGAGAACAGCATAACTGAATGATTAGATTCATTTCATAATTATCTTTTTTGTGAATGTTTTTAATGTGTAACCTATTCTAAGCTGCAATAAAACATTTTCAATTTTTTGAGTCAGATTGCGCTTCCTTGAGAATTGTGAAAGGTGGTTTTGATGATGATGATGGTGATGGATTGAGACCGGTCCGTAGTCCAGGTGGTAGCACTTCGGACTCGTAACTGGAAGGTCGTGGGTTCGAATCCCGGCGGAGCACAAAAAAATACCATTTATATGTTCAAATTTGCTCTTCGCTGGGATGAAAAATTCATAAACCTTTACCAAAGACCGGTCATCAAAAGGTCCATCCAGCCTTACAACAACTGGGTCTTGCTTGAGAATTGGCGCTTTCTACAGCGACGACCAAGCTCGCAGAGGGCTCTTGAGGTGTGATACACACAAAAACAGCGCTCACCAAATAAATCAGCCTTATTTAATGAATTAATTAATGGATGATTTCTTTCCTGTGGTGCCATTTAATGGTCCAGGACCATCTCAAGGACGCCATGATGAAATCAAAAACTTTTTTGTGAAACTATGACGACGATTAATTTGGTAAGCGCTGTTTTTGTGCGAATCCCACCTCAAAAGTTGTATAAAAAACTCTTTTTTCACAAGACCCAGTTGCTCTGAGGCTAAATAGACCTTGTTTGATCGGTCTTTGGTAGTAGAATAATATGAATTTATCACCCCATAGAAGAGCATACTGTGAAAATGAAGTGATAATCTTGTCATATTTTTTTGGTTATCGTACCCGTCGAGTTCAAATGGTTAACTACATTTAGTATGGGCCGGTTAACTGCAACCTAGATTACAGATTGCTCTTCATTTTCGAGTATACAATATAATAATGTCGTCGGTGTTATGGCCGAGGGGCCAAGTGGGCTGATCTTTTTAGCGTGCTTGGAATAGAGTTACGTTGGTTCGATCCCCGCCTGGGTCATTTGACCATAACTTTGACCCTGGTTTAACAGATGTTATTAAGTAATTATTAATTAATAATTCATCAAAATAAAAAATAATGAATTATTAATTGATGATATTAATACCTGTTTCTGGCCAGGCAGAATAGTTTGATGAATTGCATTCCTCTTCACAAATCTATTATAAAAAAATTACAACATGTAATTAATTGTATGTATTATTACGATTTGCAGGTTCAATTAATGAAAGCTTCTGTAGATTTATTTTAGATTCCGTTCTCATTTGGTACACTCTGTATTGCACTTTTGTACTGTATTGCTCGCCAGCTCCTATACAAGTCTCTGCTACAGAAACCTTGAGCCCTTTATACTGTATGAAATAAGGACGGTTCTCTTAACATCGGGAACTGCAGCATTCGTGACTTTGACAGAATATTTTATATTGAAGATTCGAGCGAATGCTCACACAATCGCAGAAATACAAGTATAATTATTTAAATACCTACATCTAGCGGCACAGACACACAATCACACATTGGTAACAGTCTATATTACCAGTGAAGGCAATGAGGCTCGGGTCCGTCCCAGTGACTGGGTTTACGTAACGTCGCTCGCCACTTGCGGAGCAGGACAATGCGGATCGTCGCTCCACACTGGGGAGGCATTGTCTAAACGCGCCTGTCCTCGGAGACAGATAAAGGCATGTGCGAGCTCTGCCTTCACTGATGAAATACACTATTCACATTTCAAATATATTATGTTTTTAAGTTCGTTTCCATTCACTCTTTCAAATCACCTTTTATTGGTGAATTTCAAGTCATTCTTACATCCTTGTCGAATTTTCTTCTCATGTAATTTGTTGGGTATGTTCCCTAACTTATAGGTTAGTATGTGGCTGACCACCCATGTTGTAGAGAAGAGTTTATTTTGCCAATGTCACCTCTGTTTCAGGGAAGATTGGCAAGAGTTGCAGGGTGTATGTTTATTTGAGATTTGGGTTTTTATGTTGTAGGTTCACATACTACGGCATGTGCAAGCGCGAGCTTGTACATGTATGCTTGTGAAAATGGATATAATGTGAGTCTTTAATGTTACATATCTTTCAACTTAGATAAGATTGTATCAATTGTGTTTTTTTTAGTAAGTTTCCATTCACTCTTTCAAATCACCTTTTATTGGTGATTTCCAGTTATTCTTACATCATTTTCAATTTTTTTTCTCATGTAATTTTTTGGGTATGTTCCTTGACTTATAAGTTGGTGTGTGGCTGACCACCCATGCTGTAGAAAATGGTTCACTTTGCCAACCTACAAGTCATGCTCATTGTAAATTTGAGCTTTTATTTTGTAAGCATGCTTATATTCTATCGTGCTTTCTTGCGGATACAAATTGCATATAAATTTTTGATGTTTTATGTCATTGCAGCTTATCTTATGGATGATATGAAAATGCGCGTTATTTGAGAATTTTCTCAACTTGTAGTGCACTGAAAGGTAGGGATGCAACATGGTGTATTGCATTTCAGGGTTGACACTATACAGCGGCAGGACACAGGAAGCCAGTTAGAGGGAGACTCCCCACTCCACAGCACGGCACACCCCTGGATGATAAACCTGAAACACAATACAACACATACCTATGCAGATAATATAGTGTACACAATCACAAACAAAATATAAGTTATATAAGAATTGTATTGTGTTATTTTTTTGTGATAGTAGTATAGCTTCAAACCATCTACTTACTTACTTACTTTACTTTCTTCGGCTCATAAGCCTTGAAGGCTCAGGGCCTCCCGCATCACAATCCTCCAGGACTCTCTGTCTTGTGCTGCTTACCTCTATGGTCCCCTGACTCTTAGAACTTCGGCGTCGGCTTCAACATTGTCTGCTCACCGCATCCTGGGACGTCCGAGTGGTCTAATGAGGTGGCACCATTTAAGACTATTCTGATGATCCTGGAGTCCTCTGCACGTGCTACATGTCCGGCCTACTGGAGTCTTCTTGATTTCATTAAACCTGTAAACGTGAGAACCTGTAAGTCAAACTTCTAAACATAAGCCGATTCCGAGTTTCTCCAAGCCTCCCTATTGCTTATTGCTTTCCTATGGTCCTATGAACAAAATCCAGCCATCGTTGCTATAATCTCTGGCTATCTGAACTATAGCCATTCTACTTGAAGATCCTGGCTCACTAATGGACGATCCTCTTCATCTTTTCTTGTATTTTGCTTTGCAATATGACACGTCCCACTCAAATGCTTAAGAAACAATTTGTGTAAAATATTATGGCAAAACTTTTACTGCAAGATCAGTTGTTTACCCGTGGTCATGTTTTATTGTTTTTGGTTACTTGATTTATAGGTTGGCATGAAACTGACCACCCATACTAAAAAATGGTTCACTTTGCCAATGTGTGACAATATTTTAACGATGAGTCAATTACAATGTGGATAATCTCTTTAATACAGATTAGAAGGAATATTTAGTTTATTTAACTTGCAAACTTTCCACTGCCGGATGAACAACACAATATTTAATACAACAACCACATTTAATGTTAAACTACGGCCTTATTCATTAGATTGGTTGAACCCAAAACCGGAGTTAAACCAACTTATTAGTATGGGAAAACCGACCTTATACTGGTTAAAAAATTAAAACCTTTTTATGAATAAAGCGGTATTTGTTTCACCATCACAATAAATAATAAAGTACAAAAAATAAATAATAACAGAATTCACATGTTTTTAGTTCTGAAGCTAGGGAAGTAATCCCTTTTCTCAAGGTCGATCCTCTTGTTTCCATTATTCAAATTCTATTCAATATTTAAATTTTCCTATGTTCTTTAATTTACCTAACATATTTATTTAAATCCTTTCGTTACAATAGATATTCCTGTTTCAGGCAGTATCGACAAGAGTTTTTGAGCTTAAGTTCATTTGAGATTGGGCTTGTGAGAATGCATCTAGCATTAATCTGAAATGTAATATATCTTTGCAACTTAGTAGATAACAGATTACAAATCTACCTGTACGATTGGTAGTTTCTGGTACTTCTCAGGTTTTATGGCATAAGTATATTTTCAGCCTACTGTAATCTACGTCACAACTGAATCTGATTGTACTGAAACTTTTTTCAGCACTGAAAAACTTTACGAAACTTGCGCAGTAATGTGATTCTCTATATCCTGTACAAGTCATAAAAGCTGTGAGGAAACTGGTCTGGAATATTCACTGAAGAGACCTGTAAGGAGCCTAATTTGGTACTCGCAGCTTCCTTGGTGCACTAACAGCAGTTTTACCTTGAGATAAGTTTTTAGCTGCGCATTCAAGTAACGATATGTGGTATAGAATGGTGAAAAAATTAAATATTTTTTTTATATCCTTTAATCTAATTTTTTTAATGTTTTAGAAGCAACTAAAATCTTGAATACTGACTTTTTTCAGAATGGCTTTAAAAACTCACCGGTCTAATAATAATAATATTAGGATGATTTATTTGGTGAACGCTGTTTTTGTGTGATGCACACCTCAAGAGCCCTCTGCGAGCTTGGTCGTCGCTGTAGAAAGCGCCAATTCTCAAGCAAGATCCAGTTGCTGTAATGCTGGACGGACCTTAATGACCGGTCTTTGGTAAAGACCGGTAAAAATAAATAATTTGAAAATATAAATGGTATCTTTTTGTGCTCCGCCGGGATTCGAACCCACAACCTTTCATTTACGAGTCAGAAGTGTTAACCATTAGACTACGGATCGGTTGAAAATCTATTTTCTTGTTTCCTTACAATTTCTTTATGTTTGTTTTTCAATGATTTTTCACAACTTTCTTCTGATTCAATTCATTTTTAAAATATTGAATACCTCACTGCACCGCTCAGTGAATTATTTCCACTGAGAAATCTCTTCAGCATTTCGCTCCATCTCCTCGTGATGCAGCCGTCCTGGGTTCCTGGAGGGAGTAGAGGGAGTGGACCACCAATAACCATCTCCTTCCCCTCGGGAGCCGTCCAGGGAATGGCCGTCTTTATTTCCCACCTCCCTGAAGGCGCATCATGAAGTCTCCTCCACGAAAGAACCACTACGTCTCTGTACTCCGAGTATAAAAAAATAACGTGAATTTCCCTCGATCGCGTAAATAAAATATATAATGTAATGTCATGATAATTTAGTTAACAAGTTATTGCAAATTATTCATAATTATTAGTGTTACACTGTTTATTTTTTAAGTATAAAATAATGTAGTCTATAATCGAAATCCAAGTTGCAAAGATATGTTAACATTTAAGGCGCACATTAAATGCATGCCCACAGTCAGGCGTATGCAGGTTCGCGCCTACACATTCCTCATGTGTGCATACAAACCTCTTCTTTTACTGAAGTGTTTGGCGTTAGACCAGCGGACTTACCAGTTAAAATAAATAGGTTCCACTTACTACATGTGACCTCTTCGGAGATAGCGCGGCGAGAAGTTACACTATATCTGTAGCTTTGTTGCATTGTTTGCGTAACATGCAACTTTTTTACCCTTCCCTTAATAAGAGGTTGCATTTGGTAAGAAATTACCTGGTTGAGTGGATTGAATTATTTTATTTCCATGAAAACCGGTGACGTCATTATCCCAAAAAGATTTTTAATGTACTCCTTGTCACATTTTTCAGCACTGAAAGAACTGTCAACCTTTTAGTTTTAAATTCACGTTTGAAAATGGCATATTTTACTTTCAGTTGTAGCTGGTAGAGCGGAGTAGGATTTCGGCTCAGTAAAATTTCACTAATACTCGTAACGAAGCCACAACTCTACGGTAGTACTAAAATGTACTCACTATAGTGGTTAACGTACAAGTATAAGTACTTGCTTGTAAACTTAACCAAAGCGTTTACAAAAAAAATGTATGTCTACTGAAGCAACGCCTCTAGTGAGTCTTTTAGTTTTCATATACTTTTTTCGTGTATGCAGTGGTTGGGTTTGAAAGGAATGCCTAGTACTGGGGGTGCAGTTTTGTATGGAAAAAGCCGAGGTGATTTTGCAGTGGGAAATTGTATGGACCAAAATGTAGGTGGGAATTTAGTGAGACTAAAGGTGTAATTGCTGTGGAGGCTTCTAAAAGATTTGTGACTGAAAATATGCAAAAAAACATGTTTGATTTTTTTTGCGCTAAATTTTAAGGATAAAAAAATTAAATGCACACGTGACTTGTTTTTTAAATTTAATTAATTTGTATTTGAAATATTTTTTTTGATCGTTGAAAATTTTTTAAGAATCATTGTCAGTTACTCGTACATTTTCAAACATTTGTTTTTTTACTTATAGACAATTAAGATAAGTCTGGCCATCCTAGTGTAAGAATTGGTTCACTTTGACAATACCACCTATGTCTCAGGGAAGGTTGGCAAGAGTTGCAGGGCTTATGTTCATTTTAGATTCAGATTTTTATTTTAAATTACACATGCAGTATAAGTAAGTATGATCATGCACGTGTTTGCATGAGGACATGCATTTTATTTGATACTTAAATGTTACTGCATCTTTGCAACTAAGATTAAAGAAAGAGATAATCTAATCTAATCTAATAGTTATGAGAAATTGAAACATTTTTTAGTAACTGTAACTCTGTCGCCATTCCACTAGGGGTGGCCAGAGCTTCTGCAGTACTGCCTCCATTTCTTCCTTTCCTTACATACCACTTTCAATTCATTCATAAACATCACCTTTTACATGCATTTTCTTCTTTTACGCTCGCATTGTATATCCCATTTTTTCACAATCTCCTCAATCTGATCACTCCATACTTTTCTCGGTCGTCCCTTAACTCTTTTTCCTTTCACACTTTTTCCGTATACATACTTAAATGAGTACACTCTGGTAGGAATCCGGATGGGGATTGGGAATCAGGATTAAGGAGGAACACCGGAGAGGACTGCAACTCGCAGAAATCAAAGTCGCTATTTTAAACACGTTATAATTTATATTGTAAAAAAATTACACACGCTACAACACAACCTTCTTGGTCGGAGCTCAGTACAACAGAAAGAGAGAGAGAGATCTTGCATACAAAAATGACAGACGACACAGAAAACGTCTTCTTCTTCTTTTTACTTTTACAGCTATTAGAGCTATATTCTTTCTTATATGACAAACTCTCAGGCTAAATTCAGATCTCCTCTTTTTGTTTTTGTTGTTCTGCCTTGTTTTGAATTGTTTGCATTTTTTGGAATGCAATGGTGCATAAAAAACGGAACGCAGTGCAGCAGTCCAACGATAAAAATGACATCAATCAGTTGTAATGTGCGGCTTCGTGTGCAGAGACTGATGGACCATTATCCGTCCAACGAATGTGGCTCAATCAACCCAAGCTCTGCAACAATTCTGATGAATTGTAGGCGCTGTTGCACAATTGTTTTTTTTTCTGAGCAGCATTCACCAACTTATGTAAACTTATTTTTTTATAGTCAGCCGCTGTTGAACATAGGCGTCCCTCATATCAGCTCTTAGACATTTCTATCCTAGGGTGGAAGTCTCATCACCAAGGTAATCCTTATTATTATTATTATACCAAATTGTCGAACTAGCGAGTGAATGGGATATCCAGAGTCATAATAAAAGGAGAGCTTGTATGAAAAAGGTTATGACTTTGGATGAAATCAAAGAAGTATGCAAGGACAGACAGAAATGGCGGCTAATGTGCAATGCTGATTTGTAATGTTGGTTTATTAGTTTGCTACATTTTTTGCATAATAAATTTTTTACTTTTTTTGTATAGATATCTTTTTAAGGTTTTGTTGTTTTTTTATACTTAAATGTTATTTATTACTCGTATTCCTTGACTTATAGGTTGGTATGAGGCTGACCACCCATACTGTAAAAAATGGTTCACTTTGCCAATGTCACCCCTGTTTCAGGGAATGTCGGCAAGAGTTGCAGGGCTTATGTTCATTTGAGGCTTGGATTTTATTTGTAAGTACACATTCAGCATTTGTAAGCGCGAACTACACTTGTTGGTTTGTGGGAATACATCTGAGAGCTTTAAATGAATATATCCTTGCAACTTAGATTATAGATTATTTATTGTATAGATTTCTTTTTAACGTTTTGTTGTTTTTTTATACTTAAATGTTATTTATTACTCGTATTCCTTGACTTATAGGTTGGTATGAGGCTGACCACCCATACTGTAAAAAATGGTTCACTTTGCCAATGTCACCCCTGTTTCAGGGAATGTCGGCAAGAGTTGCAGGGCTTATGTTCATTTGAGGTTTGGATTTTATTTGTAAGTACACATTCAGCATTTGTAAGCGCGAACTACACTTAGATTATAGATAATAGATATCAGGCTTATTTATTTTAAATTATAAATGATAAGAGAGCGCCGTTTTTGTGTGTGTCACACCTCAAGGGCCCCCTCCAATCATGGATAAGACTTTCTAAAAATGTGTGTTTTGAGTGCTCTGCGAAATACACCCACAGATTTGGAGTTCTTCACTCCGGGTGGCAGTCTGTTCCACTCCACCGGACCCGCAACACGGAAAGCGCGGTCTCCGAAATTTGTACGAATCTGACGGCGTGGATGAACCAAATTGACTGCTCCATCGCCCGCGGACCTGAGTGTCTGCCTCCTTACACCCATCTCAACATGCAACATTATGTCAGTCAGATAAGGTGGAGCCCAGCCATTGATGACTTTATGTACCACCACACAAACACGGTAGACCACCCTCTCCGACCTTATCTACCGAATATAGATAATATTTGTATGAAGACTAATCAGCTGTTCACTTGCGACCATCTTGGATTGACAGATTTTCATACAAATATTACTGATATTTGGTAGGTAAGCATTTCCGTGGTTATGAGACTTCCAGTCCTGGGGTGGAAGCCTTAATGGACTTCGGTAGATCTATCCGTATCGATTTGAATACTTATCGCAATAAAACATGTCTGCTTGTAGATATGGATTGAATATGAATCTTAAACGTAAATGCATGTTTGCAACTAAGGTGAAGATTATAGATACCGCCCACAAAAATGAAAAGGAATGAAAAGGAATATTTTTTAAGGAAGTATTAAAAATGCATTTATTTTTCAACTACGTAATTGTTTTATTATTTAAAATGCAGAGCTTAAGTAGCCACTCTAAGTAATAGACTACTTAAATATTCAGCGTATTTTCTCGGGGAAACTAAATAAAATGCATGAAACAGTTAAGCTGACAGTTCAATGAGACAATAAAACAGACAAAGTGAAAAAAGCGGAACGTAAAAATGCATTTCCAACTTTGCGCATTTTAAATAATTTGAATAAACATGAGACTTCTTAATAACAATGCAAAAAAAAAACAACTGGAAGCATAAAGGTAGAAAATACTGATTCAACGGTCAATTATTTATTAAATTTTTCAATCAAACGAAAGTGTAGACCGATGAGATATTCAATACATTTGGTAAATTACAAATGGATAATATGAATACCTGTTTCTGGACCGCAAATATAGATTAAAATTAAGGGCATTGCATGAAAACAGAAATGGATTAGTGTAATGTATGGTAGTGTAGATAAATATTATACGATGTAGTAGGTATAGATAGTATGATTACTCCTCACTAGGATTCAGTATTGTTCTGTCAGCCGCATTCATCACAATACAGAATACATCACAAGACATCACAGAATACATCACAGAATACATCACAAGACATCACAGAATACATCACAATTAGTCAAATAAAATGACATTGCAAATGGATGGAATCTGCCGAGTGTAAAAGAGAGAAAAGCATGAAGAGAATGACGAATGACGAAGAGATGAAAGACGTGTGCAAGGTTGAGATGGATTTATTTGTGGGAGTGCTGGTGACGTCGAATACAACACCGACGAAATGTTAACAAAACTTATTCTTCTCTACATCATGGTTCGTAAAATCTTTTTTTTTTAGAGACCCCTTTAGGTGATTACGAGCTTGATCGTCGCTACAAAGCGCCAATACTCAAGAAAGAGCTTGGTGACAATTATTGTAGGCAACGTGAGCTTATGTTATTGATACTCCCAAGATGCAGGACTAACCTACCTAGGGTTATGACTGTGGGGAGGGCAATGGCTATGCTCAATGAGATCTCCTCTTCGGTTGATATCTTCTACCTGAGTGAGAATCAACTTAGGCAGAGGCTTACGTTTCTCCTAAGCTGATTTCGGTTATTTCTTATCTTTGATTTTATTTTTATTTTATGTCATGTAATGCAATACAAATGTTTATAATTCTTGTATGTATTAGGTTGAACCTGTAATATACAATAATGTGGGTTAGTAAATCTATCTATATCTATCTATCTATTTTCCATAATATATAAAAAAAAAAAGCTACCTAAATAAGCGAGTCACCAGCGATAAGCAGAAATATCGCTAATCTGATCCACCCAACCTATCCCATCGCATTTTCCTTTATCTCGATCGCTTCAAATTTTGTTTTTGTTTTATTCTCTCGGTAATTTAACGTAAATAAACATGTAAAAAGCGCATAAATAGCGTCCAATAAAAAAGCTTTATCTTTCCATCGGCGCCATTAAACCAAGCAAACCCTGCTTGCGTGCCCCCGTCCATTAACTGTTTTTATACCTTTTCATAAGTTTTTTTTTCGGTTTTATAAAATTCCGGTAATGAGCAGTTTATGGCATTGAAATTACAGTTTCAATATCAGTACCTCCATTACAATACTCAACGCTAAACGTGACCGTAGCGTTTTAGAAAAAAAAAAAAAAACCTCAACCCGTCAAGGACAAGCGTGTTTATATAAGACCCCTCTCGATCATTTAACTTAAAACTCATTGTGCTTATTTTGGACACAAAATATACAGATAGATACGTTATAATTTCTGAATGATTCTTATTAACAGTTATTGTTATTAAGAAGACGTGTGATGCGATGGTTTGGACATATTGAAAGGATGAATGACGACCGACTGACAAAAAGAGTGTATAAAGATAATGTAATAGGTAAGCGTGGAAGGGGAAGACCTAGAAAAGAATGGATTGATCAGATAAGTGAGATTGCGAATGAATGGAATTTACAGAGTGTAAACAAGAGAAGAGCGTGCATGAGAGGTGTGATCTAATCTAATCTAATCTAATCTAAGTTGCAAAGATATGTTACATTAGAGATTCACATTACATGCATTCTCACAACCAGACACGTACAAGTTCGCGCTTGCACATGCCTCATGTGAACCTACAACATAAAAACCAAATCTCAAATGGACATACACCCTGCAACTCTTGCCGTCCTTCCCTGAGACAGGGGTGACAGATGAAACTAGATAAGACGAAAGAAGTATGCAAGGACAGAGTCAAGTGGAGGCACTGGTGTGAAGGTACCGGCCACCCCTAGAGGAATGGCGGCAGGATACAAGACAAGACAAGTTATTGTTATCAGATAGCATTTTTTTTAAAGAACATGTTTCTACGGTTTATTTTTGCATTTTAACCGTTGAAGTCAGGCATTTGAAATTCATATGATATTGCAAGTCATATGATATTTGTCGTAATAAGTGAGCTACACATATTGTGTAACTTCTTGCCTGCGTTATCCCCGAAGGCATCGCATGGGGCAATTCAGGGTTTATTTATTTTTACGGGCGAGGAAGCTCAAGTTAAAGTGAGAGTTTCCCAGCTCTTGAGGGGGCTGGTTCTCATTTCTTTTGAAGGCTGAGTACACCTTGCCGGTATTTATTTTAGATTTGAAATAAATACCGAAACGGGATATCATTTCTGACACCCTCAGTAGGGATCTAACCCTTGTTGGCGGCATGGAATGCAAGCATTCTGCCAACTAACCATCGACCGGACTTTTTACGAGCTTGGTCATCGCCAAAAAGCGCCAATTCTCAGGCAAGACCCAATTGTTGCAAGGCTGTATGGACCTTTTGTGATTGTGAGTGACCTATTATTTAAAAAAAACACCGTATTTTGGGTATTATGTTTCAATTTAAAAAAATCTAAATTTGGCGGGCCGCAACCTATGTCGCTGTCTTAGTTCTTGTTTGCCGTGTAGACCATTAGGCTAATTTTACATGAGCAATGTTTGCATGTGTACTGGACCAATGTGTCTTATGAAAACAGGAAATTGATTTAAAAAATATTTAAACTAACTCTCACATAATCAAGTTTTACGTTTTTTCTTAGCTCAGATTGTGTAGAATTTGATTCTTAAGACAACTGCATTCAAAAAGTCATATTTGACAAAATTGGTCTATACGCCAAACGAGAACTGGGGTAGCGATGTGTTGGTAAGCTGCAAGCTTGATATTCTTAATAAAAGAGCGCCAATTTTTATTTTTTATTTAACAATCGCAAAATAACCGGAGTTAGATGGTTTCAAGCTTCATAGGAGGTGGTGTTTTAGTATACATACATTTTGTTGGTAAACTCTATGCTTGAGTTTTAACTTTATGATTTATACTCGAGAGTTTAGGTGTAGATTTCAGATTGTGAAAGGAAAAATTACTTATTTTAGAATTCGTAGAATGTGAAGTGAGCTTTCATGAAATCATTGTGAATGATTTGAAATAAATTATTCAACATTTACGAGTATAATTGGTGCTGAAATGTATTTAGGTGCATTCGAATTCATACATTTGAAGCGTGAACTTTATTTTGACTCTTTTTGTTGTTGTTAATCTAAATCTAAATCTAAATCTAAGCTGCAAAGATATGTATCATTTGAGATTCATATTAAATGCATTCCCACAAGCAGACATGCATAATTTCGCGCTTACACATGCCGCATGTGGACCTACAATATAAAAACACAATCTCAAATGAACATAAGCCCTGCAACTCTTGCCGACCTTCCCTGAAGCAGGGGTGACATTGGCAAAGTGAACCATTTTTTACAGTATGGGTGGTCAGTCGCATACCAACCTATCAGTCAAGGAAATAAAAAATATTGGAATAGTTTTTAGGCTTTCACGGCCGGATCTAGATGCTTGATTTTCTGGTTCCGGGTTTTGACCGTGGTCCATGTGTTTGCTTGTCGGAGTACAGTAGCGAGCAGAACTCCGAAGAAGTCGCCCACAGAGGAGAAGAAACGTAAGCTGAAAGTCTTCAAGAAAGAATAAAAAGAAAAAAGAAGAAGACAAGCAAAAACATGGACCACGGTCAAAACCCGGAACCAGAAAATCAAGCATATTGGAATAGTGTTTTAAAATTATTAACAAGTTCCTAAAATAGTAGTTTGGTAAAATATGTAGTTTAGAGGTTTTGTAGATATTTGAAAACAAAAAAGTTTTGAATAACGGTATATATTGTTTCTTGAGAAAACAAGGTATTTTTGTAGATTTACTATTTATTTTTATTTTAAGCTGTTAGATTTTGTATGCACAACCTTTAGTTAACTTTAATACGAAGCTAAGTCTCAAAAAATATTTTTTTCTACTCCCATTTGGTAATTTACTAATTACAAAACGGCTAACGCAATCACAATGACATACATTTCTACACTCGTTGCGTAATGTAACATTACGCAACGGGTAAACCGTGTTGAAATGAAAATGTGCGCATGCGCATTGTCAGAATTGGAACCATTTTTTAATTTCAAATGTCAACCTTGTATGGGGGTATGAAGACCTGTCATTCCAAGATGGCCGCAAGCGATCAGCTGATTAGGCTTCTTACAATATTACTGATATTCGGTAGGTAGGAATTACCGTGGTGATGAGACTTCCAGCCCTGTTCAGATGAAAATAAATATATTTTATGTGTAGAGTCAAATAGTAATTGTTAATAGTGCTAAAATTTATCGAATTTATTTATCGGAATGCTCCAAATAAAGCTTTCCTTTTTTCAAAGGAAAATAAAAGGCTTGAAAGGAAAGCAATACAAAAATTTTCACCGCAAAAAATAAACAAACTCAAAAAGTTACTTGGTTAATAGGTGGGTATGAGGTTGATCACCTATGCTGTAAAAACTTGGTTCACGTGCCAATACAACTGCATAGCATATGTTTATTTGAGTTTTGGGTTTGAATGCTTAAGCTTATATGCAGGATGTAAAAGCGCGACCTTATATGTGTCGGCTTGTGGGCATGAATTCAATATGAAACCTAAATATAATTTATCTTTACAACTTAGGTTAGATTCGATAATCGAAGGAAATGATAAATCACACGTTTTGACAAAGGTAAGGTTTTAATTACTTCAAATGGACGAGTACATTATAATTACTATTATTCACTATTTTGTTAATTCTTTCATGGTCGTAGAAAAAGTATTGTATGCCACTGCACGTAATTAGCCTTTGTAACACTCGTGCTTTCTATTGTGCCATTCGGCTGCGCCACATGGCACAAACTAGCACTCGTGTTACAAAGACGTCATTACTAGTTACAAAGACGTCATTACCATCATTACTAGGCAGTGGCATAAATAACTATTCTGTGTTACAAACTAGAATCTAGATTAAACAATGTGAGTTGAATTTTGAAATAAATAAGCCCTTAATACCACACACGGTAATCGTTATACTCACAAACCATTTTTATAGTAAAACCATTATCATCACGAATAGAAAGTCAAATAAAGGAGTATTTTGTTTTTGCAACTTAGATTATCGATTATTTCTAAGAAAAGTTCATAGTGAAGTGAAATACGAACAAGACTATGACTCTGAATAGCACTGGGGATGAATGAACAGTTTGTTGAAAAATAAATGCACTGGGAATGAAACTCGCAAAGTTTATAAGATACAATAAAAGTTGTTCATTATATTTTTGTACATGTCGTCCTCCCACCCGGACATCTCACACGGTTAACTCAGTCTTCACAGAAAGCTCCCTTGACCGCATCTCTGTTTTATTTCACTTCTGATGAAATTTGCGACTGCATTCGCTTTTAAGGCTCTTTCCACGGATGTAGCATTGGCGCCTTAAGACTGTTTGTTTCACTTTTTATGGGTTGTGTTACACTATTCATTTATTTTTTACAAGAAACAAAAAAGACATTGTGCTTTTTTACCGTTTTATTTTTCTTACTGTACCTCAAGTTTAAACATTTTTGTACGTTAACTCCCCACGAACGCGTAAATAGAAATAGCACCCCTATTGAGTGATTGAATTTCAATTAATTTTTCCACATACGCGATCTAAGAGAGATTATTTACTTAAATGCTTTTTACTTACTTATTGATACATACATTTTTTTTACTTTTAATGCTTCTAACGACGATCGACGATCTTTGTGGGCATTTTCTTTATAGCCACTGTCGCAGGGTTATCAGCCAAACAGCTGAAGTGCATACTGTTAAGTTTTTACTGGGGTTGTCTTTTTATTAAACTGCAATATTTATTTTAACATAATTTATTTTACACGATTTGGTTCACAATTTACAACAATTGATAATCCCTGCTTTATGGTCTTCGTGGCAAAATGCTTGAAGCGACTAATCTACTAATGCCTTTTTCAGTTCATATATATAGGTACAAAAGGGATCTTTCTCGCATCTTCCAAATCATTTGATCTCTCGCTCATATCAAACGCCGTTCTATGCACTAATCTCACACTATCGTACATGTATAGGTTCGCGTAGGTACTTTGATTTCATAGTTTGTATCACTACCACCATCACACTAGAACCAGATTGTTCTATACACTATGTATGCATGAACAAGCGCACGAAGGTACTCCAAGTTCGTAACAACACTTTGACGGCAATAAATGCCTTTTTTCTTTACATAAAAAAGCGGTCAAGAATTTAATTGTTTTATTTATTTCTCGGGATGGTCGTGTACCGTTAATACACTCATATTTTCGCAAATTTCGTTCTTCTTTTTGAGGCAGCCTTAAAGAAAAACTTTTCACCTCGTGAGGGGGTGGGAGGGGGTTACTGGGTGCTGCAATGAAAGTGTGGGGGGAGGGACACGGCCCAGCTTCCGAGAGGTATTACTGCATCTGCCAAGTTTTCACGGCAGCATCTTACCCAAGAAGTATTCTGCTCCTATTATGACAGGACAATACTGGTAAACGATGATCGGGAGCTATTTTTTTTTTGTTAAACTTGTTGGTTTTGTCATTTGAAAAAAGAATTGTAAGTTTTTAAAATATTTTTATGAATTAAATTCTAATGAAAACACTGTAATTTGATTGTTAAAAATATTGAAAATCAATGAGAATTTTCACAGTGTTAATAGTGTCAATACACAAACAATACAAAATATAAGAAATATAAGTCGTCAAATTAAAATGAGTGAAAAAAAAAACGCTCAACAAAATGAACATAAACAGTGCTATTCACCAAATCTTTAATCCATGCAGTCAGTTTATCCTCAGTTGTCGTGCAGAAAGTATTTTGTTTTCTGAAGATGTTAGCTATAGCGCCAACAAGACGTCGAGAATAATGTAAAATACTTTTCCCAAGTTTTCCCACCACGTGTACCACACTACCACAATAAGTTTTTCCACCACGTGTCAAATATTTGAAGTGCTTAAATTTTATGAAGTGTATTGTAATAATTTGTATTATATCCAAGAAGCCTAATTTTTTTGAAAAGCTAATCGCAATTTATGTAGGTATATGTAACTTATGTATTTATCCGATTATCTATTCGAGCTTTTGCAAAACCATAATATCTTTGGATTTCCTGTACAGTATTACCCACGTACTACCTGAACAAAGCAGTTTATAATTTTATTTAGAGGCATTCATTTTCTTCTTTTAGCATCAACCTTTCGCTAAAATAACTTTGTTTTTGATCCATTTGCATCCTAAGATAATTATTTAGCTACCTGAGGATGCAAGCAGGAAATGAGGAAGCAAAACCGGTAATGGAACTGAATATCCTCCCTGTTATAAAAAAAGTTAATATATTTTTTAGTGTTAATCTATAAATAGTATATTTAAGAGTAATTTAAAAAAGGTATTCTTCTTCTTGTTATAAATCTATGATCTGCTTATTGTGGAACTCCCTCCTGTGATGCAGAAGACCAGCTGTTCTTCCATCTTTTGGGAGGGCGAACGGTAGAAGCTGTCCGTCTGGAATAAAAACGTTGTTTTTATTTTTTTATCTTGAAAATATTAATGTTTTGAAGAATATATTTATCCCATGCGTTTGCAGTCAGCTCCGTCTACAGGATGGTTTTCCCAGGAGTGGAGAGAGATCAGACATTTTGTGTGACGCAGTCATCTAAGCCGGCAGACAGTCGCAGCAGAAATGTATTATGTTTAATACATAATGCGAATTGTAAACTTTCTGATAACTCCGACCGTGTCTTACTCTCTTTTCAGTTATTTCTTTCAAGTTTTTCCCGCCCCGAGTGCATCGCGATGGGAAATTTATACGTTGGAAAATACTTATATCTAATAATTGAATTGGTGAAAATGTAGTTTAAGAATATTTTATAAAATAAGTAAATAAAATTTTATAAATATATTTTCGTATTCAAAGATTATTATTCATATCCAAAAAGATGAAACAAGTTTTTCGATTTAAGGCGACAAATACAGGACTCAAATATGCAGATAATCTGCTATATATAATCGAAAATCCAATCAAAAATCTAAATTGAAAAGATGAAATGTTATTTAAAATTTATATTTAATGCACTTCCAAAAGCAGACAATGTAAGTTCGCGCTTACGTATGCTGCATGTAAAATGACAAACGACTGTAATTTCAGTTCATATTCAATCTATAAGACTGACCTATTTAATTGATGTAACAAAATATATACCTCCAACTAATTCGACTTTTGAGTAGCAAAATTGAGTTTTCTTAAATGTGCGACATTCATTCTATGAAATTTAATATATATTGCAGAAATAGTTGCACGCTTAGAAACACTCAAGAAGCACGGTGAGAACTTTTTGGATTTGCCTGATGAACTTTTCGAATTGTACTAACATACAATATGCAATGTTTAGACTTTGTACGAGGGTCATCCAAGAATCAAGGTAACATAGACTTTTAAAAATGAAAAATAATTTTCATATTAAAATTTGCACACCTTATATGTGTGCAAGAGGATCCTTTATGTCTCCACTTTGTTATGTCCTTGCACTCACTCCTTTTATCTTTTTGATGTTCAATCCTTCCTCTTTTCCTTTCACTTTGCAGATTTCATTTGAAAACTTGCTTTTTTGATCAATCCATTCTTCCCCTTGCTCTCTTTTCTTTGACATTCACTTTTTAGTTAGTCGTTTATTTTCCACTGGCCATGGTTCAATCTTTTGAAATTTCCAAATGCCGTAGTTTATTGGTTAACGCTACGGACTTGTTTTTGGAAGACTGTGGACTAAATTCCCAAAGAAGTTGAAAAAATCATATAGTCTTTCTTGCAAAATCGATGCTGACTAGCTACAAGAATGTTTGTAGAAAGCTCTTGAGATGTGCAAATACGAATATAAGAAAAATGCTTTGATAGTGAAAATCACATCTGACACTCTTAATGGAATGAAATCGAACTCTAGCTCTTTGGATTGAATCTAAGATTATCATAATATTGTTGTGAATGTATAAGTTCATGCTTACGTGTTTTTATGATTGTGTGTCTAGGCGTATTTACTTGCTATAAATATGTGTGTGTAAATGTAATTTGTCGTGTGTGTGTGTTCCTTGACTTATAGGTTGGTATGCGGCTGACCACCCATGCTGTAAAAATGGTTCACTTTGCCAATGTCACCCCTGTCTCAGGGAAGGACGGCAAGAGTTGCAGGGTGTATGTCCATTTGAGATTTGGTTTTTATGTTGTAGGTTCACATGAGGCATGTGCAAGCGCGAACTTGTACGTGTCTGGTTGTGAGAATGCATGTAATGTGAATCTCCAATGTAACATATCTTTGCAACTTAGATTAGATTAGATTAGACATAAGTGTTTGTTATTTTGTACCTTGTAATTTTCGCACTCTCTCGAATGGATGTTTCCAGAGGCGTCTTGTATGGTCTGGAACACGTCAGATTAGGCCTTGGGCATATATAAATACAATCTGCGGTCCTGTGAAGCATGAGTAATCTTTTTATTTTGTAAGCAACCCCCTTGGGGTGGCTAGTATCACTAAACGGCGCTGTATAAAAATTGGTCAACTATTATTATTATTTTTGGTACCCGAGCCACGAAGCCGCCAATACATTAGTTTTAGAGTGAACCAAATATAATCGATTTTTTCATTTTGTAAGTTTTGGTGGAATTCAAACAAAACACTGTTTATTTTCACTATAAAATTTATTTAAAAAGTTTATGGTGAAAATAAACAGTGTTTTGTTTGAATTCATCCAAAAATTATAAAATTGCACACTATATGAATTTTCACAGTGTTAATACACAAACAACACAAAATATAATCGATTTGTTAAACATAAATTCAACTGCAATTTTATTAAAAGGGAACCCAAAATAAATCATACAAATATTGAAAATCTGACAACATGTAATCGGAATAAGTTTGCCAGAAGCTTTGTACTCATTTGTCTCAAATATTCTGTATAGATGCCCAGATTCTAAATATTTTCTGGATTTAAAGGGATGTTGTAGCATTGTTCCTGCATGCCCCTCGTGCAATATGCATTGTTGAGGCCTTTAGCACCGACTCCTTGGCAAGCAATAACGTGTCGTTTGTCGCAGTTTTCAGTTTCATACAACACCACCTCTCGGCAATCCTACGTCATAAATCTCCTTTGCCAACAAGCGCGCATTTAGAGCTTCTAAATTCCAAACTGACTACCAAGTTTTCTCATTTAGTCAACGAGATGCCAAAGCATTGAGTGAGTGGAAATTTCAGCATTCGACAAATTTTGATAAATTACGTTTTCGTTGTTTGGTTTTTAATTTGAATTTGATTTTAATGTTTATCCATTTGTTTATGTCTAAAATCAAAATCCTGACACACGTCCTGCTAATAAAATAGCAGGGCGTGTGTTAGGGTGGATGGAGAATATAGCTTTACTTTTACTGTACAGTATTTTTAATGTGTACAATATATTATATTCCTTGATGAATCCACGGCTGTAACATCCTTCAGGGTAAGATGCAAGAAAAAGAAATAAATATATATATATATTCCTTGATTTAAAGGTTGGTATGCAGCTGACCACCCATGCTGTAGAAAATGGTTCACTTTGCCAATGTCACCCCTGTTTCAAGTAATGCGTATTTCCTTAAATAAAACACAGAGTTATAATAAAAAAAAACATTGAAAGTATTTTAAGCTTGCCCAGGAGACGTCATTTTTGCAAAAAAGGGAAAATCTCAAACGTGTCGATTACTGCAAGAACAGGGCAGAACTGATGTACATCATATTTACTGTTCAAACTCCATCATATTGTTACGTTTTCTGCTGGATTATCTTTTTAATTAAAATGCCATAACTCATTGTTTAAGAATTTATTTTTCACTATTTATTTCACAACTTGACAATCACTGTTTATAGGTGTTACTCAGCGAATTGCTTTCTTGCGACTTTGCTGTCCATACCATTTTGACATCTTTTATAGGGAACCAGAGGGGTCTTTCTCGCATTTACTAAATCATTCTACCACCAGAACGTTATGTACACACACAATCACTAGAACGTCATTCCAAGGCACGAATATAATCATGGGCTACTCCTAGATGGTTCTATAGTACGTGCACAGGTGTGCGTAGTCCGTCATATGATGTATGCGTGTATAGGCGCACGTATTTTAAGTTCGCGACAATATTTTTACCCCAATCAGAGAAATATTTAACCGAGGCCCTTACCAGAATTGAGCAGTCACATTTGATGTGTTACGCCAACCTTTAATCAAATAATAATTGAAAGTTGGTGCAGTAGACCCTTAGAATGCGATTGTTTCTGTGATTGCGATTCGAGTTCTCTTTGTTTCTCCATCTCTTCACATATAGGTGATTGTAGGAAGCCTTGGTACAGCTTCAGCCACTACTCTGGTCCACAACTGTATGTGACGTATTAAAGACCAAAATTTTCTTAGCCAGAGCTTTTCCTCGCGGGCTGAAAATTTAATATAAAAATAAGTTTACGTTGTTACTACGTGAAAGTTTTCCTTGAGAGCTCGCCAAAGATGAAATACGTATTACTCTTTTGTCATACAGTGGTTTTAATAAAACTCTCAATCAAGTTTTTTTGCGCAGCCGGGTTATTTAATTAAAAAATAAAGTATCAAATTTATAAACGACGACAAGTTGGAAATATATCAAAATGAATAAAGAAAATGCGTCTGTTTTTAAATAAAGCTTTTTGTAATTTATTTTTAATAATGCTCCAGGTTAAAATGAAATTGAACTCTTATAGGTAGGTACTGTAAAAATTGTAAATAAAAAATCTAGCAAACCCATCCTACTTAGAAATATTTTATATATTCTCTATAATTCATGTACCATACTATGACTCTGGATATCCCATTAATTCGCTATTTAGAATCGGTATTGGTTCATCCATTCATTTCTGTCTTTTCATATTACTACCACACCCATCCATAATTACAAATATACTTTTTTCTTCAGTCTTTTTTCGTTGAATGAACGGATGGTATAAACTTGTTTTGATTTTTACTGAAATGTTTTTCTCACACCACATTATTCTCTTAAAAAATGATTCCTCCCCCTATCACTGCGTTTAAAGTAAACACAGTCATGTCTTTAGAATTTGTTCCCGCATCTAAAAAAGATCCGTCATTTCGTGTCTCATCTTCACTGCCGTTTTTACAACGCAACAGAAGCACCGCATTCCCAGTTTATGCTGCGTGTGGAATCATTGCGCGTAGTTGGCACTGCGTATGTCGGGGTATAAAAAACAAGTATGCTATGAAAAAGACATACTTACAACACGACAAAAGACCTACTAACCTTTTTAGTACACCACACTTTAAATCAGTATTTCATGACAAAGCACTCATGTTTTTTTTTAAGATTTTATAAATATCTATAGGTCTAAAATGTATAAACAAAGTTCGAAGGTTATATTAATATTTAAGATGCATATTTATTCATTATACTAGCTGTATTCATTATACGACATTTGGTCATATGGAATCAATATATTTCCATTGGTAAAAGAGGCAATCTGTACGCAACTACAGGACCAAAAAAAAAGATTGAAATCCAAAAGGAATCAAACTTCACTCAATTCATCTCTAATTTAATCTTCACGTTTTTTGAAAACTTGATCTAAAACCATTTAACGGCAAAACCAGGCAAAGGAAACATCGAATACGCGCATTCATATCTATTTTAAATTTAAAATGAATTCAAAGGTGTCATACTATTATATTTATATTTAATTAAATTACCAAGTCCGAGATGAAAGTTATCAGAATGATTACGGGCAGAACATAACGAAACTGCAACCGTTTTGAGCACATACGAAAAACCTGTGAAATAGAAGACATAGTTAAATTGGGGTAGACCAAGAAGACAATGTTGGAGACAGGGTAGGTGTCTTCAAAACGAGTGATAAAAGACTCGCACACATCGTAGCTAATGAGATGGCAATGGGTCAAAGCCTGGATGGAAAACCTCCTGAAAGCTGTAAAGATAGCTGGACGTTCTCATTTCAAGATCGACAATTAATTGTTGAATAACATTCGGGCTAGCACTTCGGAATCGTTAATCGAAGGTCGTTGGTTCGAATTCCGGCAGAGTAATAAAAATATGGCATTTATATTTTCAAATATGCTCTTCCCTGGGTTGAAAAATTCATTTAACGACTGTTGAATTCATAAAAGCACTGATCACCAAATGCCCTTCTTAATTGAGGATTGTCGATTTCTATAGCGACAATCAAGCTCGCTAAGGTGTGATTCTCATAAAACAGCGATCACCAAATTAATCTGAAAATATTATTGCTACATTGAAAGGTTTTGTAGCAAAAAAAAACAAAATGTTATACATTTCTGTATGTAGGTGAATAGTTAGTTTTTACGATAAAGTATCCTTATGGCTTGGAACTCAGTGCCGTATGAGTTTTGTTCTCACTGACCCAAGTATGCAACATCATTTTAAAACTCAATCATAGCGTTTATCAAAAAATGTATACAAAATCTAGCAGCGCGTTTGTTGAGTGTTTTGGTTTCGATACATTTTTCAGAGAAACTTTTCGCTTGAGTTTAAATGTAAAGGTTTGTACTTGGGTGCGGGGGTTTATGGGGCCCAAAAAGTCCTCGGAGAAAAAGCCTGTAAAATAGTTTTTATTGCGTGTGATTTGAACTTTCTGGAGAGCATTCTGTGTACATGACGAGAGCGGGAATAAACAATGTTGTTTGGCAACTTTTTACTCTTGTTTATTTTTGAGCGTAAAATGTGCTAAGTTGTTAGAAATCAGCAATACTGGAATTGAACGTTCATCTAAAATAACCTACCTTTGATACAAAGTTAACATTTTGAAAATAGCTTTACAAGTCTAAATCTAAATCTAAGTTGCAAAGATATGTATCATTTGAGATTCATATTAAATGCATTCCCACAAGCAGACACGCATAATTTTGCGCTCACACATGCCGCATGTGGACCAACAATATAAAAACCCAATCTCAAATGAACATAAGCCCTGCAACTCTTGCCGACCTTTTCTGAAACAGGGGTGACGTTGGCAAAGTGAACAATTTTTTACAGTATGGGTGGTCAGCCTCATGCCAACCTATAAGTCAAGGAACAGTACATTTCATATAAATAATCTGGAACAAGCAAGAATTTTCCCTTTCATACCTATATATTGTGAGCCGCAATTGTGTGTAGGCCAGGTCGATTGAAACATTGAGCCGATAGTCGATAAGCTAGAGCTAGAAAAAGTGATCAGTGCCTACATTGTAAGCCGACATTATGTAAAATAAATAAATTTCAGTTTGATTAAAAGAATCCCATTAAAATCTTAACAATACTAATTTTTTTTGAGCCCTGTTTTTGTGTGAAAAGCCCCCGGTCTGAAGATTTGAATGGCCTCTTTACCACTCTTTGAATAAAGAGTGTTTTGGACATTTCCTACAAATATAAAATAACATAAAACACCGCTACCTTTACAAGTGGTTGAAGCTACAGCCTTGTTATTAGAATATCATGGGTTCAATTATAGGGGAAGCACACAATTTTGTAAGTTTTGTGAATTAACTGAGTGAAAATTCCTTTAAATTTTTTTTTTTTTTTTTTTTTTATTCAACATAGTTTTATTTACACATTTTTTAGTTAAATTGCCTAAGCGCTATCGGACTTTAACCGTCCATCTTCATAGCGATTAGCCTCTAAAAGAGTTAGCCCCTGAAAATGGACGGTTAAAGTCCTAAAAAGAGCTTAAAGGCAGTTAAACTCAAAAATGTAAAATAAAGCTGTGTTGTATAAAAATAATTATTTTTAATTAATATAAAATAAACATTGTTAAAAATGCTCTTTGCGTGGTTGCAATGTTTCTATGCCTTTATCAAAAACGGTCATCAAAGGTGCATTCAGCATTACAGCAACTAGGTCTTTGGAGCTTTCTTTGGGGACAATCAAGCTAACAGAAGGCTCTTGGGATGTGATTCACACCAAATTACTTTCACCAAATGAATATCTATGTATTATTAGATTTAAATTTTATTAGAGTTCATGTTAAATACCAAAGAATTATCAATTCTATTTAATATGTACTTATTATGTAGGTATTTATTATGTTATTAACCTGGATGAAATGAAAGAAGTATGCAAGGACCGAAAGCAATGGCGGTTGATCTGTAATGCTGGCGTTTAAGGCTGAGGCTTTTAAAAAATATTTTTCACTTTTTTATAGAATATGTTTTGTAGGTTTTAATTTTTACTGTTTAATTGTTTAGTGTTTATTTGTTTTATATAATCAAATATAATTAATTTATTGTATTCCTTGACTTATAGGTTGGTATGAGGCTGACCACCCATACTGTAAAAAATGGTTCACTTTGCCAACGTCATCCCTGTTTCAGGGAAGGTCGGCAAGAGTTGCAGGGCTTATGTTCATTTGAGATTGGGTTTTTTATATTGTAGGCCCACATGCGGCATGGGTGAGCGAAATTATGCAACTCTGCTTGTGGGAATGCATTTAATATGAATCTCAAATGCAACTTAGATTCGATTAGATTAGACTCAGAAAAATGTTAAAACCATACAAGTACATACACACACAATATGACATTCAAATGATGATTAAATTTTACCGATATTGTTATACGAATGTAAGTAAATTTGTCGAATGAGCGTTGAGCATCCTTTCGATTGCTCATTTTGGTTTTGCCGGGTCTTCTTTTATTACATTTGGTACACATGTTTTGCGCCCCGAGTATATAATTTTTTGTTAAACTCAACCACAACGGGTTACAAGAAATGTATGAAAAATTAAATAGCTCCTCTAGTGAATATTGTATTTTCCATATATATAACATGGTACAAAGCTAAACATGGTTTATCTTAACCCTAGGATGAATAGTGTAAAATAAATAGTGCTTCTAATTTTTTTGGTAAATAGTTTTAGTAATAAAATTATGTTATATAGTTTACCATCCAAAAAAAATGTCCCATTTGGTTTCATAAATTCATGTAAATTTCATGAAGATTTCATCAACTGCATGAAGCTAGCTAGTTAATTTATGATTTCAAAATACCTGTATTATAATATCAGTTGGAATTTTTTATTGAAATTTAAAACACATGCATATCTAATGCATTCCATGTAAGGCACAAGTTCGCGTTAGCACATGCTGCATGTGTACATACAAAATATACCAATCTTTACATAAACATAAACTTCGCAACTCCTGCCGCCATTCTCTGAAATCAGAGTGGCATAGTTGAAAGTGAAACAAGTTTGTACAGCATGGGGAGTCAGCCTCATACCAGCCTATTAGTCGAAGAACCCGAATATAAAACATTAACATAAGCTTCCTCTGAATCACCTGAATCGAAAATGTATAGAATATATAACGGCGCCCCTTGCACCAATGTGTTTTTTTTCTCTTTTTTTTTTTGCAATAAACGCGATCCAGAACTGAAACCTGAAAACTTAAGACCTGTGTAAGACCAATCATGACATATGGAGTCGAGTCAAGAGCAGACACTTCGAGAACCAAAAGCTTACTCAGAACATCTGAGATGAGAACACTCCGCGCCATTGCTGCAAAAACGCTGAGAGACCGATCGAGGAACTCAGAAATCAGAAGCATGTGCGATACTGAAGACAACGTCAGATGTAGCAGGAAGAGGAGACGGTTCTGGAGGGACCATATAGATCGCTTAAACGAAGGATGGATAGCCCGAGTCGTGGCACAGAAGATAGCGGACAGTCAGCGTCTACCAGTTCGCCCTCCCAAAAGACGAAGAACAGCTGGTCTTCTGCATCACAGGAGGGAGTTCCATAATAAACAGATCATAGATGAGTGGGCGGTCCGTAGTTCAGTTGTAACACTTCGGACTCTGAGTGGCAGGTTGTGGGATCGAATCCCGGCGGACCACAAAAAAATGTACCATTTATATTTTCAAATTTGCTCTTCGCTGGGTTGAAAAATTCATTAACTTTTACCAATGACCAGTCACCAAAGGTCCATCCAGCCTTACAGAAATTGAGTCTTGCTTGAGAATTGACACTTTGTAGCGACGACGACCAAGCTCGTAAAAAGGTCGATGAATGCTTGCATTACATGCCGAGAGCAAGGGTTCGATCTCATGGTTTACTCAGCCTTCACAAGAAGTGAGAACCAGCCCCCTCGGCAGCTGGAAAACTCCCACTTCAACTGAAAGTGGTTGGTGTGAGGCCGGCCCCCTTACCCGTACAAATAAATAGGTCTTGAGTCGCCACATGCGACTTCTTCGCGGATAACGCAGACAAGAAGTTACTTAGTTGCGTTTTTGCGTTGCGTTTATAGATCTTTAAAAAGAGGCAGACGAAGAAAAGTAGAAGAAGTGATCGAGAGCAGTTTATCTATTGCTTTAAATTCGGGGCGCTGAGCACCGAAGAGTCAAGGTGCTATTTATTTTTGATAAACGCTACGGTTGAGTTTGGACGTAATGTTGTATGCGTGGTGTGTTGGCTTCCCTGAAATGTGCTCAGAAACAAAATTCCTAATAATACCGCGCATTCTTGGATGGCAATAAAAAAGCTTACACGCATTTTGAATACGAGTCGTAAATTGTAAATTCCTTTTATTGCCAACAAACAATTTGCAGGCTTTTCATAAATTGACTATGAAATAAAATAAAAATGATTCATGTCTGGCGACCGGGTGTAAGTAGGGATACTAACGATATTAAACCCACAACTGAAAAAATAAGTTAGACTCCGTTGTATGTATTATTATTGGAATATTATGGTTTGGATATATGGAGAGAATGAGTGATGAAAGACAGACGAAGAAAGTATACGTTGCGAGAATAGATGGATGTTATGTTAGAGAAAGACCGAGAAAGGTATGGATGGATCAAATTTCTGAAATAGCAAATGAATGTTCGACCAGTCCGTAGTCCAGGTGGTAACACTTCGGACTCGTCACTGGAACGTCGTGGGTTCGAATCCCGGCGGAGCACAAAAAATATACCATTTATATTTTCAAATTTGCTCTTCGCTGCGTTGAAAAATTCATAAACCTGTACCAAAGACCGGTCATCAAAAAGGTCTATCCAGCCTTACAACAACTGGGTCTTGCTTGAGAATTGGCGCTTTATACAGCAACGACCAAGCTCGCAGAGGGCTCTTGAGGTGTGATACATACAAAAACAGCGCTCACCAAATAAATAAGCCTAATTTAATTTTATATTTTTAATGGGATATCCAGATCTATAATAAAAGGGGAGCTTGTATGAAAAAGGTTATGAATCTGGATGAAATAAAAGAAGTATGTTTGGACAGGAAAAAATGTCGGCTAATCTGTACTGTACATTTGTAATTTTGGCGGCGCACTGTAAAAATGATTCACTTTGAAAAGGTCACCTCTGTTGAGAGTCAGCAAAGTTGCAGGGGCTATGTTAATTTGTGGTTTGGATTATATTTTTTAAATACACTTGCTTATTTGTAAGCGCAAATTGACACGTGTCTGTTTGTGGGCGTGCATTTAATATGAATTTTAAATATTTATGTATCTTTGCAACTTAGATTCTAAATTATAGACCCAATTTAACGTGATTTTTTTAATGGGAATAAAGAAATGAGAAAGCGTTGAAATATTACTTTTGTGTATCTTTTAAAAAGAAAAATAGGTTTTTACAGTTCTAACATGTAAACCTAATAAAATACAACAGAAGAAAAATAATTTCAGAAATTTCAACAGACATATGGTTCAAAAGATGAGGCTATCAACACATACTAAAACCAAGTTATCTTGTAAAATCGTCTGAGGCGGTGTTAAACGTATACAGGGTAAAATAATAGTGAAATTTTCAGGAGTAAAATTAAGTAGGAATATAACCAAGGTCATTATTCCGCGAGGTATCTGCTTTAGTACTGCATAAGTTTCTGAGCCATATAAAGACGTATCTGTCAGAAGATGAATGTGGCATATCGTGGAATGCCTTGGAATTTTATGAAATGCCTTTAATGATTGCTACATAGTGCCTTTTTGTAAGAAATTCTCACTCCAAGATCATTCGCACAAAATAGTAAAGAACAGTCGGTTTATGGCCGAGGGGGTAGAGGCGCATGTCCGACTAGCGTATTTGGAACCGAATAACGTTGGTTCGAATCTTGCGTCCAGCCCACTTGACCATAACTTCGACCCTGGTGCAACATACACCATTGCATGCACACAAGCTTCTGCTTTCGCATGAAGACAGCTGGCCAGGCAAAATAGGTTGGTGGATTGTATTTCTTTCCACAAATCTATTAAAAAAAAAACAATAGAGTGCACCTACGATTTTTTTCGTCCTTAATTCTGTGAAGTAACCAATTTTAGTTGTAAGGTCAAAATACAGCGAAAGTTAATGGTTGATAAAGTGACATAAGAAAAACAAGAAAACGTATGTAAGTAGGGTAGAAATATTTGGCAGATTTTTTTCAAAAATCAATAGTGTCAACTTGCATTTCCAGCTCCTATGATGTTCTCATTTCCGTCGTACACATTACTACAATCTGTCGCTTGCCGTGCGTGGTATTTGTTTAGCATATTTCCGAAATCCAACCGGAGAGGTTATCGCAACTCATCATATCTTCTCATTCTCTATGGTTTTGTTTTGTCAATTTTGCAACAGTTCTGTAACTCTTGTAAATGACGTAGGCAAGCCGAAATTACTTGAGATGAAATAAAAGCTCAATTTGTGAAAATAAAACAGAAATGGTCATACATCATTGAGTCTTTTTTAATATGGTCTCTCATCATCAATTGCACGAGAACCTGAAGGGGATCTTGGCCTCCTTGATTAACCGTAGTCACCGCTGACCGTCCAACGTCCTCCTCCTCCAGTAACACACTCCTTACGCCTTGCTTATAGCTAATACATAATACTTTAATCTTAATGGTCCGGTCGATAGCTCAGTTGGTAGAGTGCTTGCATTCTACCCTGTGAGCTCAGGTTCGAATAAAAATACCGGCAAGGTTTACTCAGCCTTCACAAGAAATGATTACCAGCCCCCTCAGGAGCTGGAAAACCCCCACTTCAACTGAAGTGGTTGGCGTAAGGCGAGCCCCCTTACCTGTAAAAATAAATAGGTTCAACTCGCCACATGCGACCCTTTCGGGGATAACGCGGCAAGAAGTAACACTAAATGTGTAGCTTAGTTGCGTTGGTTGCGTTGCGTTTAATGGCATAGGCGCTTTGCGATGCCAGATCAAGACAAATAGGCATTTCAATAACCGTCTAGGCACATCATGAAATGCTCTATTCTTTATCTTCCTCCAGCATATCCACGAAGTTAGCGCCCTCCACTAACACAGTTACAAAATTTTACATTCAATCTCAGCCATCGAGTTATCCAAAAATCTTCTGAAAATTAAGATAACGACTCGAGAGAGCGCGTTAGTTTACAAGCGTTTTTTTTGTAACATGCGTAATTTTGAAGTGTTTAGTTTTATACCCGGGTGACAGACCCATTTTCCTTCAGTACTCCTAGTATTAAGCATTTACAAAAACTCCCCCCAATTAAGTAACCAGAAAAATGTATGGAAAGTAAATCACTCAATAGAGATGCTGTTGTATCTTCCATATATTTTTTGTATTAACGCGATCGAAGGGAGCTTCTATAGTGTTTTTTACTTAGGGTACAGTTCATCTCTTGCTTTCATGTCAGGACATAAATTCTACCAGTTGTCGTTTCAGGGTTGGTTTTCGTTTTTAAAGAAAAACACATCGATATCAAAAAAACAAGATAAATTTGGATCATCATTAATCCAAAGCCATTAATTGACTTAAGAGTTAAATAATTAGTTAATTAATCGAACAATTTCACAAGAAGTCATAATATCGTCCTTCTGTACAACTTGGGCTATTGCGACATCTATGTATGAATGCATCACCGAAGGTTAATAAAAGTACCTACAACCTTCGGCCACGATCAAACAACTATAATTTAACAGTTCGTGGTTCTTCTTTGTAGAAGAGACACGTCTCCTCAGGACGTCGGATATGAGTCCGACGAAACGTAGAGAAAATCGTTCTTCTGTTTTGCGCGGTCAGTAAAATCAGTTTTTTTATTCTTTAAAATGTCTAACGACCGTAATCATAACTTAAAATCTTTAATTAACAGTAAAAGTCTACAAAATCTATAATTTAAGAAGCAAAACACACACGTGTGAGTTTATGATTACAAATGCCGTATGTGATGATACAAAATAAAAATCTAAATTTGAAATGAACATAAGCCCTGCAACTCGCGCTGACCTGTTCTGAAATAGAGGTGACATTGGTACATGAGTCATTTTTACAGTATGGGCTGTCAGTCATGCCAACCAATAAGTCAAGGAAATATAATCTTTAATCTGTATACCTTTTAAGATTTTAAATTCATAATAAATGCATGCTCGCAAGCAGAATTATTACAACATAAAAACTCAAATCATGAATGAACATAAACCCTGCAAGTCGTGAAAAACTTCTTTAAAACAGAGGTAACATTGGTGAAGTGAAGAGGTGACGTTTAAACTGTAACCCAAGTAAATCTAATCTAATCCAAGTTGCAAAAAAATGTTACACTAGGGATTCACATTATATGCATTCTCACCAGCAGACACGAACAATTTCGCGCTTGCACATGCAGCATGTGAACCTACAATATAAAACCCAATCTCAAATGAACATAAGCCCTGCAGTTGTTGACGTTCCCTGACACAGGGGTGACATTGGCAAAGTGAACCATTTTCTACAGCATGGGTGGTCAGCCGCAAAACAAACATTATTAAATCGTTGTAATATTTTAAAAGCATTGAGTCCTTGTTATTCTAAGGTTTAAAAGAAATAAACGGCATATTACATTTGAAATTACGGTGTCGCATATGCGAGGAGCGCCCTCCCTTTAGAGAACATCAATTATTCGCTGCTATGCTTCCACACATCCTTACGTTGCCGACATAATAAAGCAATATTTCATTAATATCACATCTGGGTGTGCTTGGGAAAATAAAACTCGTACACCGTAACTGGAAACTTCCTTAAAAACATACATATTTAGTATTTACTCTGCCAAAAAAAATGTTATTTTATTTCTCGTAAGAAATGTGTGCTTCTGCAAAGAATGTTAATAAATTGTTGAAGAAAGACATACCTACCTACATAAATATTAAAAAATAATGTCTTTCATTAAAAAAAGGATGTTTTGTTTAAAAAAGAAAATGTTCATGGAATGCCTTCGTTATATACCAGAGAGTAAGGGTTTGATTCCCACCGAGGGTCCTAGAAATGATTTCCTGGTTCTGTTGCCTACAGGTAATTATGGTATCATAATTTTTTATTGTAATGAATTTTTAATCAACAGTTTACCAATGCCATATTTTGAATCAGGGTCGAAGTAATCGTTAGAGTATTGTAGCGAGCGTATGATAGTATTAGTGCATACGTGATCCTTATCACGCTGGGGGAACAACACTGTGGTATTGGAATCATCCACCATGTTTAAGAAATCGAGAACAGTTGATAAACGTCTGTATGAACGTATATAAATGTAAGCCGCAATTATGTGCGCGCCAGAGTGTCGATTGAAACACTAAGTCGTGAAGTCAATAAAGTAGGAGCTAGAAATCAGTACATTTTAAATTGTGAACCAAACCGTGTAAAATAAATTCTGTTAAATAAATAATTGTAGTTTTTATCCCAACTAAAAACATAACAGTATGATGGAACTCTAACATGCGCTGATTCGATTGCCACCTCCTTGTCCACTCGACCACAGCTTAACTTGTACCATCTTTTGCTTCTCATATTAAATCCAAGATCAATTTATTACGGAACTCTCTCCTGTGATTCAGAAGAATAGCTGCTGTTCCATCTTTTGGGTGGCCGGCCTGGTATTTCCTGTGCCATGATTTGGGTTAACCTATTTTCGCCTCTTGCGACCACATTCTTCCTCCAGAACCGTCTCTTCTTCCTACTCCATCTGACGATATACTCAATGTTGTACATTCTTCTGATTTTTGGGTTCCTCAAGCGGTATTTTAGTGTTTTTGCAGCAATGCTTGGGAGCGTTTTCATATCAGATATTCCGAGTAGGCTCTTAGTTCTGTAAGTAAGTTTTACCATATTTTTAAAACCAATTTTTACCTTATGGTTGGTCATCTCTTGTGAACCCATTAGTTTAGAAATTTCCAGCCCTCAATGTATTTCGCACTGTGCATTCGTGTTGTACTAGTAAGGGAATGTATGTAGACCACCTGGTAATTGGTAATCAGTGTAGGTAAATACTAACACTGTCCAGTGTTTGAGTTCTCTAATGGTAAATATGGATTGCGTGCCAGAACAATTGCATAGTATAAGATGACAACAATGTTTGTGAAAAGCAAAAATAATAGACGTTGTAATGATCAAATTGGTAAAAAAAAAACGAGTAAGACCGGTCCGTAGTCTAGTGGCTAACGCTTATAACTCTTAATTGGTGGAGTAAGATAAAATAATATTTGCTTTTCTAAAATAACTAGAATGCAAAAAATACATGATTTTACCAAAAACTGGTCACCAAAGGTCCACACAACCTTACAGTAACAGGATGTTGCTTAAGAACTGGCGCTTTCTATAGCGTAGATCAGGATCTTTGAGGGCTTTAAATCTAATTTAATCTATGTCGTTATTCTCAACGTTTCGTCAGCGACAGCTAACGTCTTCAGGAGAAGCCCTTACGTTAGCTACGTCGCTAACGAAACGTGGAGAATAACGTAAGTTCTCTCATAACGGTTCGTCTAATAACCGATAAATAAATTTTAACTGTGTAGTTATTATTATTGTAAATTTGTCAAACGACCGTAATTCCAACCTCAAATTCTTAAAAAGATCTGTTTTTAAGATATCCTGCATTTCTTGACTGATAGGTTGGTATGCGGCTGACCACCCATACTGTAAAAACTGGTTCACTTTGTCAATGTCACCCCTGTTTCAGGGAAGGTCGGCAAGAGTTGCAGGGTTTATGTTCATTTGAGATTGGTTTTTTTTATATTGTAGGTTGTGATGAATCAAGCTTTTCATCAAAAATAAAATAAAATAATTGAAGTTCCTATACATGTGGGCGTATCAAACATGTGTAGGAAGATTTTTCTTGTCCATACGTATTTTTTTTTCTATGGGACTATTTAAGTTCTGGAAGGGGGATGCAAGTCAGCCCTGAACCACCGGGAGAAAGGGATTGGATTCGGGTCGAGACAGTCAATTGGGGAGGACGGGCCATATGTATCTTAAATCTGAGCTAAACAAATTCGAAACAAAATATTTAAATTAAAATCGGGTTTTAATTCGGAAGAAAATTTAAATAGACTAAAAAGATTTTTCTCTTAATAAAGACGCCGCGAATTGTTCGTTCGGAATTTAAGGGAGAATAAGTATTTACGTGGTTTTAATAATAATAAAATATCTGCCGACATAATATTCCGGGAGTGTATTTTTCATGTGTCTGTCTAAAACTAAAAGTATGCTAAATAAGTAATTCCGTAAATCGCAGTGATTCTCAAACTTTCGAACATAAAAATAACTTTCGATTGAATTTTGGATAAAATAAAATTAAACCAGTGGTTGCAGAACAGGAAGGCGCATTTAATTATTTAATAATAAAATTCATTAATCCGCGTAAACACATAGTTTGCTGAGCTGCTTCGCAGAAGGATGAGAGATTTCAAATTATTTTCTAACACACTAAACTAATCTGATTAACTTGCGTTCTAAAATGTATTCAATCTTCACATTTTGAAAATGATTTGTTGCCTATGTTTCAGTCCGAGGGGCTGCTGTTGCCGAATACTCCGATCTTAAAAATTATTACGTTTTGTATTATAAATAAGATGTTTCTCTTCCAGGTCAAAAGGGGTGAATTCAACATAGCTTTCAATCAAGGGGCGCAAATGTCCTGAAATGCTTATAAATTGTTGTCTTTTTCCACAGCCTTGCAGTTACTAACAAACACACCTTCTCTCCCACAGAACACCTGTGTCAGAAAGAATTGAACGCTGTTTGCTTAATATCTGAAATACCTGAACCTAACGGTTCTTTGCTGCTATGAAGGAGTTCGCATTGTGTTGGAAGTGAAAGCTTTCGGCTTCCAAAACTTTCCATCAAAACTATAAATCCAATGTTGACTGACAAGGAGCCATGCTCCGGAGCACGTCCTATGTTTCCTTTGGTTCATAGCTTGACCTCTCCTTCGGCCATGGTTATCTGCGTCCTCAACATCATCACTGAACGAGGGACGAGGTTACTACCAGACTTGTATCATGACTTGGATATAGCTTCCATTGTTCCTCTGTTATGGGCTGGAGTCAACTGACGTCATTCCAACATCACAACACCTAGTTCCTGCTGGATTCTGACACCAAAATACAGTGCGAGCCTCGACATGGCGTTCGAGTTTTAAAAAGTCTCCATTCATTGTTTTTGGCGTTCGGTTATTTCATGACGCGGAGTAAGGTTAGGGCCAGTCCCTTCTAAAATATCCTTCCCGTGGTCTGAAAGGACCAGGCCGTGGGGCCAACCTGTTAAATTCTTGGAGGAAAGAGGAAGATGAGCTTTCTTCGATTTTGGGTCTCTCTTGCTTACGAGCAAATGAGGAATCCCATTTACAAGGAAGCTGGGGTGAAGGGAGTCATCTTCTACTGGGCCGGTTTGTCGTACCAGTTATTAAAATCAATCCCTTCCTAAAACACACTAATGAAATTTCTTCCACAGCAAAGAGAATCTACAAAAGGTAAGTGATCTTGGAGCGAGAAATGTTTACAACCGCTGGTTGGATCTACGGCGCAGGGAGAGAGAGGAAGAAGAAAAGATCAAACCAAATTCTCTTTAATTTTGCTAAAACAATACTAACCAAATAACTATTATTCAATTGATGTTTGATTATCTCCTGTTTAATTGAGCTGTTATTATTGTACTTGTCTTTGAAATAAATTCATCTGCATTAACTGGCGTCAAAATTAAATAAACGAATCTCGCGGAAATTTTGTCAGAAATAAAATCGAACGCGCTACTACGCGAATGCAAAATCTTGCATAATTCGGCATCGTAACCTTTGGGTTAGTTAATTAAATTCATTAAAATATGATTAAGCTGGGCACATCTGTATTTCATCCTCACCATCATGAAAGAATTTGGGTCCACTACGAAGGTAGGTCTGAGACAGTAAAACAAAAAATGACACAACGTTCTGTTTCTACCTATCGCACATCGAGGGGTCATAACCGTAAAATAGACGATCACACAAATGCATAAAGATTATTGGCCATGATCTTACAATTTTTACCTAAGGGTGAATTGACTGGTTTCACTCCAGGTTGAACCGTAAAGAAGGATTGTTCCTTTTTCGAAGGGAGTTTTCCAACAGGTCAGGTTTCATTTAAGCTGAGCCGTGACCATGGAGTCCTTATTTTCCTCCGGATTATTTCGAGGAGGCAGAATCGTTTCAAGGTCCACATGCGGCATGTGTAAGCGCGAAATTATGCGTGTGTGTTTGTGGGAATGCATTTAATATGAATCTCAAATGATACATATCTTTGCAGCTTAGATTTAGATTAGATTTTGCATCACGAAAACATGTGATAATATGCACATACAAGTAATAACACATGATATTTCCGTGAAAAACTATTTATTTTCACGTCAGAAGAAAATACACTTTATGCCCCGAGAAGTAAAAACATGTACCTACCTACCTCTCAACTTTGAAAAATGATATGATTGAGCTGACGTCTATAAACATAGACATCTATAAACAATTGCAAAATGCACCGGCAGACTTTAGTAAACAGCAAAAAGCCACGGCCCAGCCGAGTTGGTTCTTTTGAGTCGCCTAACAAGAAGAAACAAGAACACAAAACAGAGCCAGAGTCGCAATCAGCCCCTTTGCCGGGGATCGGTGGCAAAAGAACTGCCAGGAGTGCGCGGCAGTCGACAGACTTCCGGCTAATGCATTCATACAAAGTTTACAGCTTCATTGTGGCTGCTCACCTTTGAGAAACAAAAAGTAAGGGGAGTGTGTACACCATTGAGTAAAAACATAGAAGAGCAGAAACTAAATTAATGCATTGATACATACTGTTACGTTTTCAGCTGGATTATCTTTTTAATTAAAATGCCAGAATGTATTCTTACAATTTATTTTTTACAATTTATAATTTATTTCACAACTTGACAATTAATGTTTATAGGTGTTACTTAGCGAATAGCTCTCTTTATTTTATTTTTTTATTTTACTTTATTAGGAGAAAAAACAGATACAGACACAGTTGCAATAAACAAAAAAGTGGATATATATAATTTAAAATGCCTACATCCTTAAAAATTTCCCACATATATATTTTAAATTTAATGTAGCTGACATAAAAATATAAAAGAAGTAGAGGAAGTCAAAATTCAAAAGTAATAAAATTAGTAAAAGAAACAAAAATAACAAGGAGAAACAAGAAGAGTAAACAAAGAAAAACATAAGAATGTAAAAGTTAAAGAAGAAAAAAGAGAAGAATAAAAAAGAAGAACAAAAAGCCCAATCAGCACCTATAAACTGGGTGTAAAAGACATTTTATATATAGTTTTCATCAAGTCCCCCCTAAAGGAGTATTTCCCCCTATTAAACAAATCTAAATCATTAAAATATTTATTAAAATCACTGCACATTCTATGAATAGGAGCTCTTTGACCTGCATTTGTTCGACATTTTGACAGAAAAAATAATTGAGAAGAACGAGATGCGCATCTTGGTATACGAAACTTAATTTGACATAGAAGACCAGGGCAATCCGTTTCCGATAGACAGATACTCCTCAGAGTCAACGCACTCAATATTAAACATCGATTATCAATACTTACCAGATTTAGATGAAGTAGGCGTTTGTCGTAAGAGCGGTTTTCGTAGCTTAACCGATGGAACAATATTTTCGTAAATTTTCTTTGAACCGACTCTAGTAGAGTTTTATACACATCATAAAAAGGGTTCCATACAGTCACAGCAAATTCTAGTTGTGATCGTATCAATGAATGATATAAAGTCATATAGCTCGATATCATTTTGAATTTTTTTGTCACACGAAACACAAAACCCATCATTTGAAAGGCCCTCTTGACGACGGCATGTACATGCATGTCAAACAGTAGTTTGGAATCGAAAATCACACCAAGGTCGCGTATGCAAGATACTCTTTCAAGTGTGTGATTGGAAATTGTATAATTGTAATTGATTTGAATGCGTTTCCTTGAGAAGGTTATAATTTTACATTTTTCAAGAGCAAGTGACAGTTTGTTAATCGAGCAGTATAAACTGAGTCTATTTATGTCTGCTTGCAGTAATAGACAGTCGTTAATATTATCGATTTTTTTAAAATTTTTCATATCATCTGCGAATAATAATAAATTGCTGTTTTTAACGCATTTATGGATATCAGATATGAAAATTGTGAATAAAAAAGGACCTAATATGGAGCCCTGTGGGACGCCTGAGCTTATCGCACACAATGATGAGGCGTAACCATTCAGGGTAACAGTTTCATATCTCGAATCAAGATAAGAACAAAACCACCTGAATAGGTTGCCCTGGGCTGGCAGTCTCAACACAAACGGTAGATCCTACCTACCGATTGTCGTTCAGATTAGTATGAACACCTGTCAATCTCTAATCAGCTGTTCACCTGCGGCCATTTTGTTTATTTTTTTTGTATGGGGACAGGTAACGACGGTAAGCGGTATCAATGCGAGTCTCGACATTGTCAGCTACCGGAATGATAGGTCGCCAAATGTACCGAGTGACGTTTAGGTACTTTTTTATGAAATACGTAGAATTATTAATCAGCTGTTCACCTGCGGCCATCTTGGATATTTTTTTGTATGGCGACAGGTAACGATGGTAAGTATTATCAAAGGAAGTCTCGGCAGCCAGCTACCGGTCATGATAGGTCGCCAAATCAATTGAATGACGTTTAGGTATTTTGTAAGAAATACGTAGAATTATTGATCAGCTGTTCCCTTGACGCCATTTTGTATGGCTTTATTGTATGGACACGGTCAACGTATCTTCTCTACTAGGTCTACCATTCATTATTGTTGACCAAATCTGCCGCTATGATATGCCAGCAGCCTTCGAAGTATATAACCTAAGTTGCAGGGTTTATGACGCTTATTTAGAAAGTTCACGTGTAGCATGAGTAAACACGAACTTCCGCGTATTTGCTCGTGTTTAAAATTTACGAAATAAATAAAATAAATAAAAAATAAACAAAATAAATTTAATAAAAAAAAACAAAATGAAATTAAAATTAAATTAAATAAATCCAAAAATGATATCCTAAGTTATTCACAACTATTATAAATATCATAAATCTATAATCAAAGATCAAAGTTGTATTGATATTCAAGGGGATCATGTTTAATGCACGCTCACAAGCAGACACGTGTAAGTTTGCTCTTTCACATGCTGCATGTGTACGTATAAAATAAACGAAACCTCACGTTAAAATAAACCCTGTATTTTTTCCGACCTTCTCTGAAACAGAGGTGGCATTTGCCAAGTGAACGATTTTTGAAACCATTGTGGTTCAGCCTCATACCAACCTATACGTCAAGAAATTAACTATTTTCTAATCTAATCTAAGTTGCAAAGATATGTTACAATGGAGATTCACATTACATGCATTTTCACTACCAGACACGTACAAGATCGCGCTTGCACATGCCGCATGTGAACCTACAACATAAAAACCATCTCAAATGGACATACACCCAGCAACTCTTGCCGTCCTTCCCTGAGACAGGGGTGACATTGGCAAAGTGAACCATTTTTACAGCATGGGTGGTCAGCCGCATACCAACCTATAAGTCAAGGAACCCTTACCCTTACCATTTTAATTTTTTAAATTTAATTTTTTAAGTTTTATTTTTCTTTACTGTTTTTTTTAAATATTGTTTTATGAATTTTATTCAGTTTAAAATTTATTCCTTGTCTTGTAGGTTGATATAAGGCTGAACCCTCACATTTAAAAAAAATGTTTCACTTTGCAAAAGTCACCCCTGTTTCAGGAAAAGTCGGCAAAAGTTGCAGTGCTTATGTTCATCTGAAATTTGGGTTTTTATATTCTAGGTCCACATGCAGTATGTGTAAGCGAGAACATATACGTGTCTGCTTTGGTAATACATTTAATACTCGTATAAATCTTAAATGTAATTTCGTATTTAAAAAAAAAACATAGATAAGAATATTTCAAATAACTGCAGATACTAGTTTACTCCAATCGTTTGCGTATCAGGCAGTTCAATTTGCTTGATACGCTACCATGAATATGGTAGTTACCACGAACGTTACCGTCAGTTGAGTCTACCAAAGCTCGTTAACATTGTACCGATGAAAGGTATTAAACTATTCGACCAATCATATGCACGCATTGACACCTAGCGGCGCTATTGCAAACTTTCAAATAGGTATCTCTAACGTACCGTCGACGGTAACAGGCTATCTACCGTCCTGATGAGACTGCCAGCCCTGGACTCCATTGAAGTGAAGCTTTTTAAGTAATATAAGGTGATCAACCTTATCAAAAGCTTTGCGGAAGTCGGTGTACACGCTGTCAACAGAAGAGCCCTGGTCAAATGTCTCAAAAATAAAGTTAGAATAAAGTAACAAATTCGAAACTATGGATCTTGATCTGACAAATCCGTGTTGACTATCAGGAATACAGTGTTTAAGTAGTGGATATATTTTTCCATGTACTAACTTTTCAAAAATTTTAGCAATGCAAGAGAGGATAGATATAGGTCTGTAGTTAGAGATGTCATTCATCGGCCCTGCTTTATGTAAGGGTATTATGTTAGCAGTTTTCCATATGCTTGGTATATATCCTTCAGCTAAACTTTTGTTGAAAATAAGTGTGAGAGGTTTGAACAGGGCATCAGAGGTCATTTTAAGGAAAAAAGCACTTAATTTGTCCGGACCAGCGCCTTTTTTTATATCAATAAGATTAAGTGCTTCCCTTACATCGTCTTCACATAGGAACAAATCAGAAATACATGTGTTATTATTGTTTTGGTAATTAAAATTCATATTTATAGAGGAGGTATTGGGACTGCAAGTTAGTTGTGATGACGATTCAAAAACAGACAAGAAATACGAAGAAAACATATTGCAAATTTCATTAGGGTCGTTCGATACCCGATTATCAAGCATCATAGATGATGGATAGCCCATTGAGTTATTTTTTAAATTATGTGAATATTTCCAAAAACTTTTGACGTTATGAGTAACTGATGTTTCAATGTTGTTTATGTATGACTTATGACACGCAGTCATGAGTCTCTTTACATTAGCACGAGCAGATCGAAACCTATCGTAGTCACTAATGTTACCATATGTCTTCCATCTCTTCCAGGCTTTCAGTTTTGTGCTCATTTGCTTTTTTAAAACATTTGTGAACCAAAAGGGATGTTTTTTTGCACGTACATATAATGGTGGTACATGATAATCTAATATTGAGTACAATTTGGAATAAAAGAAATCGGTCGCATTTTGAGTATTGAGATTATACAAGTTGTCATACCAATTAAATTCTAACAATTCTACCATGATTTGATTGAAATTTGCTTTCCTGAAATCGTATTTATGGACATTATGTACTGGCATCCTGGAAAACAATCGTGATGTTTTCACAGTGCACTCAATCGGCAGGTGATGAGGATCTACTGTACTAAGAGGTGCAGCACATCCCACTACAGAACAAACAAGATCCGTCAACACCAAGTCCAATAAACGGTTATTATTGTTCCTAATAAAGTTACATTGTTTGAGCATCAGGAAAGACATTATATTACTTAGGTAGGAGGGCATTACAAAAGAAAGGCCATCAATGTCAGGGGTCCAGTTAATAGAGGGCAAATTGTAATCACCAATTAAAAAGAAATTGTGATCTACTTTATTTATAGCTATTTCATTGAATTTATTAAAATGTGCTTCATATATGGATTGACTGGAAAGTGGTGGAATATAGCATGCAGCAATAATTAAACCATTTCCAACTGTAGGTAAATGTAATAAAATTTCCTCAACTAACGGACTCTCATCATTAAATAATCTAACACAAGGGATGTCTTTCCTAACTAAAATTAAGACACCACCTCCATCCTTCTTTGTAGAGGTGGATAGACACCTATCCCTTCTGTGAACAACATATCTATCATCTGCAACCTCGTTGTTATAAATGCCATCATTCAGCCATGTCTCAGTGATAATAAGAATGTCATGTTCACAGTTAAGAATGTTCAAACGCAGATCAAAGAGCTTGTTACGAATACTACGACAATTTTGATAGTATATGTTGAGGTGATTTACATCTAAATTATTTACGATTGTCATAAAATATTAAAAACAACATGATAATTATAAAATAGTAGCAAAAGTGATTCAATAAAGGCAGTGATAAGTTAAGATGGCAATAAGAGTCCTGGTAGAGGTGACTTAATGAAGAAGAACAGGAAAACATGGGTAACATTTTCCTTATTAGAACGTAAGAAGAGTGAATAATAGTATAAATAATATTAAAACTAGTAGGGGGCTTGAATGAAAAAGAAAGATAAAGTAAAACAATTGATAACAGAAGCAAGTGAAAAAAACAAATCAGTAACAGAAAATTGAACAGAATCATAAAGTAAATGTGAAAATTAACAGGATAGAAAACAAGTAAAAATAAATAACAATAATAATTCACACAAACTAAGAGTCATATTTTACTTAGGTCCTCCTGGCATCTAATATATATAATGGATGATCCATCATCCTTACGCAGCATGATGTTATTATTCCTTACCCAAGTATATTTGTAGCCTTTAGATTTAGCCATCTGCCTTGAGTTGGAATAAAGGATTTTTGTGGAAAGAGTCAGATGATCATTGATGTAAAAGGCATTGTTATCAGTGGGAAAACCTAAGCCAGCCAGCTGATTTAACTTTAATGAACGACGCTTCCTTGCAGCCGCTACCATGTCCTCCTTCAGTTTCCTTGTGGTAAGTTGAAGTATTATGTTCTTTGGCCTCGTGGTGGGTCTCCCAGGAGCCACTCTGTGGACTGCCCTTATATCTCCTTCATCTATTTTAACTCCTGTGAGGGTTTTTCTTCTCTCCTGCTGCTTGACACAATTAATAATTAACAGCCACTTTAATATGTTTATTTTATTCCTTTCACAATGTATACACAATAAACCACAGCACAATATTAATTATAACAAAATTCACATGCTTCTGGCTCTCACGCCAGGCAAGCTTCTCCCCTCTTTCTGCCTTCCTTTGTTTTCCTTTTCATTCAAATTCAAATCTCATGTTCCATTTTACCTAACAAACAAATCCATCTCGTTACAATACACCTCCTTCCTCTCATAAAAAAAAAACATTCCCAATTTTTTTTTTTCTTTTAACAATGAGTAAATAATGTATCATAATGCTCAGCCGGCGCCACATATTTTGTTTTATTTTAAGGATAAATTTCAAAAATATGAAAATAAAAAAAAAACCTGTTTCTGATACATTATTCAGTCATTAATACCTTTTTTAACAATACCAATTATTTTCATACTAAAATTAATATATTTTTTTTTTTTTTTTACACAAATTTCATATTCAATATTATAAACAAATATTTGTTTTTTTTTAAATACTTAATTCAACAATTCAAAATAATCAAATAACAATACATAATAAACATTCACCAGTTTATTAATCAATTCATTAAAATAACTTTTTTTTTTTTTAAACATGTATCACATCTTTCCCAATATTTAAATTTATTTTTCATTAATAAATTTATCAGTCCATCAATTTTTTTTTTTTAAAAAACTTTACCTTCATATGTAATACTTTGTTTAATTTATGTTTCATACCTTCATTCATGCAATATTTCATAATTCATTCTTTCACTGATCACTTTTATATCAACTTTCACCGTATCATTCATCACCTCAAATTTTTCATACACATGAAAATATGTTTTTTTTTTTTTTTTTAATCTAATTTGATTATGTCCTTGATGTGATATTTATTTATAACATTTGTGTCTATATCTTTTAATACATAGACTATCTTGCTAACTTTCTTTTCTATTCTGGCTTTGACAAATTTTGGAGCCAACTTTGTACAGAAGTATTTCCCTGCATTTGATTGTATGAAATTTTTACGCCATACAATATCCCCTTGATCATAGACACGATTTGATCTACCTTTATTATAATAATTTGCATTTTTATTATATGCATCCCATAAATTTTCAGTTACAATTTTGTATAATGTGTTTAATTCCTTCATTTTATCTTTATGCATTTCTCTATATTTATCTAATTCTTCCTTTGATTCTATTTCATCATTTACTATTTCACCATGAATTTCACCATTTAGTACAATCTCCCTACCTCTTGCTAATACATTAGGTGTGTATCCTGTTGCTAAATTGACTGTATTATTTATTATGCTTTGTACTGAATCTAAAAAAGTATCCCATTTTCTTTGTTCGTTTTCAACAAAAATAGCTAATGTGTATCCTATTGTTCTATTATATGTCTCTACATTATTGCACATGGGAGTATATAAAGTTGTATAAAATATTTTCTGTACTCCATATGAGTACATAAAATCTTTAAATGCATTTGACTTTAAATTCTTTCCATTATCTGTTATTATCGTTTGCGGTACTCCTTCTGTTAAAAATATTTTATTTTCTATTAATTTTACTATTTCTTCTGTAGTAGCTCTTCTTAAAGGAAATAACCAACAATATTTGGTAAAAACATCTATTATTGATAATATATGTATATAACCTGTACTTGATTTTGGTAATGGTCCTATCAAATCAATACTCAACATTTTTAACGGTCTATCCACTCTTTTTCTATTTTCCATTTTTTATAAAACAATTTCTTTCCACATGTCCTCTTTTATTACAAAAGTGGCATACTATATTATTTGTGAAACTTCTACATTTATTCTGTATGTAATCTAATTTTCTATTTTTAGTCTCCAACAATCTATTTCATCATGTCCTAATTTATTACAAAAATTGCATTTTTGCATTACATTTTTCTCTTCTGTGTCATTCATTACATTTAAATTTTTACATTCATTAAATTTTATAAATGATTCAAACTTGCTACATATTGTAGATAATTCCTCTGTATTTTTAATTTCAGATGTTGTCAGTAAAGTTGCATATTTTTCTGACAATCCATGAATTATTATGTCCATAAGTTCTTTATCATGCATTCTTTTATTTAATAAATTATTTTTGGATTTGACCTTTAAAATATAAACAGATGCATTATCATGACCTTGTACCATATTTAAAATTTCTAACTTAAGATTCCTTTGAAAGTCATATTTTTCAAATTGTTGTAAGAATTTGGTTTTAAAAATTTTCCAATCAAATTCACAGTTAATTGCTCTGTACCAAGTTAACGGAAAATCTGTTAAAAATATAGGCATACACTCTACCAAATAATCTAATTTTAATTTGTAGACTTTGGCTAATTCTTCTAACCTTATTATAAATTCATTTGGTTCACTTTCACCATTAAAAGATATTTTTAATTTGATAGGATCAAAATTTATGGACTCCATTGTGCTACTTTCTAAATCCTTTTTATTATTTATTTTTTTAGATTTCGTCATTTGCTGTATATTTTCAATTTATGCAATTAAAAAAAATCATTTAATTGAAAAAAAATTTTTTATACAAATTAAATATAACACCATCTATATATATTTATCTAAACTGATTTGAAACAAACTGGTTCATATCCATTCTTCATTCTCCCGCGACGTTCGATTTTTGAATTTCCATTCTTCTGAACGTAATGTAGGTAATTTGAATTCTCTTGCCTTCAATATTTTCAAAACAGCCGTTCAATATTTTCAAAACCGCCTTTTAAAACTTGCAATTTCTTGTTTTAAATTGTATAAGTTGATGCCTTCAATAGCTTTTAAACGTGTTGATGCTTTCCATTATGCTTTCACAACCATAAATCTGTTCAATTTTAATTATTTCATATATTGTATTGTTTTCAATGTCATTTATTGGAATCGAATGTCATTTGTTTTTGTTTGAGAAAATTTTCTTCATAGGAATTTCATTTACAGATTTTTCTTTTACGTTGGGCGCCAAAATGTGAGGGTTTTTCTTCTCTCCTGCTGCTTGACACAATTAATAATTAACAGCCACTTTAATATGTTTATTTTATTCCTTTCACAATGTATACACAATAAATCACAGCACAATATTAATTATAACAAAATTCACATGCTTCTGGCTCTCACGCCAGGCAAGCTTCTCCCCTCTTTCTGCCTTCCTTTGTTTTCCTTTTCATTCAAATTCAAATCTCATGTTCCATTTTACCTAACAAACAAATCCATCTCGTTACACTCCTATTAGTTTACCCAGCTCCCTGCTCAAATTGACGAGATTCTCGTTCCTAACCTCGGGAACGTTTTGGATTTCAATGTTGCAGCTACGAGATTGTACTTCATGCCTCTGCAAGTCGAATCGGAGGTCCTCCAGTTTTCCTTGGTACAGTTTAGCCTTTAAACCTGCATCCCTCTCCAATTCTACAACCCTGGTCGTCAAACCTGCCACCTCCCTCTTCAGAGAGTCAATAGCCTCAAGTTTAGTCTCAAAGATCTTGATCCTATCTGAAAATTCTTCAATTTTGGCATTCTGGGAATTTATTGATAATCTCAGGGCAGCCATTTCTTCGGCAATTGTTCTAACTTCACCGGGAAGCGAAGAGAGGAGTTTGAGTGCCTCATGCATCTCTTTCAATTCATTTAGAAGGTAGTCCTTCTTTTGTAATTGAGCATCATCCAGAGACACCACGGTTGCCGATGATGAAGGAGCACTCTTCACTCTGCAGTCAGCACATTTCCAATTTTTCTTCCTCTCAACACTCAATTTGCGGAAATTTACTTCTGTAGTACCAGCACAATTAAAGTGGAAAATCGAAGAACATTTCCCACAACTTACGCCATCGGCAACGACATCCGTGCATAACTTGCAGTTCATTTTTATTTTTATGCTTAGTCTATTATATATGAAATCTTCTATTTGTTTGAATCATACAATAATCTGGAATCTTTAAGTAAAAATATAAATTGGAGCGATATCTATCGCCTGGCGGCAAAAGCTTTAGAATGAGTAGTAACGCCAACTCAAAGTAAAATAAAATGTTCAAGAAAGCACCGCTCCTTGGTCAGAAGTGAAAGTTTTTTTTTTCCTCTTCAAATCTTAAAGCCACATGTCAGATTTCGTAATTATTGAAATTCATTAAAAAACACTAAAAAAAAAACACTTGCCGACAAAATAAAATCACTGTAAACAAAGGAGAATTGACTTCACACACATTAGAATACTTTTAATAGAATTTAAACAAAAATTTAAGGGTAAATCAAATATTTTTGCTAGGAGCAAAATTGTATGTTGTCTTGTGTCAGCTACTAGGTATATATCTCTTGCGACACTGCTGTCCGTACCATTTTGATCTCTTGAATAATAGACCAGAGGGGTCATTCTCGCATTTATTAGATGATTCCACCACCAGAACATTGTGTACACACACAATCACTAGAACGTCATTCCAAGGCACGAATATAATCATTGACTACTCCTATATGGTTCTATATTACGTGCATAGGTATGCGTAGTCACTGTATAAGCGCAAGTATTTCAAGTTCGCAACAATACTATAGCCTACATTTCTGTCCTGTCAAAAGTTGCAGTGGTGTAGTCATACAAAATACGGCCATTTTGTCCAAATCCATTTTGTGTTTTGACACCCAATTATAACACATGCCGAAATGTCTTAAAATAATGCATTTTTCCTTTGAATTTCGTTAGTTTTAGCGATCACAATATTTAAAACGCGTGTTATCTATCAGTTCTAGCTGTGTTTGGACTTGTCCGGCAACCATTATCATTAATTGCAATAGTACTAACTTTCTAGGGACATTTTTACCTTCGCTCGAGTTTTTTTGTACAGATGGAAATGCAACTGTGAATATCTTATAAGTGTTTTTAGGCTTTCATGGCCGGAAAGAGGAGGGAATGAAAGTTAATAAAATATGGCGTCCAGCTCTGGAAAGTTTAAGATTTCAAACTCTGCCTTTCCCGCCACAATTTACAAGCCCCGCCCACTCCACAGATGACACATAAATACCGCATGCTCTAATCAAAGCGATCAGTCGAAGAAGAAGCCCTGAAGAAGTCAGTCGTACGTCACTGACGAAACGTAGCAGCCTTACAAAAAGAAAAAAGAATAAAGCAGCCTACAATTATTGAACATGGTCTACAAGCCCGGAAGGATGGAGACATCATTCATCATGTGAATATCTTTGTTTTCTTTCATACTAATGACCATTTTTGTGAATAAGTTGAAACCAGTTGAAACGGAGATATAATGTCTATTTTCGTTAAAATAATAAAGTCTTAAAAAATGCCTTTTTCCTTTCAAATTTGTCAATTTTAGCGATCACAATATTTAAAACGAGTGTTATCTGTCAATTCTAGCTGTGCTTGGACTTAATCGGCAGCCATTATTATTTGCAATAGTACCAAATCCTAGGATCATTTTTACATTTGTCCGAGTTTTTTTTTTGTACACATGGAAATGCAACTGTGAAGTTCCTTGTTCTCTTTCTTACTAATGACCATTGTCGTGAGTAAGTTGAAACAGATACAAAATGTTTATTTTCGTTAAAATAATTTCTAGTCCACACTTATCATAAGTCAATGGTGTACACTCTAGCCTCCCCACGTCCCTCTTACCCCTCTGTCCCCACTTTACACTCATGCGAGGAAGCCATTGGACTCTGGCTTGCGGTTGGTAATAAGGGATTGTGGGGTAAGAGAAACCTGTTTATAATCATAATAATTTAATGGTATTTAAAAAAAAAAGTGTTAATTTTTTTTAAAGATTCTTAAAAAAATTAGAAGGTTTCCTTATTCTTATGGCCTGTTTCATCAAACTCCAATCTGACCAAAATCGAAATTGAGTGTGATTTCCCATCAAATCAAAAAAATGGTTGCATGTAAGTAAGTACGTAAGACTGGTTCGTAGCTCAGTGGTAATATTGTGAACTCTAAATGGGAAGGTTGTGGGTTCGAATCCCGGTGGAGCACAAAAAAATACTAATTATATTTTCAAATTTGCTCTTCGCTGAGTTGAAAAATTCATAAACCTTTACCAATGACCGGTCACCAAAGGTCCATCCAGCCTTACAGCAACTGGGTCTTGCTTGAGTATTGGCGTTTTGTAGTGACGACCAAGCTCGTATACCTCTGCGGCACTACACCAAGTGTCATAGACCCCTAGAGTCTCTAGAATCTAGGGAGTCTCCCGCACATGAAATCTTAAAAAAAAAAAAGACAGCTGATATACATCATACTTCCGTTTCAAATTCCATCACATTATAACCCACTTTCGAGAAATATTTTTCTATGTGTCAATCAAATATTGATCGTAGGTTTGTGCAACAGTCCTTTATACAAGCAACTTTGTTATCTTTTACTGTATTTTTCTTGCAAAAAAAAACTTGCATGTCTAAATCTAATCTAAATCTAAGTTGTAAAAATATGTATCATTTAAGATTCATATTAAATGCATTCCCACAAGCAGACACGCATAATTTCGCGCTCACACATGCCGCATGTGGACCTACAGTATAAAAAAAAAACAATCTCGAATGAACATAAGCCCTGCAACTCTTGCCGGCCTTCCCTGAAACAGGGGTGATATCGGCAAAGTGAACCATTTTTTACAGTATGGGTGGTCAGCCTCATACCAACCTATAAGTCAAGGAATCTCTATTATCTCACATACTCTACCAGAGATAAATAGTCTTTTTGTTTCATAGTTGCCAACAAAAGTTTGGGTCCGATTTTGATACGCGCCGGATTGCACAAGTTGACAACTGTTTTAATTAATGCGGGAAACTTTCAGGATAACGTAGCAGTACTGCGAAATATGTTTACATTTTTTGTGATTGTACAAAAGGAGGGAAATGTTTTTTTTTGTTGCTTTTTTCCATTTTGATACTTTGTAAGGCTCTTTTAGCAACTGCTTATAGTCTTACGTTTCCCGCTACATGCTCGTAAACGGAAATCCGTGAGTTCGAATCTCAGTGCAGGTCAAAAGAACAATTTCTAAAACTTCTAACGAATCTAACGAATCTAAAGAAATGGCGGTTGATCTGTAATGTTGGCGGCTAGGGTTTATTAAAGTAAAATTTGTTTTATGTTTTAGTTTTTTAGTTTTTTTGATATCCATGTCCATGTTTATATTATATTATTGTTTATTAATTTTAAAAATGTAATTTGTGATGTTTGTTCCTTGACTTATAGGTTGGTATGCGGCTGACCACCCATACTGTAAAAAAAATGGTTCACTTTGCCAATGTCACCCCTGTTTCAGGGAAGGACGGCAAGAGTTGCAGGGCTTATGTTCATTTGAGATTGGGTTTTTATATTGCAGGTCCACATGCGGCATGTGTTAGCGCGAAATTATACATGTCTGCTAGTGGGAATGCATTTTAATATAAATCTTAAATGATATATATCTTTGCAGCTTAGATTAGATTAGATTAGATTAGATTCTAACCGAATTGTCACTTGGAGGACAACGGGGTTAGAAGATGAGCTAGATATGCAGCTTAGTTGCGTTGCAGTAAATATATTGTTAAAAGCGTATGGTAGTATTAGTGGATACGTGACTCTAATCACGCTGGTGATGCTCTGGTATCATCCACTATGGTTAAGAAATCGAGAACAGTCGAGAAACGTCCGTTTAGACGCTATATATTTGGACCGCAATCGTGTGAAAGACGAGTGTCGATTGAAACACTGAGCCGTGAAGTCGACAAACCAAGAGCTGTAAACCGACATTGTGTAAAATAAGTATTGAAAAATAAATTGCAGTTTGATTAAAAGAACCCAACTGAAATCATAACAATATCACTAGATTTAATTCAGTGAAGTGAGCTTTGTACCGAATCACATCCCCCGCTTGCATTTTTTCGCGCACGAAGACTCCGCCGGGGATGGAGTATGGAGGATTTAAAAAGGACAGCTGGCATTTGTTTAATCCTTGTTACAGCCGGCACGGAAGCGCCATTTAGAAAGCTGGGGCAGCTAGTGGCAGGTGGATATGCACAAAGTGCCAGACAACTGTTGTGCCGGAGAGCTGCTTAGTTACTTTGACATGAAAACATATCGTTAGCATCGAGCCCGGCTCTGTTATCTATGGAATAGCTTCTCAAAATATTTAGATTCGTGTGACCGGTCCGTAGTCCAGTGGTAGCACTTCGGACTTGTAAATGTGAGTTCGAATCCCGGCGGAGCACAAAAATATACCATTTATAATTTTAAATGTGCTCTTCACTGGGTTAAAAAATTCATAAACCTTTACCAAAGACCGGTCATCAAAAGGTCCATCCAGCCATACAACGACTGGATCTTGCTTGAGAATTGGCGCGTTGTAGCGACAACGACCAAGCTCGTAAAAAGGTTGATAACTCAATTGGTAGAATGCTTGCATTCTATGCCGAGAGCAAGGGTTCGATCCCATGGTGTACTCAGCTTTCACAAGAATTGAGAACCAGCGCCCCGGAGGCTGGGAAACACCCACTTCAACTGAAAGTCATTGGTATGAGGCCGGCCCCCTTAACCGTAAAAATAAACGCCACATACGACCCCTTCAGAGATAACGTAGGCAAGAAGTTACACTATACGTGTAGCTTAGTTGCGTTTTTTTGCATCTTTTAAAAGAAATGATGCCGTAATAAATTGTGACCGGTTAATTTCTTACTTGATCAGTCAATTTTATTCTCTGCTGAACATAAGCCACCCCCTCAAAATCATATCCCCATCGCAGAAGCCCATCGTAGACATGGGCGAAACGTCCAGAAGCTCCATCTCCCATAGATCCTGGAAAACATCAAAACAACCTTTTTTACGATTACTTCGAATATATTTAATTCCACAATTGGTTTCGCAAACAACCTGTTTGCATCATGAGGTGGTTAAATTATTAATACTAAATGGTTCAGAAACGGAATCAATCTTAGAGGGTGTTATTGTGTGAGGGTATGAGGGAGGGAAGAGTTTATGTCATCTGTATCATTTCTTAGAAATTGCTTCCTTGGGAATATGGAGGTATGGGCGTATGAAAACAGAGGAGATGAATTGGGTACTAGGATGTTATTGATAAGTGTATTTGGGGAATTTTGGAATTTGTTAATTTCGATTATGTAGAGTGCGGAAAGAGTTGGTCCGTAGGAACTAGGGTGTAGAAATTTAGTGATGTGTTTGTGAGAAGTATGTCTAGCGTCTATTCTGTGGTTAGAAAATTATTACAATGAAAATTAATGAATATTACTTGACTGATAGGTTGGTATGAGGTTAACTTATTTAGGTTTTCAGCAGTAACTTTGTGAAAGTTCATCTTTACAATTGTTAAAAATGAAAAACTTTGTTATAATTCACTGTGTGAGCTTTATTTTTAAAACACTACTAGTTTCGGTGGGTCAATATCCACCATCGACGGGTGTCAACTTAAAACGTTTTAACAAGAGGTTGACCACCCATACTGTACAAAATGGTTCACCTCGACAATGTCACCCCTGTTTCAAAGTAGGTCGGCAATAGTTGCAGGGCTTATGTTCATTTGAGATTGGGTTTTTTATATTGTAGGTCCACATGCGGCATGTGTGAGCGCAAAATTATGCGTGTCTGCTTGTGGGAATGCATTTAATATGAATCTCAAATGATACATATCTTTGCAGCTTAGATTTAGATTTAGAAAAAATTTCATAATATTTGCTGAAACTGATATCCCATAGACATAGGCTGAGACAGAGACATGTCGGAAAAGTAGATGAAATTTTAAATATATTTTTTTAAATATAAAACTTGAGACTCTTTGATCTAGTAAGTAGCCTACATATTATGTAAGAGGAGGCAACCATTCACCGCACCTACATGTATATATATCAGCGGTTTAAAAGAAGTAGGGCATAAGCGACGTTTTGGTCAAAAATGAGTTATGAATGTTATCATACATAAAATTTTCCGCTCTTTCTAATGCGCTCACTCCCATAGCTCAACGATGATTTTTTGTTGTTGTTTATGCCCAAGCAAACAACTGCGCTTTCGAAGTATGGTTTTGGTGTAACCGACAAGATTTTGGCCTTTTTTGTCCTAAAAGCGCTTGTGACATAAAAAAATCGTAACACATCGTAAAATCACATTAAAATGCATGCCAATTAATGCCATTGTATTTTTTTAATTTAAGAGCATTATAAAAAAAAAATTATGCCATTTTTCTGCAATTTCAAACATTAAACTGCTCTCTTGAACAATTTAGTTTTGGTTGCTTATGCCCTACTTCCTTTTAAACGTCGATATACATGTATGCTAGAGAAGGCGCCCACTCATCCACCTAGCTGCAATAATATATTTCCTTTCGATGCAAGTTCGGAAAACAAACGCGCCGGAGAGATAGGAATAAATACATTCCCGACTTGCGATGCTCAAGTTTTACAAACAACTAAACAATGCATGGCGGGAACTGGCACTTAGCTAATGTACGACTTCCTATCTAGCTAGGAACTACTTTCTACCAAAGTATATCTTCCTATCTTGGCAGGTTTGAATTTCAAACCAATAAGGTTTGACTTTCTAAACGGCGTGACCGTATAAATACAATTTACATCCAACAGATGCACCTGCATATATTTGAACATTTTCAATCCACTTCTATGTTCCTTGACTTATAGGTTGGTCAATGAACTTGAATTGAATTTGAACAAATCAAAAATTTGTTCAAATCCCGCTGATATACATCGTCTTTCCTATTCAAATTCCATCAAACAATTACCCACTTCCGAGAAGTATTTAACTGAGGTTCTTACCAAAATTTAGTCAATTTTGATGTGTCAATCAAGTATTAATTGGAGGCTGGTGCAACATGCTCTAAATGGGTAGCTTAGTTGAGTTTTTTTGCGTTATTTTTTTTGTGTTTCTATTATTATTATGTTGAACGAGAAGTCCCTGGTTATTATACATAGGGTGTGTTATTTTATTAACATTTATATGGACATAAAAAGTGAGGGTGATTGTTTATTCCGCTAGCGTTTCCTATTCCAGCGCCGCCCTGTCCAGGGTAATCCGCCCGCAAGAGATGAGCGTCTTACCGCTGGGGAGGACATCCTTACGCCACTTCAGGTACCAAAAACTCAACCATGCAAAGTATTAAAGCTTCTTTCTCGTCCAGGGCTGGAAGTCTCATTACCACGGTAATTCTAACCTACCAAATATCGGTAATATTATTATGAAGATCTGTCAATCCAAGATGGCCGCAAGTGAGCAGCTGATTAGTCTTCACACAAATATTACCGATATTCGGTAGGTTAGAATTACCGCGGTGATGAGACTTCCAGCCCTGATGTTCTAAGTTTTTTTTTTTAAGAAATCCTGTGCGGGAGACTCGCTAGATTCTGAAATTGAAAAATTAATCTGCCCTTACCAAAGACCGGTCACCATAAGTCCATCCAACTTTAAAACAACTGAGTCTTGCTTAAGAACTGTCGCTTTCTTCAGTGACGGTCAAGCTCGCAGAGGGCTCTTGAGGTGGGATTCACACAAAAACAGCGATCACCAAATAAAGTCACCTGGACAGGTGAAGTATTTTGTTTTTGTTATTTGTTCCGAGTTTATTGACCAAAAAAAAACACATTTCAAATAATAGCAGTAGGTACATTAAAAATGGTGGTAGAGATTGCTTTATATTACTGTGGATGTCTCGTTGGGTTGGTTCACAAAACAAGCGGGACGGCAGATGGCGCTCACGTGCCATTAACGTGTATGGGCCGCATTAAAATACCGGGAATGCCGGGGATTCCCCTCGTACCGAAGGAGCAGCACGACACATATGCCCGGGATTCATATTGTTACTGAAATAACAAGGAAACACAAACAAAAGTCAGCGGTGGTTCAAGTTGAATAATAAATTAAAATATAAAATACACAAATGTGTGAGGGAAGTGATTTATGGAATAATAATTGTACTTGATTTTTTGGTTCCGGAACCAAAAAAACAAGCATCTGAATCCGGCCGTGAAAGCCTAAAAACAATAATAATTATACCTTATCCAGCCTTGTCACGCGGAGGGTGCAATACGAGACCAACTATTAAAAAATATACACGTTACATACATATCTATCTATCTATAATCTATAATCTGAGTTAAAAAGATAATTTAACATTCAAAGCTCATATCAAATAAACACGTGTAACTTCGTGCTTACAAATGTTGAATGTGTACTTACAATTTAAAATACAAACGTCAAATGAACACAACCATGCAACTTGTGCCTACCTTCTCTGTAACAGGGGTGACATTGGCAAAGTGAACCATTTTGTACAGTATGGGTGGTCAGCCTCATACCAGGGATGGAAGTCATTTATTATAATTTATTTATCTTCACGTGAATATAAATTGAATTATAAAAAAACTTAAAGTCTGTTTCTCAAACAATTTGAATTTTCTAGTTTATAGTCCTTCCTAGCTCAAACAATATGAATCAAATGCAAAATTTATTTAATATTTTATCTAAATGTGCATACGAAACTAAAATAATATTTTAAATTCATGGTTTTAGTTTGAGCTACCTCCCATGCCTGGCTCTCAGAACGTCTCTTGGATATACTAGAAGTCCGCTACTGTGATTTGCAAATATTATGCAACCAACGATCTGTTATGTGTGCCATTCTAGCATGAAAACGTTGTACGTAGCTATTAAGACAAAGTATGTATACAAAGAAAGTGTGAAAGGAAAAAGAGGGAAGGGACGACCGAGAAAAGTATGGAGTGATCAGATTGAGGAGATTGTGAAAGAATGGGATATACAAAGTGAGCGTAAAAGAAGAAAATGCATGAAAAAGGTGATGGATATGAAGGAATTGAAAGAGGTATGTCAGGATAGGAAAAAATGGAGGCAACTCTGCAGAGGCTCTGGTCACCCCTAGGGGAATGGCGACAGAGTTACAGTTACAGATACAAAAATCCCTTTTCAAAAAGACTCAATTTTGTTGCGATTAATACATATTCTAGTTGAACCACATTTTTTTTGGTTAATACATATGGCAAATAGAAAGTATTTCCTTCCACAGGCAAGAGGGGCAGCTTCACGCCAATCACTTTACTTGTAACGGCCAACGGAGTGTCCCTGCTCCCGAGAGGGCAAGTTCTTATTTCTTCTGAGGGTGGGGGGGGGAAACGGGTACTTTGTTTTACGGGTTAAAATAAGCACTGAAACAGGAAACAATTTCTGAAACCCTTGTTGGGGATTAAATCTAGCCGTTTGACATTCAACGCAAGCGTTATTTCCCTAAAAATGATGATGATGATGACGATGACGTGATATAGCGCCGTTTTGTGAAGATTGTCACTCCAAGTGCGCTTTCTGTGTTATCGCGGCGAAGTAGTGTCTTGAGGGATGTTTTTTTTTTTTTTTTTTTTTGTGCACAACAGGTCACCCTTATAATAGTGCACCCTCACAGCTATCAACATGCTGGAAGGAACTCTATTGCAAGATTTTTAAATGTTAATAAATTACACTAAAAAATGTCTATATTAGACTTATTTAAGAGCTTTATACTCCGAGTCACAGGGTGTTGCGCCACGACATCAGTACGGCTTTTCGGTACATGAAATAGATCATGCCCTCGCCCTTGGGTGTAGTCGTCAGGTACATACAACTTGTAGCCCTCCAACAGGGTGGGACTGTCAATTAAGCCGTTGATGTCCTTATGAGTGAGCACCATAAGGGACCTGTTGCGCCTCGTTTCCAGGCTTCTAAATCCAGTCTCCCGAAGTAGCTCCTCATGATGCATGAATTGTGGATAACTTCCACACCGCCTCATGAGGAGATAACTGAGAAACTTTTTTTGGACTTGTTCTATCATATCTATGTACTTCCGCTGGTAAGGAGTCCAAACCTCGACAGCGTACTCTAATTTGGATCGTATAACGCAGCTAAAGACGTCAACCATCGCTCTGGGCTCGGTGAGTTTTTTGCTCAGTCTGATTACTAATCCCAGCAGCTGGTAGCATTTAGTCATCAGCTGCGTTATATGATCGGAGAACTTCAGTCAGTTTAAGGTTTCCCTGGATTTTGATGCTCGAACTTCCGGTGGCAGCTGGTTCCACGAAGAGGGACCCGCAACACCAAACGCACGATTAATAACCTGTTACTAAATTAAACTCACGCACAAAATAAACACAGGCAAATAAAGACAGGCTTACATAGATTTCACAAGAATCGATAATAAAGCCCCTCTAGATCTGGTAAACTCCTATTTCAAGTGAGGCCCTCTTGTCTGTGAAATTAAAAAGGTTCTCATGCAAAATGCGATCCTTTCAGGGACAGTGTAGCTAGTAAATTCACCATATGTGCAGCTCAGTTGTGTTAATTAAATGCAAGTCTTCCACCAAATTAACTATCGACTCGATATTTTTAGAGAAAATGGAATGGTAACTTTTGGAAAATAATTAACAGCTTTTAATTACATGAATAATCATGGTCTTTACCAAGACTTTTTTTTTTTTTTAAAAAAAATAGATTTGTGGAAAGAAATGCAATCCACCAACCTATTTTGCCTGGCCAGTTGTCTTCATGCGAAAGCAGAAGCTTGTGTGCATGCAACGGCATCTGTTGAACCAGGGTCAAAGTTATCGTCGCGGGATTCGAACCAGCGTTATCCGGTTCCAAATAACCTGTCTTGACCCCGCGGCCATAACACCGACTGTGGTCTTCAATCTATGATTAAAGTTGCAAACATACACAACATTTAGAATTAATATTGAATGCATACCCACAAGCAGACAATGTATAAGTTCGCGCTTACGTATATCGCATGTAAATTTACAATATCAAAACCCAAAACTGAAATGAACATCAGCCCTGCAACTCTTGCCGAACTTCCGTGAAACAGGGGAAACATGGGCCAAATTAACCATTTTTCACACTTTAAGTGGTCAGTTTCATATCAACCTATAGGTAAAATAACTGAATAAATTCAGAAGACTGCATTGTCTGCATTTCGTCCGGCGAATGGACTATCATGCAAACATGCCGCGCATAAGTGACGACAGTGGCAGGCGTTACTTTGTATGCAGATTCCTACAGCCCCGCGTCAAACTTTATAGTAGAGCGCAATAGTCTTGCGGAAAACATGAATTTTTATATGTTTGCTTCGGCAAAATATTGAATGCCTTCGTACAAAACGACAACAGACATTTTCCTTATTGATACAACCCACCACACTGAGACCAAAGGATTCACTTTAAATACGAGCATTACAACCACGTGATATAAAACAAAGTAATTATTTATATTGTTTTGTATTTTTAGTTTTCTAGCTGGATGGCATGACTCGGCTGGAAGTCTCATCACCACGGTAGATCCTATCTACCGAATATCCGTAATATTTGTATGAAGACCTGTCAATCCAAGATGGCCGCAAGTGAACAGCTGATTAGTCGTCATACAAATATTACCGATATTCATGCGATAAGAATTACCGTGGTGATGAGACTTTCAGCCCTGAATTCTATTTCTTCGTATTCAAAAATTGTTTTTTCCTTGTATCCACTATATTTAAAATGTTAGCAAATGATGTTCATCTTTTTTAGGAATCTTGTGTGAAGGTTCCCCAATTCTTGACAGTCTTGGTCTATGTCACCCTGGAAGGTTGCCGCAGAGGTGTTGCTTGAGTTGTTGCGTCTGTCGTGAGGCGCTGCAACGGCTCATTGATATTTAGAATTATCAATTTAGGTACCTATAAAACGAAAAACAAAACATACTTTGATTTATTGATTTACAGAGGATATAAGAAACAATGGGTTTTTTAAAAAATAATGTACTCTTTATTGCATAATTTTTTTTATTAAAAAGTAATTTAAGTGTGTACTTTATTCGTTTCAGTTGGACAAGCTTTTCTTACTATTGTTTTGATTTTACTGGAGTACTTTTTAATTACACTGCGATTTATTTATTTCCTAAGATTTATTTTGCACAATAACGGTTTACAATTAACTGAATACTTTTCTCGCTCTAGCTTATTGACTTCACGGCTCAATGTTGAAAGAGGTCTGTCCCTCCACACAATTGCGGCTCATATGTATACAGTTCATATCGACGTGTCTCGCGTATTCCAGATTTTTATATAATGGATTGTACCAGAGAAGTCTACTATCATCTATTTCATCATTTTTCTAGCTGTTCGACACTATTCCAGTTACGCACACCAGCAAGCTACGTGCCTAGGTGCATGCACACTCAAACTCATAGTTCGTAACACTATATTTGAGTAGAGAAAGCAGTATACAAAAACTCGTCAAATATTGAAAAAAAATGTTTGTAATTCGATTCACATTAAACATCTCAAGCACCATTACAATATTCACATTGTTTCAGAAAGATCGATCGAAATTATTTGAGCACTAGAGTACCTAGTTCTGAAGAAGTCCTTCAACGAATGCGCACTACAAAGGAGCTCCTGCCTACCATTAAGCAGAGAAAGCTTATGTACTTTGGTCTCATTATGAAAAAAGAGAAGTACCGTCTCCTTCATCTTATCATACAGGGTACGATTGAGGGGAAAAGATTTCAGGGACGCCGAAGGACATCGTGACTGAAAAACCTGCGACAGTGGTTCGGCAGAAGCACCAAGTCCCTGTTTCGAGCCGCATCATCTAAAGTCAAAATAGCCATGATGATCGCCGATCTTCGATAGAAGTGGCACAAAAAGAAGAAGAAAAAGAGTAGTTCATAAGGAACATACGTGCATAAGTTCATATATTTTTTCATATCAGATTCATTTATAAGCTTGCATATTTTGGATTGAAGCCATATTGTATTGAAACTAGTATGCTCGTTCCCCTTATATTTATCTCGGACATGCTCCGTACAGCTGTTTTCTCACGTTCTTGTATATTCTACAACGTTTATCGAGAGAGAAATATTTTACTGCTAGAGGATGTTGCATAGAAAGTGATGGTACGATTGTTAGTTGGTAAAGTAGATGTACGTTATAATGAAAAAAAAACCTTTGCTTTTTTTCTAATGCCGAAAACGTATTTATTTATTGGGTGTGATAAATAATAAGTTAAAATAATTTTTTTTTGCAAGGTTTTTGTTCAATTGAGATTTGTATTTATTTTTATTTTGTTAGTACACATGCTGCATTTGTACCCATACGTGAACTAACATGTCGCACGCTTAATCATAAAGAGCAATAACTCAAAAAATAAGAATGTTGGGAAATCACGTTTGAAGTTCAGACAACCAGTACAACTTGTATGGGATGAAAAAGATGACCGATGTTTTATCTCGGTCATATTCATCCAAATTGAACGGCTGTCGCATTCTACCTATTCTTCTCGCATTGTTCTTGCGTTTTATTACAAAATCTCGATTTTTAGAATTTTTGAGTTATTTCTTTTTATTATTAAGCGTGCAATGTATCTGCTTGCAAATGCATTCAATATGCGCCTTGAACATTTATTTATCTTAGCAATTTCGATTAAAGATTATAGAATGCTTTGTAAGCGAGTCATTTCCAAGTCTATTGCTTTAAATTGTTTCAATACTTCGAAAATCACCAAACAAAATCTTCAATACTTTATAAAATGGTGAATTAATTTCGCAGTTTGTAAAACAAGAAACTATTCATTTACTTGTACACTCGTATTTCTCTGTTACAAAAAAAAATCATCCGTATAATAACGGTTAAATTTGAAAGGGTGTATTTATTTATATTGATATTTAAATAAAATGTTTATTTTTAAGACTAACTTTAGAGCATGCTCAAAGCGTCGTTTATTCTTATACATGTAAACTATATCTTGCATTTTGATTAGTTAAATTGACCACTTTTGTATGCAGTCTACATACACACCTTTACCGCCATTACCATTCAGATGTATACTTTATTACATTTTCGTGTATTTTCAACTTTTGCTACAAAAACACAAATCAAACTGAGCGAAAGTTATGCAGAAAATACAGTGGCGTGGTGAAGAGGAGGTCGGAGGGAAAGCCCGCTCCGGTAATCCGTATCAAGAGAGGCACAGAGGAATAAGAAATATCATTTTACTATTTATCGAATTCAACGTCTGAGCAATGCTTATCAACATTGTGATGATGTTTATAGGTTAAAGTTGGCATTGAACAAATACTTCATAGCTGAGATTAAATGAATTTTTATGTTGAACATTAAAAATGAATATTGATTTTACTTTTTGACTCCATCCTATGTATTTTTTTTTAATATTTCATAATTTTGTGTACATATATTTTGAATTTATTTCGTTTAAAATATGCTATTTTTTACATTGCAAAAGGATTATGAAGTGTTTTAAATAAATATGTTTTAAGAAAATATGTCCTGAAATTAAAAATGGTTATTGTATGATTCTGTGTGTAGAAATTCAAATTACTTTATTAAAATTACCATCGAATTTCAACAGGTTTTATAAGTGTACTAACGCGTTCCTACGCTACGCCATTGAATTCATAAACTATTGAATGAAATAAATAACTTTATACGAAAACATTCAAATATCAAACAAAACATGCAGATCTGTGATAAAAAACAATGCAAATAACTAAGATACGGCTATGAACACACCTATTTTATCACCACGAATTGAGTTTCAAACAATTAAAAAAATGACAGTTTATAATACGCTTATTTACCAGTAAACGACAGTTTGTAGCCTAAAGTATGGCAAAAAACAGGGCATCATGTGATTTGCTTCAAATTGTTATACTTGTATAATCTGATTAATATTTCTAACATTTTGTAAAAGTTTACCTCTTTTTCGAAGCGACCATAAAATAATGATTTTTTAAAGAATTATTTAGTACATAGGTACTTCTAGAAAATTCTCTTGCACATTACAGTTTAAATAAGTAAATAAAAAAGCACACAGCTATCGTTATTGTTCTCACAATGAGAAGCCTTTTGTGTGAGCGCTAATTTTTGAATGCCGTGTTTCAATAGCTGCATTCTACAAACTTCATTGTTACAAGGATATTATTATTTTTTAACTTATTAATTGTAACTGTACTGTACTGTATCCTGCCGCCGTTCTACTAGGGGTGGCCGGTACCTCCACAGATACGCCTCCACTTTTTTCTGTACTTACAAACCACATTCATTTCCTTAATATTCATCTAAAATAATGATAATTAGTATTTTAAGTCATTATTTAATAAATAAAACGTACGTGACCTTGTAAGTTACAATTGAACGGTAGTAATAATTAATTATTATAATTGGTGTAGCAAGGCATTTGGACATCGCGTTAGGCAATTTGCAGATGCTACGCTACGGCTACGCTATTATTATGATTAATTATTAATTGATAATATTACAACCTGTTTATAGCCAGGCAGAATAGGTTGGTGAATTGCATTCCTCTTCACAAATCTATTAAAAAAAATAAAAAAATAATTGAACGGTGATTTTGCTTATTAAATAGCCAGCAACGAACAACAACCAGTAGCTTACATGTCTGCGCATAGATGGTTTATATTGATGCTGGACTTGCGCAGCTTCTACGCAATGCCTACGCATTGTTGACGTCAGGTCACCGTTTTGCTTAAATAATGCTAACGTGGCGCAACGGATTATTGTCATGTATATAAAATATGTTAGCTGGACTTTTTGCAGACCGAATTGTTTGAGTAGCATCTACGCATTGCCTTTGAAGACTTACGATTGACTTCTGGTTTGCCTAATAAATGCTGACGTAGCGTTTATACATCTTCATGATGCACACAACTATTTTATATATCTATAAAATATTTTCGTAAAGTCTACGTAGGATCTACGAATTACTTTTTCAGACTGATTAAAGGCCTAATCTTTTCCCACAAAATGCTGATGTAGCGTTTATGCAAGTTAATGATAAATTAGCGTAACCGTAGCGTAGCCGTAGCCTAGCCGTAGCGTAGCCGTAGCGTAGACATAGCGTAGCGTAACGCACCGTCTGCGTAGCATATACGAATTACCTAAACGCGATGTCCAGAAGCCTTGCTCTACCAACGAAATGCTTACGCAGAGTTTATTCAACCCTTTGATGAAAACTACATTCGTTAAATAACTAATTAATCATACTGCCTACGTATTGTCTGCGTAGCATCTACGCTTGCCTACGCAAACTGTGAAAAGTCTTCGCTTAGCCAACGACGTCTTAACGTAGCGTTTATACAATATTATGACGCCAATTTCTTTTATCATCTCTAGAAAACAACTTCGCACTTTCTACATATTATCTGCGGAGCATCTTTGTGTTGCTTACGCAAAGATTACGTTGCGTCTATGCAAATTTCTTCCGTAGACGTCGATAAACAATTTACAATTTTAGCGCCCACGATATTCAATATGAGCGGCGGATTAATTCGCGTGTTATGCAAAGCAGTGGGAATTAATTTCCGATGCCTGGATATAATAATGATCATGTCCTCGCAGCGCTTTAAATTTTGGTCCACACGACTGGCAACCAGCTGCCTCGGGGGCGTTCCTTGAATTTCAATACAGCTTCTGGTATTTGGACAACCTACTTAATCCTTACAGTGTTATTCAGAGTGGATCGCACACTGAGCCATCACATATTTATTTGATATTGATTAAGAATTTAACTGTATTGCGATCATTCTTTTTTTAGTTTTATTATTTATTTTTTATTGAAAATCATTGCTGTATATTTTTGATGTGACTCACCTATTTTTTTGTAAGGATAACATAAAAAAATCAAACGATAACCATCTTAATTTTGTTGAACGTTTAAGAAAAAAAAAAATGTTGAGTAGTTCATTAAAATCTTATGCAGGAATTTTAACCGTTTATATTTTTTAACTAGAACTCTTACTTTATTACTATTTCGTCTATGGACGTCCGAAACCTCTGTAGAGTTGTCTTTAATTCTTTTTGTCTTGGTATTTCTCCTTCAATTTATTCATATCTTTATGATTTTCACAATTTTCCCTTTTTACATTTACTCTGTTTATCCTATTTTTTCAATATTTAATGACAGCTTGAAGTTAACCTGAGTTTATTGATTTGATTTTGTTGAGCCGGTTTAAGTTTTTGACATATGAACGGAAGTACAAATATGTTAACCACAGTTTATAATATTACGTAGTCCAGTGGCAACAACTTCGGACTCGTAAATGGCAGGTTTTGGGCGCAAATCCCGGTGGAGCACAAAAATATACCATTTATATTTTCAAATATACTCTTCCAAAAACCGGTCACAAAAGGTCCATCCAGCCTGAAAGCAACTGGGTCTTGCTTGAAAATTGGCGCTTTGTAGCGACGACCAAGTTTATAAACACCTCTGCGGCACTACAACTAGTGTCATAGATCCCTAGAGTCTCTGAAATCTAGGGAGTCTCCCACACAGGATTTCTTAATAAATCAATCAACAATAATAATCTAATAAAATGCTCAGGCGTGTGTATTTTTTTCTGCATAACGAACATTAATATTTAATACCTTTACAGGAAAAGGCAGGTCGATATGATTTTAATTCCTCTCATTTCCTGCACTCCTCAGTCTTCGTTGCGTGACTGGAAATCTTTCTCCTTCCGCGACCATAAACACGGAATCCCCTCCCGTCTTCCCCGTCTCTCATCCCCTAGTCTGCCATTACAATGTGATGACGGAGGATTATTTATGGGAAGCTACACTCAATGCAGATACTTCGGATAATAATTGTTGTGCCTGTTAAGGGAAGGCGGGGCAAGAGCAACCACGAGGTAGAATAAAATAGGTCTTTTGATTTTCCCCTTTTGTTAAAATTCTAGTATTGATTAATGATCACAAACATATATAAAAATCTCTTAAAATTTGATGGAAAAGCTTATTTTTTTAATGTAAAAAAGATTGAAAGAAATAAGCTTATCTTTACTCTTCGAAATGTTTGATACGCAAAAAAAACGCAACTAAGCTACACCAGGGGCGTCCATCCCATACAGGTACATGCGCTTTATAGGTAGGTAATATACGGTAAAAAAAACCATTTAAGCTTGATATTGAATTTTAAAATTTACAAATTTAAGTTCGATTGGAGAGATAAGATCGGGGACGAGGTCATGATCTTTTTCATGTACCAATGAGCCGCACCGATGCGATGTCTTGGCACAGCATCGTTTAACTCGGAGTGTCAAACTCATTAACGAGTCGAAAATAGACATATTTCAATATAATTTAGACACCTTCAAAAGTATGGTGAAAGAGTTCCTCCCAGCTTGTGGATAGCTGTGAGAGTGCACTGTAATTAGGGCAACCTGTTGTGCACCAAAAAAATAAATATATATATTTACATATATTTTTATTTTTTTTGGTGCACAACAGGTTACCCTAATTACAGTGCACCCTCACAGCTATCAACAAGCTTGGAGGAACTATTTCACCATACTTTTGAAGGTGTCTAAATTATATTATATAGATAAATATATAAAATAATCAGTGTATTTTTTCACAGTGTTAATACACATAACACAAACCATAAAGTTTTTTTTTTTTTTTTTTTTTTTTTATGTCCATGTATATATTGTTATTTTTATTCTTTGATTTAAAAAATGTAATTTGTCATGTATGTTCCTTGAATTATAGGTTGTTATGCGGCTGACCACCCATGATATAAAAATTGGTTCACTTTGCCAATGTCACCCCTGTTTCAGGGAAGGACGGCAAGAGTTGCAAGGCTTATGTTCATTTGAGATTGGGTTTTTATATTGTAGGTCCACATGCGGCATATGTTAGCGCGAAATTATACATATCTGCTTGTGGGAATGCATTCAGTGTAAATCTTAAATGATATATATCTTTGCAGCTTAGATTAGATTAGATTAGATTAGATTAGACAAACCATAAAAAAAAAAAAATTGTGTTGTATTAAATGTCGTACAGAATGAGTCTCCATTGCCCCACCTTCCCCTAATCAGAAACCGTGTCGAGTGTGTTTGTGCTATCGCGCTGTTGTTTCCAGCGATCGCTCTTACAACTGAGCGAACACAGTGCGCATACTTGCTTATTTATATTGCGTTAACGATGAGCATTTCATTATCTGTCTATTTGAGTTTGCGTGGGGCTGATCTCGTAATTCGACTCGTTTCGCAAGAAAAACTAACGATAAAGTCTAGAATATCTATCTATCTATAATCTAAGTTGCAAAGATATGAGTCGTATAACTGCAAACGCCGTCATCTCCAAAATTTATGATTTTTGAGATAATGATTGAATTTTATTCTGCGCAGTGTGACAAATCCTTTGCTGTGTGCGATATAATGTAAGAACGCAACTAAAACGCAATTAAGCTACACATATAGTGTAACTTTTTGCCGCGTTATCCCCGAAGGGGTCGCATGTGGCGAGTTGAACCTATTTATTTTTACAGGTAAGGGGGCCGGCCTTACGCCAACTTCTTCAGTTGAAGTGGAGGTTTCCCAGCTCCCGAGAGTGCTGGTACTCATTCTTTGTGAAGGCTGAGTAAACCTTGCCGGAATTTTATTTTGGGGTTTGAAATAAACACCGAAACGGGAAATCATTTCTGACACCCTCGGTGGGATTCGAACCCGAGCTTTCGGCATGGAGTGCAAGCACATAGATTAGATAGATAGGCAATGTTTTTTTTGCGTACATTTTTCACAGTATCCAGCACCGATATAAAAATTAGGTACCTCTGTGGTCCAAATTTCATTTAATCGTTTAGCCCACAGATCACGGAATACACCTTTTTGCTATTTTGAATAACAATCATCAAACGGTGCATTAAAAATATTAATAGCACGTAGTAAGGTTGATTAGATAGTTTTATGTTTCAATTAGGTACGTAAATGTTATTTGTTAGTCAACCATAAATTAACGGTAAGTAGGTGTATTTTTTTAAACCTACGTGAATACACCTTAATATGGTAACATACGGTAAAGATTGTAAATAAAAAACCGCCCGACATTACCTTAAACTTGTGCCATTTGAAAAATAATACTGTCAGCAATGATAAAAACATACAATCATTAGAAGAATTAATGGATCTAAGTAAAAAATATACAACTGACAAAATATTCGAATACATACCTTAATAATGCCAAGCTAACTTCCACTCAAAACACGCACGACAAATTCCCGACTCAGATGTAAACGTTCTCAGAAGAAAATGAAGGTATCGAATGAGTTTTTTTGTGTTGTCCACACTGAATCAAAGAGTTACCATACGTGAACAAATACTTAAGATTGCAAGATTTTTGTCAGTTCCAATGGAATTGGTAACATACTAAAAGAAAAATTTCGGAGCCAAAAATGGAGACAACCCTTAGCAATCAATATTTCGTGTTTAAATAAGTAAATATTATTGTGGCTAGTACAGAAAATGAAAGATACGTTACTAAGGTATATGCAAAAATACTCAACTTTAAAAACGTTTGATTATTTTGATCGTATCATGCCATCAAAGGGTCAAAAACGGGTTGCGGACATGTACAATTTGTATGGGAATGGAAAAAAGGCGTTTTTGTTTTATTTTTTAATTACATCGCCACTTAATGCTTTTTGCAGTTTTTTTTTGTATTTCGATACGCTTTTTATTTACTTTACTCTGATAATTTTAGAATTCAGTAGAGATCACCAGTTTTTATGAAAAAGCTGAAAATCATTAGGGGACACACGCACAAGACAAAAGGTACAAATTTCGACGGCGATACCCATAAGTCAACATGCGGCATGTTTAAGCGCGAACTCATACATGTCTGCTTGTGAAAATGCATGGTATGTAAATCCTCAATGTAACATATCTTTGAAACTTAGATTAGATTAGAAACACATAAAGGCAGCGAAGAGGTGAAATATGATATCACCCAATATTTGCGAATGTGTTTATGAAATTTTCACTTAAGTATTATCTCTATAGCGCCCACGCTTTCTCCCGGGACTGCAGTAAAAGGAAAACAACGCCCCAAGATACAGGTATGGCTTTTGCGAGACACTTTGCTTAGGGTTATATTGTAACAACTGAACAATGTACGAGAAACTGAACAGAGTGCGAGATCTTTGAACTCTCAAGATTGATCTATATCTGATGGTCTTCTAATCTAATCTAAGTTACAAAGATATGTTACATTGGATATTCACATTACGAGTGCATGCTTTTTTACAACCCGACACGTATAAGTTTGCGCTTGCACATGCCTCATGCGTACCTACAACATAAAAACCAAATCTCAAATGGACATACACCCCGTAACCCTTGCCGTCCTCCCCTGAAACAGGGATGACATTGGCAAAGTGAACCATTTTCTACAGCATGGGTGGTCAGCCGCATACCAACCTATAAGTCAAGGAACATACACGACAAATTACACTTACTAAATCAATAAATAATAATATCATCAAAACTACATCAAAACTAAACAGAAAACAAATTCCAATTTAACAAACTTATTACTGATTTATGATTCCGAGAAACTTAAAAGGGATACATTCTGTTCTACTTTATGATACATCCTTTCTTTTTAAAACGGAAAATTGTTGAATATTTTTTTAACCTTAATATACCGGTCTGTAGTCTAGTGGTTAGCACTTCTGACTCGAAAATGGAAGATTGTGGGTTCGAACCCCGGCGGAGCACAAAAAATATACCATTTATATTATCAGATTTGCTCTTCGCTTTGTTAAATCATGAACCTTTACCGAAGACCGGTCATCAAAAGGTCTATCCAGCCTTACAGCAACTGGGTTTTGCTTGATTATTGGTGCTTTAAAGTTTCAGGGAGAGGCGGCAGGAGTTGCAAGGCTGATGTTTTTTTATTTGTATGCACACTTCAGAATGTGTAGGCGCGAACCTACATGTTCCTGTCTGTGGGCATGCATGTAATGTTGGCCTTAAATGTTAACATCTTTGCAGCTAAGATTATAGATTAATGGACGGCTATAGAAAAAGTCAAAGGCTTAAAAATAAAGGAAATGATAAGTACATAAATTAAGGGTTTGTATACACAATAAATGGTATATAGGATATACTTTAGATTTTACGTCATATTGTCTTATTTCTTTATAGAAAGAAAGTTACAAAATTAAAAGAATGTAGCAGAGCTCCTAAAAAGTAACGCACAAAAAGTACAATATTAGGCATGTTGTATAAAAGGCATTGCATTTGCAATCAATGGTTTAAATAAAAAAAAAAAAAAAAAACGTGAAACTTTCGTGTTTTTTTTTCGTAATTTTACATGGTCGATGATTCTAGGAATATGTGAGAAAAATAAAATTAACTTTTTATAACATTTTTTTACTTTAATCCAAAAAAAAACGTTGCGTTTCTAACAACAAAATTTTCAAAAAAAATAATCGAAAAATGAAATAAAGAATTGCTTTTCTTTCAATAAAATTTATAGATATTTCACAGTTTACCCGATTGCAAACTTTTGCATTTTCATATATTTCAGTATGAATTCAGTTGAAAGCGTTTCAAAAATGTGAATTTAATATTGGTAAAAGTAATGGTTCGATGTATCACAAAACAACTCCTTTAAGGACGTTTGTCTGCACCGTAGTAATAATTGAAGCGTTAGCAATTTTGCTTTTCTCTTTTTTGTAAAACAAAACTTTGCTAAATAGAAGTCTATGAAGTTTTCTTAGTAAACAGTTTCACTGCGATTTTTTTTTTTTAAATATGACACAATACCTTTCATTTTAATTCTTATAAAAGACTCTGCCAGTCTAGCCGAAAGGTATGGCTTTACAAATAAAGAAGTACTTTATATAATTTGAAATTATTAAATAATTACTTAAGAAGAAAAGGCTTTGATTCTTTATGATATTTAGAATCTTTTACAGACTTTGAAGTTGTTCTTCAAAAAAAATTTTTATCTTAAAGGTATATTTTTTTATTTATTACATTAAAAAAAAAATATGAAGCAGTTTTATTTTAAATGCGTTAAATGTATTAAAGTACAAATTGGTTCATTATTTTAAGGGTAATTATATATTTTTCTGTAATATTCAAATTTATTATTTCTTTCTGTTTTGTTAAACTAATCCAATTATTTCAATGCCATTCTTGTTTCGAGGAAAGGCGGCAATTTTTTTGAGCTGCAAAACATATTAATCTTATGGTTGGGTTTTGTTTTATAGGCACACGTTCAACATGCATAATATCTTACACTAGTTTGCTTGTGGGCTTGCATTAAATAATGAATTTTAAATGTCTTTGTGACTTAAATTATAGATTATCGATTATTGACGGAGTTTTTAATGGCCATTTGTAGTGAACTAATATAAAACTTAACATTCATAATTGACAGCTAGTGGGCTCGATTCCCAACAGGGAATATATATATATTTAATATTTTTTGAGATAGAAATGGAGGCAAATCTGCAAAGGTTCTGGCTACACTTAGTAGAATGACAACAAAGCAACAGTTACAAATTTTTATTTAGTTGATAGGTCAGTTGGTAGAACGCTTACGATAGAACCAAGGGGGCCAGGATTCAATGTCCACCAAGGGTGTCAGAAGTGATATTCCGTTTCCTTGTTTATTTAAAATCTTAAAATAGCGACAAGGTTACTCAGCCTTAAAAATTATAAGCATCTAAAAATATCAGTCTGATATTGATTTTTAAGATTTCAAAAAGAAAATTACAAACTTTTGAAATTTAATTAGGAGAAACGGAAAAAGAGGGATGTACGTTGATGTTGGCAGACCGGATCTTCCGCCCTCAACATTTTCATTTCCTCTGGTCTTCTGGTTTTCCCTCTTGAACTCCTGACCGGATATGATTAACCCCTTTGAAGGGTCAGGTCTTAAAGTTATTTTAAAATAGAGAGTGTTCGTAGAAATAACAACTGTGAGTATTGACATCAAAACTGCAGCACCAAGCTTGATTGTTATTTTCTTGTTTTTAAAATTTCACATATGATTTTTTTAAATTTTTTGAGACAAATTTGTGCATTAGGTTGTTAGCGGCTGACCTACCATGTTGTAGAAAATGTTCACTTTGCCAATGTCACCCCTGTTTCAGAGAAGGTCGGCAAGTGTTGCAGGGTGAATGTTCATTTGAGATTTAGGTTTTTATCTTGTAGGTTCACATGCGGCATGTGCAAGCGCGAACTTGTACGTGTCTGCTGGTGAGCGTGCATATAATGCAAATCCCTAATGTTACAAATCTTTGCAATTTAGATTAGATTAGATTAGAAAAGCTCTCAAAAGACAACAAAAGTGAAAATTGTCGTTTAAAAGCTACAATAAGTTCCTTGTTTATTAAAAAAAAAAACTTGTATTCTAATAAACAGAGGTAAAAATGACGACATTGAATATCTGTACCTTAGAGCATAAACAACGGTAGTCACATTTAGTAAAATGTGCAGGAGACGAGTTTGAGTGAAAAGGTACACTTTTATAAAACCATCATAACTTTTAAACTAGACGAGATATTTTTGATCTGTAAAAACTGTTTATCTTCTTTTATCGATATTTATTTAATGTGAAGTAATGTGAACAACGTATGTGGAACTTCCGTGGTTTATGCTCGCTTTTTTATGTGCATCCCATATTTATTACACTTGATATCTCAGTAACTATCCATTCTATGCTACCCACATTGACCGTCTTGAATCAGTACAGCATCGCTTTCTAAGACGAGTTGCTTGGAAACTGGGTCTAAGTAGAGATGAGTATGACTATAAAGACATAGAGATCACCCTAGGCATTTCATCTTTAGTAACACGCCGACAACATGCTCAACTCATATGTATTTATAAAATCATTAATAGTATTTTCGACTCACCTTATCTTTTACAATGTATCAAATTAAATGTTCCAACGCGAAGATTTAGAATAAATGAATTGCTCTCTCTCAACTTTCACACTTCAAATTTAGGATACTATTCTCCTATTAACAGAATGTGTCGTCTTTTAAATTCTTCCTCTCATCTAGATTTATGCGGCATGAGCCTATCTGAATTCCGTAGAGCTTTGTTTTGCTGAGGAAAGTATAAGTATTTATATTTTGTCTATGCTATTATGAAATATTAATTCTTGTATTATATTATTTTCTTTGTCATTTTCTGTAATTACTTTTTCATATAACTATGTAATTGGACTATTATGTCCGTAAGTAAAATAAATAAAATAAAATAAAAAAAAAACTAAGAGTCCGAAGACTCCAATATTTTTACCACTTATAGAACAGCTAATTATAATCATTTCTGCATCATTAACTCAAAAACGCAAAAAGTGGACTTCCGTTGTTTATGCTCTAAGGTACAGATATTAAGTTGCAGCACAAAGGTACTTCTTTGGTTTTATAAACAGTGAATATTTCAGGGTTTTTATAGTGTGTAAGTATTTGGAGTCTTCTAGTACATACTGTGGTGGTGTGTATGGAAGATGCAGACACTCTGAATTGAGCTCTTAATCCCTCTTTAGCACTTGTAAATAAGGAGATTTTTCAATAACTGCTATAGATAAGCAAGCAAACAAGTCACTCTAAAATTTGTGTTACATTAAAGTAAAGAAATATGTTTTTTTTCTTTTAAGTCTTGAAAATTTTAACTAAATATAAAATTTAGTAAACATAACAACTTACTGCCGAAAAAATACTGAATCTCAATTGTGCACCCTCTCTTTCTTTCTTTATACGGGGAATATTATTATAAGGGTGGGACCTTGTATTAAAAAAAGGGTTTTAACAGTGGAAGTCCACAATACCCGGGGGTGTGGTTCTTCCGGCCAAGGGTCTACGAAAAATTATTCCGTTTTCCATTATGAGACTGAATTTTTGTAATTTTTTTCGGCCCTTTCAGAATGTTTTTTTAATGTAGGGGTTTTTATTTAAAATACCATTCACCCGACATCAACGGAAATACTGAAAAAATGGGAACTGTAAGTCAGAAAACGTGTAAGAATATTTCGTAATTGTGATATTTGAAAAAAAAACTGTTTTCAGTTGTTAACTTTTGGCACGCATCTTTACAAAAAATCTTATCCGTGATTTGAGAGGGCCCTTGAGGTGTGACACACACAAAAACGGCGCTCTTGTTGATAGGTTTTCGGGTAATCCGTTAAACCTATCAACATGTATAATATCCGTGAAAACTTAAAATTAAACATATATATATATATTTAAACATGATTTCTAATGTATTTTTGACGCTGCTCAGTTGGTAGAGTGCTTGTGCTTAATTAATGAAAGAAGCTTAGGGCTTAATTTCCATCAAGGGTTTCAGAAATGATTCGCCGTATCAGTGTAAATGCCAAACAAAAATTCAAAATACCAACGAGGTTAACTTAGCCTTAATAATACATGAAAACCTGCCCAACGGGAAAACACTCACTTCGAGAGAAGTGGTTGGTGCAAGGAAATACCCCTATAATTTATAATCTAAGTTGCAAAGACATATTACATATAAGATCCATATAAAATGCGTTCCTGTAAACAGACACGTATAAATTCACGTTTACAAAGGCTGCATGTGTACTTACAACATAAAAACGCAATATCAAATGAACATAAGCCCTACAACTCTTGACATCCTTCCCTGAAACAGGAGTGACATTGGCAAAGTAAACGATTTTCTTATAGTATGGGTATTCAGCCTCATTCCAACTTTTTAGTCAAAAAACACGAATAATGAATTTCATTTAACTGCAAAACACAATCACAAAGTAAAATAATTCAATTAAAATGTACGAATGTCTTCACAAAAATATTTTTTTTTTCACCTGAAGATATAAAGATCTTACTCACCACGCGCGACCCATTCTGGCAAAACGCGATAAAAGGTTGCACTATTTGTGAATTAGCGATGTTTGAACATTATTTGTATTTTATTATTAACATTTAGGTATTTATTTGATGAGCGCTGTTTTCGTGTCAATCATACCTCAATCACAGTTATCGGTTGACATTGGAGGGTTGTTTTTCGGGATCTGTTGCTGTGGTCTATTGGAGTTACAGCTCCAAATGTCTAGTTTAATAAACATCACATCATCTTCACGCTGAGAAAGTTCATCATAGATATAGCCGGAACGTCCAGACGCTCCAATTCCAATAAACCACAGCAACAGATCCCGAAAACCAACTCTCCTGTGTCACAAAGGAAATGTTTAAAAAAAATATATGGGTTGTTATTGAAGAAGTAAAGCAACATTGGGCGTGGTCAGTGCTTGGATGGTAACCGCTCAGGTACACCGCGTGTCGTTGGCATCTTGGACCGGTCCGTAGTCCGTAGTGGCAACACTTCGGACTCGTAAATGGAAGGTTGTGGATTCGGATCCCGGCGGAGCACAAAAATATACCATTTATATTTCGAATGTGCTCTTCGCTGGGTTGAAAAATTCATAAACCTTTACCAATGACCGGTCACCAAAGGTCCGTCCAGCCTTACAGCAACTGGGTCTTGCTTGAGTATTGGCGCTTTGTAGCGACGACCAAGCTTGTACACCTCTGCGGCACTACAACAAGTGTCATAGACCCCTAGAGTCTTTAGAATCTAGGGAGTCTCCCGCACAGGATTTCTTAAAAAAAAAAAAAAAAAGAAGTTAAAAAAAAAAAAATTTGGTCAAAATTAAACTGGAGTTACAGTTGTTCGACATATTTTCATAATAAATTTCATAAAAAGTCTCATAATGAACTTTCCGAATATTTATTTCGAATTCTTTGCGAATCGTGATGGGAGAATTTAGATTATTCTTGATGTTTTGTTGGCGTCGTAGCTAACCTTTGTTCGACGGTACATAAAATTATATAATCTATAATCTATAATCTAAGTTGCAAGGATATATTCATTCAAAGCTCTCAGATGTATGCCCACAAACAAACACTTGTAGCTCGCGCTTACAAATGCTGATTGTGTACAAATAAAATCCAAACCGCAAATAAACATAAGCCCTGCAACTCTTGCCGACATTCCCTGAAATAGGGGTGACATTGGCAAATTGAACCATTTTTTACAGTATGGGTCAGACTCATACCAACCTGTAAGTCAAGGAATAATATTTTTTTTAATAATAATTTTTGGTATAAAAATCAGTTCATCCTCAATTGTCGTGCAGATAGCATGCCTCCCGAAGACGTTTGCTAACGAAACGTCAAGAATAATAAAGTTCTCCCAAAACGGTTCGTATTATTTTCCAGAAGTGTAATTAAACTTGAAATTAATGTAAAAGAAAATGTTAATATATTTTCTAGTAATTATTTTTCAAACGTCGATAATCCTGATTACATCTCGCCGCACAAAAATCCTTCAAAGACTTTAAACTCGGAAAACTTCCCTTCACGACGCGTCGAATATTAAAATCCCGCTTTCTTTTTGCCGCGTAATTCGTTACTTTTGACGTTTCGATAATTGCTTCGCGCGCGCCTTCAAAGCAGGTAAACGAACATACACAAAAGCTTACAGACCGCTTAGGAGCTACGCCGACTGTAAAAATAAAGTCACCTGTTGGGTTGTAAGTTTTTTTTTGACTTGAAGATTTTCCAAGAACTCACTTCTGTTTCAAGCGTTTGAAAGCAGTAAATTGTACTGGGAAATCGTTGGATTCTTGGAAATGATGTTGTACAAGAAAATATAATTGGCATGGATAAATAAATATATTTGTATTATGCTCCCTTATAAATAAAATATGATATTTTTATGTTAAAACATACTGCGATGTTTAAGTAATTGTAAATTTATGAACTTGAATTCCACAAATCATTCTATCATTTAAGTTAATTCAATAGAAAAATATTGAAAAAGGATTATTTAAAAAGTTTTTTTTTTTTTTTTTTAAATAATCCTTTTTTAAAATGGCATACCACAAGGTCTCACTAAATTAATTTGAAAACTTATTAATATTTATCAAGGCTATTTTATAGTAATCTGATTTAATGTTTATTAATTTTTCAAACTTACTGGAAGCAATACACTTTTGTAACACACACACTTTGACCGGTCCGTAGTCCAGTGGCAACACTTTGAACTCGTAAACGGAACGTTGTGGGTTTGAATCCCGGTGGGCACAAAAAATATACCATTTAAATTTTCAAATACCTATGTATGATCTTCGTTGGGTTGAAAAATTCATAAACCTTTACCAAAGACCGTTCATTAAAGGTCCATCCAGCCTTACAGCCACTGGGTCTTGCTTGAGTCTCGCTTTTATCTGGTTCAGTCAATTCTACAACTTAACACTGTTACGACCTTATGGTAGTATTAGGGCATACGTGATTCTAATCACGCTGATACTATCTGATGAACTATCTGGCTCTAGTGTGATGGTGGTAGTGTTACGAACTATGAACGCATATAAACATGTAGGAGTATGTAGTGCGTAGAACGACGTCTGGTATGAGCGAGAGATCGAATAGTATGGAATATGCAAGAAATATCTCTTTTGTACCTATATAAAAGGACTGCAATGGGGCATCAGCAGATTTGTCACTTCAAGCATTTTGCTGTGAAAGGCTAATAAGCAGTGATTGTCAATTGTTGCAAATTGTGAACAAAACAGTGTAAAAGAAATTCTGCCAAAAAAATTAATGCAGTTTAATTAAAAGACAACCCCAAATAAAATCATAATCTAATCTAAGTTGCAAAGATATGCAAAGATACGATAACATTGGGGATTCACACTACATGCATTCTCACAAGCAGACACGTACAAGTATGCGCTGGCGCATGCCGCATGTGAACCTACAATATAGAAACCAAGTCTCAAATGGACATACACCCTGCAACTCCTGCCGACCTTCCCCGAAACATTGGCAAAGTGAACCATTTTCTATAGTATGGGTGGTCAGCCACATACCAACCTATAAGTCAAGGAATATATACAACAAATAGTATTTTAGACATAAACAAATGGATAAACATTAAAATCAAATAAAAATTATAAAGTTATATTTTAAAAAAAATACAAAAAAAATTGGAAAACTTGAGAAACCCAAGGCCTAGGCGCCAGAATTACAGATCAACCGCCATTTCATTCTGTCCTAACAATACCTAATTCCTCATTTAGCGTACTTAGGTACCCTTTTAGTCAATTTCCTTTAGGTGTCGATAGCTCCAGTTCTATTCAGCGCAATTATAAAGGAATAAGTTTATTTGTGAAGAGGTGAAAGAGGAAGACCGAGACAAACACAACCGGATATTATGCAAATTTGTAAAGTGTCCCGCGCACGCGCAGCTGCCGGCATTGTTGCCCCATCAGCCTGTGCAGTATAATGCAATTTGTTTTTAATTGATCAATTATGAACGGGAAGACTGGCGGACAAGTTTTCAGCTAAATAATTAATTTCCACTCTACGAAAACGTTTGAGGATATCAACGATATTCAATGACACAGACGTTGTATGAAAAAACTGAAGCTATCGAACAAATTATGTCAAAAAAACATTGGATTGATTGTAGAGCAGTGGCGAATGGTGCCATACAAACCGATTCCCATCGGTTTCCCGTTTAAAATGAGGCAAAAATGGTAATAAAGTAGACTGCATGAAAAAAATACGTATTGTTTCTTTGCTTTTAAATGTATTTTTTTACTTTGTGCCTATATTTTTTAACTACTTTGTTCTATCATTTTAAAAGGGAAGCTGATGGGAACAGGCTTGTATGGAACCCTTCGCCACTGTTGTAGAGGCATTAATTTTGTAACCGTTCATTTTAAAGCTGCTCCGTTTTTTAAAATAAAAACAATTTCGTATTTGATTACGGCGAGTATATTATAATTCCACAACCGGTTTCGCGAACAAACTGTTCGCATCTTCAGGTAGCTATATAAATACTTCAATATTTATTTATAATATTTATAACAGTTTATTTACAAGTACATAGATTGTTGTCTAGTTATCAATATGTCAGAACTTACCAACAAGTCATGTCAAATCTTCATTTTTCCATGTGATTTCTTCTACTTGTTAAAGAGTATACATTACTCATATGATTTACGTATTTATGAAGCTTGCTGAATAAAATGAAAAACATTATTTTTACAAATGAATGGGGTGAATAGCGAGAAAAATAGAAATAATAATGATGAAGGGAAATGAATGTGATGAACACCCTTCAAGATGTGAACTATTTGAGCAGTTGGTTTGCTTGTTTGCTCCGCAGCGGTTGTTGAGAAGTCTTGCGGGTTATCGAGGCTGCAGAATGCGGGTCCGTGTGCCGTTTAGCGCCATGCACTCAGAGCGCCAACTTTACCAGTATTTACCTTAAAGGAAATGAAATTTTCCGTGGCATCTTACCCCGCGGTTACTCATTTGCAAAGCCGCCTTTAATGTAAAGCCAGATAATCAACAGAATTGGCAACAGTGCATGGCTATTGACTAGTGGTTAAATCAACTAATAATCAACTAAGCTACACATATAGTGTAACTTCTTGCCGCGTTATCCCCGAAGGGGTCGCATGTGGCGAGTTGAACCTATTTATTTTTACAGGTAAGGGGGCCGGCCTTACGCCAACCACTTCAGTTGAAGTGGGGGTTTCCCAGCTCCCGAGGGGGCTGGTACTAATTTCTTGTAAAGGCTGAGTAAACCTTGCCGGTATTTTTTATGGGATTTGAAATAAACACCGAAATAGGAAATCATTTCTGACACCCTCCTTGGTGGGATTCGAACCCGAGCTCACGGGGTAGAATGAAAGCACTCTACCAACTGAGCTATCGACCGGTTAGTCCAAGGTACTCTTTAGTGCAGTGGTTAGCACCTTGGACCCTTAAATGGAAGATTGTGGGTTTGAATCCCGGTGGAGGAGCACAAAAAAAAACATTTATATTTTCAAATAAACTCTTCGCTGGGTTGAAAAAAAAACATATTCCTTTACCAAAAACCGGTCATCAAAGGTCCATCCAGCCTTACATCAAGTGAGTCTTGGGTGAGAATTGGCGCTTTCTATAGTGACGACCAAGGACGCAGAGGACTCTTGAGGTGTGATTCACACAAAAACCGCGCTCACCAAATAAATCATCCTAATATTATTATGATTATTACTTCTTACTTGATTTTCTGGTACCGGGTTTTGACCGTGGTCCATGTTTTTGCTTGTCTTCTTCTTCTGACCACGGTCATAACCCGGTACCAGAAAATCAAGTATCTAGATTCGACCGTGAAAGCCTACAAGCATTATTACTTCTGTTCAAAACTACCTATTGTTATGTAAATATAAATATTGAAATAAGTATGGGTAGTTATAGTGTTATGTAAATATAAATATTGAAATAAGTATGGATAGTTATAGTTATAAGAATCCTCAAAAGTATTGGTAGGTAAGATCGATAATTATGTATAAGTGTAGAATTCTCTAGGCTACGTAGGTATTTGTTATAATTATAGGAATACTGTGTTACATTTGTAGGTAGGATTTTGGTTGTATCTCTAGGTAGTACGTGAAGCGTCGAGAAGTAATAATTACTCTGGAACCGTCTGGCGACTTTAGTTCTGGATCATACTGCTCTGAAGAGTATAAAGGTGCGAATGGCCTGCAGAGCGGGCCAGTATCATAGCGACTAACAAACACATCGAAGCCATCTGATCAGTGAACCGAAACCAATGGAATAATCAAGAAAGTAGTGTGAAAATAAATTTTGTAACTGTGTAAAATAAATAACTATTGAAGAAGACCTGTGTATTTTTAATTTGAAGACAATTGAACCCTAATTTCGTAACACTATATTGGGACTTTTTCGTGGAGTAGGGAATGATATCGCTATTACCAAGGGTTTTTTTTTTCTTTTACTTAAATTCGCGCTCAGGTTTAGCTACTACAGCGGTTGTTTGAGGAAAAACGTGCTACTGACCGTGTTTCTAATCACGTTTCGATAGAAACGTAGCCAAGTCTATCTAACAATGGATGAGGTACGAGTATATGAATTAATAACCAAATTTACTTATACAGTAATACAAAACATATTTCCAGTAAGAATAGGCCGCCACCGCATTTTTATTTCCTCGAAACAGCTCAACCAGGGTATACATTTCAAGTATTATGGGGAAAATTGGCATATAAGTCGAGTCCTGGATAACCACGTAGTCACATGCGTTGAAAAGTGATGCTAAAAGCTTATACTTTTCATCGACATACAGAGGCGTACAAACAAGTCCGTTCATTGGAAGCAGCGCTTGAATGGCTGGACTCTGGCCAATGTATGTACACGACGAATTCTTCAGTTTTTTGTTAAAATTATCCATGATAATGAAAATAGTCTGGAATGATAAGTTGTCGTCAGTAGCCTAACGTAGAAGAGAGGAGGAAGAAAATCTTCCACTCGATGGACCGATCAAGTGAAGACAGCAGCCGTATGTAGCACAATCAAAGAAAAATCCTACACAATCTAGAGAAAAGTGATTGATTCCACAACTCTTAGCAATGAAGAAGAATACAAAAATAAACATGCCATTTTTATTAATTTAAAGTAAGAAATCATCGTCAGTGATATGATGTGGTCCAAAAAGATGCTATAACTTTTAAAAGACCTATAGCTCTCAGTAGTTGTGTAGTTCTTAAGCAACGTTGCCACTCTCTCACCCAAGGCTTTGGCTACAATAGGCGGCTTCGCTCGTCCCAGTTCACCCTTCCCAGCTGCATAGCATTAAGTTCACACCATCAAACTTTCCAGCGCTCCGCCATTTTACCTACACGTCGATTTATACATTTTCATTGCGGTCTGAATGGAGTCTTTTAATAGTTTACGGATTCGGCGGGAAAAGCGGATTAACTTTTGAGAGTGGATTTAGTGAACGCTTGGCTTGTGTATGTACTAGAATGCTATGCCAGATGTAGACAGTTGCTCATGCTTGTCATTCTTGCAGTAAGGCGTGTATCATATTCAAATATCAGAAGAAAAATAAAAAAGTCGAAAACAATCATGATAATTAAAATAAATTTGTAATAAATTTGAAGTTGACGTAAAACCGGCTCCCTTACATGTAAAAATAAATAGTTTGCACTCGTCACATGCTACCCATGTTCTCCTTTGGGGAACACGGCAAAAAATTACACTTCACATGTAGCTTATTTGCGTTGCGTTTGCGAGTTATGCCTCCAGGGCTGGCAGTCTCAACACAAACGGTAGATCCTACCTACCGATTGTCGTTCAGATTAGTATGAACACCTGTCAATCTATAATCAGCTGTTCACCTGCGGCCATTTTGTTTATTTTTTTTGTATGGGGACAGGTTACGACGGTAAGCGGTATCAATGCGAGTCTCGACATTGTCAGCTACCGGAATGATAGGTCGCCAAATGTACTGAGTGACGTTTAGGTACTTTTTTATGAAATACGTAGAATTATTAATCAACTGTTCACCTGCGGCCATCTTGGATATTTTTTTGTATGGCGACAGGTAATGATGGTAAGTATTATCAAAGCAAGTCTTGGCAGTCAGCTACCGGTCATGATAGGTCGCCAAATCAATTGAATGACGTTTAGGTATTTTGTAAGAAATACGTAGAATTATTGATCAGCTGTTCCCTTGACGCCATTTTGTATGGCTTTATTGAATGGACACGGTCAACGTATCTTCTCTACTAGGTCTACCATTCATTATTGTTGACCAAATCTGCCGCTATGATATGCCAGCAGCCTTCGAAGTATATAACCTAAGTTGCAGGGTTTATGACGCTTATTTAGAAAGTTCACGTGTAGCATGAGTAAACACGAACTTCCGCGTATTTGCTCGTGTTTAAAATTTACGAAATAAATAAAATAAATAAAAAATAAACAAAATAAATTTAATAAAAAAAAATAAAAAACAAAATGAAATTAAAATTAAATTAAATAAATCCAAAAATGAAATCCTAAGTTATTCACAACTATTATAAATATCATAAATCTATAATCAAAGATCAAAGTTGTATTGATATTCAAGGGGATCATGTTTAATGCACGCTCACAAGCAGACACGTGTAAGTTTGCTCTTTCACATGCTGCATGTGTACGTATAAAATAAACGAAACCTCACGTTAAAATAAACCCTGCATTTTTTCCGACCTTCTCTGAAACAGAGGTGGCATTTGCCAAGTGAACCATTTTTGAAACCATTGTGGTTCAGCCTCATACCAACCTATACGTCAAGAAATTAACTATTTTCTAATCTAATCTAAGTTGCAAAGATATGTTACAATGGAGATTCACATTACATGCATTTTCACTACCAGACACGTACAAGATCGCGCTTGCACATGCCGCATGTGAACCTACAACATAAAAACCATATCAAATGGACATACACCCAGCAACTCTTGCCGTCCTTCCCTGAGACAGGGGTGACATTGGCAAAGTGAACCATTTTTACAGCATGGGTGGTCAGCCGCATACCAACCTATAAGTCAAGGAACCCTTACCCTTACCATTTTAATTTTTTAAATTTAATTTTTTAAGTTTTATTTTTCTTTACTGTTTTTTTTAAATATTGTTTTATGAATTTTATTCAGTTTAAAATTTATTCCTTGTCTTGTAGGTTGATATGAGGCTGAACCCTCACATTGTAAAAAAATGTTTCACTTTGCAAAAGTCACCCCTGTTTAAGGAAAAGTCGGCAAAAGTTGCAGTGCTTATGTTCATCTGAAATTTGGGTTTTTATATTCTAGGTCCACATGCAGCATGTGTAAGCGAGAACATATACGTGTCTGCTTTGGTAATACATTTAATACTCGTATAAATCTTAAATGTAATTTCGTATTTAAAAAAAAAACATAGATAAGAATATTTCAAATAACTGCAGATACTAGTTTACTCCAATCGTTTGCGTATCAGGCAGTTCAATTTGCTTGATACGCTATCATCAATATGGTAGTTACCACGAACGTTACCGTCAGTTGAGTCTACCAAAGCTCGTTAACATTGTACCGATGAAAGGTATTAAACTATTCGACCAATCATATGCACGCATTGACACCTAGCGGCGCTATTGCAAACTTTTAAATAGGTATCTCTAACGTACCGTCGACGGTAACAGGCTATCTACCGTCCTGATGAGACTGCCAGCCCAGAGCTGGAAGTCTTATCACCATGGTAATTCATACCTACCGAACATCGGTAATATTTGTATACCTAAAGACCTGTCAGACCAAGATGGCCGCAAGTGAACAGCTGATTAGTCTTCATCCACATATTATATCCGATATTCAGTAGATAAAAATTACCGTGGGGATGAGACTTCCAGCCCAGGTTCCACATCCGTACAAAACTACTGGACGATGTTTAATGGGTAGGCATGCAAAAGTTGCAACTATCTGTGACCGTGCGTGGCAAGGCATTGGTAGATCGACATGTTTGAACTGCATGTGCGCATTCAAATTTCTAGTGTTATCCAATTTAGAGGCAAGCAGAAAGTTCTAGAGAATTCTGCAAGCTCTTCTGGATTGTTAGAGTTGAGGCAGTTGCTTTTTGTTGAATGGATTAAATACGTACTAAAAATTATGCGAAAGCTGACAGTTAAAGATAGTTTAATTGTCAAAATTCACAAAACGGAATAGACAAAGTTCATGCTTTCCTTATTTCGAATATATTGCACGTTTAATAATAAAGAGTAATCACTCTAAAAATATGAATGTTGGGAAATCACGTTTGAAGTTCAGACAACCAGTACAACTTGTATGGAATGAAAAAGGCGACCGATTTTTTATCTCGTTCATATTCGTCCAAATTGAACGGCTGTCGCATTCTACTTATTCTTCTTGCGTTTTATTACAAAATCTCGATTTTTTTTAATAATTTGCACCTTACGACCGGTCCATAGTTCAGTGGTAACAATTCTGACTCTGAATGGAAGGTTGTGAGTTCGAATCCTGGCGGAGCACAAAAAATATACCATTTATATTTTCAAATGTGCTCTTTGCTGGGTTGAAAAATTCATAAACCTTTACCAATGACCGGTCACGAAAGGTCAATCCAGCCTTACAGCAACTGGGTCTTGCTTGATATTGACGCTTTTTAGCGACGACCAAGCTCGAAAACACCTCTGCGGCACTACAACAAGTGTCATAGACCCCTTCAGTCTCTGAAATGTAGGAAGCCTCCCGCAAAGGATTTCTTAAAAAAAAGAGTTATTTTGATGAATGATAGTGTAACCTTTTTCCCACCAGGGGAAAACAGCTTGGTGAATAGTATTCCTTTTAACCAAATCATTGAAAAAAAAAATTGTCATCGTTTATATTTTCAATTTTCAAATACAATCGTTCAATCAAGAGAGAGAGAGAAAAGATAAATTCTGGAAAAAAATCACAATACACTCATTATTAGCATGAGAATGGAATTCCTAAGGATTCTTCAATTATAATCAATCGCGCTATCTATACCCGAGTATAAAGCATTGCGTACATTCACATCGATTGCGTAAATTTAAAATATGTATGAAAACTCAAAAATCGTATCAGTCACTAGGAGTGCCGTCGAATATTCCATACATTTTTGATGCACGCAATTTAGTACTTTCATATCAAGATTCAAACATAGTGTCGGTAATGAAATCAAGAAGACTCCAGTGGGCTGGACATGTAGCACGTGCAAAGGACTCCAGGATCATCAGCACAGTCTTGAATGGTGCCACCTCATTAGACCACTCGGACGTCCCAGGATGCGGTGAAGCCGACGCTGAAGTTCTGGGAGTGAGGGGACCATGGAGGGAAGCAGCACAAGACAGAGAGTCCTGGAGGATTGTGGTGCGGGAGGTCCTGAGCCTTCAAGGCGTATGAGCCGAAAAAAGTAAAGTAATCAAATATTTTAATATTTTATACTCGGTGTACTATAAGGACAAGTATTTCGAGTATAAAACATTTCAAAGGCTCCTTTCGGTCGTGTAAACAGAAAAAAACAATATCATGAAAACTAATTCACTCACTAGAAGTCTATAATAATCTATAATCTAAGTTGCAAGGATATATTCATTCAAAGCTCTCAGATGTATGCCCACAAAAAAACACGTGTAGTTCGCGCTTACAAATACTGATTGTGTACTTACAAATAAAATCCAAACCTCAAATGAACATAAGCCCTGCAACTCTTGCCGACATTCCCTGAAACAGGGGTGACATTGCTGTTGTAATTTTTTTTTTTTTCTGTTAACGCGATCGAGGTGAGTTGATGTAATATTTTGTACTCGGAGTAAGAGAGATTGCGTTGAATGGCTCCCGAACCTCATTTCGTGTTCTCCGATGAATGTAAATTGAAAAATAGACAATGGAAGATGTTTGAGAAAAACGGGCTTGTAAGTGACATCGACTGACTGAGTGTAAAAGTATGAGGGTTTACTTATTACGGTAGTGCTTTAGTCATTTTTTTGTTGAAGACTGTCGATCTCATTCAATTTAAGTTACAAAGATGTATTTACATTTATGTCTACAAGCAGATATGAACCTAAATGTTCTTGCTTACACAAAAACGCAAATTTCAAATGAACGTAAGCCCTGCAACTCTTGCCAACCTTTTTTGAATAAGGGGTGATATTGGCAGATTGAATATAGTGAACAAAAGCTGCACGGTAAGGTATCTCAAACTTTTATGTTATTAAAAATGTTAAAAATATATATATATATATATATATATATATATATATAGGTACCTTACAATAAAACATTCTGAATCTTATATTTTTATAAAATTTTGTGTAATAATTTTGTTTTGAAACCAAAAAGATTTAGAATTTGATGTATAAAAATACTTGTAAAAATAAAATTATGCTTACAGAACGAAAAAACGATGCTCCTAAAGATGTCTTATTAGGCGAAAACGTTTGAGCAAAAAAAATGAATAAAAGTGAATTAAAACTTTGTTTTTCCTATTGAATTTATAAAAATGATTAAAAAACTAACATCTTTCATTTTTTCATTGGATACCTTTTTCGTTCTGTAGCACATACGTTCATGTAGAAAAAAAGTTAGCCATATCTTTGAAGTTTGTCGATTTAAATTCGATGGAATCTTGCAACGTAATTTTTGGTTGCTAAAAAAAGGTTTGTTTTTTACATTTTTTTTTCGATGTCACAACTTGTCAAAACAGCACATCGAAGCGCAATAGCTTTTTATGACAGCTCAGCTCATCCAATAATGCATCGATGCCATTCATGAGAGTTATTCAGGTCCCAGTGACATGAAATTTAAAAAGATTCAATTAATGTATGAAAATTTACAGCCCAGCAAATGTCCAACGAATATGTCGTATAATCAATCGTACCTTCACTTATAAACATGAAACTTGCAAAATCTATGATTTCCTTGCCGATAATTTTTTTCTGAACTAACGTTTTGTAAATGTAAGATCGGATAAATGATCAATTTCTGTAACAATCGAATATAAAATTTGAAATAAAAAACTTCCGACTTTCACTTTGATTTTTTCAATAATTGTGCATATTTTCAACAATATTATGTCATTTTTATCCAAAAACAGCCACTTCTACCCATTAAGTAAAAAAAAACGGATAATTTTGCAATGAAAGCATTAATTTTCGATACGGCGACTTATTACGCGCTAGATTTAAGTTTCCGCCCACTGTGTGCTGGCAGATATTGATGACATTTTATTTTTCACATAACGAGTTCCTTAATTAATAGGTTGGTATGAATCTGACCACCTATACTTTAAAAAAATATTAACTTTGTCAATGTCACCACTGTTTCAGGGAAGGTCAGCAAGAGTGGCAGGGCTTATGTTCATTTGAGATTGTGTTTTTATGTTGTAAGTAGAAACGTTACCTTTAATGCATTTTTTCTACCTAGATTGTAGATTATACGAGTAGATAGATAAAAGCGTTTGAAATATGGCTACCCTGTCTAGAATCTATAATCTAAGTTGCGAAGAGAAAATGATTAAAATTCATAAAAACGCATGCCCAAAAACAGTTACGTGTAGGTTCGTGCTTACCAACGCTGCATGTGTACTTACAAATTAAAATCCAAACCTCAAATGAACATAAATCTTGCAAATTTTGCCGACTTTCACTGAAACAGGGGTGACATTAAAGAAAAAGTGAATCATTTTCTACAGTATCATCGGTGTTATGGCGAGGGCATTGAGAGCAAGTCGCATGTTCGAATACCGTATTTGGAACAATATAACGCTGGTTCGAATCACGTCTGGCCGATTTGATCATAGCTTCGATCCCGGTTAAACAGATGCCATTGCATGCACAAAAACTTCTGCTTTTGCATGAAGACAACTACCCAAGAGTAAAGGTGGTCAGCTATATAGGTAAATAATAATTAGAATAATAAAGGTCTTTTGTTTCATCAATATGTACATAATAATATTATAATTACAAAAATCTAAATACGATAAATACTCCCCAAAGTAAGCATTGCTTGTGTTTCGCTGGTGGACTTTTGCTTTCGCTTGTGCTTGTGGACTAAAAGTAACTTGTAAAAATATACAGGTTTCATATTTGACCTAGTGAAACACGCCGGGTGCTATTTTGTGATACTTTTTCGCATTATGAAAGGACACGAGGAACGCCATTTATTTCATGCACGTTTGCGCAAATGAAAATCACATTCACGCTTTGCTGGAAATTGCGAAAAATATATATTTCATTTTTGCTCCCTTTTTTGCTACACGTTGAAAATTTATTTGAATAGATTCGTGTCGAATTTTGCTCCTAGATTTTAAGTGCCACTTACTAGCATTTCTTTTTTTTTCAACGTATATAATCAAAAAGTTTTTTTTTTTTAAATACCTTAACGCTAAAAAGCAAAATTGAAATAGTTTTCAATAAAACTTGATTTGAATATTCGAATTCTGAACGAAGCGCTATTGAATAATTGTGTTTTTGACGTTTTGTTGGTGTTGTAGTCAAAGTTGTAAGTTGTAGTTGTTTTATGTCAACGAAGTTACCATGTTGAAAGCACCGGTTCCCATAGATCACCGAAGTTAAGCAACATTGGGCGCGGACAGTACTTGGATGGGTGACCGCTCAGGTACACCGCGTGTCGTTGGCATCTTGGACCGGTCCGTAGTGGCAACACTTCGGACTCGTAAATGGAAGGTTGTGGATTCGGATCCCGGCGGAGCACAAAAATATACCATTTATATTTCGAATGTGCTCTTCGCTGAGTTGAAAAATTCATAAACTTTACCAAAGACCGGTCACTGAAAGGTCCATCCAACCTTACAACAACTGGGTCTTGCTTGAGAATTGGCGCTTTCTACAGCGACGACCATGCTCGCAGAGGGCTCTTGAGGTGTGATACACACAAAAACAGCGCTCACCAAATAAATCATCCTAATATATATATATATATATTTTGTAAGAAAACACTTCTTGTTGTGCGGTGAGCGATGATCAACTAATAAATACAAACTACGACAGTTACAAAAATAATGTGGTTTTTGTCGTTTTCACATTTCAACAAAGTTTTTTTAAATAGATTTGTGAAGAGGAATGCAATTCACCAACCTATTTTGCTTGAGCAGTTGTCTTCATGCAAAAGCAGAAGCTTGTGTGCATTCAAAGGCATCTGTTAAACTAGGGTCGAAGTTATGGTCAAGTGGGCCAGACGTGATTCAAACCAACGTTACTCTGTTCCAAATACGTTAGTCTTACATGCACCTTGACCCCTCGGCCATAACACCGACCAAAGTTGGCTTACAATATACAATTTATTTGTATTTAATTTATTATTATGCTTTTTTTAAATTTTAAATCAATACTTTAGGTAACTGAAAAAATAGATTCAATAATCAGAAAAAAATAAACCACCAAATAACTGGCTTCAACAAGTGATTGCTTCCAAAAGAGCCTGAAAATCTTACAATCCCCTAGAAACAACGTAAATGGTGAATCAGGGACTTTGAAAAAGGATTATTTCTCCCTGAAGTACTGTTGGCAAGCGGTTAAGTATGGGAAATGTTTTTTCTTACATTCCCTCGTACGAATGGCACTGATTACCGAACTAACTTGCAACGCATTCATCCCTTGAATAAGGAATGAGGTTGAATTTTATTTTTGTACCACTCTATGTGACCGGTGTGCCGGGAACTCAATTTAACTCTGGATTTTTTTTTTGCTTTTAAGGGTTGAAGAATACGTAATTCTCAGTGCACTGTATTAAATTTTCCATTCTTTAAAAGGTATATTTCATAGACTTTTACTTCTCTTAATAACATGTTGAAAACTAAACAATGCTCCTGTAATGAAAAAGATCAAGATCTCAGTCATATCTATGTATAATCTAAAATCTAATATGGTTGGCTCATTTAGGTTACTTAAATTATTAAGAATGATTTTTTTTTTTTTTTTTTTTTTTTTTTTTTTTTTTTTTTTTTTTTTTTTTTGTGTGCACAACAGGTTACCCTAATTACAGTGCACCCTCACAGCTATCAACACGCTGGGAGGAACTCTTTTGCTAAATTTTTAAATCTTAATAAATTACATTCAAAAATGTCTATATTTGACTTATTTAAGAGCTTTATACTCCGAGTCACAGGGTGTTGCGCCACGACATCAGTACGGCTTTTCGGTACATGAAATAGATCATGTCCTCGCCCTCGGGTGTAGTCGTCAGGCACATACAACCTGTAGCCCTCCAACAGGGTGGGACTGTCAATTAAGCCGTTGATGACCTTATGAGTGAGCACCATAAGGGACCTGTTGCGCCTCGTTTCAAGGCTTCTAAATCCAGTCTCCCGAAGTAGCTCCTCATGATGCATGAATTGTGGGTAACTTCCACACCGCCTCATGAGGAGATACCTGAGAAACTTTTTTTGGACTTGTTCTATCATATCTATGTACTTCCGCTGGATGGTAATTTAAAAGAAATGACTCGACCCCTGTTTCAGGGAAGGTCAGCAAGAGTTGCTGGGCTTATGTTCATTTGAGATTGGGTTTTTTATATTGTAGGTCCACATGCGGCATGTGTAAGCGCAAAATTATACGTGTCTGCTTGTGGGAATGCATCTGAAATGATACATATCTTTGCACCTTAGATTTATATTTTTTAGATTAAGGGCCCTACCTCACCGGGATGCCATGGCGACGTCGCCGGCTACGTATCCAAACAATTCATATTAGAATGTATGACAGGTAACTCACTTGGCGACGGGTTGGCTACGTCGCCAATTTGGAAGCGTAGCCACGACTGTCGGCTCCCTGTGTGGAGACTGGCGACCGTGGCGACCTGGCGACGTCGCCAGTAACATGTACACGAGCAAGCTGCGGCTCACTCACTCAGTGTCCAGCCAGCCGCCAAGATGGACGCAAAATGAGTTTCAGTACAGAAAAATTCATTGTAGAAATTCCAAATCGACCATGTTTATGGGATTCCGCCATAAAAAAATGTTCCGATCGTAATTTAAAAATAAAACGTTGGAACGAAATAGTTAATTTATTCAAAGAAAAAGACGAGATGGCGGTGGTTTTGAAAAAATACCACTTCGACTTTGATCTGATATAAAAGGAAAGACCCATAACTTCTGAGGTTTCTTCTTTTTAAACTTTTTGCGACGCACATAATAAATAAGTGCGATTTCTTCTATGCACGAAGCGTCCATTCTCGATACGAGGGAGAACTGAACTGACAGAGGGTCGCCACTGGCTACTCCATTTGGCGACCGTAGGTAGTCAGAGGTAGCCATGGCTACGTAGCCAGCGACGTCGCCATGACATCCCGGTGAGGTAGCGCCCTAACTTATAGATTGGTATGAGGCTGACGAGGGCTAGGAGTTTTTTTTTAAATTGGATTTTTGTATGTGTGTGTTTTGTCTATTTTAAAAATGTAATTTGTTGTGTGATATGAAAATGTAATAATATGTTCCTTAATTTATAGGTTTGTATGCAGCTGACCACCCATGCTGTAGAAAATGGTTCACTTTGCCAATGTCACCCGTGTTTCAGGGAAGGACGGCCAGAGTTGCAGGGTGCATGCTCATTTGAAATTTGAGTTTTTATATTGTAAGTCCACCTGCGGCATGTTAAGCTCGAACTCATACGTGTCTGCTTGTGAAAATGCATATATTGTGAATCACCAATTTTACTAATCCTTGCAACTTAGATTAGACTAGATAAGATTAAAGTTATGAGGGTAAATGATACAAAATGATGTAACTAATTCGCTCAGTAGATTATTAGTAGTAAATCAGAGTTGGCAGAGACTGTTTGTCTAACCGTACAATTTTGTTCAGTGAAAGCTCAATTACCGAGTTTTGTGCAATCTCAACTCTTGATTCCGCTAGCCGGCAAAGGAGTGATTTAAAAAGTTTAATTGGCAGATTAGTAAGTGATCTCTCAAGATTATTATGTCGAGAGTTTTCACTTTGCTTTGAGCTCGTGTAAAATTAAATAATAATGTTGACTTTAACAGTGTTAGTAACGTTTGGTAAAACTTCAAACAATTATCACAAATTTAATTTAAATAAATGCAGTTAATTGATTATGACCTTAGTATTGACGGTTGAAAGTGCTCGAGATATAAAATATTATTGTGAAAATTAAACTACGTTTAGGAAAAAATAATTTTATTTTAAATAAAATGAACTTTCACTGTGTGAATACACAAACCCTACAAAATCAAATGCAGTTTGTATTATTACGATTTTACTGGGTTATTTTTAAATTAAACTACAATTATTTATTTTAACAGAATTTATTTTAAAACGTTTGGCTTACAATTTACAATTATTGATAATCTCTGCGTATATCGGTCTTCAAGGCAAAATGCTTGGAGCGACTAATCGCTCTCCGCACCATTGCAGTCCATATATATAGGTACAAAAGAGATCTTTCTCGCATATTCCAGATCATTCTTCGATTTCTCGCTCACACCAGAACGCCGTTCTATGCACTAACGCCATCATGGACTACTCCCAGATTGTTCTACCCACACTATATCGTATTCGTAAAGGTGAGCGTAGGTACTTAGAGTTCATAGTTCTTTAATCTTTAATCTTTAATCTAAGTTGCAAGGATATATTCATTTAAAGCTCTCAGATGTAAGCCCACAAACCAACAAGTGTAGTTCGCGCTTACAAATGCTGAATGTGTACTTACAAATAAAATCCAAACCTCAAATGAACATAAGCCCCACAACTTTTTCCGACCTTCCCTGAAACAGGGGTGACATTGGCAAAGTGAACCATTTTTTACAGTATGGGTGGTCAGCCTCATACCAACCTATAAGTCAAGGAATAAGTCATAGTTCGTAAGTGTATATTACTTTCAAGCACAATATTACATTGTATCTATTAACCGTAGATCAATTGTTTAACGCCAATTATTATTCTTATTCCTAGACCTATAGGTTGGTATGAAGCTGACTACTCATACTGTAAAAATTCGTACACTGTATCTAATGTCACACCTATTTTAGGGAAGGGAGCACGCAGAAAATGTTCATTTCTGATTTGTTTTTATTATTATTTTAAAGTACATAAATGCAGCATTCGTTACTGCGAACTTACACGTGTATATTTGCGCTTACACATGGTGTATGTGCACTTACAAAATGAGCCTGAAATTAAAAGCCCTCTCTATTCATGCCGCTTAAATTTAAAACAGGAGTGTAAAACAGATTCCTTGACTTATAGGTTGGTATGAGGCTGACCACCCATACTGTAAAAAATGGTTCACTTTGCCGAAGTCACCCCTGTGTCAGGGAAAGTCTGGAAAAGTTGTAGGGCTTATGTTTCTTTGAGGTTTTGATTTTATTTGTAAGTACCTACACATTTAGCATTTGTTAGCGTGAACTACACGTCTTTTATTTTGTGGGCATGCATTTGAGATCTCTTAATGAATATATCCTTGCAACTTAGATAATTATAGGTAGATTATAGTGTCATTTCCAAAGTGACCCAAATTGTACAGTATGAGTTGTAAGCCTCAAACTAATCCTTAGTAAAAGATAAAAATGAAAAAAATCTAGAAGAGCGTTCAAAAGATTAGGGTTGTGTGTTTTTTAGATTTTATTTTGACAGAGTCCTTTTTTTATCAGCGGCGATCAAACGCTCATTTAGTGAGGGCGTCAACAGTCCCGGCCTTTCAGCGCCACACAGGCACAGGGAGACATCTGTAGTATACAACCAATACGTCAAACAGGGGCGAGCTTAGAATATGTCAATAGGCAGGAAGGTTTTTCAAGTATTTTTTTATTATTTTTTTATTAGACAAACAAACAGTTATACATGTAATATATGTGAATAAAAACAAAGTTATAATAACTCAAAAAACAGCAAAGTTTGCAAACATAATGTAGTATAATTTTGTTAACAGCTTAATTAAGAAGGAGAAACAAGAAAAATTTAGAAAGTAATATGAAAAAAATGAAGAAGAAAATAAAAAAAAGAGAAAACGACTATCAACTTAATCATCACGTAAAGAGAGGAAAAGGAATGGGGGGAAGAATAGGAAAGGGAAGGAAAAGGAAAAGGAATTTTCTAGAAATAGGAATATAGTATTAAAAAGAAGAATCGATGCCTTTAGTGTGAAAGTGTAAACATAAGAGACAAAATTAATGGCGTGAAATTTATGTATACAATTTAAGCAAAGTCTAAAATGAACAAAAAGTCTCAACTATTGACGAATTTGCCTAAAACAGAAGTGGCGTACAAAAATGAACTAAATTTTTACAACATGGGAGGTTATAGCTTCATCTACCATGGAAAAAATGTCCTTCAAATAAAGTCATCGATTGTGCGATGTGGAAAAGAAAGTGGGTAGAAGTACACTCAATCTCAAAAATTACCGAAATAAAACTGGAATTGTCTACGTTGTACGCAATCTCTAGTTGTACCAGTTGAATAAATTACTCCTTTATAATAGGTCTTACTTAAATTACAAAATGTATTGTTACAAACTATGAATTTATGTGTACATGCACGTAGCACGCTACTGTGAGGCGTACAATATAGAAGTATGTGGAACAATCCACTATAGAATAATCTAGAACGTGCAAGAAACGTCTTTATGAACGGTATAAATAAGAGCCGCAATGGTGCAGAGAACCAGAGACGCTTAAATCATTGTGACGTAAAGTCGATAAGCAAAGAGCTAGAAAAGTATCCGTACATTGTAAACCAACGTTGTGGAAAATAAATCTTGAAAATAAATTAATCGCATTTTAATTCAAAAGAACCCAAATAAAATCATAACAGTATTTTTACCCGTTTTTCGCGCGGAATACCGGTATTAAGAACTACTGCGCCATAGAATGTTTATTGGCCTCTACGGAGCGTCCGCCGCAGCCAGCAGCTGTGAGCGCCTGCTCAGCCTCCTTCCACTCCCATCACCGACAATCCATTTTTTACTCTGAATTTTTTGCACACAGATTCCACTCTCAGTATGCACGATGACGCTTCAGTTTTTGTAGCGCAATCTGTCGCTTCAACTTTTTTTGTTGGTATCTTAATTAACCAACATTTGGAAATATTGCATTCGGATTATTATTAATACTTTTAATTGTGGATTAATGTTTAGTTTTCTTTTTATTATTTAAGATATAAGCGAAAATAAACTAAATTGTTCAGGAGAGCAGTTTAAAGTTTGAGATTGCAGAAAACTGGCATAATTTTTTTATTTTTTATCATATCGTTGAAATCAAAACAGCTCTTAAATTAAAAAAAAAGGTATTTATTGGCGTTCCTATTAATGTGATTTAACTGTATTTTACAATATTTTTATGTCACAAGCGCCTTTAGAACAAAAAAGGCCAAAATCTTATCGCTTACACCAAAAACATACTTCGAAATCGCAGTTGTTTGCTTGGGCATAAACAACACAAAAACCATCGTAGAGCTATGAGAGTTGGCGCATTAGAAAGAGCGGAAATTTTCAAGTAAGAAAGCATTCATATTTAATTTTTGACCAATAGGTCGCTTATGCCCTACTGCCTTTTAACCGTCCATATGTTTAAATCTGTTTATTCAAGACTCCCCTCTTGAGACGCGCATTTATCTTGAATGCTTATTAAACCTTGCAAGTATTGTATTTTGGGTTTGCCGTCCTTGATGGGAATCAAACCATAGCTTTTGACATGGAATGCAATCAGTCTTCCAACTGAGCTGTCACCCGTTCAAGGACTAGCTTAGACATTTAAAAAAAATACCCTGTAACAGGTATGTTACCCGTACCCTGAATATCCAACATTTCGTAAATTCCTCTCGATTGCGTTAATCAAAAAAGTATGAAAACTATATCACTTTCCAGGAATGCCGTCGTACATTTCATACATTTTTGATTAACGAAATGGAAACGAGTTTATCTAAACGTTATTTACTTGGGGTTCACAATACCTCAATCGTTTTACAAATTAAACAAGAGGGGTTAAACAAAAAATTATTCTGTAAAGTTTTTCTCTATATGAGAAAATAAATAACAAAAAATACGAATCTAACGATGTACAAATAGCTACAAGAATGCAGATTGACTGTCTATGGAATATTGCTAGAACAGATTATGACAATTAAGTTTTTTTTTAAATCCTGTGGGGGAGACTTCTTAGATTTCAGAGACTCTAGGGGTCTATGACACTTGTTGTAGTGCCGCAGAGGTGTTTACGAGCTTGGTCGTGGCTACAAAGTGCCAATACTCAAACGAGACCCAGTTGCTGTAAGGCTGGATGACCTTTAGTGACCGTTCTTTAGTAAAGGTTTTATAAATTTTTCAACCCAGCGAAAAGCATATTTGAAAATACAAATGGTATATTTTTTGTGCTCCGCCGAAATTCGAACCCAAAACCTTCCATTTACATGTCCAAAGTGTTGCCACTGGACTACGGACCAGTCAAGTAACTAGGAACCCAGATTTTCATCAAAACTGCCTTGTACAGTGTAACACTGAGGGCCTAAAGCAAGTAAACAAGGCAGTCGTAGTGAAGGTTTTTCTTTGTTTAAACGAAATGCTTTTGTCGTAAATCTCATACACTTGTTGTCAAAAAGCAATTGCAATGTTTTTACAACAAAAAAGCTGCTTGTATGATACTTTAGAGAGGTACAGTCAGCCAACTGTATTAAGTCGCGGATTACGGTGAAGGTGCGGGCTGTTAAACTGTCATTTTCATGTAGCCCCGTACAAATGCTACAAATTACAAATGTAATTAATTTCTCGGACTACTGTACCGTATACGAGTTTTTATGACTTGTAACAATTGTAAGGTGCAATAAAAGTATCAGTTTTTAAGCTACGGTAGTAATAATTTCGTTTTATAATAAATCTTGTAGTCGGTGTTATGGCCGAGCGGTCAAGGCGGTAGACGTGGAATACCTATAATCAGTTTTAAGATGACTTATTTGGTAAGCGTTGTTATTGTGTGAATTACATCTCAAGAGCCCTCAGCATGGTTGTTTGATGCTAGTTAGTGTTGATTTTGCAAGCAAAACCGACTTGCTGTAAGGCTTGATAAACCTTTGTGATATATAGTGTTTTTTGGTAAAGGCCCTTTAAGCCCTGCAATGTATTTGAAAAATGGCCGTGGAAAATTTTCGACATGCATGTTGCGTATTTGAATATTCATCGGTGTTCAAACATCACACATCTATGTTGCTACAACCCTAAGGCCCGGTATTTTGAAGTATCGTAAAGTTAACTAACCAATTTTAGTTAAATCGTGATAATATTTCACTCACCGAATTTCGGCAGTAAATATTTAGTAACTTTAACTTTCGATTTTCAAGATGGCGGCGCTTCACTGACAGCAGCTGTTCTTTTTTAATGTAAGGATACATCAAAACTGTTGCAAACTGAACATTTTTTGTCTCGTTTTCTAGCTTAATGAAGGTTAGGCATATGATTTTTATGAAAAGTTGTTTGTTTTAAAGCTTTTGAAGGGCATTTTAATTATTTCCAAGATTTAGGGGCGTGGCCTCATACTTCGGTAATGTTCGGTTTTAGTTAACTCGAGATTGAGTATTTTGAATGAAAGTTCAAGTAGTAGTTAACTAAAATATTACTACAGTTCAATATATCGGGCCTTAGCAACCAGTAAAATATATCAGTCGGTCTTTGCTCCATCTACACTGGATGAGTGGACTCCTTTAACCTAAAGTATTTTTCAAATTGTTTGTTTTTTTGGTTTTCTCCTACCTTTTGATTTGTTCTTCGAGGCGTTAACCCTCCGACTAAATTCTCTTCTATAATTATTGAATTGGACTTTCCATAACTTAGCAGTATTAATTTTATCAGCTGGCAAAATGAATGGTCCATTTGCAAGTCAAATATCCGTTTTGCTGAAACGGCAAGTATGCTAACTTCCTATGTACCAGAGGGTAAGTTGGGACGATATCAGACGAGACACTTTGAAAGAGGGTGTGAAAGTAAAGGTACAAAAGAATGTGATGAGATGGTTTGGGCATGTGGAAAGAATGAATGATGATAGACTCACAAAGTATGTAAACAAAGGAAGCGTGAAAGGAAAAAGAGGGAAGAGACGACCAAGAAAAAGTATGGAGTGATCAGATTGAGGAGATTGTGAAAGAATGGGATAAACAAAGTGAGCGTTAAAGATGAAAAATAATACTGAAAGTATAATAGTAACCAATTAATGCGTTTAAAAAGGTTGGAAAGATTGGAAAGGTTGAAATTTAAAATTAAAAAGGCTCTACTTATCGCCACTAACGCAACTAAGCTACACATATGGTGTAACTTTTTGCCTGCGTTATCCCCGAAGGGGTAATTTTCAGATGTTTTTTTGAAGATGTTTTCTTCACATCGAATAAGAGTGTTAAGATCAAAGAAGATGAACGTTCATCAGAATGAATATGTATTCATACGAAAAACTTGTCTGATATCATCTTTAGAAAAAGCTAAAGCCGCCTTGTGATGCTGAACATCGCCAATCGATGGAGAAAATGCATGGGAGGAAGGAAGTCAAGTTTCTGGAACGGAGCGTCGTGACATTTCTCTTTGGAGATCAGACACATTCAATCACCATCTTTATAATAATAAAAGAAAATAGTTTCTTTATAAAATGCCTTTGCGTATTACCAGTTTTTAAGATTACTTTGATAAAAAAAATGATATTATATTTTTTAGATTTATTTTTTACACATCTAATCTAAGTTGCAAATATATGTAACATTGGGGATTCACATAATATGCATTTTCACAAACAAACACGTACATGCCGCATGTGAACCTACAACATCAAAACCCAAATCTCAAATGAACATACACCCTGCAACTCTTGCCGACTTTCCCCGAAACAGGGTTGATATTGGCAAAGTGAACCATTTTCTACAGCATGGGTAGTTAGCCACATACCAACCTATAAGTTAAGGAGCAGATTGTATCAAATACATTTAAGTTAGTCATCATAGTTTTCATCAAGATCATCTTCATCATCACACTTCACGCTGAAGAAGCCCATCGTAGACATGGGCGAAACTTCCGGAAGCTCCAGTTCCCATAGAGCACGGCAACTGATCCCGGAAAACTTCTCTCCAACATTTAAATTTTAAAATTGTATTTTTTTATAAAGCCATCTTTGTATGCGTCTTCATCTCTTCTTTTAGTGTTGTGTCAGGTCCCACCAACATTGATAATCACTTCGATTAACGAGAATATCTTCCTATCTCTCACGGCTCAATTAAGGCCCTCAACTCTTCTTATCCCCTTCAAATTTCATATGTTACAGAGCTATGACATTTCCTTTCAAACTGAATGAATGCTTGAATCCTCAAGCGAATATCAGTTTTATTGGCGCTTTGTAGCTCGTAAAAAGGTCGATAGCTCAATTGATAGAATGCTTGCATTCCATGTCGAGAGCAAATGTTCGATCCCAAGGTGTACTCAGCCTTCACAAGAAATGAGAACCAGCCCCCCGGGAAACTGAAAGTGGTTCGTGTGAGGCAGGCCCCCTTTCCCGTAAAAATAAATAGGTCCCGAATCGCCACATGCGACTACTTCTGGGATAACGCTGGTAAGAAGTTACTATATAAGTGTAGCTTAGTTGCGTTGCGTTTTTGTTTATTAACTTAGCGCTGTGCATATCTCTATAATGACTACACATAATGGGTTCGTCGGCAATCGAACTCACGACCTGTATCGTAACGACCTGTTCGTAGCGATGAACACTAGACTACGGACAGGTCGGTGGTTTATAAAAAGATGATGAAGAAGAAGGAAGTATGAAATGATGAAAACCTAAACCGCTGCGTAATTACTTATTTTTCATAGAATTGCTTCCTTAATCTTGCATATCAAATTCATATTAATTTGTTGATACAGATGTTCACAATTCCTTGTGTGTTATCTTTACCTGAGTAAAAACATGTACTTTTAAACAAAGTCATCAATTATCACTAAATGAATGGAAACATCTGATAGCGCCTCTATAATTAATCTTTATAGAAAATGTTGGATCACTCAATAGCTTTGTTTCTTAGTAAAATGTTACGTTGTTTTGGTATTACCCTGATGTGGTGTCGACAGTAAAACAAGTATAAGCTGTAAATAAATTATTCCAAGTATAGTGAGGCCTAAATCCACCAGGGAAACCGAATAGTTCTCCGTCTTACGTAATTTTATTGTGTGGATCTTAAATTTAATATACTCTCTTCTCCCTGAGTTGTGTTAAGGCCTCACGATACTCTGAATATTTATTCTAACATAAAATAATAGGTCAGGGAAAAAGTTTCTTCGCGTTTTATATGAAAATTCAGTACCCTTAGTACGAGTTGCAAAACTTGAGAAAAGTTCAGGTTACGGAAAATTTTAAAGAGTGATTTCTCCCAAAATCTGCCGTTTTTGTTTCTTACACTTTATGGCCTTAGCAAAAGAGTTACAGTGATGAAGAAAATCAAGTTCAAACAAACAAAAACGGCAGATTTTGGGGGAAATCACTCTTTAATAATTGCCGTAAACTTTACATTACTCATGTTTTACAACTCGTACTAAGGGTATAGGCCATTTTTTTGAAAATTAATGTACATTTAATGACAGTACATATGTGCCATTTTGTTTGTAGACTAGTATCTGCCATCTTGTAGGTAGAGTCATGATCTCGTTGCTGTATAAATTTTGGGACATCTGATCAAAAAAACGCTACAAGTAGTTTTGGCGGTCCTCTCTTGACGTTCTTGTCATACGTGACCACTTTCCATCAACAGTTATCAATCTCTTCAAAACGGTTCGGTTTCATTACGTCTCAATACAGAATCGCAAAAGAGTACACGGTTCATTAGGTTTCTTTCAGTGAGCTCGCGTGGCACCCAAATATCGAGCTTACTTGTTGCGTTTTTTTGATGAGAAGCCCCAAAATTTCTACAGCAACGGGATCATGTCTCTACCTACAAGATGGCAGATAATCTACGAACAAAATGACACATATGCACTATACCTAAATGTAAATTAAATTTGAGATATAAGGACCTGAATTTTGATATAAAATGCGAGGAAACTTTTTACCCGACCTAATATAATATAATGCATGGAAAACGACGATTCCTTTGACACAAAATGAGTAAAAGTCTTCTACTCGGGGTGCAAACGGAGCCAGGTGATTGCCCTTGAAACACTAGAAATTCATAAAAATCTGGCTGGAGACAGAAGAGCGAAGCTACACTCGTTGGAGCCGAGAAAGATCTCCTCGGTTATTTCCAGTGAGTCGATTTCCGTGCAGGCAACATGGGCGCGCAGCAAGGATCTTTTTTCACACTAATATAAATCTAAGTTGCAAAAGTATATATCATTTGAGATTCATTTACAACGCATTCCCACAAGCAGACACGTATGAGCTCGTTCTGAACACATGCTGCATGTGGACGTACAATATAAAAATCCAATCTCCAATGAACATAAGCCCTGCAACTCTTGCCGACCTTCCCTGAAAAAAGGGTGATATTGGCAAAGTGAACCATCTTTTTACAGTATGGTTGATCAGCCTCATACCAACCAATAAGTCAAGGAATAACACATTTTGTTTAAATCACTGCTATTACATAAAAAAAAAATATATCACGGAGTTTTATTGCATTTTTTATATTCTTTCAGGTTTGTTGACATCACGTTTGAATTTAGTTTATAGATACTCGTAGATGAATGTATCGTAGCACCCCAAGGCTCAGTACACCGTCGTTTATTGACAATGTTTTTAATCAAACATTCAAGAAGGCAGGCCTCTAATTCTACGAAGCGCTCCCTGTATCACATACAATATACATCATCGTACCAAAACATTCTATGGAGAATTACACGATGGAACACATCTCGTGTTTCCTGCGTCTCTACTTAGCGAAATTCATTTGATACGAATTATCAACTGTGACGTCATAATCCCCCTTGTATTAATCTGAGTAGTTAATTTCAAATAGTCAACATTTTTTCGTTATTTTTTTAAAGAAATTCTGTGCGGGAGACTCTCTAGATTTCAGAGACTCTAGGGGTCTATGACTTGTTGAAGTGCCGCAGTGGTATTGTTTACGAGCTTACGAGCTTCCATTTTAGAGTCCGAGGTGTAACCACTGGACTACGGACCGGTCAGTAAAAGGGAAAGAGGAATACATTTTTTTTGTTATTGGTTGCTAAGTCCCATACATGACTGAGCTTTGTTCGCCGAGAAAGAAATTCCAAATTTAAAAATGTTCCGACCTAATTATTTTTTAGAATTTCACATACATACACCCAGTTTTCAAATTTTGAAAACAGTATTTGGATTCTAAATCCCATTTGAACGCGGCATTTCACGGCAGGATTCCCGTCTTTTTCTCACACAGTATGGGGATGACCTCTACAAATAATCAGCTATGCGTGACAGCTTTAAACGTTTATAAACACACGCACAGCATCCAAAAGCCATTGCAAGATGTCGAAATTTAAGTGGCATACAAAAAAAATCTTCTTAAGTCAGTCTGTAGTTTAGTTGTAAATGCTTCGGACTAGTAAACAGAAGGAAGTGTAATTTATTAAAATTACTGACGAATATTAAAAAAAAAAAAAACATTTAAAATTTTAAATATTATTCTCTTTCTGACTTAAATAAAATTTGTCTGTCTTTACCAAAAGAACGGTTACAATGATTTATCCAGCTTTACGATCCCGGATTTTCTTGTTGTAAACACAACGAGAAATAAGCATTTTTGTTATTTTCTGGACGTACGCTTACTTTCAACGATGATGAATCTGTAACTTATGTTCGAATATCTTTTAAAAAAAAAATGTGTTGAATAGTGGGCATTTTTTTTAAAAGGAGGTCATCGCTTGCTTTCTTCAGTGCTCAGATGTTGTACATAAGTGCAATCATTTGTCTACGTTTCTGCAAGAATATCATGCGAAAGCGTACTGATGATTTTTTGGTATTCGCATAACGCCTTTTTCTCCCAGTGTTTGGCCATAGCCATTTCGTTCCGTTAGTGATTGTTTGTTTTATGCTCATCAGAGGCAATTTCACATCAGCAATGTTTGCAAACGTCTGGAAGCTCCAGCTCCCAGAGACCACGGCAACAGATCCCGGAACACTTCTCTCCAGCATCATCAGTCGGCCGTGTAAGCTTAAAACTTTTATTCAATCCAAATAACCACCGGGAGGATGATTTTTTCTCTTTTTTGGTGCAAATAGCATGCAAGCCTGGAATGCCGAGTGTTGTTTTGTTGGTACGGACATAATGCCTACTTCTCCCAGTGCTCGGCCGTAGACATTTGTCCTCGTTTCTGCGCGAATATCATGCAAGCCTGTTGAATGCCGAGTGTTGTTTTGTTGGTACGGACATAATGCCTACTTCTCCCAGTGCTCGGCCGTAGACATTTGTCCTCGTTTCTGCGCGAATAAATGGTAACGATACAATCTCGTAGGTCGTGACACTACTTTGCTGGAGCCTACTTGGTTACCAATGTGTCTGGACACAAAGCTAACACGAAGGAAATATCTTTATAAAAATGTGAAAGAAACAAAAATATTATTGTTTTAAAACATATAATGAAATGCACAAGGTTCATTGCACTTTTCAAATCTTGAATAAAGAAAGAGTCGTTTTGTTTAATTTGTACTTTGACCGTATCTATGGCTTACATTCTTCTTTTTTTCGTTGCCACTTCTATTGATGATCGGCGATCATCGTGGCTATTTTGACTTTGGATGCTGCGGCTCAAAACAGGGATTTGATGCTTCTGCCGAAACGCTGTCACAAGCTTTTCAGTCACGATGCCCTATAATGATAAAATATATGAGATTATAAAAACTGTGACTAATAGAACATGTCTTCCCGAAAAGATTTCCAAAACAATTTTCCATCTAACGCTGACCACAGAATTGAAAGTTGTAAACTGTATTAGATAAAAAATGAAATTTTACTTTCCCTGCAAATCTCTTTTGTCTATAATCTATAATCTAAGTTGCAAAGATATATGAACATTCAAAACTCATATCAAATGCATGCCCACAAACAGAGACGAATAAGTTCGCGCTTACAAATTCTGAATGTGTACTTACAAATTAAAACCAAACCTCAAATGAACATAAACCCTAAAATTTTTGCCGACCTTCCCTGAAACAGGAGTGGCATTGGCAAAGTGAACCATTTTTTACAGTATGGGTGGTCAGCCTCAAATCAACTTATAAGGCAAGGAACACACTTTATTTATAAAATATCCTTCTTCTACACATTCACTCTTTTCACCAAATTATTCCACAATTTCCCCAATCTGATCAAGCCTTATTTTCATCGTTTTTTTTTCACTTTTAACATGTACTTTTCTCGTCCACCCTTTCTTTGTCGCAAGAGCCGAATCCAGGAACGTGTTAAGGGTGCCCAGTGGCGTTGCCTTGTAAACTATCAGCGCCCCGGGCGGACGCATTATTGGAATCTACGTTACAATAATGGCAGCCCTTGCTCTCAGACTCACCCCTGCGGCCCTCTCTGATGTCGTGTCAATTGAATTTTTAAAATTATTTGACAACAAAATATATATGTATGTAAAATTTACATATTGTCTTATAAAACAAGCGTAAAAGAAGAAAAAGGTGATGGATATAGACGAGAAAAGTATGGATGGATCAAATTTTTAAAATGGCGAATGAATGGGATATAGTCATAATAGATGTACGGCTGCGAGACATGGTGCCTATCCAAAAGGGATAAACGAAGACTAGAGGCTTTCGAGATGTGGTCGTATAGAAGGCTTCTAGGAATTTCCTGGAGAGATCACACCACAAATGAGGAGGTTTTCCAAAGAATCGAAGGAGGAAGGCACCTGCTCAGGACATTGTCCGAACCAGACTACTCTATACTGTTCGACATTATTTCAGTTACGCATACCAGCAAACTACATGCCAAGGCACATGCACACGCACAAACTCACAGTAGACGATGCTAGAGGCGGACACACATACACAAATAAAATACCATTTATATTTTCAAAAACACTCTCTGCTGGGTGAAAAATTAATATTCCTGTACCAAAAACCGGTCACCAAAGGTCCATCCAGCCTTACAGCAACTGAGTTTTGCTTGAGGATTGGCGTTTTCTACAACAACGACCAATCTTGCAGAGGGCTCTTGAGTTGTGATTCACACAAAAAGAGCGCTCACTAAATAAATCATCCTAATACTATAATGATTATTAACTGGATTGAAAAAAACGTTTTTTTTTCAGGAATACAGATTTCAATCCCCGTTTCCGAACCGGACATCAGACGTCTTTGGGCTTTGTTGATGAAATGATGTATTCACTCGTATTTGACTGCGCGTGTGCTGATTTCTATGGGAGAATAAATCATCCAATACAACAAAGGTACAAAGCAAAGGTGACGCGGAACAAAAAGGTACAGAGGACATGCTGATGGAAAACTGAAGCAAAATCCGATACAAAAAACGATAATAAATATCACAATTGTAAAAAACAATCTGTTATCTGCTCTTTATCCAATTAACAAAAAAATGACAGTTACAAAGGAGGCAAATCATATCCTTTAGATAAAAAAGTTTGATGTCACCCCCCCGTTGATATAAATCTATCTATAGTCCAAGCGACAAAGATGTGTCAACATTTATATCAAATCTATTTAGACAAGCAGACACGTCATGTCAGTTTACGCTTTCACATGCTGCATGCGTGTTTTTCCTTCTTCTTATTCCTCTAGTTATAGATCTATGATTTGTTTATTGTGGAACTTCTTTCTGTGATGCAGAATACAAGCTGTTCTTTTTTGGGAGGGTGACCTGGTAGACGCTGGCCGTCCGGTATCTCCTGTGCCGCGACGTGTGATTTTAATTTAAAAAAAAACAATCTCAACATATACCCTGCAACTCTTCCCCGTTTTTTCCTGAAATAGAGTCATTGGCAAAGTGGACCATTTTTCACAGCGTGGATGGTCAGCTCATACCATCCTATTAGTTAAGAAACCAATATAATTTTTTTAGTCATCCTTCGCTCTAGCGACTTGATCAGGTGACATCACAACTTTGTTGACTTTTTCAAATGTGCTGACCTTATTGTGAATCCACTTCTTAAAAAAAATACCATATAAAAAAATTAAGGAAAAGTTGGTTTGCGTATCCTTGCGGAGTTTTTCTAAAAAAATTGAAATATTTTATTATGAAAATTGATCCTCCGTTACTCCCCAACAGATGGTCAGCGCAATCCATAAAAGCAATTGATATCCGCTTCTAATAAAACTTAAGTATTTTTTATTGATACAATAACAGGCTTATTGAGCCATATTTTTTCCAATTTAATTTCGTCGCTATGCGAGGGGATAACCTTTATAGTCCTTCCGGGATGATTCTAATGAATTAAAGCGCACACTGTCGTCGTACAACAAAACCTGACCAAATATATTTTTACTTTAGGGCTATTCTATCGCTTTGCCCCTCTTACAAGTGTATTATGGAGCTTGAAAACTATTTGAAAAATAGGATGTCGCGTTCCCGCAAGCAGACATGTCTAAGTATAATTTTACGATATGTATCATCTTATTTTTACAATAACATTTAAAATATCAGAAGTGTGTGCAGTGCATGTATCGTGGACCGAACAGAGCCGAACGGTCACGGAAGCAACCGAACTGTGCCGTGCGATCTCATTCGGTCATCCATTATCGCTTGCCAGTTCTCGACTACCTGTGAGCAGGGTCAGACGTCGGCGGCCAAGCACCAAGCGGTGCGAAGGGGAGCATTCCAATAGAACTCCCTCCCCTTCTACTTGGACTTCCAGCCAGCAAAGGAATCCGCCTTGTGAACCAGAGACGGGCGCATAGGAGCGCCCACCCATGGGCTCAAACGTGTGGAGGCGTCAGCTTCGCGGACCAACACTGCCTGAGACTTTGCTCCAGGCCCCTATTTTGGAAAGTCAACAGAAGAGTTATGTGAAGTGACGTGTAGGCTTTCTGAAGCAGGTCTGGCCATTCATTGTTTCCTATTTACAGTCCAAGCTTAAATCATGTTTCAATATAAAACCCTTCCCAAAATATAAAGTGAGCAACACTAAGAAAGAACCCCACGCCCTGAGAGTGTTGCCGATGGAGCTAGCTGGAGTGAGTATCCTGTAGGTACCTCAAAAGGTACCTTTCCATTAAAAAAACCTAACAATAATAAAATTATAAGACTTTCCTCGACAGCCCTAGGAGAGCCTTGGCTAAATCCAGGAGTTTCTTGCATTATTGTGGGATTGTTACCCTCTTGCATCATAGACGTATTTGCGTTGATGTTGTCCATCCATTCTGATTATGTGACCAGCCCATCTCAAGCATCCCACTTTGATGGAGCTGATCACATCTGACTCTTTATAGATATTGTAGAACTCTCGGTCATATCGACAACGCCAACCATTGGGATCTCTCACAGGGCCGTAGATTGATCTAAGGATCCTTCTTTCAAATGCAGCGATGGACCCTTCAGTGCGTTTTGTCATCACCCAGGTTTCAGAAGCGTATGTAAAGGGCTGGCTTGATCAGAGTTTTTCACCACACATGACCACAAATGAAGAAGAATGTAAGAAGTATGTAAAGACCGAAAAAAATGGCGGCTGATATGTAATGTAGGCGGTGAAGGCCAAGAATCATTTTTTTGTTTGTTGATGTTTTGTAGATTGTGTAGTCTTTGTTTGTTTGTATAACTGGATACAATTAATTACTTGTATTCCTTGACTTCTAGTTTGGTATGAGACTTACCACCCATACTGTAAAAAATGATTCACTTTGCCAATGTCACCCCTGTTTCAGGGAGGGTCGGCACGAGTTACAGTGCTTATGTTCATTTGAGATTGGGTTTTTTTTATATTGTAGGTCCACATGCGGCATGTGTGAGCGCGAAATTATGCGTGTCTGCTTGTGGGAATGTATTTAATATGAATCTTAAATGATACATATCTTTGCAACTTAGATTTAGATTTAGAATGTACTTGGCCATTTCTTGTTATGCAGGGGCGATTTATAAATATATACACGCAGAGGGGTTTAATGCTGGCGGTAAAAAGTGTGACGTCCATAAAATTTAAATGGATACTAAAGCAGGAAAAAGTGCGACCGAAGCTTTAATAAAAACCTCTCTAATTGTTATCTCAGTACAGACTGTGCCGCTTCGGGCTTTATACCAGGGGCGTGCATGCGGTATACAAGAAATGACGGCTCGCATATTGTCAACCAAAAAATATGTTTACTTATTTTTTTCATTTCATTTCAGCCCGGTCGATAGTTTAGTTGGTAGGGTGCTTGCATTCTACCCCGTGAGCTTGGGTTCGAATCCCGACGAGGGTGTCAGAAATGGTTTCCCCTTTTCGGTGCTTATTTCAAACCCCATAATAAAAAACCTGCAAGGTTAATCAGCCTTCACAAGAAATGAGTACCAGCCCCCTCGGTAGCTGGGAAACCCCCCACTTCACTGAAGTGGTTGGCGTAAGGCCGGCCTCCTTACCTGTAAAAATAAATAGGTTCACTCACGCCATATGCGACCCCTTCGGGGATAACGTGGCAACGAGTTACACTAAATGTGTTGCTTAATTGCGTTTCATTTCAAATTTATTTTTAATTTGAAAACTAGTTTGCGTATTACTCATTTTCGGTAAACATGAATTTTTAATTTATTTTTTATCAAAAACTGCTCCTTGACTGATAGGTTGATATGAGGCTGATCCCCTGCGCTGTAAAAATTCGTTCACTTTTGCCAATGCCACCCCGGTTTCAGGGCAAGGCGGTTAATATTCCACTAAATTTGGCTGACACCTTTATAGATGTGTTTCCACTTAGTTTTGTCCATGCATATTTCTTTCATTTCCTCGACATTTATCACTCTCTTCATGCATACGCTTATCTTAATCTTATTCGGCAGATTCTAGTTGAAACATTTTTTTAAAACGTTTGATCTTGACGAGGCAACAACTTTCAGCGTCTACGATTATGTCGCCCCTGACTGCGCGGTATATCCCATACTCACCCACCCAACACACACTCTTTCCTCCCTCATTATAGACCAGTTACGGCCTGCGCAATTTTTATTCAGCCCGGATTTTAAAAAATCCTGAACAGTCTTGAGCTGTTAATTCTACGTTATTGTATCCCCTCGGATATATACGAGTATTCACTCGCGCTGAATGGGTTTTAGCTTTCAAAAAAAAAACTCCGTAAATGAAAAATCAATATTTTTCTTTTAATGGTGATTGATGGAGTGTGTCGTGGTGTGATAAGGTTTTTTTTCATTATTGCAATCATAAAGCTTAATTCTGTATTTGTAAATGATTTTCTACGGAATGAATACATTTTTAATTCAAAAATGAAAAAGCCACATTCTCTTCCTCATCTTGAATTTAAATCATTTTCTGTTTTGTAACATAATTGGTTCTGGACGATGACTGATGATCACTTAAAATCACTTGAGCATTCCGATTTCTATTCTAAAACTGATTTAAAACAACACCACATTTACGTTTCAAATTATCGCTGTCCAGACGCTGTTCCGCTAGAGGTGGCCAGTTTCTCCGCAGATGTGTCTTCACATTGCTCTGTCCTTGCTCACTACTTTCATCTCCTCAATATTCTTCACTCTCTTCATGCACACTCTTTTCTTATTCTCACTCTGCCATTTTTTCAGCCATTTGAACGTCACATATCTTGCTATTTTTTTTTTTTTCTTTGGTCATCCTCTTCCACCTTTGACACTTCTTTAGTCATTTATAATTCTTTACAGACATCTCATTCTACTCATTTTTACTTAGCCCAGTCATAATAGACGATGCTATTAAGACTCCTAATGTTACTCGTAAAATATAAATAACAATAATTACGCACAACATTGTTTGACCAATAGTTGGTATGACGCTAACCCCCCATGCTGTTTCAAGGAAAGACGTCATGAGTTGTATTTTTTACGTTCATGTGAGGTTCATTTTATTTTGTAAGTATGCATGCTGCATATGTACATGTGTCTGCTAGTGGGTCTACATTAATAATGAGCCTTAAATGTCAATATTTTTTTGCAATTTAGATCATGGATTACAAATAACAATATATAGATTACACAGCTAGCAACTAAGCTGCACATATAGTATACACACCGCGTTGTAAACAATTGAAGTATTGTGACAACAAAACTTTTCTTATAAAATGACGCCTGATCGCTAACTAAGTACAATATTAAAACATTGAAATTTCTCGCTCGTAAAGTAAATCAGCGCATTGTGTTTATTATGAGGGTTTATGATGCAATTAAAGTCAACCAAAGCTTTTATTAGTAACCCTTTAATTTATATTTTATTGGTACTTGTGAATTAACACAGTATTTATTTTACTGGCACTTAAATTTGGGTTTTGTAACTTTGTGGAACCCAGACTGAGATGGAGGGGTGAAGTGGGGAAAGATGCAGAGAAGTTACGAAGTGGAGAAGGGCGTCATCAGAGGACATACAGAGATGGAATCAGAAGTTAAAGGAGGCCAGTGGTCCAATTGGGTTTTTGCCCCATCGTTGGAGAAGGCCTCTTGTTCGTCTTCCCTAAGTGGCCTATTTGCATGGCTTTCCTCTTCAAAATGTAGTTTATCAGCTCTCTTCTCTCTTTTATAGGTCCTGCAACATGTCTTTGTTGAATTTTTTTTCGACCTACGATGTCTTGGACATTTTTCTCCAAATCGACATCTCGAATGCCTCCAGGCGGTCTTTTTCATATTTCTTGATGATCCAGGTTTTGCATCCATACAACAAAATGCTAAATCCCTTTTTGGTTTCCATTTCTAAATGAGCATTTGTGAAAAAGTTATATTTTTTCATGAATACTTGTCTGGCGTTATGTTTTTTTTTAAATTCCGGAGAAGATTTGTTTTCGTATGTTAGGGTGCTACCTAGATAGCAGATTATTATCATAGCAGAACCCGTTCAATGTAGACGAGATTCGCTTGAATACTCATTCAGTATCACACATTACTTACCATTAAGTACCTACTAACTGCTAAGTTTTGTATCTGGATTCCCGTTATTAATGTGCGGCTTATGAAATGTAAAGATCCCGGCTAGTAATTTTGATAAAGTGAGATAGTTTTGCCGCGAAACGGCCTCCGTGACTGCGTCCCCCCAGCGCCCCGTGACTGCGTCCCCCCAGCGCCCCGTGACTGCGTCCCCCCAGCGCCACCGACTAATTGAATAATCAGTTCGGTTTGCGAAACTAAAATCCAAACCTCCGAAGTTAAGCCAACACGGAGTGGGGTTACGCCACCAAAAAGGTTCCCAAATATTTTAAATATTACTATAACCAACGAATTGAGGGGCATTGTGTGGGATATCCAAAGTCCTAATAAAAGGAAAGCTTGTATGAAGACGGTTATGACTCTGGATTAAATGAAATAATTATGCAAGGGCCGCAAAAAATATAATGTAGGCTGTAATGTTTCAACAACCAAAAGAAAATTGCAATACGATTATGTGAATAATGTTAAACGCAGAAGCGTTTAAAAATTTAACATCATCCAGAAGGATGATGTTAAATTTTTTAGGCTATTTTCGGTCTACCTAGATTCTTGAAGGTAGCTTGTTTACTGGATTCGAACATAAAAAGATACTGAAAAGTGTTATGATTTTATGGAAGGTTGTGAAATCGTGAAACTTTAAGAACGCCTGTATTTTGTGAACTCTGGGAGTTGATTCCGTCACCCCTGGGGTCTCATACTGGCACTGCCTTTGAGGTCTACAGAAGTTAGGAGGTGCGCTACGATGGGAGCTACTTGCGCCACCGTGCGCTCATGGTAAACTGTACCCGAATACTTATCCATGAATAAATAAGGCAACATATTACATCACTGCCATGAAAATTTATCCAAACTAAATGCCTCACCTGTTAAGAGAAAGGTGGCACAAGTTACATTTTTTTTTCATTTTTGAATGATTCAAGATTTCTCCAGTTACAAATATGTAATTGTGTGTATTGCTTGTCTGTGATAAAGTCTGGGAAGTCTCTATATACTCTAATCTAATCTAAACAAATCTAAGTTGCAAAGATATGTTACATTAGAGATTCACATTACATGCATTTTCACAACCAGACACGTACAAGTTCGCGCTTGCACATGCCGCTTGTGAACCTACAACATAAAAACCAAATCTCAAATGGACATACACCCTGCAACTCTTGCCGTCCTTCCCTGAGACAGGGGTGACATTGGCAAAGTGAACCATTTTTACAGCATGGGTGGTCAGCCACATACCAACCTATAAGTCAAGGAATATACACGACAAGTTAGTTAGTTACGTGTATAATTTGCATTTGATGTTTGTTTGAATCCCATTGCTGGTGTCAGAAGTAATTTCTAGTTTCGGTGTTGATTTCAAGCGCAAAATAAAAAAAACCGCAAGGCTTACTCGACCTTCACATGATATAAAAATCAGCCTCCTCGGATGCTGAGACACACCCCCTCTTTAACTAAAGTGGTTAGCGTAAGTCAGGGCTGGAAGTCTCATCACCACGGTAACTCTTACCTACCGAATATAGGTAATATTTGTATGAAGACCAGTCAATTCAAGATGACCGCAAGTGAACAGCTGATTAGTCTTCATACAAATATTACCGATATTCGGTAGGTAAGAGTTACCGTGGTGATGAGACTTACAGCCCAGGGCTACCCACTGTTACATGTGACCATAGCGAGAAAAACGCGGTAGTAAGCTGCACTATGTGTTGCTATGATAAGATTGAAAGGTACCTTCAGATGTACCTTCAGGATACTTACTTCCGGCTAGCTCTCATCAGCATCACTCTCAGGGCGTGGGGTTCTTTCTTTGCGTTGGTTACTTGTATTTTGGGAAGGTTGTATATTTAATTAAAAGATGAGTTTTTACATAAACAAATAAAGGTTTATTTACTTTAATAATATGGGGAAAAAGGGGAAATAAGGGAATAGCCCGACCTTGTCACTAAAACACTCTGCTCACGAGGCGGACGCCTCCACACGTTGGAGCCCCTGGGTGGGCGCTCCTAGGCTCCCGTCTCTGGTCCACAAGGCGAGTGCCTTGGATGGCGGATGCTCCAAGTAGAAGGGGAGGGAGCTCCGTTGCTTGGGTGCTTGGTGCTTTGTCGCCGACGACGTCTGGCCCAGGACTGCCGAGAAATAATCGACAGCCCGATCAGATCTCACGGCGCAGTCCGGCTGCTTCCGTGACCGTTCGGCTCTGTTCGGCCCACTACACATAGGTACTGCACACCTCGAGAATGTTCTTTTATATGTTATTTAGTAAAATAACATAACAGTGTGTTATGGCTGAGAGCGTCAAGTGGCTGATCCTTCTAGAGATTTGGAATAGAATAACGTTGGTTTGATCCCCGCTTGAGTCATTTCACCATAATTTTGATCCCGGTTCAACAGATGTCACTGGGTAATTATCAATTAATAATTCATTAAAGTATACAATAATGGACTTATTAATTGATGATATTTATACCTGTTTCTCGCCAAGCAAAATAGGTTGGTGAATTGTACTCCTCTCTGACCGGTCTGTAGCTCAGTGGTAACACTGCGGACTCTGAATGGGAAGGTTGTGGGTTCGATTCCCTGCGGAGCACAAAAAATATATCATTTATATTTTCAAATTTGCTCTTCGCCGGGTTGAAAAATTCATACAAAACCTTTACCAATGACCGGTCACCAAAGGTCCATCCAGCCTTAGAGCAACTGGGTCTTGCTTGAGAATTTGCGCTTTGTAGCGGCGATGATCAAGCTCGTAAGAAAGTCGATAGCTCAATTGGTAGAATGCTTGCATTCCATGCCGAGAGCAAGGGTTCGATCTTAAGATCGAATCAGCCTTCACAAGAAATGAGAACAAGCCCCCCCGGGAGCTGGGAAACTCTCACTTCAACTGAAAGTGGTTGGTGTGAGGCTGCCCCCCTTACCTGTAAAAATAAATAGGTCCCGAAGCGCCACATGCGATCCCTTCGGGGATAACGCAGGCAAGAAGTTACACTATATGTGTAGCTTAGTTGCGTTTTTTTTTTCACAAATGGATTAAAAAAAAAAACGTTGTGGCGTTTGCATTTCGTTGCGTGAATCTTAAGTCAAAAACTTTCTGTTAATCTGATTTTTGTAATTCGACCAAGGGCCAGTTGCTTTAATGCTAGGCAAACCTTTGTAAGCGATCTGAATCTTGCATCATTGCTTTAGAGAACTTATCCTACATGTACTATGTTTAGCGAAGGTTATAATATCCTTGATGTCATAATATTGCAAACACATTTCCTTCTTCCATCTCGTTCCCTGCAAATTAATATGGCAGCTTGTACCTGCTTGACATGCGAGCGGAAAGTGATGGATCGCTTTCTCACTTGATACAAAATAATTGCGAAAATACATCTACGTTATTCATACGTATCTACATAATGTAAGCTGCAAATAAATGCTGTTGACACTCCAAGTACATATGTACATACATATTGTTATGTTATTTTACTAAATAACATATAAAAGAACATTCTCGAAGTGTGCAGTACTTATGACCCTTATTTGTTCATGTTAAACTTATCTTTTGATATACAACCCTTCCCAAAATACAAGTAAGCAACACAAAGAAAAAACCCCACGCCCTGAGAGTGATGCTGATGATAGCTAGCCGGAGTAAGTATCCTGTAGGTACATCCTGGAAGGTACCTTTCCATCTTAACATAACAATAGGTATATCTTTATTACTTTTTTGCTTTTTTTTATAACCCCTTATTTGGTTAATTTACCTCGAAAACAGTTTTTCTCTCTCTGCTTCTTCTTTTTGTGCATCATCAGTGAAGATAAGCGAACTACGTTTAATTTTCTTACTTTAGATACTGCTGCATTAAATATTATGTTTTTAAATATGAGGGTGACCACTCATTCTCTAAAAAATTATTCACTTTTCCAATGTCACCAGTGTTTCAGGGAAGGTCGGCATGAGTTACGGGGCCTATGTTTATTTGAGATTGGGGTTTTACGAGTATATGCTGTTAGTCCACATGCGGCATGTGTAAGCGTGAATTAACACATGTCTGCTTGTTGAAATGCATGTAATATGAACCTTAAGGCGCATTATAAAGCTAAATCTGCCGTTATTATTTCTTATACTTTATGGTCTTAGCAAAATAGTGACAATAATGGAAAAAATCAAGCATATTTATGAAATAAATTTTTATCTTAATTAGAAAGCTTAAACAAAATATATTACTTAAGAATTGCCACCACAAAAAATATATTTTAAAAACACGTTTTTTGTACATTTTTAGCTTTTTTTTCGTGTGTGCTGTATTTCGGTTTTTTCTTTTGCTTTTTAATTACAGAACTATACATTGCTTAGCTTCCGTAATTAATATTTTTTTTTGTAATGTCAATAGTTTTTGAGTAAATATGGAAAACGCAACTTAGATGATAGGTTACAGACACTGCTCATGTTGTTTAAAAATGATGTTCTCCTTCCACCTAAAGCCCATTGTTCCTCTATTCTTTTCTGTATGATGACATGCAGAAGGGAATATCACTCATTTGTCTGAACATGACTAAAATAAAGAATCTTTCGCCTTTTGATAGATAGTCTAAGTCCTAGCATCAAAGACGTCACAGCTTGTTAGCTTTTTCAAATGTGCGGACCTACTAGGCAAAGAAAAATGTGACTAGATCTTTTATTACTATTCGATTTGAAACTGTCAGGTAATATATTTTAGTCTTTGGGAATTCCTGTTTCGCAGGTTCAACAGCTTTTTCACGTTGGATTGAAAAGTCTGGTATTTAAAAGCCAGTGCAGTAACGTTTATTTCCACGAATGACTTCCACCATACTGGCAAAGTAAAAAACATGACACAACCATAGCGTTTCACGAAATAAAGTACGGAAACTGAAGCACTCTCTGGATGCGCTGTTTTAGTTTTCATACATTTCTTGGGAATGAGTCATCGTAAAATTTTATACTTGAGTTACAGAACATGGCAAGACCGGAAACGAGCAGAAACAGTAGACCGGAAGTACTCTGAGGATATTTTCATCTCTTTCTATCCATCTATGTATCTCTCTTTTTGTATCTTTCAGTGACGAATTCTCAAAACAGGCTCATAGTCCTTGCTGTACTTTATTAAATTTTAGTATTTTATTAACAAATGGGCCCAGGATAGTGATGTTTTAAGAGATATGAGAAGTACCTGAGTTCAGCAACAAATGAGGATGTCTGAATTATAATAAAAATAGTACATGGAAAATTTTCGCTACGCCATTAAGGCAAAAGCCACCCAAATGGCGTTTTTATGTATTGAAGCTTCTTTATATAAACATATGTGTCTTTAATAACTTCTAAAAACTGCTAACATTTGCAAAACTGATATGAAAAGGTTTAAAACTTGGCACTGCACAAAACGCAATTTGATTCATCGTAATCTGTACTGCACATATAGAGCAACTTTTTACAGTGCTTTTCCTCAAACAGTTACACGCATCGTGGAAAACCAATTTATTTTCAAAAAAACGGAGGCTGGCTGTATTTCAACAACTTCCTAGCTAGGGGACTAGTTCTTATTTCTTGTGATGGATAAGTATATTTTCCCTTTATTACGTTTTTTTTTTATTAAGACATAATCACCAAAATGGGAAATAATTTCTGACTGCACGAAAGATACAAAATTAGGGAGTAGAACATTATTTTTCCTAAGTGTACATTATTCTCTGTAATTTAGAGAAGCGGAAAAAAAATCATTTTGTAGCCTACCTACGCCTGAAATGTTGTGCACGTGCCTGGTATTCTGCCTCTTGCCCCGACTGTTGCAATATGATGAATCTAAAAGTGTTTTCCCCTGAGGTTGCTTTTATTTTTGAGAGCTTTAGAATCTGTTGCGCGTGAAAAATAAAGAGTGAAATATTTTTTATAATCCTTTTTTTTATAAATTTATTTTTAATTAATTATAATTTTTTCATAATTTTTTATAATATTTCAAGACTTAAATGTGTCGAAACAAACCGTTCCAGTCCGATCGATACCTTACTTTGTGGAGAGCTTGAATTCAACCGTTGTCCCATAACTTGGTGTGAAGCTGACAAACCATACTGTAAAAAATGAAGGAATACAAATAATAAATAACATTCAGGTATATTAACAATAATAATAACTACAAAGATAAAAAAACTCGGATATTAGACAAACCGCTATAAGAAAACTTGCATTATTCTCGACGTTTCGTTAGCAATGTAGCTAACGTCTTCAGGAGACACCCTTTCTGAACGTCAACTGAGGATCGTCGTGCAGAGAGTTTGTCTCCTGAAGACGATAGTAGCTAACGTCTTCAGGAGACACTTTAGGGCCTGTTGCACCAAACTCCAATCAGACAAAAATCAAAATTAAGTGTGATTTCAACCTTTCAAATCAAGCATATGGTTGCATACACGTAAATCAGCTGATGTACATTATATTTCTTGTTCACCTTACATCATATTTTTACCCACTTCCGATAAATATTTAACCGAGGGCCTTACCAGAATAAAGCAATCAAATTTGATTTGTCAATTAAATATTGATTGGAGGTTGGTGCAACAGGCCATTAGTCGCTAACAAAACGTCGAGAATAATGTATGTTGTCTTATAACGGTTCGTCTAATATCCGAGTAATAATTTTTAACTGTGTAGTTATTATAATTGTAAATAAGTATGTCAGACGACCGTAATTCAAACCTGAACCTAACAATATTCAGGTTTATAAAAACAAAAAAGATTCACACAAAAACAGAGCTCACAAACTCAATCATCCTATTATTAATTTCACAGTTTCTACATGATTTAAAAAAATAAGGCTCCAATTCAAGCTGCAATCAATTGGCAGGCAAAACACTGAAACTGGCTGGAAATTACCTTCGGAAAAATCTACAGGAGCAATTTGGCTTTCGGGCGTCATTTTCTATTCATCACCGCTAAAATCGGCAGACCCCCCTCTAGCCTGGGTCCTCCTGAATTACTGCAAATACGAGTATTAAACCTCCGAAACCAAAAAAACTTTTCTGAATGCTTACACTGAAATTGGCGTGTGCGGTCAGGAGAAAAAAACTCGGGGGGTTTTCGTCAGTTATTTTTTTTTAATTTAAAGCACACGTTCGAGTGTGGTGCTGAGCATACACGAAAATTTTGGGCGTTTTAAACAAAGAAAAATCAACAGACCGGAGCTTTTGTGTCGGCAGCGCTTAAATATTTCAGACTGGAGAATATATCGACGGTTAAAACGAAGTAAGCGAATAAGCGACATAAACTAAATTGTTCAGGAGAGCAGTTTAAGGTTTTAAATTGTAGAAAAATGGCATACCTTTTATTTTTTATCATATCGTCAAAATCAGAACAGCTCTAAAATAAAAATAAAAAAGGCATTTATTGGTATTCCTATAAATGATGTTTCACGATTTTTGTATGTCACAAGCGCCTTTAGGACAAAAAAGGCCAACATCTTGTCGGTTACACCAAAATCATACTTCGAAAACGCAGTTGTTTGCTTGGGCATAATCAACATAAAAATCGTCGTAGAACTATGGAAGTCAGCGCTAATGAAAGAGCGGAAAATTTCAAGTAGGATAGCATTCGTAACTCATTTTGGACCAAAATTTTGCTTTTGCCTTTTAACCGTCGATATGTGAATGTTTGATAAAAAAAGACATATGTATCACTTGTCTGAAGCACGCTTATAATAACAATATTAGGATGATTTATTTGGTGAGCGCTGTTTTTGTGTGTATCACACCTCAAGAGCCCTCTGCGAGCTTGGTCGTCGTTGTAAAAAGCTCCAGTTCTCAAGCTAGACGTATTTGTTGTAAGGCTGTATGGACCTTTAGTGACCGGTCTTTGTTAACGGTAGGATATGATTTTTTTTACCCAGCGAAGAGCATATTACAAAATATAAATGGTATATGTTGTATACTTCACCGGGATTCGAACCCACAACATTCTTTAACGAGTCAGAAGTGTTAACCACAAGACTACGGACCGGTCATTGTCTCTCAATTCTTCCCAGTGTGATGAGATGTAGGAGAAAAGCTGTGGCTTTTCTTAAAAGATGTGTATCAAATATGATGCTAGTTAGAGGCACTTAGCACCATACTGGGGTATTCACAGCGCGTTTGTTCCGTAGCTGACCCATGGTTTTTTTTTTGTATGGAATATAAAAGTGACGGCTAAGCCATGGATTTGCTGTGTGTGAATAACACCGATATGGGTTAAAAAAACTTTTTACAGTAATATATCTTCGCAACCTAGATTATAAATAGGGTTGCTTTTTAGGATCTAAGGAGCTTTAAGCCGTTTCACCCATGTCTGCAATGGGCTTCTTTAGCGTAATTTGATGTGATGTCCATGACACTGAACTATGATTGTCATACTATTTATATTTTTACGAGCGTATGGTAGTATTTGTGCAAATGTGATTCTAATCATGCTGGTGGAACAACGCTCTGGTATCATCCACTATGTTAAAAAAATCGAGAACAGTTGAGAAACATCCGTTTAGACGCTATACGTTCGGACCGCAATTATGTGAGAGACCAATGTTGATTGAAACACTGAGCCGTGAAGTCGATAAACTAAGAGCTAGAAATCAGTACATTGTAAAAAAACAACATTGTGTGAAATAAATATTGAAAAAATAAAATGCAGTTTAATTTAAAGAAATTAACTAAAATCATAAATTTAACCCGAATATGACCGTATTACATTATTGTAATTTTAAACGCTAAAAACTTTTCACTTACAAGCTTGCTACAATTCAAAGCGAAGAAACTGTAAAATCAGGCAATCTATCATTTTAAATTATCCACAATTAGGTGCATTATCGTTATAATTTCGCATAATTTGTTCTAGTGTTGCGCTGTTTAATGTTCTAGCTTTTAAACATGCAATCGTGGCATTTATTTGACAAAATTCTGCATTAGCATGCGATCCCAGCACTATGCTATTCATACTCAATGCCTTTTGGTAAACGCAAAAACGCAACTAAGCTACACATATAGTGTAACTTCTTGCCGCGTTATCCCCGAAGGGATCGCATGTGGCGAGTTGAACCTATTTATTTTTACAGGTAAGGGGGCCGGCCTTACGCCAACCACTTCAGTTGAAGTGGGGGTTTCCCAGCTCCCGAGGGGGCTGGTACTCATTTCTTGTGAAGGCTGAGTAAACCTTGCCGGTATTTTTATTATGGGGTTTGAAATAAACACCGAAATAGGAAATCATCTCTGACACCCTCCTCGGTGGGATTCGAACCCGAGCTCACGGGGTGGAATGCAAGCACTCTATCAACTGAGCTATCGACCGGACCACTAATCTTAACACTAATCTTAAACTAAAACCGGTCATATTTATGTTGTTAAACGTTGCTCCCATACTGTAAAAAAAAGGTTCACTTTGCTAATGTCATCCCTATGTCAGGGAAGGTCGGCAAAAGTTGTAGGGTTTATATTCATTTGAGGTTTGGATTTTATTTGTAAGTACACATTCAGCATGTGTAAGCGCGATCTACACGTGTTTGTTGGTGGGCATGCATTTGATATGAGCTTTAAATTAAAAAAAAATATATCTTTGCAAATTAGATATGTATCATTTGAGATTCATATTAAATGCATTCCCACAAGCAAACACGCATAATTTCGCGCTCACACATGCCGCATGTGGATCTACAATATAAAACCCAATCTCAAATGAACATAAGCCCTGTAACTCTTGCCGACCTTCCCTGAAACAGGGGTGACATTAGTAAAGTGAACCATTTTTTACAGCATTAGTAAGTATTGTGCCTACAAATAAACTTTTTCTACTTGAATATTTCAGTAATTACTTAGGCTCAGTATTTTCAACGTTAGCTTACGTGACTTTAAACTGATAAAAAAAAGCTACCCACACGTTTGACATAAGTGCGTCCTTTTTCATTCAGTATAAAGTCGCTATGCTAACGATGAAACTACCGGGCCTTAGTGTAGGTTGGACTCTGAATAAAACTACAGGTGTTTTATCTTTTCCTGCCATCGTTTTTTTAAATATTATCATAAGGTTTTTTTACAATACGGTATCGTGTTTTCTACTATATTAATGCATTTTTACAGGTAATGAATATAAGATAAGCACCTAGTTTTATTTAAAATTTTACCTGTTAGTTACAAAGCGTGGATATATTGTGAGAATGATGTATTTTATGATAATCTACGTAAAATCTCTATATTCTAATTTGCAGAAATATATTGACTTTTACAATTATTTTTTCAAGCATGCCCACAAACAGACACATGCATGTTCGCACTTTCTAATGCTGCATGTGTATTTTAATAATAATCTACAATCCAAGTTAAGTAATATCAAATGCATGCCCACAAACAGACACGAGTAATTTCACGCTTACAATGCTGAATGTGTATTTACAAATTCAAATTTTTAACCTCAAATGAACATAAACCCTGCAACTTTTGCTGACCTTCCCTGAAACAGGGGTGCCACTGGCAATGTGAAAAATGTTTTACAGTATGGGTGGTCAGCCTCATACCAACCTCTAAGTCAAGGAGTACTAACAAATTAAAATCCAAACCTCAAATGGACAAAAAACCCTGCAATTTTTGCCGGATGGAACCTTCACCAAACCGATTGTTTCAAAACGAAAAAAAAAATATCTGCAAATGATCATTACATTTTTTTCTATCAATTTCTTGATTTTTTTCTTGGTTAAGGTATTTTTCTGTAATTGGGGTATAACAATTATCAAAAGCCGGTTAAAAAAGGATTATTTGAAGGTCTTGTCCCCTTAATTCCCGCCGTTTGTAAATTATATGAGAAAGGAAGCAGGAAAAATCGATAATTTAAAATTCGTATTGGGCTAAGTAGAAATTATATTAATAAAATGACGTCATTGGTTTAATTGATACGAATAATATGGAGTTATTCATTTGGCTGGATTAACATTTAAATTATAAAGGTGTAAAAAATTATTTAGTTACCAAAAATGATACATATTCCTTGACATATAGGTTGGTATGAGGCTGACAACTCATAATGTAAAAAAATATTTCACTTTGCCAATGCCACCCCTGTTCCACGGAAGGTCGGCAAAAGTTGCAGAGTTGATGTGTATTTGAGGTTTGAATTTTAATTTGTAAGTACACATTCAGCATTTGTAAGCGAGAACTTACACGTGTCTGTTTGTGGAAATGCATTTGATATGAGCTTTGATTGTTAATACATCTCTGCAACTTAGATTATAGACATATACTTATGGCCTGAAAATAAAAAGGCTAACATACTGAGGACTTTCCAAAGAGCCATTGAAAAGAGCATGTGGAAAATCAGCTTTAGGGTCAGGGCCTTCCACTATGATTTCCAGATCCCTGACTTATAGGTTGGTATGAGGCTTATTACTCATATTCTAAAAAATGGTTTACATCTCCTGTGTCAGGGTCGAAAAAGTTGCAGGGCATACGTTCACTTGAGGCTTGGATTTTAGTTAATTCTAAGTGCACATGCAGCATTTGTTGCAGCGTGTCACTTGTGTACTTTTTATGCTTTTAGGCATGGTTTTATTATGAATCTTATTTTTTTATTTATCTTCGCAAGTAAGAGTATTCACAGATTTAAGATTATTTCAAACTCATGCCAACCCTATTTCGGACAAAGTTAAAAAGAGTTGGAGAACTGTTTCTCGTATAAGGCTCGGTTTTACTGTTCATAGTTTAGTGGGAAACGCTTCAGATTCAATTGTATTGGGTTCGATTGCCGGTGATTCTAGAAAAGAAAGATCATTAAGTTAAATAATTCATCTGAATTCACAAAAATACAGGCTTATTACAATTCTATCTTGTTTGTAAAATTGACTGAAACCAGTTTTTGCATACTATTCATATCATCTTATACAATGTTATTAGAACCAAAGTTGCTAGGATATAACAACGTGTAAAATTCATCCTTTCATTTTGATCCGTTTTTTTCATTTCTAATTGCCATGGAATCTTTCTTTTCCAGTATATGATGTCAATGCAGGTCATATAATCCTTTCATTTCGGGTACATTCTGGAAATAATTCTCTGGATGATGACTTTTGGCGGGAAATCGAGCAGCAGTTGGAAAATCCGTTATCCGTTGAAAATTTAATGTCCCGCCAATAGTAAATTAGCGTTCGGGGCTTAGTTTCGGGTTGAAGTGATTATATAGGGTCTAAAAATATGGTTTTGATTGAGCAGGCTTTATTGGCAAAAATGGTATTAAGTTTATTTTTAAAGAAAAATAATTTATAATTTATGGTTTCAATAAAGAAGTGTCAAATTTGAATAAATATCATTTGTTAAACAAAAAATCAGATAAAAAAATGAAGTCTGATTTTTCTTTAAGTGATTGATATGTAGTTGATGAAAAATCAGTTTTTTTTCAAATTTTTAATTAGAATTTCGTATTTGATTTTAATGTTTATCTATATTATTATTTGTTTATTTCTAAAATGTAATTTCTTGTGTATGTTCCTTGACTCAAAAGTTGGTATGCAGCTGACCTCCCATACTGTAAAAAATGGTTCACTTTGCCAATGTCACCCCTGTTTCAGGAAAGGTCGGCAAGCGTCTTGCAAGCAGGGTGTATGCCCATTTGAGATTTGGTTTTTATGTTGTAGGTTCACAATGGGCATGCCCAAGCGCGAACTTGTACGTGTCTGCTTGTGAGAATGCATGTAATGTAAATCTCCAATGTTACATCTGCAACTTAGATTAGATTTAAAACTTTCTTGAGGCCTGATGAAAAATAAAAACCTTAATATGAATAACGGGAGAAATCAGTATCTGAGTAACTCATTTGTAAACACATATTTTGAGGGTCACTTTTCATACGCATTCACGTATAGGATGAAGCTTAGACATGCTGCAGGTGAGCTTTTGTACTGAATATTAAATTGATAAATTGTTATATTGGCATAAGAATATGATTCGTAGCTTAGAATATTTTTTTTTACGAGAACGAGTTATTCTGTTACCCTCCTGCAAAAAAAGTGCTTCCTGATGACGTCGGCTGAATAATGTAATTGTACACCTAAATCACCTGAAATGTATTTGCCTCTATACATTGCACGCGCCTTCAAATTCTATTAGATATACTTATATCATAACACATAAAACATTGTTTATGTTTATCAAAATGAAAAAAAAACCCTTCCATTTTCCTCCAAGAACTCGTTGCAACGTTTTTCACATGTTTATTTAAATGCAGTCAATGAGAAATATTAAAGCTGGTAAATTTGCTTTACGGTCCAAAGTGAAATGTGTGTTTTTACAGTTTTTTCAGGGCGCGTGAGGGTTGCAAAAGCACCGTGAAAAGAGGGGATGGTTTTAACCCTTTCTTTGCTACGGATAAAAAAAGAAGTAAAAAAAATTGGTATGCATCTAAAGAAACTTGCAAAATTCACGCTATACAAATCAGTAAAAAAAATCTTGTGTCATTAGTAAAACGAAGATTAAGTTATATGAATCTTGGGAGTTGGAGCACATCCTGGTGGTGATTTTGGAGAGAACATAGAAAGAGACATGAACGACTCACATAGGTCCATAGCTGCTGAGATGCCATATAAACAATTTATCTTGTTTAAAAAAAAAAACGACGCAGTTGGTTCCACGTTTTGGAAGACAACCTATTTTTTTCCATTATTTCCGTTACGGGTATTATGACAAATCTTTCTCTCATCACTTCATAATTTTCTTTATTTGGAAAAAATCTTTTTTGACAGCATATGGTTGTTCTTTGACAAATAGGTAAATAGTTCCTTGATTAAGTTGTTGGTATGAGGCTGACCCCCATGCTGTAAAAACTTGGCTCACTTTTGCCAATTCCACCTTGGTTTCAGAAAAGAGTGAGAGTAGTTGCACGGCTTATGTTCATCTTACACATGCACCATAATATGTACTTGTATGCACCAGTGGCGAAGGGTGTCATACAAGCCGATTCCCATCGGTTTCCCGTTTAAAATGAGGCAAAAATGATAATAAAGTAGACTGCATGGTTTCAATGGGGAAAAAATACGTATTGTTTCCTTGGTTTTAAATGTATTTTTTTACTTTGTGCCTATATTTTTTTTAACTACTTTGTTATTTACTCTAATCTAATCTAAGTTGCAAAGATATGTTACATTGGAGATTCACATTACATGCATTTTCACAACCAGACATGTACAAGTTCGCGCTTGCACATGCCTCATGTAAACCTTCAACATAAAAACCAAATCTCAAATGGACATACACCCTGCAACTCTTGCCGTCCTTCCCTGAAACAGGGGTGACATTGGCAAAGTGAACCATTTTTACAGCATGGGTGGTCAGCCGCATACCAACCTATAAGTCAAGGAACATCATTATTGTAAGTCAAGTTACATCATTTTAAAAGGGAAGCCGATGGGAACCGGCTTGTATGGCACCCTTCGCCACTGGTATGCACACACGTATTTTTCGCCGATCTTTACCGTGGCGAGCATGAATTTTCTGACAGGATATTTCGTCTACACAGCGAAGCGGTTAAAAGTCCGCGCGTTTTCGCGCGCGCGCCTGCAGCTGCTTTATTGCGCGTGTACACATCTGAACGTTGTTTTTATTATACGCGCCAGCTCGGCCTAGTAACCGCAGCGCGCACAGCAGCGAAAACCACCCCCTCCATGTAGCTCCTGAGCCACCCCCGGGGCGAATGCTCTACTCTCACATCAAAGTATGTGTGGCTGAAAGTATTATGGCGAATAAGGAATAAAAAGAGGGTTAGACTTCCTTGTAAACATAAATTTTTCGGTCATATATTTTTAATCGTTTGTGCATTAAAGCTATGAAGTTTCATTACGAATTCAACGAAATTTCAAGATTAAAAGTTAGTTTGTAGTCCTAGCCTTGCTTCTTTTCCGCATTTTATGGTTCTCCGACCATCATCAGGTGATATTGAGGTCACGAAAGAAAGCAGAAATCTTTTATAACTCAATATATTTTACACGATTGAATGGGATGGTTAATTCTAGCAAGTTTTATTTTTGATTTAATTTTTTATTAGAAATAACGTCATGAAAAACTGCGAAGTAAACGTTTATTGTAAAAAATATATATTAAAATTCAATTTAATCCATTGAAGGTTTCAAATACGTACATAACAGTTTTAAATCTATGATCTATATTCTATACCTTTGTCTTAGATAAATATATACATTGGGTAATGAAGATCCATTTATATGAGGCATGTATCCCATACAGGCACATGCGCCTAATATAAAGGCAATATATGTTAAAAAAAAGACCTTTATACTTGATATTCAGATTTCAAGATCAAAATTTAAGTTCGATTGGAGCCATCGTTAGCACTTCAGTCAATTTCAAATGAGTGATTTTGAATGAATGAGAGGAAATATTTATTCTGAAATGTATTTGCCTATACCTTATGCACGCGCCTGCCATTTATCTAGCTATCGCATGACTGAAGTGATTGGCGTAAAGGCGTTCCCTTTACATGCTGAATTAAACAGGTTCCATACGCCTCATAATAATTCTTTTCAAAACAAGGCGGTGAAAAAGTTTAAACAAAGAGTTTTAAAACAAAACATATAAGCAGCAGTTATTTAAGGTATTCTATTTCGCTTTGCTGCCGCCCCTTGTATCTTTTAGGTGGCACAAGAGAGGGGTGTCTTCCAATAGTAATTACCCACTTGGGATGAGGATGGGGATCTTTCAATTGACGCGCCTGTCTCGAGAATTAAATTTATATGCGCACTGTGTTCGCCTTAATTACCTAGACTGTGCGAAATTTTAGCGACACATCTTATAAGGAAAGAAAGAGCGACGTGACTCGTGCACATCGTATACGAATATATGAAAATAAACTAAAACAGCACCTCTAATGAGCGTTTAATTTTTTGATAAGTTTCTCGTTTATTTTAAACGTTATGTTTTATACTGGAGGTACTACAGTTTCACACAATTTAGTCTGTTTTATAGTAAGTCTTAAATGGAGGGGATGTAAAGAAATTGTTAATACTTTCAATGACTATAAAAAGATGTACAAATATTCTACACCATTTTTTAGTATGAGAATCTAATGTCATCCAATCTAATCTAAGTTGCAAAGATATTTAACATTGGGGGTTTACATTATATGCATTTTCATAAGCAGAAACGTATAAGTTCGCGCTTGCACGTGCCGCATGTGAACCTACAACATATAAACCCAAATCTCAAATGATCATACACCCTGCAACTTGCCAAGTGAACCATTTTTTTTTACAGAATGGGTAGTCAGTCACATACCAACCTATAAGTTAAAGAACATACACAACACATAACATTTTTACAATCAATTGAAAAACTCGTGAAAAATAAAAACGGAACTAATCTGCACATATTCTTCAACTTCTTGCTGTGAATTCACCAAAGGGATCGCATGTAGCGTGTCGACTCTATTTATTTCCAAAGGCAGGGTGGCTGGCCTTCACTTTAAGTGGAGTTTTCTCAGCTTCTGAAGGGGTTGCTTTTTATTTCTTATAAAAGCTGAGTAAGCCTTGCCAGTATTTAGGTTTGATTTAAGGATCAAAACGGGAAATAATTTTTCACACCCTTGCCTGGGTGGGGATCGAACTACAGCCCTCTGGCATGGAACGCAAGCATCCTACCAACTGAGCTATCAAACACATGAGTTTATTAGAATAAGAGAAGGTTTTGGATGAATTTTTGATTACTTTTGTAAACCGCTATAAGTAGATTACATACATTTAAATATAAGACAACGGTTTGTTAGCTTATGGACCCTTTTGGTATTTAGTTAGTGACGAATATATTTCACGTTCTTTGTCTGAGTACGTTTTACTACGAATACTTACACCAATAGCTCTTAACCTTTTGCGAACAGGAACCATTGCGATGAAAAATTGAAACGAGGATCATTTTAATGGTTTGGAATGATGTAAGTTCTCTCTAAACGGTTCGTTAAATATCCGATTTAAATTAAGTTTTAAAATTGTTCAGTTGAAAAAATTAATATAATTGTCAAAACATTTAAATGGTTTTCTTTCGATTAGGGATAACTATGATGGTCTCGTTGTCCGTTCAGAAAGCATTTGATGGTTGTGTTTTAACCAGAGACCAATTTGATGTTGTTTTTCGACCAAGATTCAAATTAATGGCTTTGTTTCGACCACAGAACTTTTTTAATGTTTTTTGTCGACCAGGGAACAAACACTTCAATAGTTTCATTTAAACCAGTGACTGTTTTGACGATTTGTTTCAACGGAGACTACTTTGACGATGTTGTTTCACCTCGAACCATTTTGATGGATATGTTTCGACTAGGGACACTTTTAATAGTGTCATGATCATCGAGAACCACAAGTCTACAGAATAAACATTTACTCGTTAGAATTGCACCATAAACTTATTCATCTATTTTTGTCGACCAACAAGGAAGTACCTTTATTTAATTAGATTATTTTATTTATTATTTTTTAACCGATCCCGGAAAGCGACTCTCCAGCTTATACATATGTTGGAAAAAAACTGTGTAATTTTTTTGACCAATCAGAGCCCACATAGGTAATCTCATTTTGATCGAGTAACTCTTTATTTTTCTAATCAATCTCAAAAAGTATTGAAAAATTCTAAATAACCAATGACATATTCAAACCTTTTTGATTGTTGATTTATGAACAAGGAGCCAGTAAAGATATCTTGGAAGTTTTAGGCTTTCATGGCCGACTTCAAATGCTGCACAATTATGTTCTTCTCCCAAGTCTTCAACCCTGGTCTATCAGTTGTGTCCATGGAGACTTAAATTTTATTATTATTATAACAGGCTAATTTATTTTACATTACAATTTATAAGAGAGCGCTGTTTTTGTGTGTGTCACACCTAAAGGGCCCTTTCCAATCATGGATAAAACTTGTTAAAAAGGTGTTTCTTGAGTGTCTTCGCGCAATACACCCACAGATTTGGAGTTCTTAACTCCGGGTGGCAGTCTGTTCCACTCCACCAGACCGGCAACACGGAAAGTGCGTTCCCCGAAATACGTATGAATTTGACGGCGCGGCTGAACCAAATTGACTGCTCCATCGCCTGCGGATCTGAGTGTCTGCCTCCTTACACCCATCTCAACAGGCGAAATCATGTCAGTCAGATAAAGTGGAGCCAAGCCATTGATGGCTTTATATACCATCACACAAACACGGTAGACCATTCTCTCCCGGAAACAAAACCAATGTAGTTTTTTTAACAGCAGAGTGATGTGAGCGAATTTGGGTATCCCGAATATGAGTCTTGCTGCCGAATTCAACACAGATTGAAAGGGGTTGAACTGCTTCTTTGGCTGACCACTATAAAGCGTTGAGCAGTACGCTGCCTTAGTTCTTGTTTATCGTATACGCCATTGAGAAAATTTGACATGAACAATGTTTGCATGTGTACTGGACCAATGTGTCTTATGAAAACAAGATTTTTTTTTAAAAAATGTTTAAAAGAACTCTCACATTATCGAGTTTTACAGTTTTTCTTAGCTCAGATTGTGTAGAATTTGATTCATAAGACAACTGCATGAAAGAGTCATATTTGACAAGATTGGCGTATACGATAAACAAGAACTGGGGGAGCGAGTAGTCAATCCGAGACATCACAAACGCGCCCACTAGGGTCTTGTTACAGATCTGTGTGTAACTTTTGAGCATCATATCACTGATATTTTTTCTTCATATATTTAATCATTAAATTGCTTTTCAGTCATTCCTTGACTTATAGGTTGGTATGAGGCTGACCACCCATACTGTAAAAAATGGTTCACTTTACCAATGTCACCCCTGTTTCAGGGAATGTCGGCAAGAGTTGCAGGGCTAATGTTCATTTGAGGTTTGGATTTTATTTGTAAGTACACAATCAGCATTTGTAAGCGCGAACTACACGTGTTTGTTTGTGGGCATACATCTGAGAGCTTTGAATGAATATATCCTTGCAACTTAGATTATAGATTATTATATAGATTTAAGTGAGCTTTATGAGATTTTCCAACTTGCTATTTTATGTATAAATACTTCATATTGTCCACTGCGCCCTTTTTCAAATTTAACTTTCTGTGTATAAATGGGTCTGGGAATGGGGTATGCTGCGTACCCCTTTTGCAGACACTTCCATGGTCCTCTTAGACCTTTAGAGGTCCATGGACTTCTTCTTCTTCTTAAAGTGCAACTTCTATTGAAGATCAGCTATCATCCTGGCTATTTTGACCTTAGATTCTGTGGATTGAAACTAAGACTTGATGCTTTTTTTGAACCATTGCCGCAGGTTTATCAGCCACGATATCCTTCGGCGCCCCTGAAGTTTTCTCCCCTCAATCATACCCTGTATAATAATATAAAGCAAACGGTATTTCTCATTTCTCAAAACGTGACCGAAGAACGTTAGCTTTCTCTGCTTAATGGCTGGCAGAAGTGTCCGTGAACTGGTGATTGAGGGCCACTGACTTAAGCGCTCAGTTTAAATCACTCTGATTGAGATATGTGTGAACCTTGTTGGCGCATATTAAAATCAAACGCTCGCAAGACGCAGCCTTTTTGATTGCATATGTAAATTCCCACACCGTCAATAAATTACAGGCCCTTCTATCGCGTGAGTCCTGAAAATAGTGAAAACGTAAATCGCCTTCGTTCAGGAAGCAATAAACTGACATAATATAAAATATTCTTCTTTTTCTTGATTCAGATCTTTCGGTCTGTGACTCACAAAATAACCTTGACATATTTTTTCCTTAAAAAATAAAAAGAAAAACAACTTTGTTTTCGATTACTATGAGTATATTTTAATAGATTAAAATAAAAAACTTATTTGTTACAATTCACATGAGCTTTTATTATTTTTAAACACTACCGGTTTCGGGAGAAGCAATACCTCCCATCTTCAGGTGTAAATATAAACTAACATACAAATACAATACATTATGACGTGAGGATTTGAATTACTGAGGGGGAGGGGGGGGAGTGTTATGTGGGCGGGGTGTAGTAGGAAACATAGAAAGTAGGGGAGAAGTGTTAGGAAATATAATACTATTTAAGAGGTTATTTACTGAATTAATATTTTTTTGGATTTCTAGGTTTTCAAAATTAACTAAATTTCAACATCTATCGTAAACCAACACACACTGACACTGTAATCCCGTTTCACTCCTCCCACCCCACCGCACATAAATTAGCTAGTTTCCACTCAATGATCAACAGACTTCTCACAATCCCACTCAATAATAATGATTACAATCAGGAACTGTCAACCATCAAACTAATAGCCAGCAACAATGGATATGAACACAAACTAATAGACAAATTACTTAATAATAAAAAACATAAAATACTTACCAAAAGATATCTGTACTCTGGACTCGATAATAATATCACAGAAAATAAATACTGGAAAAAAATTGTATACACAGGCCCATTATCCACCAAAATTTCAAAAATACTCCCCACCAATATTAAGCCCGCGTTTTATACAAATACGAACTTAAAAACTATCCTCTTTAACTCAAAAGATAAAATAGACTACATGATGAAAAGTGGAGTTTACGAGATCTCTTGTGGAGATTGCGATCTGAAATATATAGGTCAAACTGCAAGAAACCTTAAAACTAGAATTCAAGAACACCGCCGTTGCCTAACAAGCAACGGTCATTCTGAATTCGCCAACCATATAATAGAGTCTAACCATTCCTTTCATACCCACACACTAAAACTCCTTCACTCCATTCCCTACAAAGGTAAAATCATGAATAATTTTGAAAACCTAGAAATCCAAAAAAATATTAATTCAGTAAATAACCTCTTAAATAGTATTATATTTCCTAACACTTCTCCCCTACTTTCTATGTTTCCTACTACACCCCGCCCACATAACACTCCCCCCCCTCCCCCTCAGTAATTCAAATCCTCACGTCATAATGTATTGTATTTGTATGTTAGTTTATATTTACACCTGAAGATGGGAGGTATTGCTTCTCCCGAAACCGGTAGTGTTTAAAAATAATAAAAGCTCATGTGAATTGTAACAAATAAGTTTTTTATTTTAATCTATTAAAATGAACTTTCACGAAGTAACTGCCAAAAACCTAGATAATATAATAGTATATTTTAATTCCACAACCGGTTTCACAAACATCCGTTCGCATCATCAGGTGGTTAAATTAATACTAAATGGCTTAGAAACGGAATCAATCATAGAAGGTGTCATTGTGTGAGGGTATGGGGGAGGGAGGGGGTGCAGGACGGCCATGTGTGGAGCTTGTATCATCTGGATCATTTCTTAGGAATTGCTTCCCTGGGAATATGATCAACAAAGGGGATGAATTGGGTACTAATATGTTGTTGATAAGTGTATTTGGTGTCCTTAAAAATATATTTTTCCTTGTTCAACAGGTTTTCCTTATTACAGTCCAACGTCACACAGTCAAGCTGGAAGCTGGATGAAACTCTTTGACCTGATCTTCTATTATTAATTAATGTGAAATATATCTATGTAAGCGGAGTTGATTGCAGTTACACACCAAGTAAAAGCATGTTGTGGAATGATATCGGTACAAGAAAGCGGAACACGAAAAAGATCATGCTGTCTTCCCCAGCCGTAGTCATTTGGCCTATAAAGTTTACAACTCTCTAACAGGGTGAGACTGCCCATTTGGACGTTAACAATCTTGTGATAGAGGAGTATAAGATAACCATTGAGAACCAAATCGGCTCATGGATCTCAAAAAGAGTGATCCGCTTCTCGCCGATCTAATCTAATCTAAGTTGCAAAGATATGTTACAGTAGGGATTCACCTCATACGCATTTTCACAAGCAAACATGTCCAAGTTCACGCTTGTACATGCCGTATGTGAACCTACAACATAAAAACCTAAATCTCAAATGAACTTACACCTTGCAACTCTTGCCAACCTTCCCTGAAACAGGGGTGGCATTGGCAAAGTGAACAATTTTCTACAGCATGGCTGATCAGCCACATACCAATTCATTTAATCGAAAAACAAAGTGGGAAGATCCACTTAGCAAGAGAGAGATGTTTGCATGGAGTGATAGGGGATTTTCGTGCAGAAGGTACAGACAACGCTGGCGGAGGTTGATCAATAAGACCAAGACCCATCCCGGGTCAATTTGCCGATGATGATGATGATGATGATGAACTATTAAATAATAATTGAGTATGTATGGGAAATGAACGCTCAAGAAATCGTTAAACATTAATTTGTATTCATGTTGGCAGCTCGTGTATATATGAATAATCGAGTAGTGTAGCGGATTTTTTGCTGCCTGCGATCTAATGGATGCTATGAGAAATTACTAGCGGTCTTATTCTTAGTCAATCCCATACTATACACTTACGTATTTGAGGTTAGCTCATATATCATTGAGAGAAATGACTTATTCATTGAAAGGCGACAGAAGTTAGAGAGTTTATTTTTTTAGATTTGGGTTATTTTCTTTTTACTCATGCGGTAGTTGCACGCGGCCTGCTTGTGGTAATGCGTTCGATATGAATATTAAATTTATTGGACTGGTCCGTAGTCCAGTGGTAACACTTTGGACTTATAAATGAAAGGTTGTGTATTCGAATCCCGGCGGAGCACAAAGAAATATACAATTTATATTACCAACTATGCTCTTCGCTGGGTTGAAAAAATCATAAAACTTTTACCAAAGTCCGGTCACTTAAAGGTCTATCCAGCCTTACAGCACCTGGGTCTTGTTTGAGTATTGGCACTTTGTAGCGAAGACCAAGCTCGTACACCTCTGCGGCACTACAACAAGTGTCATAGACCCCTAGAGTCTCTAGAATGTAGGGAGTCTCCCGCAAAGGATTTCTTAAAAAAAAATGTTTATCTATCTTTGCAACTAAGATTGTAGATGTGATCAGAACAAAAATATTTTTTCCACATAAAAAATAAGAAATAACTAGACAAAGTATTTACGTAGTGTTAAGACATAAGAATAAAGAATATAAGTGTTAAAAGAAATGCTGACAAAAAATTCAACTGCATTGATTTATATAAAGGCTTCGCCAATTATCTGAAAAATATATTGAACTCAAAAGCTGAGAGTGGGGGGGGTTAAATAGAGCTTTCAGGGTTTGAAAAATATTTTTAAAAAGGGATTGAAAATAGGTTAAGGGTGGCTCCAGGTGGCATGTGTATTCTCCGACCTCCCAGTTCTACCTCCCCACTTCCGAGCTGCAGCCGTAAATCCTGGTCGACCATAAACGTCGACCCTTAAATCAAACGGATCAAAACAAGCGCGCAGGTAGACTCGCGGAAATCAAAACCTGCCGAAAACAAACAAGAGTTCTGGGCTGGCAGTCTCATCAGGACGGTAGATAGCCTGTTACCGTCGACGGTACGTTAGAGATACATATTTGAAAGTTTGCAATAGCGCCGCTAGGTGTCAATGCGTGCATATGATTGGTCGAATAGTTTAATACCTTTCATCGGTACAATGTTAACGAGCTTTGGTAGACTCAACTGACGGTAACGTTCGTGGTAACTACCATATTGATGGTAGCGTATCAAGCAAATTGAACTGCCTGATACGCAAACGATTGGAGTAAACTAGTATCTGCAGTTATTTGAAATATTCTTATCTATGTTTTTTTTTTAAATACGAAATTACATTTAAGATTAATACGAGTATTAAATGTATTACCAAAGCAGACACGTATATGTTCTCGCTTACACATGCTGCATGTGGACCTAGAATATAAAAACCCAAATTTCAGATGAACATAAGCACTGCAACTTTTGCCGTCTTTTCCTGAAACAGGGGTGACTTTTGCAAAGTGAAACATTTTTTTACAATGTGAGGGTTCAGCCTCATATCAACCTACAAGACAAGGAATAAATTTTAAACTGAATAAAATTCATAAAACAATATTTAAAAAAACAGTAAAGAAAAATAAAACTTAAAAAATTAAATTTAAAAAATTAAAATGGTAAGGGTAAGGGTTCCTTGACTTATAGGTTGGTATGCGGCTGACCACCCATGCTGTAAAAATGGTTCACTTTGCCAATGTCACCCCTGTCTCAGGGAAGGACGGCAAGAGTTGCTGGGTGTATGTCCATTTGAGATGGTTTTTATGTTGTAGGTTCACATGCGGCATGTGCAAGCGCGATCTTGTACGTGTCTGGTAGTGAAAATGCATGTAATGTGAATCTCCATTGTAACATATCTTTGCAACTTAGATTAGATTAGAAAATAGTTAATTTCTTGACGTATAGGTTGGTATGAGGCTGAACCACAATGGTTTCAAAAATGGTTCACTTGGCAAATGCCACCTCTGTTTCAGAGAAGGTCGGAAAAAATGCAGGGTTTATTTTAACGTGAGGTTTCGTTTATTTTATACGTACACATGCAGCATGTGAAAGAGCAAACTTACACGTGTCTGCTTGTGAGCGTGCATTAAACATGACCCCCTTGAATATCAATATAACTTTGATCTTTGATTATAGATTTATGATATTTATAATAGTTGTGAATAACTTAGGATTTCATTTTTGGATTTATTTAATTTAATTTTAATTTCATTTTGTTTTTTATTTTTTTTTATTAAATTTATTTTGTTTTTTTTTTAATTATTTGATTTATTTGATTTATTTCGTAAATTTTAAACACGAGCAAATACGCGGAAGTTCGTGTTTACTCATGCTACACGTGAACTTTCTAAATAAGCGTCATAAACCCTGCAACTTAGGTTATATACTTCGAAGGCCGCTGGCATATCATAGCGGCAGATTTGGTCAACAATAATGAATGGTAGACCTAGTAGAGAAGATACGTTGACCGTGTCCATACAATAAAGCCATACAAAATGGCGTCAAGGGAACAGCTGATCAATAATTCTACGTATTTCTTACAAAATACCTAAACGTCATTCAATTGATTTGGCGACCTATCATGACCGGTAGCTGACTGCCGAGACTTGCTTTGATAATACTTACCATCGTTATCTGTCGCCATACAAAAAAATATCCAAGATGGCCGCAGGTGAACAGCTGATTAATAATTCTACGTATTTCATAAAAAAGTACCTAAACGTCACTCGGTACATTTGGCGACCTATCATTCCGGTAGCTGACAATGTCGAGACTCGCATTGATACCGCTTACCGTCGTTACCTGTCCCCATACAAAAAAAATAAACAAAATGGCCGCAGGTGAACAGCTGATTAGAGATTGACAGGTGTTCATACTAATCTGAACGATAATCGGTAGGTAGGATCTACCGTTTGTGTTGAGACTGCCAGCCCTGGGCGTGTAGTCCTGATATCAATTTTGTCGTTAAAGCATCAAGTTATCGATAGAACAAGATGATATTGATAGTGAAGATAGAATGAAGACTAAGTGAAATCAAAATGCACTTATAAAAAGAGAAAGAAGCTTGTAGTTATGCTTGAGTGTGAATAAAAAAGTTTGGTCGCTCAAATATATAATATGTAAGAAAAATATAATGTCTCATCTAATCTAATCTAAGTTGCAAAGATATGTAACATTGGGGATTCACATTACATACATACATATATGCATTTTCACAAATAGAAACGTATGAGTTCACGCTTAAACATGCAGCATGTGTATTCCTTGACTTATAGGTTGGTATGAGGCTGACCACCCATACTGTAAAAAATGGTTCACTTTGCCAATGTCACCCCTGTTTCAGGGAATGTCGGCAAGAGTTGCAGGGCTTATGTTCATTTGAGGTTTGGATTTAATTTGTAAGTACACAATCAGCATTTGTAAGCGCGAACTACACGTGTTTGTTTGTGGGCATACATCTGAGAGCTTTGAATGAATATATCCTTGCAACTTAGATTATTATTATTAGATTATTATGTGGACTTACAATATAAAATCTCAAATCTCAAATGAACATACACCCTGCAACTCTTGCCGACCTTCCCTGGAACAGGAGTGACATTGGCAAATTGAACCATTTTCTACAGCATAGATGGTCAGCCGCATACCAACCTAATGCATGCCTTCAAACAGGTGCATGCTTCATACTTTCCTATCAATCAAGAAGCAAATGACAAATAATTTAAATCGGTTGTAAAACAATAGAATTTGATAGTTTGACGATCGTTATCTATCGACGACGTCGAGACTGCATCACCGCGCAGGTGGCTAAAAGTGAACAGCGTGTTTTAGAGATGGACGTCTGGTTGAAAATAAACTCAAAAATCTGTTCCAACTTTGCAGCCGTGTTGTTCTACGCCAAAAATAAAACATTACGTTTAAACTAAGCTGAAGCGCTTACCAAAATATACACAAAATCTAAATCAATAGACAGCGTTATAGTTTTCATACGTTTTTTGGTAAAACGCTACCGTAGAGTCTGGACGTTTTGCTTTTTACTTGGGGTACAGAGTTGAGTTTGACTTATGATAAGTCTCGGCTTATCAACTTTGGGAAGCAGTGCTTTGTCATGCCTTAGCGTTTTCAATTCACTCTCTTGGTTTGTCTATGGTTGTATGTATGGGTTTATCTTGAATTTCAAACTGATTTTATGTGTCTATAATGCCGTTTCGTGGAAAAGCGTGAGCTCGTAGGTTTTTTGGTTGAAAGTGTGGGTACAGTTAATGGTTTAAGGGTGTATGAATTGATATTGTGTATTATTATTAAAACAAAATAAATATAGCACCTTTTATGACAGTGTGTCACTGCAAAGGCGATTGTCCATACGATTGGACGAAGAGGTGAGTCTTGAGGCGTCTTTTAAACAGTCTCTCCAAATCCAGTTCCCTGTAGATTCATTTCGAATGAATAAAGCAAAAATAAAAATAAAGCTTATCTTCACAGGTTGAGTTAAATATCTAGAGGGCTTTTAGAGTGTTACCACACCATTTTCAAAAAAACAACCTTTCAGTTTTTAAGACTTTTCGTTTAAAACGAACTTTGTCGGTGTTTTGGCCGAGGGGCCCAAGTGGGCTGATCTTTCTAGCGTGTTTGGAATAGAACAATGTTGATTCGATCCCATTTCATTTTATTATGTCACATTACGTCATTTGACCACATATTTGACCCTGGTTCAACAGATGTTATTGGGTAATTATTAATTAATAATTCATTATCAAAATAAATAATCATGAATTATTAATTAATGATATTAATACCTGTTCCTGGCCAGGCAGAATAGGTTGGTGAGTAGCATTCCTCTTCACAAATCTTTTACTTATTAAAAAAAAAAAAAAATGACATTCCTCCGCAGACATAATCTTTTTCATACGGTACAAATACTACCATATAAATAATGTAAAAAAAAAAAAAAAAAATCTTTTACACTTTTAACCAAACTCAAAGCAAAGTTTAAGAGGTTTCGTCGCAATATATTTTACCTGCAAACAAACTCCCCCCCCCGACTCGCCAGTTTTCTCCTGAAAGGTATTTTCTGGAGAGTTCTTAACTCCACGTGAAGGGACTCGGTGCAAATGAGTCTACATCGGTTCTATGCGAGTTGGGAGTGGTATGTGCGCGCTTAGACATGCTGCAATGAATGTACGAGTGTCAGAGAAGTGATTAAAGATGTGCTTAAAAATATTTTGAACACGTGTTTTGGATGGATGATTCTAGAAGTGTTGTTTCTTTTAGTAATCACCATAAAACAAGCGTGAAATTTTTTTTTTTTCTATTATTGCTTGACTTACAGCTTGGTATGAGGCTGATCACCCATGCTGTAAAAATTACCTCGGTACAATCAAAATATCCCTAGAATTTTATGAAATTTGGAATTAATTTCGGATAATCAGGTTTTTTTAAAAATATTTTACAACATTGTGTAATACATGTAATTAACAGTTGCACTAAATACAGTGCGTAGCGTTTTAGAGTCTATCAAACTGCATACTTGATATTGTAATGAAGTTATGACTCTTTGACCTGCCTCTATTCCAGCCAAGTGATACAATTTCCCCACCCCCTCTTTGAGGGATTTTTATGTCACAAGACCAATCGTTAATTTTTGTTAATGTCACTGATGTTTCAGGTAAAGTACAGCAAAAGTTGCAGGGCTTGTGTGGCACATGCAGCTTGTGTAAGCGCTAACTACACGTGTTTGCTTGTAGAGATGCATTCATTATCAATAAACCAAGTCGATATGAATTGCATGTGCATGTTAACACATATGCATAGGCACATACATAGGAATGCCAAAAAATGCCTTAATTTTTGTAATTTCAGAGCTGTTTTGCTTTGAACGATATGATAAAAAACAAAAAAAAGTTATGCCAGTTTTCTGCAATCTCAAACATTAAACTGCTCTCCTGAACAATTTAAACAATTTAGTTTTTGTCGCTTTTCCCTATTACCTTTTAACTGCAGAAAGATATTTTTGTCATAACGCAATTATCCAGTTTGATTGTAACACTTTATACTTGGCGTATTTTAGGCCATTGATCATTTATGTTGTCCCGGTCTTTTCCCTGTGAAAGCCACCCAGTACTTCTCCACTGACTGTTGCATCCCCAATACAAATCCAATGTTTGCTTCAGGTGCAAACAGTGACACCTCACACTCACCCTGTAGGCGAACTACCCTTAAACCAGTGATGGAAAACTAAGAAAATAAAAAGTTAATTGTATAAGAGCGAATAATAATAATATTAGGATAATTTATTTGGTTAGCGCTGTTTTTGTGTGTATTCCTCAAGAACCCTCGGCAAGCTTGGTCGTCGCTGTAGAAAGCGTCGATTCTCAAGCAAGACCCAGTTGCTGTAAGGCTGGAGACCTTAAATGACCGGTCATTGGTAAAGGCATATGAATTTTCCATCCAGCGAAGAGCATATTTGAAAATATATTTGGTACCTATATTTTTTTATGCTTCGCAGAGATTCGAACCTACAACTTAACATTTACGAGTCAGAAGTGTTAACCGCTAAACTGCGGACCAGTCTAATAAAAAAAAGCGAAATTAATTTTTAAGGACCCTTCAATTTTATATTTGATAGGTAGGTAGATCCATGCGTGTCTGCTTGTGGGAATGCATTTAATATGAATCTCAAATGATACATATCTTTGCAGCTTAGATTTAGATAAGACTTTAGATCAGTCCGATCCGTTGTAAAACGGTGAAGGTAAATTCGCTTTTTAAATTTTTGTATTTTTTTTTTAATCAAAGAAGTCATAGGAGAAATTTTTCATAAGTTAAGAATTTCCTAGAGAGAATAAAAAAAATTAACAATTGCCTTACACAAATACGTTACAACCATAGTTATACGAGTAAATAAATACATTTTATTTATCTCGATGGTTACAACCATGTAAACAGGTTTATTTAAAGATTACCAGCTATCACATTATCAAAAATCTGTTTATTAAAAATATAATCATTCTACAATTGGAAAAAGAAAAATCATCTCCAAAATATACCGAATCAAAAATATTTTCAAGAAATATTAAGATACATATTTATTGTAGGGGTTATATTTTAGTTCTACAAAAAGGTTAAAGGCTGCACGTGGCTTGAGAGCTACAGTTTGCAACTTCTGGTCTAGGAGAGCTACCTTTTCTAATATCGGAAGCAATTCTCTGTCGACGATAAAGCAACTGCGGGTGACTTGTATTTGTTATTGAAGTACCGTTCTATTTATATACGGTGTGTGGGTGACCTATAAAATATCGATACAAAGCTGTTTACTGTGTCTGTTTTCCTTGTGGCTGAACGAAATGGTGAAGAACCGATAAATGCCAGCGTACTGGGTTGTTTGGAATCATCGATCAGTATGAAAGATGTGGATGGCGTAAGTCAGTTTCTTACAATATTAATGCACGTGCTAACGGTGCAATTGAACATAGGTATAACTACTATAGGATACCATCAAAAACACATACGGGGCTATTCTTAGACATTTTAGCCGTCAGTTTAGCCCACGCTTTGACAAACTAATAGTGCCTGAGCTGAATGTTTCATAAGCGCGGTCATTGTTACCTACCGAATTTTGTAATATTTGTATGAAAATAAATCAGCTGATCGCTTGCGGCCATCTTGGGTCATCTTATAAATGCATCATTAGTTTGTCAAAGCGTGGGCTCAACCGACGACTAAAATGTCTAAGAATAGCCCCGATAGAATATAACATTAATATTTGTTAAATAGTTTTTTTTATTGACAGAAATGGTTCACTTTATCAATTCTCCCCTTGTTTTAGGAAAGAGCTTGAAGAGTTCCAGGTTTGCGTGTTAAGCTTTTAAGTGCACATTCAATCAACATGTATAAGCGCGAACTGACATGTGTTTTTGCTTTTGGCTGTCATTTAATATGAATCTTAAAAACAAATACACTGTCGTTACTAAGATATATAATCTACGTTGCAAAGGTATATTAACATTAAAAGCTCATATCAAATTTATGCTCGACAAACAAATACTTGTAGTTCGCGCTTACAAATACTGAATGTGTACATACAAATTAAATCCAAACTTCAAATGAACATAAGCCCTGCAACTTTTGACGACCTTCCCTGAAACAGGGGGGACATTGGAAAAGTGAACCATTTGTTACAGTATGGGTGGTCAGCCTCATACTAAACTATAAGTAGAGGAATAAATTATTACATCTTCTTCAATAGTCGTTTCAACGGAATTTCAGCTGGAAAAATATATACGCAATATTTAACGGGAGTATTAAATATTATATAAGTGTTGGCTTTACTATAAGGAGTTCTTCACCTATATATTCTCAAGAGAAAGTAAATAATCTGAAAGACCACCTGCGCGCCATATTGCGGCGGTACAAAGAAATACAGAATAACTGCTACGCGTGCGCCCTTCAAGAATTAATAAACTGCCTTCCAAGTAGTTGGGACGTAAAGTGGCTGAGAGTGGAGTGGACTTATGTGAGAACTGACCATACATTCGAATGGTTGATTTACATCAGGCAATAAGTTCCGACCAATAAAGCACCTAAAATACCTGGCTGGGTGAAAATTATATTTTTTTTTGGTGCACAACGGGTTACCCTAATTACAGTGCACCCTCACAGCCATCAACACATTGGGAGGAACTCTATCACCATACCTTTAAAGGTGTCTAAATTATATTGAAATATGGAAATTTTTGACTCGTTGATGAGTTTGACACTCCCAGTTAAAGGATGCTGTGCCAAGACATCGGTGCGGCTCATTGGTATATGAAATAGATCATGACCTCGCCCTCGATAGTAATAATTCGGTACAACCAACCTGAAACCCTCCAACAAGGTGGGAATGTATATTAAACCATTGATGACCTTACAATTGGGCACCATCAAGTCCCGTTACGCCTAGTTTCTAAGCTCTTGAATCCAGCTTCCTGAAGCAGGTCCTCATGGTGCATGAACTGAGGGTAATTTCTCTGCGTCCTCATGAAGAGGTACCTTAAAACATCTTCTGGAGCTGTTTCAACATATCCTTCTGCTGATGAGGTGTCCATAGCTTACTCTAATTTGGACCGAACGACGCAGCTGAAGATATCCGCCATCACCCTTGGCTCTGTGAACTGTTTACATAGTCTAATAACAAAACTTAGAAACTGAATAATAGCATTCGGTCGTCAATCGCGCCATACGGTCTGAGAACTTCAGTCTGGGATCAAAAATAACTCCCAGATCCAAAATGAGTATTGAAAAGACTTACGTGAGACTAATAATTACCTTAAGTGTGAAAACAAGAGCAAAAGCAACGCGAACAATATCTCTGCTACTCTTTGAACCATTGCTCAAAAGACAGAATACGGAACACAAAAATCTGAAAAGTGTGTTTGACTTAGAATGTCGTGCGTTGAAGTAGAAGACAAGACGCTTCTGATGAGACCACGTTTTCAAAATGGATGCAGACAGGATAGCAAATGCTGCTGCTAAGGATCTGCCGATTGAACAGCGTCCACCAGGCAGACCCTCTAAGAGGTGGAGAGACAGCTGGTCTTCAGTGTCACAGAAGGAAACTTTCGCGACAAGAGACCGATACAATACCTAACACAAGACTAAGAAGGCAAAAAATAAGACGATTTTCGATTTTCGATTTTAAACAAAGTATGAAATTTCGGTTGAATATGCCAAGGAAAACAACTAGAACGCGGTTGGCTCAAAGTCCCTAAACAATTTTCTTTGTGTGAAAAAAATGTACTAAATAAAGTGCGTGGTAAAAAATAATTAGACCAAAATGTATGGTGGAGGTGAATGCGTCGTGTAAACTGTATTAAAAAGTTATTCTGATGATTTTTGTACAAAATCTGATTAATACATACTTTTCTCCTTTTCCGCAGTTTTACCACTATAGTACTTACTATCGTTTCTGAATCAACCATTTATTTATACAAAAAATGGGGGTGTTTAATATACCAACATATTTTTGTAGAGCGGATGGAATATACGATTCTATACTTTAATATGTAGTTTGTTTAGACAGTCCACACTTGGAAGCTTCGAATAATATTATGGATCTGCAGTTCTCGTCCGTTGTTTAGTAAGGAGTCTGTGCCACCATCTCAAGGGTCCTCCACACGTCGACTGGTCCATTCAACCCTGCTGCGTCGTATCGAACTGGTGTATATTGTTCAATACAGTCTCTAGCAGAGATATATTATCATCACTTTGATCTGTTTTGTATCGAGAATCCGCTTTCTTTGTTACATTTATAGAAAAAAAACGAATGCTGTACTTAAAATTTTGATCTACGATATATTTACTTACAGTTTGGTGTGAGGCTGACCACCCATATTGTAAAAATGGTTCAGTTTTTCAATGTCTTTATTGTTTCAGGAAAGTTCAGCAAGAGTTGCGTGGTTAATTTGAATTTTAGATTTAGGTTTTTATTTTGTATGGTGGGCGACCTCTAATTTGCCTTCTTAAGGTTTTTCCTGCAAAAATATGTGCTATGTCTTATCGAGTTCCATAGAATCTTGGCTTTTCTCTTTGATTTGTGATTTATTATATCTCTTTTCTATCTCAGTCTATCCCACTTTGTTGCTTTGTTATGAAACAGTAACGAGTAAGTCATGAGAGCTCTAAAAGTGATATTAATTCCCGGAGAAGTGAAGCAATTGTTGGCGTATATGAGTGTGTAACTTAAGGATAGTTATAACGATTCTAAATATAATTAATATTTGAGTCTTATAACGCCTTTTCTTGTGGATCGAAACCATATTGGGAAATAAGATTGTTCTCACTAGTGCCAATTTGTTTAACGATTTATTTCATAGAGATGGACACAATAACATGGAATAGCATACTAGCGACATTAAAAATCATACCAAATAGTTCATAAGTAGGGACTGGAAAATTTCGCGATCGCGATAAAACGAATTTATTCGCGAATTTTGATGTTTTTACGCAAATAACGCGAAATTTGAGGTTTTACGCAAATATCGCGAATTTTCGTACTTTTGGTAGAAATTGTGCGGAAAAGTTGTCATGTATCGCTTTTGCAACGCAACAATTTTGTTGGAAAGAAAAAAATCCTGCGAAAACCCTTTGAAAGGTGCAAAGCACAGGAAAATTGGTCGGTGTTATAACCGAGAGGGCCAAGTGGGCTGATCTTTCAACGTTTAAACACGCTAGAACGCTAGACGCGGGGTTCGATCCCCGCCTGGGTTATTTGACCATAAATTTGACCCTTGTTCAACAGATGTAATTGGGTAATTATTTTTTTATTTTTTTTTATTTAAACAAGAATACAACAGCATTGAATAGAATTTTGTACATAAATAATATATTTTTTACAATTCATATCGCCTATTACTGTATTCTACGATTGATATTTTAGATTACAGATCATGTGAGGTAAACAAATAAAAAGTGAAGAAAAACAAAAAAGAAGCAGCATCCAAAACCAAAGACAAACAAATACACAAATCAAAAATAAAAATAAAAATAAATTATAAATGAATAATTCATTAAAATAAACAATAATGAACTATTAATTAATGATATTAATACCTGTATCTGGCCAGGCAGAGTAGGTTGGTGAATTGCATTCCTATTCACAAATCTATTTTATTAAAAAAAATAATGATAAGCAGAACTGTCCTGGATCATCCAAGCAGACTTGAATCGTGACATCAATGAAGGAAAATACTTCAAAAGGAGTGAAGCTGTTGCTGGATTAGCCAAAAGCACAACTTGAAACTTTCATAAAAGCCAACATCCCTTGAAAAATTAGATATTCCTCATCTAGAGACTAAATGCACAAAAATTAAATATTTTAAAAGGATATTTGGAGGGTATTCGGAGTGTCATTGAAATATTACTACTTTTTTCAATCAATGGTGTTTTTTGTAAAAACGGATTATTTAAAAAAATAATATACCTACATTTTTTTTAAGAAACTAAAATTAAAAAACATTGTTTTGTACCTACCACTTGAGTATTTTTTATTGCAAAAACGTTTTCGGTGGGTACTTCCACCATCTTCGGTTGCAGATACTCGTATTGATTCAGATGTTGTTTATTCATTGTTTTTGAAGGTACATATTGTTGTTTACATAATAAATTGTAAATATTAGTAACATATTTTGTTTTGCAATTATATAAACCTTTATTTTGATCAAATCAACCCTAAAAATTATACCGAATCTCCCCGTTTATCATGAAAAATAACGCGAATTTCCCTGTTTTTGATCAAAAATAACGCGAATTTCACAAAAAAATAACGCGAATTTCCTAAAAAATAACACCACTATTTTCCAGTCCCTATTCATAAGCCATCAATACGTACATATGCATATAATATGTGAAATGTAAGCATAGAGTATGTGTAAGCATGCATAGAATAACTTCTGTATTTCTAGTTCCAAAATAACTGTTGCTTATTGTTAGTTGTAAGTTCGACTGAACGTTGTAACTGTAGCTCTGTCGCCATTACGCTAGGGGTGACTAGAGTCTCTGCAGAGCTGCCTCCATTTCTTTCTATCTTGACACACCTCTTTCAATTCATTCATATTCATAACCTTTTTTCATGCATTTTCTTCTTTTACGCTCACTTTGTACATCCCATTCTTTCACAAACTCTTCAATCTGATCACTGACATACTTTTCTTGGTAGTCCTTTACCTATTTTTCCGAACGCAAAATATTTCAGTATCTTTTCCTTGCCAAACTATAAAACAAAAGTTAGAAATTAAATCAGCTTTAGGAGAGTATATATATACAAGGATAATTTATTTATAAGGTACACATAATAAAAGAGCGCCGTTTTTGTGTGTGTCACACCTCAAGGGCCCTCTCAAATCAAGGATAAGACTTTTTGTAAAGATGCGTCTTTAGTGCTCCTTTAAAGACACCAACAGTTTCTTCCTACCTCACATTAGGTGGTAGTCTGTTCCACTTCATTAAGCCCGCAAACCGGAAAGCACGGTCCCCAAAATTAGTGCGTGTCTGACGTGACGGCTGGACTAAGTCAACCACCCCACACTCCGCAGATCTGAGAGTTTGGCGTCTCAAATCTATCTCAACACGTGAGAACATGTCAGAAAAGTATGAAGGAGCCATAGAGTAAACCATGTCGTAGGTAGATCGTAGATTTTTAATGGTAAAAATGCAACTAAGCTACGCATGTAGTGTAACTATTTGCCTGCGTTATCCGCGAAGGGGTCGTATGTGGGGATTCGAGATGATGATGATGATGATGATGATGATGATGATTATGATGATTTCCTTATCAGCGCCGTTTCGTAACTCAATGTCACTCCAAGGGCGCTTAGTAATTTACTGGGCGAAGAAAAATGTCCTAAAAATGATCTATTTAATTTTACGGGTAAGGGGGGCCGGTCTCACACAAACCACTTTCAGTTGAAGTGGGGGTTTCCCAGCTCCCGGGGGTCTAGTTCTCATTTTTTGTGAAGGCTGAGTAGGTACACCTTGGGATCGAACCCTTGCTCTCGGCATGGAATGCAAGCATTCTACCAATTGAGCTATCGTCCTTTTTACAAGTTTGGTCGCCGTCGCTACAAAGCGCCAATTCTCAAGCAAGACGCAGCTGCTGTAAGGCTGGATGGACCTTTTGATGATTTTTTGGTAGATCTTACAATTTTTATATTTTTGGTAAACTTTAACACAGCAACTTGTTTCTGATTTGCGAGCACGCGTATGTACCGTCTGTCACTGCGCTTTTACATCATTTTCCGAAGGCAGATCCATCTCGGGGCGAGCCTATAAGACATCTGCCACTGTAAGGGTGGGTGGGGGGATGATACTGCTGCTGGGGGGTGTGGCAGGGGGATGAGGGAGGGAGGCTGTCACTTGACGAGTATATTATCCGGCGGGGAGTGTAATTCTTGTGCCAGTGTAACACTAAGACATGGTAGGTTAAGTTACATGTAACGCGTTAAGTAAAATTCGTAAATTTCCTTTGTTCCTTGATTTATAAGTTGGTTTGTCACCCCTGTTTCAGGAAAGGTCAGCAAGAGTTGAAAGGTCAAAAGAGAAAGAAAAAACACCACTGTCAAAGCCCGGAAGAACACTTTCAAGCATTTGAAACCGGTCGTGGTAATAAAAAAATTGACATTATTTTTAGTTGGTTTTTTTCATACTCGTATTGTTCAGACAATGAGGTCAGAACATGCAAAATATCCCTCGGCTATGCAAAGTAATAATAATTATATTTTATTAATATTAAATAATAAATATAGTAAATATAATAAAGTAAATAAAAATAGTAAAAATAAATATGGCAAATTCTCGATAATATGAGTTTTTTTCTAGCTTACAACATTAAATCTATATTCGCATGTCAAAGATAACACTAACAATTTTTTATTTGTCTTACAATATCACTAAGGAATACACATAACAACCTATTGATACTGAAATTGATTGTAGGAAATATTCATTTGACCGGTCCGTAGTCCAGGTGGTCACACTTTGGACTCGTAACTGGAAGGTCGTGGGTTCGAATCCCGGCGGAGCACAAAAAATATACCATTTATATTTTCAAATTTGCTCTTCGCTGGGTTGAAAAATTCATAAACCTTTGCCAAAGACCGGTCATCAAAAAGGTCCGCATCCAGCCTTACAACAACTGGGTCTTGCTTGAGAATTGGCGCTTTCTACAGCGACGACCAAGCTCGCAGAGGGCTCTTGAGGTGTGATACACACAAAAACAGCGCTCACCAAATAAATCAGCCTAATTTTTTTTTTTTTAATAGTTGTAAAATAACCAAGTTTAATTATTTTTAAAACTGAATTTATTGCATGTTAAAAAGTACTCGAGACTAGCACCTCTGGCGTTTAGATTTGGTAGTCATCCGGCCGAATGATGACGTTTATTTTCACCCCCTTTTCAATGTTCCGACCTCATTCGGAGTTTTACTTTTTGAGATTAAAATTGACGTTTTTAACATTGTAAAAATTGTTTAAATATTTTCCTTAGATAAATAACGTTAAAATATTTACAAATATAGTTAAATGTATATTTTTTTTTACTGACTAATACAGAAAACTTACATCAATAAAACGTAGCACATTTTTACAGGTCCGAACCTTCCAAGGCTCTGAGCGCGTCTTTGTTTTGGGTAGGGGATAGCGTGGAGGAAGGTAGAAGACGCCGTCAGAACAATTGCCTAATTTATTTTCCCAGCGGATCGATGTACCTACTCCTCGGTGTCCCTAGCCACCTTCCTCGGGAGACGCCTGGATATCTTATTTCCACCTCGGCCCGAGGGAACCGTCTAATCACCTGCTATAATAATAATCGCGCTCATTTTTAATGGAGGCTTTTAATTAGTTTCAGACCATTTTTTAACCGAAAATTTTACTTTAAATTTTTTTTTTTTTTGACCTTTGTAAAAATGCGTAGGTTGAATTTATAATAAAGGGTGTAATTTCAAATGTCAGTCTCTTTTTGAATAAATGTTTAAATGCTTTTTTTTTTAAAGAAAATTGTTGTATTTTTACGAAAATATATTTAAATGTCTATTAAAGGGGAAATTGAGATTCTTAAATGTTTTTGAAATTTTCCAAATACCAAAATACTTATGGAAAAAATATACGGAAATATAAAAAAATACGAAAGAAATAATGTTTTTCATCGAGGCGGTAAGATTCCATGTATGAAAAATGTAACGTAATACGGCTGAGTCTCTACAGAAAAAGCAAAGAAACATTTTGTTCTTAATATCAATAAAAATATGACACTGTTTTTGAAAAATTAAAAGACCCTTCACATACATTTTATTTGTAAACTGAAAAATTGTGGATTTTTTATTTATTCGTAAATCTCAAGAAAAGGAAGATTTCTTTGTTTTTTACAGACAAATATGTGAAAGATATATAATCATTCATTGTTTTTAGAAAAAATCGTGAGTAGGAAATTATTTCGGTTCGGTGGTGATGGGGTGAAATTACCCTTAACTATTTAAAAAGATGAAAAGTGTCGCGAACAAAAGGGAGCAAGAAAGGAGGGGGTATTAAAACAACAAATAAAAGCACCAGATTAGGTGGTTTGTCTCATAAAGGAGTATGGATAAAAGGAGACCTTGCGGGAAATCCTTCAAAGAAAACCTTCTCAGAAATAATGTAAAAATAACTCAGGAAACCTTTTTCTCTGAATTGTGACTGAGCGCTTAAAGATGATGTGAGCACATGTCGCTGGTTCTTATCTTTGGACTGATTAGACAAAAACGTGATATTAAGGTAGTATCAAAACGTGAACAAAATGTCCAGATTAATGTTAGTTCTCCCAGAACGGTTCGTTTAGTAAATTTTAGTGAAATTGGTGATCACCGACCGGTCCGTAGTCCAGTGGTAACACTTCGGACTCGTGAATGAATGGAAGGTTGTGGGTTCGAATCCCGGCGGAGCACAAAAAAGATACCATTTATATTTTCAAATTAGCTCTTCGCAGGGTTGAAGAATTCATAAGCCTTTAGCAAAGACCGGTCATCAAAAGGTCCATCCAGCCTTACAACCATTGGGTCTTGCTTGAGAATTGGCGCTTTGTTGCGACGACCAAGCTCGTTATAAGTCCGGTCGATAGCTCAATTGGTAGAATGCTTGCATTCCATGCCGAGAGCAAGGGTTTGATCCCAAGGTTTAGTCAGCCTTCACAAGAAATGAGAATCAGCTTCCTCGGGAGCTGGGAAACCCCCACTTCAACTGAAAGTGGTTGGTGTGCCGTAAAAATAAATAGGTCCCGAATCGCCACATGTTACCCCTTTGAGGATAACGCAGGCAAGAAGTTACATAATATGTGTAGCTTAGTTTTTTTAATCATAGTAGTTTGCATCTTCAATATTGCCGTATGATAGATAACTATTCTGCACCTGTCAAATCACTGTCTCAGGTTCTTAAACCAAGATGTTCTCCTTCGACCTGTTGCGCGTTGTCTTTTTCCCAGTATTATTTTTCAAATAATTCTCGAAAAAGCAAAAAAAAATGAATGTGCCATATATTTTCTTGGAATAAAGTCTCATTTGGTGTAAGGCTGAATGAACTTTTGTAGTTTTTTTTAATCTAATCGAGAGAATTTCAGTAAATCTACTGTGATTGGAACCCACTAACTTCCGTCATCAAATCCATAGAGTTAACCACAAGACTGCCAACGGGCACAACGGCTAGGTTTAGCTTGTGAAAACTGTTTAATTATTACAGTACAGTACCCTTAGTACGAGTTGCAAAACTTGAGAAAAGTAAAGTTTACGGAAAATATTAAAGAGTGATTTCTCCCAAAATCTGCCGTTTTTGTTTCTTACACTTTATGGTCTTAGCAAAAGAGTTACAGTGATGAAGAAAATCAAGTTCAAACAAACAAAAACGGCAGATTTTGGGGGAAATCACTCTTTAATAATTGCCGTAAACTTTACATTACTCAAGTTTTGCAACTCGTACTAGGGGTTGTAACGAGATGGATTTGTTTGTTAGGTAAAATGGAACATGAGATTTGAATTTGAATGAAAAGGAAAACAAAGGAAGGCAGAAAGAGAGAAAAAAGCTTGTCTGGCGGGATAGCCACAAGCCTGTGTAATTAAGAATAATTAATATTATTGTGCTGTGGTTTATTGTGTATACATTGTGAAAGGAATAACAATAAACATATTAAAGTGGCTGTTAATTATTAATTGTGTCAATCAGCAGGACAGAGAGGAAAAACCCTCACATTTTGGCGCCCAACGTAAAAGAAAAAATCTGTACATGAAATTCCTATGAAGAAAATTTTTCACAAACAAAAACAAATGACAGTCAATTTCAACAAATGACATTGAAAACAATACAACATATGAAATAAATAAAAATTGGACAGATTTATGGTTGTGAAAGCATCAACACGTTTAAAAGCTAGTGAAGACATCGACTTATACAATTAACAACAAGAAATTACAAGATTTGAAACGCTGTTTGAAAATATTGAAGGTGAGAGAATTCAAACTACCTACATTACGTTCAGAAGAATGGAAATTCAAAAATCGAACGTCGCGGGAGAATGAAGAATGGATATGAACCAGTTTGTTTCAAATCAGTTTAGATAAATATATATAGATGGTGTTATATTTCATTTGTATGAAAAAATTTTTTTCAATGAAATGATTTTTAATTGCATTATAATTTGCATCATAATTGATTTTTTTTTAATTGCATAAATTGAAAATATACAGCAAATGACGAAATCTAAAAAAATAAATAATAAAAAGGATTTAGAAAGTAACACAATGGAGTCCATAAATTTTGATCCTCTCAAATTAAAAATATCTTTTAATGGTGAAAGTGAACCAAATGAATTTATAATAAGATTAGAAGAATTAGCCAAAGTCTACAAATTAAAATTAGATTATTTGGTAGAGTGTATGCCTATATTTTTAACAGATTTTCCGTTGACTTGGTACAGAGCAATTAACTGTGAATTTGATTGGAAAATTTTTAAAACCAAATTCTTACAACAATTTGAAAAATATGACTTTCAAAGGAATCTTAAGTTAGAAATTTTAAATATGGTACAAGGTCATGATAATGCATCTGTTTATATTTTAAAGGTAAAATCAAAAAATAATTTATTAAATAAAAGAATGCATGATAAAGAACTTATGGACATAATAATTCATGGATTGTCAGAAAAATATGCAACTTTACTGACAACATCTGAAATTAAAAATACAGAGGAATTATCTACAATATGTAGCAAGTTTGAATCATTTTTCAAATTTAATGAATGTAAAAATTTAAATGTAATGAATGACATAAAAGAGAAAAATGTAATGCAAAAATGCAATTTTTGTAATAAATTAGGACATGATGAAATAGATTGTTGGACTAAAAATAGAAAATTAGATTACATACAGAATAAATGTAGAAGTTTCACAAATAATATAGTATGCTACTTTTGTAATAAAAGAGGACATGTGGAAAGAAATTGTTTTATAAAAAATGGAAATTATAAAAAACACACAGTAATCTGTTACTCATATAAGCGTACAGGACATGTACAAAAAGATTGTTTTGTTAAAAATAAAAAAAGTGATTATACAGACAAAACAAAAATGAACAGAAATATAAATATACAAAACAGAACAAATACGACATACAATAGTAATTCAAAAAACTTGTAGATAGTCGGCCTTCAGTACAAACACAAAAATCAGAAATGAAGAGCTGGCTTAATTTCATTCAAATTTTTAATAAAAATTATCAAATTGCACCACTCATTTTTGCTAAACAATTTGATAAAAGACCATTTTTAACAGTAAATATTGAGAACAAAAATTTTACAGGTTTACTAGATTCAGGTGCATCTATTTCTGCAATCAATGAAAAAACATTTGATTATTTTTTACAAAGAAATTACAAAATTATAAAAACCCATGATAATATCTCGTTAGCAAATGGTAAAAATATAAAAATACTTGGTAAAATAAATTTAGAGGTAAAATGTGACAATCAAATAAAACATGTAGATTTTTATGTTTTACAAGGTTTACAACAAGACTTAATTTTTGGAATAGATTTTTGGATAAAATTTGAATTAGAACCGAGTTTAATAAGTAAAATTACATATTCAAATAGCAAAAATATTAGTGAATTAGGTAAAATTACAAATAGAACTAAATTAACAGATAACCAATTACAGCAATTAAAAACAATAGAAAATGATTTCAAGGACATCTCTTATGAAAAAATAGGCTTAGGATGCACAAACCTCATTGAACACAGAATTCAGACAGAAGGTCCTCCAATAAAACAAAAGTATTATCCACTCAGTCCAGCAAGACAGAGACAGGTTAACACAGAGTTAGATAAAATGTTAAAAGAAGGTATAGTTGAACAATCCAAATCTTCGTGGTCCAGTCCTGTTGTGATTGTAATTAAAAAGGATGGAACGCCTAGATTTTGTTTGGACTCTAGAAGACTCAATGAAGTAACAAAACGAGATAACTATCCCATTCCAAATTTAAATCAAGTTTTAGCAAATTTACGAAATGCCAAATATATCTCTTCAATAGATTTAAGCAAGGCGTTTTGGCAAATTCCACTAGAAGAATCGTCCAAAGAAAAAACTGCTTTCGTCGTACCAAATAGAGGGTTGTTTCAATTCACAAAAATGCCGTTCGGTTTAAAAAATTCAAGTTCTGAAACACAGCGTTTATTAGACAAATTATTTGGACCTAAATTTGATACTAACATATTTTGTTATATCGATGACTTAATTATTATTAACGAAGATTTCAATTCACATTTAAATTTATTAAAACAAGTTAAAAATATATTACAAGAAGCAGGGTTAACGGTAAAATTTTCAAAATGTGAATTTTGCAAAGATAGTTTAAAATATTTGGGATACATTATTGATGAAAATGGATTAAGGCCAGATTCAAATAAAGTCAAGATTATAGAGGAATATCCTTCACCGAAAAATTTAAAACAACTACGAATGTTTTTAGGTTTGGTAGGATTTTATAGAAAAGTTATACGAAACTGCAGTGAGATATCATATCCACTAAATAAATTATTGAGAGGTAAAAAAGGTCAGAACAATTTTAATTGGTCAAAAGAATCTGAGGATGCATTTAATAATTTAAAATTAGCCTTAAGCACAGCCCCTGTATTAATATGTCCGGATTTCACAAAATATTTTTTTTACACACTGATGCCAGTAAAAATCAAGTAGCTTCAGTATTAAACCAAAATATCAATGGGTCCGAAAAGCCAATAGCATATTTTTCAAGAAGTTTGACAGTTAGAGAACAAAACTATTCGACATCAGAACGTGAGCTTCTTGCCATTGTAGAGTCAATTGAACATTTTCGATCTTATCTAGATGGGATGAAATTCAAGGTAATAACTGATCATATGGCATTAAAATTCTTGAATAAAATATCAAATCCAACAGGTAGATTAGCAAGATGGGCCATGAGACTTTCACAGTATGAATTTGAGATTGAGCATAGAAAAGGGAAAGAACATACAGTGCCAGATGTATTATCTAGGATTCCTGTTACTAAAGAAATGGAAGTAATAAATTCAAATATTGCAGATCCTTGGTATAATAATATCGCAGAAGGATGTACAAAAACACCACACAAATACAAAAAATTCAAAATGGTAGATAATAAATTATTTAAACTAATAAATGATGATAATCCTTTCACAGAGGAATATAATTGGAAAGAGATACCTATTATAGACAATAGATTAACTATAATAAAGAATCATCATGATAATGGACATGCAGGTATTTTTAAAACTTATAAATACATATCAAGATGTTACTATTGGAAAAATATGTATGCAGATATAAAAAGTTTTATAAATAAATGTCAAAAATGTAAAATGTATAAGCCGAATAATTTACCTCCAGCAGGAAAAATGGAAAATAGAAAAAGAGTGGATAGACCGTTAAAAATGTTGAGTATTGATTTGATAGGACCATTACCAAAATCAAGTACGGGCTATATACATATATTATCAATAATAGATGTTTTTACCAAATATTGTTGGTTATTTCCTTTAAGAAGAGCTACTACAGAAGAAATAGTAAAATTAATAGAAAATAAAATATTTTTAACAGAAGGAGTACCGCAAACGATAATAACAGATAATGGAAAGAATTTAAAGTCTAATGCATTTAAAGATTTTATGTACTCATATGGAGTACAGAAAATATTTTATACAACTTTATATACTCCCATGTGCAATAATGTAGAGACATATAATAGAACAATAGGATACACATTAGCTATTTTTGTTGAAAATGAACAAAGAAAATGGGATACTTTCTTAGATTCAGTACAAAGCATAATAAATAATACAGTCAATTTAGCAACAGGATACACACCTAATGTATGAGCAAGAGGTAGGGAGATTGTACTAAATGGTGAAATTCATGGTGAAATAGTAAATGATGAAATAGAATCAAAGGAAGATTTAGATAAATATAGAGATATGTATAAAGATAAAATGAAGGAATTAAACACATTATACAAAATTGTAACAGAAAATTTATGGGATGCATATAATAAAAATGCAAATTATTATAATAAAGGTAGATCAAATCGTGTCTATGATCAAGGGGATATTGTATGGCGTAAAAATTTCATACAATCAAATGCAGGGAAATACTTCTGTACAAAGTTGGCTCCAAAATTTGTTAAAGCCAGAATAGAAAAGAAAGTTAGCAAGATAGTCTATGTATTAAAAGATATAGACACAAATGTTATAAATAAATATCACATCAAGGACATAATCAAATTAGATTAAAAAAAAAAAAAAAAAAAAACATATTTTCATGTGTATGAAAAATTTGAGGTGATGCATGATACGGTGAAAGTTGATATAAAAGTGATCAGTGAAAGAATGAATTATGAAACATTGCATGAATGAAGGTATGAAACATTAATTAAACAAAGTATTACATATGAAGGTACAGTTTTAAAAAAAAAAATGATGGACTGATAAATTTATTAATGAAAAATAAATTTGAAATAAATTTAAATATTGGGAAAGATGTGATACATGTTTAAAAAAAAAAGTTATTTAATGAATTGATTAATTAACTGGTGAATGTTTATTATGTATTGTTATTTGATTATTTGAATTGTTGAATTAAGAATTAAAAAAAAAAAGTTAAAAAAAAAAACAAATATTTGTTTATAATATTGAATATGAAATTTGTGTTAAAAAAAAAATATTCATTTTAAGTATGAAAATAATTGGTATTGTTAAAAAAGGTATTAATGACTGAATAATGTATCAGAAACAGGTTTTTTTTTTATTTTCATATTTTTTAAATTTATCCTTAAAATAAAACAAAATATGTGGCGCCGGCTGAGCATTATGATACATTATTTACTCATTGTAAAAAAAAAAAAAAAAAAAAAATTGGGAATGTTTTTTTTTTATGAGAGGAAGGAGGTGTATTGTAACGAGATGGATTTGTTTGTTAGGTAAAATGGAACATGAGATTTGAATTTGAATGAAAAGGAAAACAAAGGAAGGCAGAAAGAGAGAAAAAAGCTTGTCTGGCGGGATAGCCACAAGCCTGTGTAATTAAGAATAATTAATATTATTGTGCTGTGGTTTATTGTGTATACATTGTGAAAGGAATAAAAATAAACATATTAAAGTGGCTGTTAATTATTAATTGTGTCAATCAGCAGGACAGAGAGGAAAAACCCTCACAGGGTACAGGTGACCAGTTTGAAGTAATTTTATATCCATAAATGTTATAACTAAAGTATAATTGGTAAGCTAAGCCATAGACGTGTTCTTAATTTAGTCTCATTTTATTGAATCGCGGTGCAGTATTGAAATTTAATTAAAACAGGGTAGACTGTAAAATTGGTTATCAACTTTGAATAATGTTGTCGGATATCGAAAAAGGGGAAAGCGATTGGTTAATATTGAAGTATAAGTAAACCATAAATTGCGCCCGGTCGTTTATTTCGTGAAGTGATCGATACAATTAATTAGAAGCTGTAACTGATGGGGGTCGATGGGCTCGAGAGCGTAAATTTTGACTGTTTTTGTGAATTTATTTTTAATTAATTTTTTTTATTTTTTTTGTTAAAATGGAGCATCTTAAACTAAAGTGTAGTAGGTATGTATAAAAGGAGGAATTAAAGCTAGGGAAAAAATACAATTCCATGCTGTACATATGTACTAACATAATTATTATCAAAGATTAAAAAACATCCTAACATTTACGATACGATGTACTTAAAAATTAAAATCAAAATCTCAAATGAACATACCTAAACCTTTGATGTCATTTTTGAATTACGGGTTGCATTAGCAAAGGGCATTGCTTTTTATATATATTTTACCCCACACTTCAACTGAAAGTGGTTGATGTGAGGCCGGCCGCCTTCTTCTTCTTGTGCCACTTGTAACGAAGATCGGCAATATTTTGATGCTGCGGCTTTAAACAGGGACTTGGTGCTTCTGCCGAACCACTGCCAGCCACGATGTGCTTCGGCGTCCCTGAGATCTTCTCCCCTCAATCTTAATCTGAATGATAAGATGAAGGCAACGGTAGGTACTTCTCATTTCTCATAATGTGACCGAAAAACATGAGCTTTCTCTTCTTAATGGTAGGCAGGAGCTCCTTTGTAGTGCGCGTTCGGCCGCCTTACCTGTAAAAAATAAGTAGGTCCCGAATAGTCACATGCAAACCCTTCGGGGATAAAGCAGGCAAGAAGTTACACTACATGTATGGCTTAGTTGCATTACATTTATACAGGATAAAGTATTAGCATATTTTGCAACATACAGTGGTCAGCCTCATAGGTACCTTGTAACTTATATGACGTCATTCGTTGTTCATTTTTTAAGCTCTTATAAAAACGAAACCTCTACAATGCAACTTTACTTGGCCTTTGTTTACAACACAGCCAACTTTTTTGTTTGTTTTCATACAAAGTTTGTGTGTTGTTTTGTTGACCACGTTTAATGCATAATGCCAGCGTGGAAACTACGAAACAAATAAAACACTGCGTAAAAATCATACTTATATTCATTTCTACATTCACGCGGACTGTGCTTTTATTTCAAAGTTTGTAATTTTATTTAAAGTACTGAATTGTTTTTGTGTTTTTTCGGGTTAGACCATGGTCTATATGCAGCTTTTTTATAAGCCGACGTTTCGCCTTCATGAGTAGAAGGCATTTTCAAGGCGAGTTATACCGGCGCGGCGGCCTTCGTTGTCTCTTCGGTCGCTTCTCGATGCTTTGAAAATGCCTTCTACTCATGAAGGCGAAACGTCGGCTTATAAAAAAGCTGCATATAGACCATGGTCTAACCCGAAAAAACACAAAAACAATTCAGTAGTTAATACCGACCATGAAAGTGTTAGTGAAAGTTTAAAACTTTATTTATTTAAAGTGTTTCAATTTTCTGAAAACAGCATTGCCGGAAGTCTAATCAAAACGGTAATTGTTACCTACCGATCCGTAGATCCGTAGATAATGGACCGGTCCGTAGTCCAGGTGGTAACACTTCGGACTTGTAACTGGAAGGTCGTGGGTTCGAATCCCGGCGGAGCACAAAAAATATACCATTAATATTTTCAAATTTGCTCTTCGCTGGTTGAAAAATTCATAAACCTTTACCAAAGACCGGTCATCAAAAGGTCCATCCAGCCTTACAACAACTGGGTCTTGTTTGAGAATTGGCGCTTTCTACAGCGACGACCAAGCTCGCAGAGGGCTCTTGAGGTGTGATACACACAAAAACAGCGCTCACCAAATAAATCAGCCTAATTTTAATTTTAATTTTTAATTTTTTACCGAATATAAGTAATATTTGTATGAAGACCTGTCAAACAAAGATGACCGCAAGTGAACAGCTGATTTGTTTTGTCTTATCTTGTATCCTGCCGCCATTCCTCTGGGGGTGGCTGGTACCTCCACATACGTGCCTTCACTAGACTCTGTCCTTGTATACTTCTTTCATCTCATCTAGTTTCATCACTCTTTTCATGCACGCTCTTCTCTTGTTTACACTCTGTAAATTCCATTCATTCGCAATCTCACTTATCTGATCACGCTTACCTATTACATTCCCTTTTCACATTTTTTTGTCAGTCGGTCTTCATTCATCCTTTCAAAACGTCCAAACCATCGCATCACACTTCTTTGAACTTTCACTTTCACGCTATTTTTTCCTCTACATTTATTTAGAACCCATTCGTTTTTCACTCTATCTTTCAGTGTTTTTCTTGTCATACTTCTCAACTGAGCCATTTCTACAGTGCATACCTTATTTACTTCTCTTTCATTCACCGTCCCCGATTCGCTTCTATACATCAGGGTCGGCAACAACATACAATTGTGTACCGCCATTTTTCGTCTTCATACAAATATTACCGATATTCGGTAGGTAAGAATTACCGTGGAGATGAGACTTCCAGCCCTGGGACAGCTCTACACAGCAGCCGATAGACAGAAATGGAGAGGATTGGATGAAGGCTATGTCCAGCAGTAGACAAAGAAAGGCTGAGGAAGAAGATTTAATTTCTCAGGTAGATGGGCTGGTTTTACGCCAAACACTTTACTTAAAGTGGGGGTTTCCCTGCTTCAGAAGGGGTAGGATCTCATTTTTTTGACTGGGTAAGCTAGTTAAGGATTTAACGCAATTCCCAGCGTAGCGCCACAAAATACCATTTAATTTTCTCTTCGCAGTCCGTACAAAGACCGGTTCTAAGGGTTTATCCAGCCTTACAAAAACTGGGCATTGCTTGAGAGCTGGCGATTCCTATAGCGACTACCAAACTTTCAGAGAGCTGTTAAAATGTGATTCACACAAAAACAGCGCTCACCAAATAAGCCCTCTTATATTATTATTATTGCATTGAATAAAAGGTTGGTATGAGGCTGACCTCCATGATGTACGAATTTGGTTCACTTTGGTCAATGCCTCCATGGTTTCAAGGAAAGTCGGCAGGAGTGCATGTGAGGTATGGTTTATTTTGTATGTACACATGCAGCGTGTGTAGGCGTGAAATTACATGTGCCCACTTCTGGGCGTGCATCAAATATGAGCCTTAAATGTCAATATATATTTACAACTTAAATTACAGATTATCTTGGTATTTGAGTATCTTGAATAGGTTACATAAAGCAGCAGAAACAAACTTTCTTATGTTCAGAGAGGTAATAAATAACAAAGACCGCGCGCGTCTAATGAAGCGTGCACAACAAACGACTCTAGTTTCTTATTAGGCTGACATACGAGTCTGTGACGCATGCGTGTGACCGATGTTCGTCCCTGTTTGCTCTCGACTTGGCCAAATGTGAGGAGGCGTCTCAAAGTGACGGTCATACATCACTCACGAATCGTCTGCCAAAAGAAATGTATTGCTTTTCACATTCGGTTTCTTATTTCAGAGCCTTTTCTATTGAATATCGACCCATGACCATCTTGAATTTCAAACCAGCTTAAAATATCTGAAATTCAGTTGTCATTGGTTATTCATTGATTCCTTGACTTATAGGTTGGTCTGACTGACTACCCATTCTGTAAAAAAAATCTGCAACTTTTGCCGACCTTCCCTGAAACAGGGGTGACTGACTACCCATACTTTAAAAAAAATCTGCAACTTTAGCCGACCTTCCCTGAAACAGGGGTGGCATTGACAAAGTGAACCATTTTTACAGTATGCGTGGTCAGCCTTATACCAACGTGTAAGTCAAGGAATACAAATAATAAATAACATTAATGTACCTACATAAAAAAAAAACGTTAAAAAGAAGTCTATACAAAAAAAGTGAATGATTATGACAATTTTTATGTAATTGTTTTCAAAGTGACAATAATGAAGTTTTGATTTGGTCATAATTTTGTTTGCGAGCGGTGATTTCTCATGATAAAGCTTCCATCAGATTCCAGAAATTTCTTTCGCGCAGACAGACGTAGACAGACGTCGCAATAATAAAAGCCTGGAATGCTCAAATGTCAACTTTTACATAAAAATGAAATGTAATTTATTGGTAACAACACCAATCAAGAGTGGCTGCACCGTTTTGGCTAAAGAAGAAAAGAAAGAAGAAGAAGATAAAATAATATTAGGATGATTGATATTTGGTGAGCGCTGTTTTTGTGTGAATCACACCTCAAGAGCCCATTTTGAGCATGGTCATCACTGTAGAAACCGCTAATTTTCAAGCACGACCCAGTTGCTGTAAGGCTGGATGGACCTTTAGTGACCAGTATTTGGTAAAGGTTTATGATTTTTTTACCCAGCGAAGAGCATATTTGAAAATATAAATGGTATGTTTTTTTGTGCTCCGTCGGTATTCGAACCCACACCTTCCATTTACGAGTCAGAAGTGTTAACCACTAGACTACGGACCGGTCACATATTGTACAGCTGCGTATTGTTAAGTCAGAAATATCTTGGGTGTAGTTATTGTTTTGCCTCGGGCACATTAGGGCCCGCCCCCCGTTTTGGGGTCTTCATTTACAGAGTCCATATTCCTCCACGTGACTCGAGGAGAGCGATTAAGTGGGGCTATAACTCGTGAGAAGGTGCCGCAATGTAACTCAGTTCGGATTACGGCGCAGATAAGCCCGGGCGAACAAATAATAATCATTGTTAGCCGAACGCTTAGGAGAATGAAAGCACATTGAAAACGCTACTACATTTAAACTATGTAAGCTGCTAAATTATAAAAATATTATGATATGCTCAAACCCTTCTCATACCCATCCTGTATGTATGTGTCAGAAGGACCTATGCATTATGCACTCGCTTAACTTTTTCTTGTTTTTCGATGTTTTTCTTATTTCTCAACTCCAGCCTTAGCCTCCTTCAACTTCAGTCGCTCTCCCAGTTCTTGTTTACCGTATACGCCAATCTTGTCAAATATGACTTTTTCATGCAGTTGTCTTATGAATCAAATTCTACACAATCTGAGCTAAGAAAAACTCGATCATGTGAGAGTTCTTTTAAATATTTTTAAAATAAATTTCTTGTTTTTATAAGACACATGGGTCCAGTACACATGCAAACATTGCTCATGTAAAATTTTCTCAATGACGTATAAGGTAAACAAGAACTAAGGCATCCTTCTGTTTCCATCTTCACTGGTTGGGTTTTTATATTGTAGGTCCACATGCGGCATGTGTGAGCGCGAAAATATGCGTGTCTGCTTGTGGGAATGCATTTTATATGAATCTTAAATGATACACATCTTTGCAACTTAGACTTAGATTTAGAGTATATGTTCTCGATGAACGAATCCACAGATTTAACAATATTTTTTTAGAGATATAATTTGTGCGTATCGCGTGTTCAATGCCAAATTATACATTTTTTTCTTGACAAGCATTCCCGAAGCCACTTTAAAATTACAAAAGGAAATTGTACATGAATAATGCATGGATTTTTCCTCAAGAAAACACCCCGGCAGTCTAAGGTGTAATTTGCCTTATGAATATTTTCGTCTGTCTATTGTGTATCGAAGTGAATTGGGTCGTTCTGAGCCCCAAGTATAAGGCTTTGCGTTTAAACTCAAGCATATCGTTTAATTGAAACTAAAACAGCGTTTCTCGAGAGAGTTTTATGTTCAAGATTTTTGTTGGTAAACGCAGTGATATAGTTTAAACGGAATTTTTTGATACTTAGGGTACAAATCTATGAAGCAAGAAGGAACTCCTGAAATAATGAGATTACATCTTACGAAGTGATTTCATATTCTTTTGTGATTTCTGTGATGTTTTAAGTAGATATAGGTAATTGATGTTTAACAAAAAATTGTAAATTTATCTCTACGTTAAATCTCTTGCTTATTGCGCGTATTGGTTATAGTTAAATTTAAATTTTCAACCTTTTAAAACAGGTTTTTTCCATACAATTAAATTCATACAAGCAGTCACATACGACGCTATTCTTAGACATTTTAGTCGTCAGTTGAGCCCACGCTTTGACGAACTAATGATGCATTTGTTTGAAGACCTGTCAATCCAAAATGGCCGCAAGTAAACAGTTGATTTGTTTTCATACAAATATTACAAAATTCGGTAGGTAAGAATGACCGTGGTGATGAAATTTTCAGACCGGGCACCATTTGTTTGTGAAAGCGTGGGCTCAACCGACGACTAAAATGTCTAAGAATAGCTCCGATAGAATCTAAGCCACAAATATATCGCGCTTAAGATCCAAATTTTATGAGTGTCCACATGCAGCATGTGTACTTATAAATGAAAAATACGAAAAGCAGATGGAGGAAACAAAAGAATGGACTGCCTCAAGGAAGCAATTTGGCTCCTATCCTGTTTAATATATATACGAACGACCAACCACTTCCATCAGGCACACAATCATTTATATATGCGGACGATGTCGGACTGGCAACTCAAAATACATCGTTTGATGAAGTTGACCATACTTTAGAAAAAGGATTGAACCTGTTGTCCAAATACTACAAAGAAAACTACCTTAAACCTAACCCATCAAAAACCCAGGTCTCCTACTTCCATCTAAAGAATAAGTTTGCATCAAGGAAACCAGTAATCAGATGGGAAGACCAAGTGCTGCCTCTCAGCGATAACCCCAAATACCTGGGAGTTACCCTTGACCGGTCGCTCACATATAGAGCCCACTGCAACAACACAAAAATGAAAGTGGCTACTCGTAATAATCTACTCCGGAAGCTCGTGGGCACCAACTGGGGTGCGCAGCCACAAGTAATACGTGTAACTGCAATGGCTTTGTGTTTCTCAGCCGGAGAGTACGCAGCCCCGGTATGGGAACGCTCCGCACATGCGAAGCAAGTTGATGTCGCTCTGAATGATACCTGCCGTATTGTATCAGGATGCCTCAAGCCAACGCCCACGGGGAAGTTATATCCTCTTGCAGGCATAGCCCCACCCCACATCAGACGCAAAGTGGCTTCGAGAGTCGAGAGGCAGAAGGCTCTAACGTGCACACAGCACTGCATTTACGGAAGTGGCTTTTCATCACAGCAGCGCCTGAAGTCGAGACACAGCTTCCTTAGTTCCTTGCAGCCCTTGTCTTTGGATCCAGTGGCGGAGAGATTACAAATGTGGAAGGAGGAATGCCCGGAGAGCTTTGTGAAGCCTTCAGAGAGCCTACCTCCAGGAAAGAACCTCGAGTGGCCCGTATGGAGATCCATGAACAGATTGAGGACCAATGTTGGAAGAGCCCGGGCCAACATGCTGACCTGGGGATTTCTGGGACGGTAGGACTCTACACTATGTGAGTGTGGAGCTCAGCAAACAATGGAGCACCTGCGGTGTTGTCCTTCCTGTCCGACAAGCTGCTCCATGGATGATCTCTTTGCGGGAAACCAAAGAGCTGTAGACATTGCTCGTTACTGGGCCAATACGGTGTGAAGCTGACACGAAGAAGAAGAATGAAGCTAAATCTAAAATTAATAATCACAACAACGCTTGCTGCCCTTCCCTGAAAAAGGGGTGTTTTATTTAAAATGAATCCTGTGCGGGAGACTTTCTAGATTTCAGAGACTCTAGGGGTCTATGAAACTTGTTGTACTTAGTGCCGCAGAGGTGTTGGTGAAGTGGCGGTTGATGCCCTGATCCTTTGAAGCGGAGTTGTTATTTGCGTAGTGTTGTGTTGTGTGTTCCGTTGCTTTGTTTTGAGAGACTGAAAAGAAGTGGCGATTCATGTTGGTTTTAAATAGGGCAAGGTGATATAGGCTTTGAAAAGGGCCTTTTTTCAACAGTATGATTCATAGTATCCAGAGACATAATAAAAGATGAGCTTGTATGAAGAAGGTTATGACTCTGAATGAAATGAAAAAAGTATGTAAGGACAGAAAGAAATGGCGGTTGATCTGGAATGTTGGCGGCTGGGACTAGGGTTTTTTAAATTAGAATTGTTTATTATTTTTTAGTTTTGATGTCCATACATATTATTTATTGATTTTAAAAATGTAATTTGTTGTGTATGTCCCTTGACTTATAGGTTGGTGTGCGGCTGACCACCCGTACTATAATAATACGGTTCAATTTGCCAACGCCACTCCTGTTCCAGGGAAAGTCGGCAAGAGTTGCAGGGCTTATGTTCATTTGAGATTGGGTTTTATATTGTACATCCACATACGACATGTGTTAGCGCGAACTTATGCTTGTCGGAATGCATTTAATATTAATCTCAGATGATATATATCTTTGCAACTTAGATTTACATTTAGATTTTAGACCACAAAATGTCAAAAATTGACTCTTATCACTGGTCTTTGAGTACAAAACGAAAGTCACAGTTTTTACCATTTTAGAAAAGAATATTTTCTTGACACCTGAAAATAAGGGTGTTGAAATTTTAAGGGTGACTCTACAAGAGCAACTATTATGCAGTAGCGTCGCTTATTTCTAACAATGAGCCGCGCTTGAGCATTTGCAAGGAGGTACTCGCTGAAGGCAGTGCTCAACTTCACTTTGCAGTCCAGCGTCTGTGAAATTGTGGGGCGCGAAGGAAAACCGTACAAACCGTGTTTTTACGCTTGAGTATTTCAAAGTGTTGAGTGTTTTGAAACTGAAAACATATTCTACATCCTCGTAAGTTTGTCTTTTTACAATATCCATGTTGCAAAGATATATTGACATTTAAGAATCATATTTAATGCATGCCCAAAACAGGCACACGTAAGTTTGCGTTAATACATGATGCATGTGTACATCCAAAATAAACTAAACCTAACATGAACTTAAACTTTGCCATTTCTGATGCCTTCTCCTGAAACAGTGGTTGCATTGGTAAAATGGACCCAGTTCATCCTCAGTCCTCGATGTTAAACCCGCTTTATCTCTCTCTAAAATTTATAATCTAAGTTGAAAAATGTAAGTTCATGTGCTTTTTTGTTCACTTTTTTTAGGTTTAAGTTGGAATTACGGTCGTTTGACATATTTACAATTATAACAACTACACAGTTATGTTTTTTTATTCGGATATTAGAGGAATCGTTATGGGAGAACTTACATAATTCTTGACGTTTCGTTGGCGACCTAGCCAACGTCTTCAAAATGAGATTGCGATAACTACGGATGAACTGAGTTCATAACAGTGAAGTTATTGCAATTGTGAATATTATGTTAAACGACCGTAATTCTAGTTTAAACCTTGCAACGTCAACGACAATACCATGTTTAAAGCACCGGTTCTCATCAGATCACCGAAGTTAAGCAACATTGAGCGCGGATACTACTTGGATGGGTGACCGCTCAGGTACACCGCGTGTCGTTGGCATTTCTTGAACCGATTCGTAGTCCAGTATCAACACTTCAGACTCGTAAATGGAAGGTTGTGGATTCGGATACCGGCGGAGCACAAAAAATATACAATTTATATTTCCAAATATGCTCTTCGCTGGATTGAAAAATGTCATAAAACCTTCAGCAAAGACCGGTCACTAAAAGGTCCATGCAGCCTTACAAAAAATAGGGTCTTGCTTGAGTAAAAATGCTCTTTGCTGGGTTGAAAAAATCATAAAACCTTCACCAAAGACCGGTCACTAAAAGGTCCATCCAGCCATTCAGCAACTGAGTCTTACTTGAGTATTGACGCTTTGTAGCGACGACCAACTCGTATACCTCTGCGGCACTACAACAAGTGTCATAAACCCTTAGAGTCTCTAGAATCTCGGGAGTCTCCTGCACAGGATTTCTTAAAAAAAAAAAATAACCACTAACAAATAATAATTATTTTAATCATGTAATGTGAATCTGAGTTTTCGTTTTCATTTTGTTGATGAGTCTTCAATGCACAAAGTTTGAGAGCCGCTGCTGTAGACTATTGTGCGCTTAAACACTGAGAAGTAGCTGGAGCATTTGACCGCTGCGAGGAAGTAACCGGAGCTCTCCTGATCTCAGCGAGCGCTAATAGACTGGCAGAAATTATCCGCATTAGGGAACCAATTATAGCGCTGAGATGCACCTGTTAGCTGCAGCGCTCCACTGCTGTACTTAGGGAACGCTGGGACTCTGAATAATAAAGCTACAGTTTTATCTTTAAAAACATCCATTGAAATTTTGAACTTCTCTCATCATGGAGGTATATTCAATGAAGGGGATATGAATGTGATTTAGTACCAATCGACATGATGCAACGTCTTTGACAACATACATTGTTTATAGTGCTGTCTCGCTCACGACATATGAAATGCTTTTGTTATTTTCTATGTAAGCAACGTGCCTCTACTTCGTCTTCAATTTATGTACATATTACCATGGAAACCCATGAAATCATTATGGTAACGTGTTTGTTACTAGTGTTGTTGAAGGGATTTTTTTTACAATTAGGTAACACACCTGTTGATAGTTGGAAGGTTACCGATAGACTGAATTTGGATTTTTGTATGATGAGTGGGGTAGCGTATTTCTAATTCTCAAAGGATTGATTTCTTAGCCCATTCAGTTCTATATATCGATGTTTCTCATACTCACATTGACAATTATTATAACTCCACAGTTAAAATTTATTAATCAGTTGTTGGACGAACCGTTATAACAGAATTTACATTATTATCGACGTTTCTTGAGTGATGTAGCTAACGTCTTCAGGAGCCACCCTCACTGCACGACGACTGAAGATGAGCTCGATGAGCGCTCAACAGCCCTTTACAAGCTTGGTCGTCGCTGTAGAAAGCGTCTATTCTCAAGCAAGACCCAGTTGCTGTAAGGCTGGATGGACCTTTTGATGATCAGTTTGTGAATTTTTCAAGCCAGCGAAGAGCAAATTTGAAAATATAAATGATATATTTGTTGTCATGCTCCGCCGGGATTCGAATCTACTGTTATGTTATTTTAAAATAACATATAAAAAACAATCTCCAAGTGTTCAGTGTGTTTTGTGGGCCGAACGGAGCCGAACGGTCACGGAAGCGGCCGAACTGCCCCGTGTGATCTGATCAGGCCGTCGCTCATTAGCTCCCGCAAGATGTCAACCGATTAAGACGTCGGCGACCAAGCACCAAGCGGTGCAAGAGGAAGCATTACAATGGAGCTCCCTCCTCCCCATTTACTTGGATTTCCTGCCAGCAAGGCACCCGCCTTGTGGACCAGAGGCATAGGAGACATAGTGTATAGGAGCGCCCACCCAGGGGCTCCAACGTGTGGAGGCGTCCGCCTCGTGAGCCGCCGCTAGCCTGGGGCGCTGCCCCAGGCCATTCAGTTCGGAACTCTAGTCAACAGAGTAGGAAGCGTTTTAGTGACAACGTCTGGCCTTTCCCTTATTTCCCCTTTTTCCCCCATATTACTAAAGTAAATAAACCCTTATTTGTTCATGTTAAACTTATCTTTTACTATAAAGCCTTCCCAAAATACAAGTAAGCAACTCAAGGAAAGAACCCCACGCCCTGAGAGTGATGCTGATGAGAGCTAGCCGGAGTAAGTATCCTGTAGGTACATCCTGGAGATGATACCTTTCAATGCAAACATAACACCACAACCATCCATTTACGAGTCCAAAGTGTTACCACTGGACTGCGGACCGGTCAATGTAATGATGCTAAATAAAAGACGAACCAATTTCATTGAAAGCCAATTATCTTTCATATAAAGATAATCTAAACACGAACATTGTGGTAAGAGATATTAATATTTAGTATACACCAAAGGGCTTGGAACAATATTAGGGCCGTGTCCTCGGACATTAGGTAAAGGACCAGCATCTGATGCCGGGATGGCCGTCATTAATTGAATTTACGTTGTCCGTATGATACGTGATGTTCTTAGGTGAGTATTATAAAGATTTCTCCAGAGTCCTATCCAGAACGTGACCCGGCTGGGGACAAAATGTCACTAGTACAGTAACCCAAGTATAAAAAAATAGCCAAAAACTCAACCGTAACGTTTACCACAAAAATAGTAAAAACTGTAAAAGCTCCTCTACTGAGTGTTTGACTTTCTGTTATTGTTTTGGTACAACGCTTTGGTTGAGTTTAAACGTAATTTGTGTGACAAGAGAAAGCACTCCTTGTTGGGCTTGACCATATTATTTTTATTCAACAGCCACCAAAAAAAGAAAACGATGTTGATGTTACTTTATCTCTATTTCACTGAGGGTGATAATAGCTGAATTACAAGATTTAGTAAGCGATAGTTTTTGCTAAAATCATACATTTTAATGCGCATGAGGTATAGCAGTTTTCTGTTTTGGCTGGTCAGTGAGTTGCTTCCACTTCATCATATTTTTGTTTACTTTTCTCTATTTATTAATAATGATCATCCCTCTTTCTTTTTTTTCAGTTTTTAAATTCTAGAAAAGTATTTTTATTTATCAAAATAATAAGCAAAAGTAAATAGTAAAAAAGAAACAAGATTTGTCGAGAAAATGACAAAATCAGTCAAGTACAAACTAAATTTTGTAGAGTGCTGGTAAATCTATCAAAAATACTTTGAATTTTTTTTTTTCAATGTATAATGTAGGTACATAATGCATCAAAAGAGAAGCGTTTGAAAAAAGTGCTCAATGCGTAAATTGTACTCTAGTGCTTCAGACTACTCTAGATAAATCAGGTTCAGATTTGCATATTTAAAAAAATGATTTGAACTGAAATAAAAAAAGTATAAAATTTTCCTATCAATTTTTATAAAAAAATTCAAAGCAATGCTAAACCTATTGTTGCACTAATTTGTTGTTAAATTGAACTTCTATGTCGTAGGATGAGTTCCTACCTTCTCACGACCTCCCAAAATATGGAAGAACTTTTGGTTTTTTGCATCACAGGTGAAAGTTCTTCAGTAAATAAATCCTTAATCTAATACAAGAAAAATAAGTTAAAACTATGTAAATTAAAAAAAATAACAGGTGCAAGTACTTTACGTCAACAGGTGAAGTAATTATATGCCCAGTGTTAATTTTCTGACGTCACTTTAATTGGTGTTATATTTTTTAATGTGATATACGAGAATGGAGCTTTTGTGCAAATTGTTTCAGCGCTATGGAGCCGCCCCTTTTCATGCAAATGCGAATTAATGTCGGACTTAATGTAAACATGGACAGACGCCTGGTTTATGTTGGTGCAAGAGTGGAAATATTGCAGGAAATGCTGTGTTTTTTTTTTGCATAATTATCCTGGACTACTTTATCAAATCTACTACGTTTGTTTATCATAAAAAATATTAAAAAACAAATCATAAATAATAATAATAATTAACTATTGGATGAATCAAGGCGGCTTTTAAAAAAAATACAACAATCATTATTTTGCCTAAACTTCTGGTAGTTATAATTTACTTGGCTTTCACATGACACACTATTAAGATATTATTTTAATGAAATTTTTTTCAAGGGCACTGTTTCTTGTTAATAATTATTGGAAATCTCACACTTTTAGTCTTATACAAGTTTCCCGCTTCAGAAAGATTTAGCCCTTTGTATTGCAGACATAATGATGGTTCTTGAAACATTGGGAACTGCAACATGAAAGGTTTTGCCAGAATATTATATTTAGAATATTCGAGCATACTCACCTAATACTGAACAAATACAAGTACAATTATTTAGGCACCTTCACAAACCTACACAGAAACACAATCATACCAACTCACTTACATTTGTAAATGTATGTGTGCAAATACATGGCAGAATAGCCATAAAATTTGAAGACTTGTATCAGTCATTTCAAATTTTTGAAAAAAAAATCCTCAATACATGTAAAATAAATATTTTTATTTGTAGATTTTGTTTTTGCTCTTGAACTCGATATTTTTACCAACGGATAAAATGATATAACAACTGCGGGTTATTAATCAAAAACGTAATGTCAAATTTATTTGTACTTGTATCTTGCTTTTGAAGGCACGCTTGAATGTTAGAGAGAGAAATGTCACAATATATATTTTGAAACATCACCGTACGTTCATTATGCACCCTCTCGAGTGGAACCAGTATGTACTCCGAGTATAAAACATGGAGTAATTCGGAAAAATGTATGAAAACTTAATCACAGTCTAGGAGTGCCGTTCTTTATTTCATATATTTTTATTTATTTACGCAATTAAGATGAGTTTTACGCATTGCTCTTTACTCGGAGTAGTAAGCGGAAGACTATGTCGCCAAAAAGTCCGAGAAGTAAAAATATTATCTGCACGGACAACATCAGTAGCGAGTATGGGCGACAGTTACAAATGGATCACTCTTTCTTCCGCACAGAGAGGTACACGAGATTGCAAGCGAGACAAATATAAATTAAAGAAAATCATGTTCACTTTCTAATTTATTTGTTTTTCCCATTATATACGTGATTTTTATGTATTTACAATATCAATTCAATTAGAATCTGGTTGTTACAATACTATAAGATAATACTGTAAAAGATGGGTCACTTTGCCTATGTCACCCCTGTTTCAGTAAGGTCGGCAAGATTTGGGTCGAGAAGACAACGGTCCACATGCGGCATGTGTTAGCGCTTACTTATACGTGTCTGCTTGTGGGAATACATTTAATATAAATGTCAAATGATATTAGATTTAGAGTAGTTATTACTTAAATTTAAGCTGTATGCTTGTTATCTCGCTGTAATCTAATCTAATCTTATCTAAGTTGCAAAGATATGTCACATTAGGGATTCACATTATATGCATTTTCACAAGCACACACGAACAAGTTTACGCTTGTACATGCCGCATGTGAACCTACAACATAAAAACCCAAATCTCAAATGAACACACACCCTGCAACTCTTGCCGACCTTCCCTGAAACAGGGGTGGCATTAACAAAGTGAACCATTTTCTACAGCATGGGTGATCAGCCGCATATCAATTTAAAAGTCAAAGAACACAGCTGTTACGAAAAATAATGAATAAAGCAATATTTTGATTTACCCAGACTTATTTTCTCTGCCGTAATTTTTGTTATACTTTTTGGCCGGCTTTTCGCACACAACACTCTACTGTGCGTCGTAATAACCCGCCCAGCGATGCCCCATTTTTTACATCGCCCATTCCCAACATAAGAACTGTCCAGCAGATTCGGACATAAGAAATGAATAGTCGGCACACAAAGCCAGAGAGAAATATATCTAATTGTTTTTTGATTTCCAAAAAAAAAAAGCGCCCATGTAGATAATATCTTACTAGAAAAACGAGCAATTTTTACCCTTAGTGTAAAATAATCCCAATCCAACTCAAAATAAAATGTATCAAAAATGAAGCAGCGACAATTTGATGTTCATATATTTTTGGTAAAACGCTTTGGTTGAGTTTGCACGCATATTTGGGATATCTTATTATTTTCGGAGAACAAGGCAGTTTTCTTTTGTTTTTATCGTCGTCTCACGCTATTGCCCATAAATAATGAAGGGAAGAATAAGCGATCTTGTGTTAACAATAGAAAAAAGATAAAATATTGTGATAAGCTGAAAAAATATTTTTTTTCATATTTTTTCTGGATGTACGATTACATTGGATAGCGTTATAAAGTGAAATAAAAATAACAACGTTGTGTTTTCAGTTTTTGTATTATATTTGTAATAATAATCCTTGACTCCTTGACTGATAGGCTGGTATGAGGCTGACCACCCGTGCTGTAAAAATCGGTTCACTTTAGCCAATGCCACCCCGGTTCAGGGAACGGCGGCAGGAGTTGCAAGGTTTATGTTCATGTGAGGTTTTGCTTTTTTATATGCACACATGCAGAATGTGTAGGCGCGAACCTACATATGCATGTCTGTGGGCATGCATTTAATATGAGCCTTAAATGTTAACATATCTTTGCAGCTTAGATTATAGATTATAGATAGATACTTAAATCGATTTTGCTAAGATAGCTTCACATGTCTTAGTTGGTAGAATTTTTGCGTTCCATACCAGAGGGCTGGGTTTAATCCCCTTAATAAAGGACGTATAAAATGATTTCCTCGTTCTAGTGTTTGCCAATGTCACCCCTGTTTCAGGAAAGGTCGGCAAGAGTTGCAGGGCTTATGTTCATTTGAGATTGGGTTTTTATATTGTAGGTCCACATGCGGCATGTGGGAGCGCGAAATTATGCGTGTCTGCTTGTGGGAATGCATTTAATTTGAATCTCAAATGATACATGTCTTTGCAATAAAGATTTAGATTTTAAATTTTGTGTGAATTTTAAACTTAAAATTATCAATCCGTAGGTCCACATGCGGCATGTGTTAGCGCGAAATTATACATGTCTGCTTGTGGGAATGCATTTAATATAAATCTTAAATGATATATATCTTTGCAGCTTAGATTAGATTAGATTAGATAAGGTTAACTCAGCCATCACAAGAAATGAGAACCAGTCTTCTCAGTGATTGGGACCCCTATAATACTTCAAGTGAAGCGTTTGGCTTCATTACCTGCGAAAATAAATAGGTTCCACACACCGCATGCGAATGCTTTGGGGACAACACGATAAGAAGTTTTGAAGTTAAGATGCTTGCGGTAATTTGTAATCTTTTTTTTATTGCATTGTATTTAGGTATTTATTTTTTGTAAAATAAACATCTCTGCAAATAAATTTATAAAGAGTGAAAAAGTACTTACTTTATGAGTAACTTTAAGAACGAAATTCAAAGGTTTTCTAAAAAAAAAGCATTTAAAATAAATAAGAGCATGTTTAAAAAATAACATTCATTCAAACAAAGTTAAAATTACTTTTAAGTTAAAGAAAGGAAAAAGTTTCGCTTGAATTAAAGCTACGAGAAAAATAACTTTTAGTTAATAATACAAACAGCGTTTTAATATGATTTCATTGCTTTAATATTGTTTTAAGAAGCTGGGGAATATACTGTAATAAGTTCAAACAATGAAGCTAGAATATCATGGAGTAGGCAACATAAGAATTTTCCACCTTGAAATTCTGATTAAAAGATCTAGGTTCTAAACATGGTTGAAAACATTTTTTAAGGCTTTCATGGCCTGTCGTTAACACTGGTAAGGTGCTTTCCAGATCTGTTTCCATTGGATATCAGAGAATGACTGAAAGTCTCATCCCCACGGTAATTCTTACCTACCGAATAGCGGTAATATTTATATGAAGACTAATCAGCTGTTCACTTGCGGCCATCTTGGATTGACAGGTCTTTATACAAATATTACCGATATTCGGTAGGTAAGAATTACCGTGGTAATGAGACTTCCAGCCCTGGAGTTTTTAGACGTTTCGCATATATCTGCGATGGACTTAATACTGTAACAATTATATAAAAGAAGGACACGCCTGAGCACAAGGCCAGGCTGGAGGGGGTAACGACCGGCTGGCGCGAGCAGTCTGACAAAGCACGCACACAGAGCAAGATCTAGTTACTAGTTTTAATTAAGAACCCTCGGAAGAAACGTAACAAATGGTGTCGGTGTGAAGTTTAAAACCAAGTACTTAACCAAGTACCAAGTAAAAAAAATCTGCATTGACAATGTTTTAAATATTAAAATATTTCGTGGACATTATAAAATTTGTAATTATTGTGCGTAACAACCTACGACGTGTTCGAGAGACTTTTGATACGAAATAAATACTATTAGTTATTATTATTCTACAATATTTCTGATTTAAAAATAAACATTCAAAATAATTATAAAGTGGTACCTATCTACATTATAATGGTACTTAACATTGAGTGATAGACGTGCAAAAATCCAAATTAATTATTATCCCACATTATATTTAAATTGGTTGAAATAAATTTAAATTATTTTGTTAAAAGTATATTCTTCTTCTTCTAACAAAACAAGAAAATGGCAAAATTTGTGAATATAAAAGACTTAAAAGTGGTGGAATTGAAGGAGGAATTGGCTGAGAGAGATCTGGATTCTTCGGGACAGAAAACAACCCTGCAGGCGCGTTTGATGGAAGCCTTAGAAAACGCGGGCGAAAATCCTAGTGCTTTCGTTCTGCTGTCAGGAGGAAGAGCCCTGGCAGAGCTTAATACGAGCCTGAGTGGACTGAAAGCAGAGATGGCTGTCAACTCCAAGAGCTTGGAGGAGAAGATGGCTGACAACTCCAAGAGCTTGGAGGAGAAGATGACCGAGTTGGCTGTCAACTCCAAGAGCTTGGAGGAGAAGATGGCTGACAACTCCAAGAGCTTGAGGGAAGACCTGGCTGGCTGAAAGGAGGAGATGGCTAAAAACCTAGCCGAGAAGATGACCAATCTTAAGGAAGAGCTGGAGGAGAAACTGACTGGCCTTGAGGAAAGGCAAACAGAGACAATGTCAGAAATTGAAGCCCGAGTTTCCAACCTGGAAGAGCGTCTGCGAGCTAAGCTGGCTGACAAGTGCCCTATGGAGTCAACCCGACTGTCGCCAGCGACCGGCCATAGCCAGAACAATGAGACTAGCGGAGAATGCTCTACTCCAATAAAAGTGGCCAGAGGGGAGGAAGATCCATGGCTGGTAAAGCACAATCTTCCGACCTTTGATGGGAAAACATCCTGGGAAGAGTATATGACGCTTTTCGAGACAGCGGCGATGATGGGAAACTGGACCCAGCAGAAGAAGGCTTCTGTGCTGAGTTTGTCATTGCGAGGGGATGCCTTGCGGGTACTACAAATGGTACCCATGGACCGCCGTAACGACTTTGGTGAGCTCAAACAGCGACTCGATATGAGATTTGGCCATAGATACATGGAGCAGCTATACAAGTCGCAGCTCAACACCAGGGTGCAGAAAACCAATGAAACACTGCAAGAGTATGAAATGGACATCGTCCGCCTTGTACGCGATGCATATCCTACAGCTCCAGACGATGTTTATGAAAGCTTGGCCATTGAAAAATTCCTGAATGGACTCCGTGAGTGGGAAACTCAGCAAGCGGTGAAGTTGGCCCATCCGAAGACACTGAACGAGGCTATCAAGCAGTCTGTCAGGGGCCACACCAAAGTACGGGCCATGGAAGTGGAAGAGACCCAGTCATCCTCGACAGAGGAAATCATTAAGAAAGTACTGGAGCGGCTCAGGTCAAGAAGACGCGATATACGTTGCTGGAACTGTGGTCAGCTGGGCCACCTTAGTACAAGGTGCCCAAAGCCTCAACAACCCAAGAAACAGGGTTCGGAAAACTAAAACGGGTTAATGGAAAGGGGCAACCGTTGACCCGCGCTGGAGAGGCCCTGAAATTTGCTGCTATTGTCGCAACCTTGAAAGGTCGAGCTAGCAGCATCTTCATTAATGGCATGATAGATGGAAGGAATTGTGAACTACTGGTGGACACAGGAGCAACCAGGACGATTGTAAGACCAGACATAGCGACAAAGCAGAAGCAAATTTTACCAACAAGATGGTCTTTGCGTACAGCAACGGGAGAGTCAGCTCGAGTACACGGGGAGACGCTGGCAACCTTCCAGATTGGCAGCACGACTATCGAACATCGAACCTTGGTGGCCAATATTGAAGAAGAAGTTATTATTGGGATGGATATGCTCACTAGACTCGGATGTAATCTGGACCTGAAGAAAGGGACCATAATTATTGGGAACGAAGAGATCATTATCCAAAAACGCAATGACATGGCCACTCGAGTAGTCGTAGCAGAGACTACAAAATTGAAAAAAAACTCCGAAATGATAGTACCAGCACGTTTTGACTCCAAGTGTGCAGAAGGACAGATTATTATGATGGAACCCGAGAAGATTGGCAAGATTGCAAAAGGAGTTCTAGTTGCCAGCGCAGTAATCCGCACACAAAAGATAGTCCCAATGCGGGTGATGAACATAAATGATTATCCTATTACAATACACGAAGGCAGCACCCTGGGTAATTGCGTGATAATGAGGTCCATTGTACGGAACGTGAAGAGTTTGAGCTACCAGGAAGGAAAGTTGCCTGGCCGATTAGATGAACTCACTCAGAGAGCTTGCCGAGAGCTTCCCGAAGAGGATGAATGGAAAGTAAAAAAATCTTCTTTGCCGATATCAATACATCTTTGAGGATTCCAACGGACCGTTGGGAAGAACCAAAATTGTACGACACTGCATTGACACTGGAGACTCAAGGCCAATTCGACAGGCACCGCGGAGGCTACCCTTTGCCAAGCGCGAGGAAGCAGACACAATTATCCAAGACATGCAACGGGACGGAATCATCGAACCATCAAACAGCCCGTGGACATCACCAGTTGTGTTAGTCAAAAAAAAAGATGGAACGACAAGGTTTTGCGTTGACTATCGTCAGCTCAATGATGTCACAAAGAAAGACAGCTACCCTTTGCCCAGAATAGACGACACCTTGGACACTTTGACAGGATGTGAGATCTTCTCAACTCTCGATTTGAAGAGTGGATATTGGCAGGTGGAATTGAATCCCAAGGATAAAGAGAAAACTGCCTTTTCGACAGGTTCTGGACTCTGGCAATTTACCGTTATGCCATTTGGGCTGTGCAATGCACCTGCTACGTTTGAACGCCTGATGGAAAGCGTGCTACGTGGATTGTCCTGGGAAAAATGTCTAGTATATTTGGATGACATCATTATTCTTGGAAAAACTTTTGATGACCAGCTGAAGAATCTGGAACAGGTATTTCTAAAATTGCAAGAAGCCGGGCTAAAGTTCAATCCAAAGAAATGTAACCTTTTTCAAAAACAAGTGAGCTATCTGGGGCACATAGTATCCGGAAAAGGGGTAGCAGTTGACCCAGAAAAGACTAGAGCTGTCAAAGACTGGCCGGTCCCGAGGGACAAGCATGAGATCAGAAGCTTCCTGGGATTGTGTACCTACTACCGTCGATTTGTGCCAAGGTTTGCAGACATTTCTAAGCCATTGACTCGTCTCACCGAGGAGAAAAACAGCTTTGTATGGACAAATGACTGCCAACAGGCATTTGAAGAACTAAAAAAACGTCTTACTAGTGCGCCAATCTTGAGTTACCCCAGATATGAAGGGCAATTCATCCTAGACACAGATGCCAGTAATGTCGGTATTGGGGGAGTTCTTTCCCAAATTCAGGATGGCCAAGAGACAGTGCTTGGATACTTCAGCAAAGTACTATCAAAACCAGAGCGGAACTATTGCGTCACTAGAAGAGAACTCCTGGCTGTGGTTAAATCAGTGGAACATTTCCGAAAGTACCTTTATGGAAGGAAATTCTTGTTGCGGACAGACCATGCCGCTCTGATGTGGTTGTTGAAATTCAAAAACCCTGAGGGTCAAGTAGCCAGGTGGATGGAGAGACTCCAAGAATATGATTTTGATGCTGTACATCGAGCAGGAATTATCCATCGTAATGCCGACGCTTTGTCAAGAAGGCCTTGTCACGATGACTGCAGACATTGCAGCAGAGTGGACACAAAGGCTGCTATAGTAAGCAGGACGACAGTCACGAGCGAGGATTGGAGAGAAGAAAAAATGAGGCAGGACCAAGAGAACGACCCAGAGCTGAAGTATCTAATACAATGGGTGCGAGAAAAACAAAGGCCAACCTGGGAACAAGTCGCCCCGTTATCACCAACCGTCAAATCGTATTGGGCTCAGTGTAACTCCATACAACTGGAAAATGGGATACTTAAACGAGCAATTGAAAACGAAGACGGTACAGTCAAGAAACTTCAGTTGCTGGTACCAAAAGTGCGAGTCGCTGAAATCTTGAAGCTACTGCATGATGGGACGTCCGGTGGACACTTAGGAGTGAAAAAGACTCTGGAGAAACTGAGGGATCGGTTCTACTGGGTGAACTGCAAGGAAAATGTAAAAGATTGGTGCCGGAAATGCGTGACATGTGCCACAGCTAATGGACCCTTAAGAAAAAAGAGAGCCCCCATGCGCCAGTACAATGTTGGGAGCCCATTTGAAAGGATCGCTATTGACATCGCTGGTCCATACCCGACTACCGAAGATGGCAACAAGTACATTCTGGTGGCCATGGACTATTTCAGTAAATGGGTAGAAGCATACGCTTTACCCAACCAAGAAGCAGTTACGGTAGCAGAAGCGCTGGTGACCCAACTGATAAGCCGATTTGGAGTACCACTGGAACTGCACTCTGATCAAGGGCGGAACTTTGAGGCCAGAGTGTTCCAGCAAATGTGCGACTTGCTGGGGATCAAGAAGACGAGAACCACAGCCCTGCATCCACAGTCTGATGGGATGGTAGAAAGGATGAACCGGACGGTTGGGAGATATTTGGCAAAGCATGTGTCAAGTCATCAGAGGGACTGGGACCGACATCTTCCACTATTTCTTTTGGCTTATAGGTCTGCAGTTCACGAAACTACTGGCCAAACACCTGGGAGCATTCTTTTTGGGCGAGAACTGAGACTGCCATGTGACCTGAAGTTTGGGTGCCGACCAACTGAGGATCTTGCAGGAGAGGACTACGTCTCGGATCTTCGCAGGCGACTAGATGGTGCCCACGAGCAAGTGCGAGCAAACATCCGTGAGGCAAGTGGTCGGATGAAAGAGCGATATGACATCCGGGCTGAGGACGGTGGATACCAAGCTGGGGATTTAGTATGGCTGTTTGACCCAAAAAGGCGCCGAGGATACTCTCCAAAACTACAACGCTCATGGGATGGGCCGTATGAGGTCGTAAAACGCATCAATGACGTCATCTACAAGATAAGGAAAGAGCCAAGCGGAAAACCACGGATTGTCCATTTTAACCGCCTCACACCATATCTGGGAAACAACCACGATGACGGCCCGGAGCAAAGAGTACGAAGGTGTGCTGGATTTAAGGGAGCAGCCACTTTTGATGATTTTTGGGTTGAGGCACAAGATGGGCGAAAAATTCATTACCAAAGAAGTCCAACAGGATCTCTTTGCTGTACCATCTAACTACGCCATGGCTTGTTGCACGGCTGAAGACCTGGACATGTCTCGCGGGGTTGCTGGAGCATTCCGTAACAAGTTCGGCAAGGTAACAGCACCGGTGGAGTCGGGGCCTATTGCAGGGAGAGCATTACGACTACCTGGTGAAGAGCGTCACGCATACTGCCTGGTGACAAGGATGACAGTTTCGGAGAAGACTGGTTATCAAGACCTGTGGGACAGCCTTGTGCATCTACGGGACCAACTGATGCAAGCCGGCATTTCCAAGTAGGGGTTTATTTAGGGTTTGATTTTTATTTTGTTAGTACGCACGCAGCATGTGTAAGCGCGAACTATCAAAATAAGACCGAAACCCTATTATAGTTTATGGTCTTATTTTGAAATTTTTATTTTCATGTTCATTTGGAAGGTACATGTTCATTTCAGTTTGAGTTTATTTTATAAGTACTCTCTTTTTTTGTAAGGCTTCATGAACTTAGCCATATTTACTTTTGAAAATGCATTACAGTAGAATCTCAATTGTTAACGCATCTTTGCAGCTTAGATTAAGGATTGACAGAATATAGGGACCACAAAATTCAAATACAATAAACATGTATCATAAGAACACAGATTGTCATCAAATTTTTGATCAAGATTCTTCCAATGGGGTGTATCAATTGGATTTCTTCATTGCTTTCCTTTAAAAAAAATACATTCATTGGGATTTTTTTAACGAATGCTGTGTATGTTCGCGCGGACCTGCAGTTTTGCATCACTGTTTTATATTATCATACTTTTATTACATTTATGCAAGTTATAATTAGGAGGACGAGCTCGGTAAGTGAATTTATATTTACAGAATAAAGCTCCAGTGTAGAGAGCCTTTCAAAGGTGGCGAAATGCATCCACCGAAGCTGCTTTGTTATTCCTTTAAAGCCTTAAAACAATCTACTTAACTAAATTAGACTTCATCATAGCGAGGATAAAACTACGTTGGAATTAAAACTAAACAAACAATTGTGTTTTATTGTTTATTTATTATTTAAATACAACAAATAAGCGACTTTGAATTGCATTTAAACCATACAATTTATTTGTATAGTTTGTAAACTATACAATTTATTTTTGGATACCTGACGATGATATATAATCGAAAACGTTTTCAGTGTTAATACACAAACAATTCAAAATATATACAAAAAATTCTTGGTTGGTATTAAGATGACCCCATTCTGAAAGAATTTGGTCCACTTTTACCAATGTCACCCGGTTTCAGGGAAGGGTGGCAGAAGTCGTAAGTTAATGTTCATGTGATGTTTGTGTTATTTTTTTAGTGCAGATTTAGTATGTGTAGATAAGCACGAAACTTACAAATATGCATTAAGTATGATCTTTAAATGTTGATATACCTTTGCAACTTAGATTATCATTATAGATATAGTGCAAACGTAGTACAACTAAGTTGCACATATAGACAATTTTTTTATCCCGTTCCCACCGAAGCGATCGCTTGAAGCAGTATAACCTTTTAATTTTCACAGCTGAGGGAGAAGGTTTTACGTCAACCAACCACTTAGAAGAGAGTTTAGTTTCTGCCATGTTCTGGTGTATGCCAGAGTAGCCTTTATTCACCTTTAAATACAGATTACAATGCTTTGAAGGAGGATTAGTAAGCCGTCGAGCGAGATAGTACAAAAGATTAACTGTGAACCAAATGTGAGTCAACCTTAGATAAAATTTGTAAAATAAACTCAATCAAAGTTTCATTAAATTTAACTCAAGTAAGTCTTAGCAATATATAGATACAAATTATACATGTTATGTTGATATACAAAGTTTGTTGTTCTTTTTTAAATCAAAAGATCACTCCAAATAAGTAGTTTGAAACTGAAAATTTCTTCAGTTTTACAGAACACATTCCATCCTGCTCTCTCCCTTATGTTTGTGTTTATTTATGTGTGTTTGCGAGAGGGACAGACGGATGTATATTTGAACTAGCCGAGTCGGGGTCGATCCACACTACCCGAAGTATAAAACATTACGTGTAAACTCAACCACAGCGTTTCCGTAAACGTATACAAAGTACAACTAACTTTCAATTGAGAGTTTTGGGTTGTAAGCATTTTTGGCAGACGCTATTTTTAAGTTGAAACTTAATGCTGTATACTCGGGTACAGATTTCTTGCAGGGGTTTAGATGGGGATGAAGGAACTGAAGTAAACTTAACCCTTGAACCCGAGTCAATACAAACAAGCGGACGACAGTAGACCAACAGGGGTTTATTCAGAGCTAGCTGTGGACCAACCTAGGACTAACTTTTTCCGAAGTTGAATTTGAAGTTGTATTTAAAAATTTCACCGGAAAAAAAAATTTAGTCTCGAGTTTTGAAAGTACTTAATCTAAGTTGCAAAGATATGTCTCATTTAAGATTCACATTTCATGCATTCCCACAAGCATACACGCATAGTTTTGCACTCACACATGCCGCATGTGGACCTACAATATAAAAACCCAATCTCAAATGAACATAAACCCTGCAACTCTTGACGCCCAATTACAGTCGTTTGGCATATTTACAATAATAATAATTACACAGTTTAAATTATTTATCGGATATTAGACGAACCGTTAAAAGAATCTTATATACTTTATAACGGTTCGTTCGAGTATCTTATAACTTTTCGTCTAATATCCTATTAATAAATTTTAACTGTGTAGTTATTATTATTGTATTTGACTCTGAATACCACAGGTATGGGGAAATCAGGTTAACTGTACCTACAAAAGTGAAAATTCCACATAAGTCTGGGATTTTAGTGCACGTTTGGGATAAATCCCAAAAATTTACCCTGCCTATAAATCATAGTATTAAATCGATATTTGAATGGTATGAATATCTTTAGTACTCCTTTTACAAAACACGTTCAATGTTATGCACCCTAAATTTAATTCAGAGATGATCTACGGATCATTGCTTTTGTTTTTTTAGTTAAACATACGAATTTCTTAACCCATCGAAAAACAAATTTAAAAATATATATATGGTATGTTTTTTGTGCTTCGCCGGGGTTTGAGTCCACAACCTTCTATTAACGAGTCCAAAGTGCTACCATTGGACTACGGACCGGTCTTGATGATGATGATGAGTTGATGATTTCTTGATAGCGCCGCCGTTTCGTGATGTAGTCACTCCAAGGGCGCTTGTGCAAATGATGCCAGAAATTTGGTTGTCTTCAGTGCTTTTCTGAACTTTCCATAGTCCTCTAGCTCTCTCACATGATGTGGCAGGTGGTTCCAGGCCAGAAGACCAGCAACTGCAAATGCACGCTATCCAAACATTCTGTTAATTAACTCTTCTTATCGGTTCTTGAATCTTTGATTTGGCTCCAGTTTCAGCCGAGTGCAGTGTTAGACTTTTTTTGCCGAGTGTGACTGTTTTTTTTTTTGTAGGAAATCCTGTGCGGGAGACTCCCTAGATTCTAGAGACTCTATGACACTTATTGCAGTGCCGCAGAGGTGTACAAGCTTAGTCGTCGCTACAAAGCGCCAATTCTAAAGCAAGACCCAGTTGCTGTAAGGCTGGATGGACCTTTGGTGACCGGTCATTGGTAAAGGTTTATGAATTTTTCAACCCAGCGTAGAGCAAATTTGAAAATATAAATGGTAATTTTTTTGTGCTCCGCCGGGATTCAAGCCCACAACCTTTCCATTCAGAGTCCGCAGTGTTACCGCTGAGCTACGGATCGGTTTGATTAAATCAGCGAGATATTTGGGTGTTTTACCAAATAAAGCTTTGTGGACCATCGTGCACACTTTAAACTCGATGCGCTCCGGGATACGGAGCCAGTGAGTCTCGTCCATTTTAATATGCCAGATTTATAAACAAACAAAAAAATTGTAGTCTACAACATACAGTCATCTCTTTCTGTATTCTTTATAGGTGCAATAAGCCCATGAGTATTAATCGTGTTTCCCGTGTGCACTCTTTAAATTGAGTCCACGGCCGGATGAGATCATTTTTAAAGTGGAATGATAACTTAGTTTCCCGGCGCCATGCATAATTCAGGTTCTCAGCCTGCCGGTCTGGCCGGACATCAAATATGAATACAGGGTGGAGGTCGGAAAGGAATCAAAACAGCTCCTGGGTTGTAGTGTATACATGGATGAAAATATAAGTAGCGAGCGGCCTATAGAGGCAAATGTGAAAAAAAAAATCTTGATTTTACTTCTTGTTGTTCTATGTCCTGCGCCTTTTTTATGAAAATCGGCGATCATAAAAGCGATTTACGCTTTCGAACGACAGAAGGATCTTGTAAACGCAACTTAACTACACATGTAGTGTAAATTCTTGTCGCATTATCCCTGAAGGGTTTTGCATGTGACGAGTGAAACCTATTTATTGTTTTAGATAAGGGGGGTGGCCTTATGCCAACCACTTCAGTTGAAGTGGGGGTTTCTTAACTCCCGAGGAGGTTGGTACTAATTTCTTGTAAAGGCTGAGTAAACCTTGCCGGCACCGAAACGGAAAATTAATTCTAGCCCCATTGGTGGAATTCAAACTCAGGTTCTCGGCGTGGAATGCAAGCACTCTACCAACTGAGCTATCGACCGGACCTGAAGCTTGTAATTTCTCCACCTTTGCCTGTATGATGAAATATTAATAATAATAATATTATGATGATTTATTTGGTGAGCGCTGTTTTTTATGTGTGTCACACCTAAAGAGACCTCTGCGAGCTTGGTCGTCGCTGTACAAAGCGCCGATTCTCAAGCAAGACCCAGTTGCTGTAAAACTGGATAGACCTAGAGTGACCGGTCCGTAGTTCAATGGTAACACTTCGGACTCTGAATGGAAGGTTGTGGGTTCGAATCCCGGCGGAGCACAAAAAATATACCATTTATATATATTATTAAATTTGCTCTTTGCTGGGTTGTACAATTCATAAACCTTTACCAATAACCAGTACACAAAATTCCATCCAGCCTTACAGCAACTGGGTCTTGCTTGAGAAATGGCGCTTTGTAGCGACGACGACTAAGCTCGTAAAAAAGTTCGATAGCTCAATTGGTAGAATGCTTGAATTCCATGCCGAGAGCAAGGGTTCGATCTCAAGGTTTACTCAGCCTTCACAAGAAATGAGAACCAGCCCCCCTGGGAGCTTGGTAATACCCACATAAACTGAAAGTGGTTGGTGTGAGGTCGGCCCCCTTAACCATAAAAATAAATAGGTCCCTAATCACCACATGCGACCCATTCGAGGATAACGCAGGTAAGAAGTTACACTATATGTGTAGCTTAATTGCGTTGCGTGTTTATGTATAAAAAAACATGAAGGTATTTTTTTCACAATTATCGTAATTCCAAGAACCTGAAAGAGATTTTATAAACAATATATAAAATCCCCAATTTGTACTCACGGCTAAGTAAATACTAAAAGAGAAAGTAAATAAAAGTAAAACAGTCATTAGAGATGTTTTTGATTTTACATGAGATTTTTTAAGCTTACTTGATGGTTAAGTATTTACGCAACGTTGCATACTCGCGATTTAGGATTAGAATATAAGTCTGATGGGCTAACGATGAATATTGAATTATAAAATAAGGATCTCCATAATGAAGGGGATATTCAGTAATTTTTCCACAATTTTCCATCTTTAAATTCTTCAATTTTACAAAATCTAATTTTCAAGGATGAAAGAGCATTGAATAATTTTCGAAAATTGAGAAAATGATTTAAAAACAATGGCAAACTATAACATTAACATGTATTTCATAATAATTTACAGTCTAAGATGCTCAGATATATAAACATTTTAGATTCATATGGAATGCATGCGTACAAGCAACAACGTAAGAGTTTATGCTTAAAAATGCTTTATGTGACTTTTTAAAGTTTGTGTATTCACACAGTGAAAAATCATTTTTATAAGAAATTATAATTAAAAAAAAAACAGAGTTTTATTTTCACAAATTGAGTATTTAATTCCACCTCAAGTACTTTCGACTTATTCACGTCATTATCAAGAGGATACTTAATGCTTCATGTGTACTTACAAAATAAATACTACATAAAAGTCCCGATATTTTTGCTGGCCTTCTCTGAAACAACTATGCCATTTTCGAAATGAACCATTATTATAACCATGAGAGGTCAGCCTCATACTAACCTTTAATTAAATGGATGGTTTTTTGAGCTCTTGCCTACTATTAAGCAGAAAAAGCTTATGTACTTCGGTTACATAATGAGAAATAAGAAGTACCGTCTCCTTCATCTTATCATACAGGGTAAGATTGAGGGGTGAAGATATCAGGGACGCTGAAGGACATCGTGGCTGAAAAACCTGCGACAGTGGTTCGGTGGAAGCACCAAGCCCCTGTTTCGAACCGCAGTATCTAAAGTCAATAAAGCCATGACTAGGGGCGTTGCCCCTAGCTGCTACGCAGCCCAACCCCTTAACATTTGGTGAATGTGTATATTGCGCATAGTTTCCTCGCGTTAAAATTCGGAAAATATGTAAAATAAAAACATGCAGCCTTTGAAAAAGAAAATCGACCACCCATACTTTAAAAAATGGTTCACTTTGCAGATTTCAGCTGTGTCCAGGGAAGGTTGGCAAGAGTTGCAGGGCTTATGTTCATTTGAGAATGGGTTTTTATGTTGTAAGTTCACATGGGCCGTTTGTAAGCGCGAATTTTTACCTGTCTGCTTGTGGGAATGCATTTAATATGAATCTCAAGTGGTATGTATCTTTTCAACTTAGATTATAGAACTAAACAAAATAATTTCCTTGACTTATAGGTTAGTATGTGGCTGACCACCCAGACTGTAAGAAATGGTTCACCATGCAAATTGTCTCTCTGTTTGAGGAAAAGTCAGCAAGAGTTGCAGGGCTTATGTTCATTTGAGATTAGGTTTTAATGTTGTAAGTCCACATGGGGCATTTGTAAGCGCGAACTTATACCTGTCTGCTTGTGGGAATGCATTTAATATGAATCTCAAGTGGTATGTATCTTTTCAACTTAGATTATAGAACTAAACAAAATAATTTCCTTGACTTATAGGTTAGTATGTGGCTGACCACCCAGACTGTAAGAAATGGTTCACCATGCAAATTTTATCTCTGTTTGAGGAAAAGTAGGCAAGAGTTGCAGAGCTTATGGTCATTTGAGATCAGGTTTTTATGTTGTAAGTCCACATGGGGCATTTGTAAGCGCGAACTTTTACATGTCTGCTTGTAAGAATGCATGTAATATGAATCTCAAATGTTATATATCTTTGCAACGCAGATTACAGATTTAAATCCATTTTTATTTTGTTTTTTTTTTCTTTAATTTGCATGAAATAAAAGAAAATATTAAAAAAACTTTCACATTTTGCCGCTAGATGTCAATATATTTCCATGCATTTTCAGTATGAACAAACAGATTTATTGAAAGAAGTTTTCAGTGGGTTTTAAATACATACGCGAAAGCTCGCAGCATTGCAGCATATATACAAAAATTAATTTGCCATAGATCAGGAATGTGTTTCATCTGCTGTGATGGCATTAATTTTGAAGCGAATGACGACGGTCTGGAGTAATTATAATAAAGGATGATCGCCGATCTTTGATAGAAGTGGCACAAAAAGAAGAAGAAGAGGCTGTCAGTCTCATACCAACTTATAATTCTGTGGTAAGATGGCTATATATGATATGTGACATTTTGCAAATTTTACAGGAGAGCAATTTTGAAGTTTGGTTTGCTGTGAAAAATCCAAACCTCAATGTATTAAAAAAATTTTTTTTCTCAAATCCTATAAATTCTACTCATATATCATTTTGTCATCTTATAGATCACGCGGAGACGAATCCAACGGTATCCATAACTCAATATTGCAAAAAATGTCGCATATCACATTGGACCGGTCCGTAGTCCGTAGTGACAACACTTCGGATTCGTAAATGGAAAGTTGTGGATTCGGATCCCGGCGGAGCACAAAAATGTACCATTTATATTTCGAATGTGCTCTTCGCTGAGTTGAAAAATTCATAAACCTTTACCAAATACCGGTCAATGAAAGGTCCATCAGACCTTACAACAACAGGGTCTTGCTTGAGAATTGGGGATTTCTACAGCGACGACCAAGCTCGCAGAGGGCTCATGAGGTGTGATACACACAAAAACAGCGCTCACCAAATAAATCATCCTAATATTATTATATATTATAGCCATCTTACCACAGAATTTAAGGAACAAACTACGAAAAACGTAATACAAAATTAATACATGTTTTACAGACTTGATTTTTTTTCGATTTACAATGCGCTTGTAAAATTTTGTCACAACCCAAAAACACACAGAAAACAAAGGGGTCGTTTTGAAAATACCGCACAACAAATATTGATACTCTATCTCAGTATTCTTTATTCACCTTTTTATGTTTTGACAATGATCGTATGCAAATGGCATCGCTCGCATGGGGCATGTTTACATAGACTGTTATATTTGCGAATAAAATAAATACTGTATGTGATGTGTGTTTCAGCATGCTCCTGAAATGATAAACGCTTGTTATGAAATATGCTAGTTTTCCCGTTGCATGTACGAAGAGTATCATTTTATTTGGGTTTTATATCGTTCATGAACACGAGTTAAAGCTATTTTTCTTCGTTTTCTTGTGTCTTTTCACTGAAGTAACTTTTTTTACTGCAACTTTGTTACTATGCGACCTTGGTTCGCAGTGACACTCATATTCGGAAAGTCAAAATTTAATCACATTACTCCATTTAAAAAAAAAAAAAAACGTCGATTTCCAGAAAGGTTAGTCTATCGTGTTTATCTGATAAACAAAAACATACACCTTGCAAACTCTGCCACCTTTACCTATGTTACGATTTAACTGGGGTTCTCTTTTAATTGAACTGCAATTATTTAAGGATAAAAGAAAAACAGCTTTGTTTTCGATACTCAAGAAATCGAAAACAAAGCTGTTTTTCTTTTATCCGTAATGATGAACGATTACAAAGTTAATGCCTCTGCAATCAATAAAATTGTAATTATTTATTTTTAACAGAATTTATTTTACACGGTTTGGTTCTCAATTTACAATAATTAATATTCTCTGCGTATATGGTATTCACGTCCAAATGTTGAATGCAAGTAATCCAACTGATCCCTTTTCAGTCAGTATATATAGGTACAAAAGGGATCCTTCTTGCATATTCCAGATCATTCGATCTCTCGCTCATACCAGACTGCCGTTCTATGTACCTTACTACTACCATCATACTAGAGCTAGATTGTTCTACACACTAGCGTACATGTTCAGGCGCGCGTGGGTACTTCAAATCCTTTGTTCGTAATACCTAAAACCGAGATGGCATTGGCAAAAATGAATCAAGTTTTCAGCCTCATATCAACTTCATAGTCAACGAATAACAAAAACATTGGTGAACACTGGTAGAATACTCTACCGCAGTGTGTGATTGCCTACATCCAGGCGCAACGGCTTCATGACGTCACTTTATGTTGATTGCGGCGGTGACACTCCTAATGAATAGACACATCTCAGTGAGGGCTAAGAATAACTCACGCTAGACTGTTTCGGAGCTGAATTTGGACGTAGCAGAGCCAATTAATATTCCATACATGTTTTTTTATTTTACATTAATTATGTATTTTGTTTAATTATTAAGTAGGCTACAGCCAAAGCTCAGCTCGGACTCGACACGGTCTAGGTTGAGTCATTTTTTATGTTCGAATTAACAACGATCGGGAACTGAAAAATAAATTATGAAAGATTTTGTAAGTAAGAATGACTTGTACCTATTTTTTCATGCCAAAAATCATGTTTTTTTTTTTCAAAAATGAAAAAATTGCGAGTGTTGTTTTTTGTTTTTCCACATATTTATATTTTTTTTGAAAAAAAACCTTTATTGCCGTCTTTGATACCTACATTACGATTCATAAACTGACTCGTTTTTTGATTTTCTTAATCATTCTTAAGTAATCAGATCTAAATCTAAATCTAAATCTAAGCTGCGAAGATGCAGATACGCATAATTTCGCGATCACACATGCCGCATGTGGACCTACAAAATAAAAAAAACCCATTCTCAAATGTACTACATATAAGCTACATTTTTTCCATATAAGTTATGACAAGTATTACAAAAACTGTTACCTTTGCTCTAACCATTTCATGATTTACAATCCGATGTTTTTAAAACCTATTTGTGTTATTTTTTCCCTCACCTGTTTTTGCGCGTGCGGAATTTTCCGTTCTTAATCTAAAAGCCGGAAAAATATGTTAGTGTACAATAAAGTACAATTACAGTTATTTCTCATCCAGTGGGCTGCTTACGTGAATGAAAATACAGCTTGCTTTAACGACAAAAAGCAGCGAAAGTTCAGCTTATATATCCTTTTTTCTTATACACTGATGGTACTGGCTGGATCGGAATATTTGTTTTCTTTCTTCGATATTTAAATTAATGTATGATTTTTTTATTATTTAAAAAAAATCCTGAACTAGAACACGTTAGGTTTTTTTTGCAGTAGTTACACTCGATTGTCTGGCTTACTGACTTCTCTCTAGGAAATCATACCTTATATAACAGTACCCTAAGTACGAGTTGCAAAACTTGAGTAAAGTAAAGTTTACGGAAAGTACTACAGAGTGGTTTTCCCCAAAATCTGCCGATTTGGTTTCTTACACTTTATGGTCTTAGCAAAAGAGTTACAGTGATGAAGAAACTCAAGTTTAAACAAAAACAAACGGCAGATTTTGGGGAAAACCACTCTTTAATACTTTCCGTAAACTTTACTTTACTCAAGTTTTGCAACTCTTTATAAGGATACAGGTCCGTAAAACACTCTAGAATGAATCATCATGAACTTTCTACCACAAGCTACAATATGCCAGCATTCACTGGGAGTTTCGCGATACTATCACACACACAATATTTCTAAAGCGTCTATTTAAAAAAAAAAAAAATTGTTAAAAATGTGTAATTGTGTTGGTCTGTGTGAGCTAATATAAAAGGCTGTGAAGTCTCTCTAGGAATAAATCGATATTAAGTACCTACTTATAACGATAATAATTTGTGAGATAACAAGTATTTGATTTTTATTTGTATTGTGCAAGATTGCTTGAGTGTTTGATCAGATATTCTAGTTAGTCTCGCATGCAACGATTCTAAATGTTTCGAGAATGATCATTGTTCTTACTATAGTAATAGGACCAAAACTCTCTGTTGTTTCTGAAATCAACCGACCGTTGTATTGTGCAAGTGTAAAGTGACTCTGTATCCGAAAAGAATCTGAAATAAATTGTGTAAAATAGATCACCGTAGTTTTAATTTAATACTACCCGCGTAAAATCATATCAATAGAATTTCAAGTTCAGGTTAAACCTTTACGAACAAGTAGACACGTGTAAATTGACGTTTACGCATGCTGCATTTGTACTTACAAAGCAAAAACCAACTATCAAATGAACATTAGCCCTGCAACTCTTGCCACCCTTTCATGAAAAATAAATGACAAAACAATTTTACAGTATGGATTGCCAGTCTCATAAAAACCTTTACTTTGACGAATAGCATTTCGAGACAACTTTGTTCGTCAGAGTTTTTTTTAAAGAAAAGGTCAAAAACCGCACACCACTCTATACTCGGGCTTCTTATTCCTACAAAATGCTTACTTTCCAAATTTATGCATTGAAATTACGATTAGGATGTGCTGTGTGGTGAACGGAAAGAAGGGGGTTTGACCTCCAAGGGAAAGCGGGGCATACTCCTAATAATATTGCGAATCGTAGAAACCCGGTTTTTTTTTCCTAAAATTTCAGTATACGTTTTGCCAAAACTGTATCTCAACTAAAACGCTCAACGAATGTGCTCTTTTAGTTTACGTATATTTTATGATGAATACTAAGGTTGAGTTTGAAAGTAAAGGTTTACGATTGAGATTCAGTGATATTACTGCAGTCATGGATTTTTTGCGCGCGTTTAATCAGCTTGATGTCTTATAGAAAATACGATGAGGGGGGAGATAATGAAGTCAAGGAAATGTACGTATAGTGATGAGGAATTTGAAATGATTCAGATTTTTTCCAAAGTGTTGTGATGATTATAAATAATTGGTTGGGATTAAATCAGATTGAACCTCACCATATTTTGGAGCACATTTGTTATTAATACTGTTATTCCTTGACTTATAGGTTGGTATGAGGCTGACCACCCATACTGTAAAAAATGGTTCACTTTGCCAATGTCACCCCTGTTTCAGGGAATGTCGGCAAGAGTTGCAGGGCTGATGTTCATTTGAGGTTTGGATTTTATTTGTAAGTACACAATCAGCATTTGTAAGCGCGAAATACACGTGTTTGTTTGTGGGCATACATCTGAGAGCTTTGAATGAATATATCCTTGCAACGTAGATTATAGATCATAGATAGATTCACAACATATAAGATCCATACCTAGTCTATGGATCATCATTTTTTGCAAAAAAAATGGAAAATTGCAAAATTTGTATGAAAATTGGTTGAATCATGGATTTTCTGTGTGTGAATAACATAATAAGAGTTCATAAAAAATATCATATTATAATGTATCTCAATTTAGCTGCAAATACAGTGCAATTTCTTGCCGTGTTGCTTTCATTAAAGGGATCACAAGATGTGGCGAGTGGAAGTAAATTATTTTCTATCGGGGGTTTCCTTGCACCTGAAGGGGCAGTTTTAACGTAAATCTTATGCTATGAAAATAAAGAAGTGCGCTTCACCATGGTGGCTTATTCGGAATAAGCGCTGTAATAAGTATCACTATTAATACCTATACGTTTTTTTAACACACAAGTAAGTAAATGTACATTATCACATGATATGGCCTAATTTTCTTTTATAAAAATACGAGCATTTTAATAAAATATGGCTGGTATTTAAGTGAATTAAAAATCGAAATAATACTTTAAAACATAAAAATTGAAGAGTTTGTTTATCGACATTATGAAGATTCATTTTAAATTAATAATGCAAAAATAGAACACAAGTTTTTCTTTGTTGTCCTCTTGATAATGGTGTGATAGCATCGAAAGCGCTCGAGGAAATAAATGAACTCGTGAAGAAAATCTTTGTGTTTTTATTTTACATTGTTACTTTACAACCTGTTAAATTTGTGACCCAGAAACGGTGGAGTGGAACAGACTGCTACCCGGAGTGAAGAACTCCGTATCTATGGGTATATTTCGCGGAGCTCTCAAGACGCACCTTTTCAAAAAGTCTTATCCGTGATCGGAGAGGGCCCTTGAAGTATGACACACACAAAAACGGCGCTCTCTTATCATGTGCAATTTAAAATAAATAAGCCTGACGTATATATATATATTTATATATATACTAGCAGACTGACCGTGCTGCGCACGGCTGTCTGCTAGGCCCTTCGGGCAGTGTAAGTCTAGCTTCGCATTAATTTTTCCACACACCTCCTTCATAGTAATTAAATGCTTTAAGAAGTAATTTGAAAAAAAATTGCGGTAAAAGGGTTATTTAGTTCTTTCATGTTCTGAGTATCTTGTATGAAGCATGAGGTATGAGTCTGACCTCCCATAGGTACCTTAAAAAAATGTTCACTGAACGAATGTTTCTCTGTTTCTGAAAAGGCCGGCAAAAGTTGTAGGGCTTATGGTCAAGAGAGGCTGAAATTTTTATTTGTAATTACACATGCAGCGTTTGTAAGCGCAAACTCACTCATGTCTGCTTGGGGGCATGCATTCAGTATGAATTATAAAATGTATGTATGCAACTTAGATTTATATTCTAAAATTAAAAACATCAAGTGCCACAATTATATGTTAGCGTGAAAAAACATTTGCCAGCCTGAGCGTGTGAATTATATTTGAATTGATTTGCATTGAATATGAATTATAAAATGTATCTATGCAACTTAGATTAATATTCTAATATTAAAAACATCAAGTGCCACAATTATATGTTAGCGTGAAAAAACATTTGCCAGCTTGTGGGTGTGCATTGTATTTGAATCATCAAATCTCTTTTGTGCAACTTTAGATTATAAATTAAGATAACCGTTGTTTAAGGATTTTTCAAACTCAAATTCCTTGACTTAAGGGTTAGTATGAGGCTCACCACCCATATCGCATAAATGGGTTCACTTAACTAATTTTCCCCCTGTTTCTGAAAAGGTCGGCAAAAGTTGCAGAGCTTATGTGCATGAGAGGCCTTAATTTTAATTTGTTAGTTCACATGCAGCATTTTTAAGCGGGAACTCACTCGTGTCTCCATGGAAGCATGCATTGAATATGAATTATAATATGTATCTATTCAACTTAGATTTATATTCTAATATTAAAAACATCAAGTGCCACAATTATATGTTAGCGTGAAATGACATTTGCCAGCTTATGGGTGTGCATTTAATTTTAATCATCAAATAAGTTTTTTGGCAACTTTAGATTATAAATTAAGATAAACGTTGTTTAAGGATTTTTCAAACTCAAATCCTTAAATGATAGGTTGGTATGCGGCTGACCACCCATACTGTGAAAAATGGTTCACTTTGTTAATGTCACCCCTGTTTCAGGGAAGGATGGCAAGAGTTGCAGGGCTTATGTTCATTTGAGATTGGGTTTTATAATGTAGGTCCACATGCGGCATGTGCCAGCGCGAAATCATACATGTCTGCTTGTGGGAATGCATTGAATATAAATCTTAAATGATATATATCCTTGCAGCTTAGATTAGATTATAAATTCCTTGACTTATGGGTTAGTATGAGCCTGAATACCCATATCGCAAAAAATGGTTCATTTGAAAAATGTTTCCCCTGTTTTTGAAAAGGGTGGCAAAAGTTGCAGGGCTCATGTTCATTACAGGCCTTAATTTGAATTTGTAAGTTCACATACAGCATTTATAAGCGCGAATCCACTCGTGTCTCCAGGGGGGCATGCATTGAATATGAATTATAAAAGTTATTGTATTGTGCAACTTAGATTATATATTCTAATATTTAAAAAAAATCAAGCGCCACAACTATATGTTAGCGTGAAATGACATTTGCCAGTTTGTGGGCGTGCATTCAATTTGAATCATCAAATAACTTTTTTTGCAACTTTAGATTATAAATTAAGATTACCGTTGTTTAAGGATTTTTTAAACTCAAATTCCTTGACTTAAGGGTAAGTATGAGGCTTACCACCCATATCGCATAAATGGGTTCACTTAACAAATGTGTCCCCTGTTTCTGAAAAGGTCAGCAAAAGTTGCAGGGCTTATGGTCATGAGAGGCTGAAATTTTTATTTGTAAATACACATGCAGTATTTGTAAGCGCAAACTCACTCGTGTCTCCGTGCAGGAGTGCATTGAATATGAATTATAAATGTTAATGCGTCTATGCAACTTAGATTGTATATTGTAATAATACTTAAAAAAAAAAAAATGCCGCAATAAGTATGGTTTCATATAAAAAGTTGACCTAATCGATCGTCATTATTTCTAAAAAATACATGTTATAACTGGTTGAAGTATAATTTTGAAATGAATAAAAAATATAGGTAGGTAGGTACTCAACGGAATTCAACCGAAAAAGAATCGACTTGGCAATGGCAACGATGGCAACTTTGAAGCCTATGTTGAAGTGCTGGCAATTTATTTGAAATTCGAATGTCAAAATGAGTTTTGTTTCACGCATAGGTTTTACATAAAAAGGTGTTGTGATTGATCATGTTTATTTATTTAAAAAACAACAATTTAAAATCTACTAATGATGAGGAAGCACATCCCAAGTCCTGAACAATATTTGTTGTGAATATGACGTGCATCTGTTCAGGAGTTCTTCAGTTTGAATGCCATTAACGCACAATTATTTTGTATGGGGAGGCCGTTGAATTTTATATTATAGGGGATGGGGAGGCCGTTGAATTTTATATTATAGGGGATAACCAAATTCATTTGCGTCTGATAAACCAGAAGAAAATTATCATAGACATCAAAGTTGATGAGACCTCATTTCTTCCACCTGGTTCCAGCAATGATGAAAAGCCATGTTTCCCACAATTATTACTTTCAAACTAATCTCCCAAAATTTAAAATATTACGTTCAAACTCAACAAAAGCGTTTAACCAAAAAAATATGTGAAACGTTCAACACTTGCCAGAGTGCTTTTTCAGTTTGTATGATGTTTTCAGGAAACGCTGGGGTTGAGTTTTAATGTAGGAGGTCGTGCTTGAGGTTCTGTGGACCTATTTAAACAATCATATTCTGGGAAGTTTGCCTCATTAAACAGCGGAGGAAATGAAGTGTCAAATCTTTTGGCAGAGAAAACCATGACGTTACATTCCTCTCTCTGTCATAAAAATACTGAAGACCTACCCCTGTTTTGAAAGACGAAAAACACCCCTTTTATAACGGAGCCTATTCACTAAAATTGGTAGTTGAAATAAAAAAATGTGTTTTAGGAAAGTTTATACACAGTCAAAATTAGTAATCATTTCATTTGATTGTTATTGTAACTTACAAATGTGAATTGAAATTTTCAATAAAAAAGTCTGAACTGACAGACGTTGTTCTGACCGGATTACAATCAATATTAAATTGTCTATTTGCACTTCTAGCGTCTTAATATTAACTGTCTGGATTTTATGCAAAATCAAAAGGAGACCAGTTGGGAATTGACTAAAAAATCTACACGTTTTCTGATAGCTTTGTCAAAATTTGGTAAGCAGCTTAGAAAATGACGGAACGTATTATAAGTGACCCGATCAACAGCAAACTTCACACGACCTATCTCTAGGGTATGCCACAAGTTATTTAAAATTTCTCAGTATGTGATAAGCGTTAGATATAGTAGAGACTATTAATCGATTTCACAAACACAAACTTTTTTCATCTTTTCCCGAATTGGGTTAACAAAGTTATAAAATTTTTCTAACTACAAACATCCTTCAAAGCAAAAATAAAAATTTGGTAATTGCAGATTCATGAGCTTAGCAATGAACACTTTTACATTATTATTATATTATGTGATCACATAAACAAGTTATTTATATGGGTATAAATGAAGGGTGATTTTTTTAAGGTAGAGTCATGCGCTTAGCAACGAAAACTATTTCATTATCACATAAACAAGTTATTTTTATGGCTAACAATGAAGTATTAATTATAAGGTATGAAAAACCCTCAAAAGGCAACGATACTCCACCTTCTAAAGAACCAAATACCCTGAAATACCCAAGATCAGGGGAGGAGAGAGACAAATCAGAGTCGGTAAATTCAAAATCTCGAGTCGGGATTTTAAATTACAAGATTCAAATTACAGATGCGGATCGTTAAACAAGTTTTGCTTGCGTTACTCGGAAAGAATGTTCTTTAAATGAGTATTTTTGTCAAGTTTTAAAAGCTTAACAATTATTTTTTTGTAACATTTGACCATTTGTTCTTCAAAAAAGTATTGAAATCAAGCTTAAGACTAAACAAGTAAAAAGGCCCTACAAAAGTATTAGATTTTTTTCAGGTTAATAATGTTAAAAAATGCATAATAAAATTTATAAAAACAGTTTTTTACGTTGTTTCAAAAAATATACTAATTCAATTCAAAACAAAAAAAATTATACTGAGCAAAATTTATTAATGTCTTAAGAAAAATTTAGATATTCAATTATGAAATGATAAGTCCGGTCGGTAGCTCAGTTGGTAGAGTGCTTGCATTCCATGCCGTGAGCTCAGGTTCGAATCTCACCGAGGGTGTCAGAAATGATTACCCGTTTCGGTGTTTATTTCAAACCCCAAAATAAAATACCGGCAAGGTTTACTCAGCCTTCACAAGAAATGAGAACCAGCTCTTTCGGGAGCTGGGAAACCCCCTCTTCAACTGAAGTGGTTGGCGTAAGGCCCTTACCTGTAAAAATAAATAGGTCCAACTCGCCACATGAGACCCCTTCGAGGATAACGCGGCAAGAAGTTACACTATATGTGTAGCTTAGTTGCGTTTACATGATAATTATTGAAATCTTATGGGTTGCATTTTTTTTGCTAATTTAAATCATTTGCAAAAATCTGCGGCCAATCCACCCTCAATTATCTTTGTATTTATTTTATGCATTCTTAATGTGATACCAACACGCTAATAAAAAATAAACAAATACTAAGCTACACGTATAGAGTAACTTCTTGCCGCGTGTCCACGCAGCAGTGGTATGCGGGGGTGGAACCTATTTATTTTTACAGAGAAAGGGGGATGGTCTTACTCCAATCACCTCAGCTGATATGGGGGTTTTCCACCTTCCGAAAAGCTGGTATTCATTTCTTGTGAAGGCTGAGTGAGCCTTGCCGATATTTTATTTTGAGTTTGAAATAAACACCAAAACGGAAAATCATATCGGTGGGATTCGAACCTGAGCTCTCGGCATGGAATGCAAGCACTCTGTCGAATGAGCCATCGACCGGACACAATCTAATATATAAAATGGAAGGGATGCATGTATTTTATTTTATTTAATTTATTTTTTTATTTCAGAAAACTACAGCTTTATGAATGTGAATACATAGTGTTCATTAAAATTAGTGTTAGCCAAAGTTGTTTTCTTCAAATTTAAATAGTTTAAAGGTATTCTTGTAGTGTGATCAGTATGTTGAGCAGGTAGGTATAAGGGTAACAAAGTTAAATAGCAAAAAAAGAAAGAAACAAGGTATAAGAAAAGTTTTAACAATAAGTGATAAATGAATAAGTGATTTAACAATAAGTGTGTTTATGGACTCCTAAACTATTGAACCAATTATGATGAAACTAACACAAGCTGTTGTATGCATGTCAACTTAGTCTTTTGTATAAAAAAACTGGAGCAATAAAGGAAAAGAAAGCATAAATATGCTTAAACTATTTTCACAATGAGACAGGGTTTTTTTTAATAAAAAAAAGTGCATAAAGACAACACAGTGGAGACACATCAGGGAAGATACTGGCCACTGCTACTAAAATGGCCACATGATACAATAACAGTAACCAGACGAGGCACCACAAGGGGTGACAAGGTACTAAAATCTATAATCTAAGTTGCAAAGATATATAAACATTTACAACTCATATCAAATGCATGCCCACTAACAAACACGTGCAGTTCGCGCTTACAAATGCTAAATGTGAACTAACAAATAAAATCCAAACCTTAAATGAAAATAAACCCTACAACTTTTGCCGACCTTCCCTGACACAAGGGTGGCATTAGAAAAGTGAACCATTTTTTACAGCATGGGTGGTCAGCCACATAGCAACCTATAAATCAAGGAATTAACAGCTTGTAAAGGAACAGCTAGTAAAAAATAAAGTAGTTTGAACGAAAGAATGAAAAAATCCAAATAAATAAAAGTGTTGTGCATCGACGGAATTGAATTCCGCCGCCAACTTTTTTGTTCCTGAAAGTTCCTGATTGCGAAACAATGTTCCGAACATTAAGGTTGCGCTCCCCACCTATGTACAAACAAAGATTAAGGCTGCACCAACTGCCTATGCTATGTGCTTATGTGCTATGTACTTACATATTTGTGTTACCGAGAAGATGGGAAAGTCTAGGAATTATATGATTCCCAGAAATTTTATAAAGTGCCGAGATTTCATAGGAACTGTGTTTACACGTATATATTTGTCTGGGATGTTTTTATCAGTGCGTTTCCTAGGACTCGAGAAAATGATTAATTAAAATGATTTCTAAGAAACTTACTTAATCATTTGAATCAAAGAAAAGCTTACTAAATAAGATTAATAATGTTTTCAATTCTGTATATATTATTTAAAAGATTCCTAGAAAATGTTAGAAATCACTATAACCTCAGACAATCTTACTTACAGATGAAAAAAACCTAGGATTTATTTATCTAGGTAGATATTTATTTGTCTAGGATGTTTTTGTCAGCGCGTTTCTTAGGACTTGAGAAAATAAATTAAAATGATTCCTAGAAAACGTTTTCAATCATTTGAATCCTAGAAAAGCCTACTATACAAGATAAAAATGTTTTTTTTGTATCAATTATTTATTTAAAAGGTTCCTAGCAAATGTTTGCAATCACTATAGCCTCAGACAATCTAGTAACTATCAAAATTATCAAAATAATTCCTAAAAAAATTATGAAATAAATATCTTCAATGTCCTATCGATATCCTTGCTGAAGACAAATTAATGGTCTCATAGAAGAATACATGTTGTTCCTAGTATTAAAATCACTATAATCTAAGAAAATCTTGAGATAGCTGTACTAAATAAATGGTATTTTTGATTCCTATCAGGAAGATGTAAACGCAAACGCAACGCTACGCAACTAAGCTACACATATAGTGTAACTCTCCGAAGGGGTCACATGTGGCAAGTTGAACCTATTATTTGTAAACGTATCAATAATCAATGTTTCGAAGATACATCAACATTAAAGATGGCAGTTTGACCACCCGTACTGTAAAAATTAGTTCATTTTGACAATTTCATCGGGTTTCAGGGCCAGGTGGCAGAAGTTACAAGGTTTATGTTCATATAATGTTTGGTTTATTTTTTAAGTACACTTATAACACATGTAAGAGCAAACTAACACGAGTCTGCCTGTGGGAGTGCATTGAATATGAGCGTTAAATCTCAGTGTATATTTGCAACTCAGATTATAGATTAAAAACAAGACTACTGATAGCTTCAAGGTTTTTTTTCCTAGGAATTATATGGAATGGCAGATTACGGGCCTTTTCGTTAACCTCTATTGTGAGTTCACAAAGCTCAGCCGGCACAATCACCAGACCAAGTTTTGATCCATATTAGCTCCCTCTCTCTGTCTCTCTCTCTTTATCACCAACTCTCTCTAACAAAGGATGCAATTCACTTTAAAAATGCAGTACAAACGGGAGGCACTGAGGTAGAGGCTGGGGAAAATTATCACTTAAAAGAATTCAAGATATAAAGTCTAGGAGTAAGGTTGACAGGAAACGAACAAGCTGGAGGAGGACTCTTGAGGTGTGATTCACACAAAATAGTGTTCACAAATTGAGTGTTCATAAAGGTAAATTATTTTTCAGTTTATATATTTTTCAGTTTACAAGTTCAGCACTTATACTATACGTGATATTTTGTTAGTCAGCCAATTATTTTGATTTTTTAAAATTATTGTTATGATTATGAACTCCTTAGTAAAGATTAGTTATGACAGATCATGACTTTAATAGATTGTAATAGATAATAATTGGTACATAATTATAAATAATATATATTAAGTAGAATTTCCCCTTAGCACACCTAAGAACTTAGCCTCTTTTTGGTAAGGTATAGCGTTACAAAAATATAAATTAACAAAGCGATGGATTTAAGAAAAAAAAGTTTTACAAAGAAATCATAATAATAATAAATCATTGAATAGGCTGGAAGATACTTCTACTAATATCGAGAAGCACGCCAATAAGACCTTTCTGGCAATACAAAAAGGGCCATAAAAGAAAGGATTTCGCTTGAGCAGAGAGAGCTTTCCCAGTCAGTTAGACATGCAAGAACAAAAGTGAGACCATAATCTTATACAATTAATTACTGCGTAAAATATATAAGTATGAAAAACTAGTGAAAAAATCTAACGGGGCTATTCTTAGACATTTTAGTCGTTGGTTGATCCCACGCTTTGACAAATTAATGGTGCCTGAGCTTCGGGAAGTTTCATCAGCACGGTCATTCTTACCTACCGAATTTTGTAATATTTGTATGAAAACAAATCAACTGATTACTTGCGGCCATCTTGGATTGACAGATCTTTATATAAATGCATCATAAGTTTGTCAAAGCGTGTGCTCAACCGACGACTAAAATGTCTAAGAATAGCCCCGTAAGTGTTTTTACTGCAAATGAACCGAAAAAACATAACATTCTAAACCAATAATAATAATTTATCATACATACAGAATTTCTTTTTTTTGCGTTAGCGCCAGTTTAAGAATTAGAAATCAAATTAATTAAGACGAGTGGGTATACAAATACATGGCAAGTTTCCGAAAGATTTCATCTGGCAGGCAAGTTGGTCTATTGGTCAGAGTCGGTGGTCTATGGTGAATTGGATTCGGCGGAGGACCACGCCTGGAAGCGGGAGGCCGAGGAAAGAGGTTCTGCGGTCAAAGTTTCGCCAAGATTCCGGCAAACTTGCCCGGGCTGGGAACGGGATGTGATGATTATGCCAAGTGCCCGGAAAACGGCTTTAGATTTTATGAGCTCTGTGTTAAATTTGGGGAAAGTTTTTGGTTAAACTTAATGTACGAGTACTGTGCACACATGTACCTACTCGAGTGAAATAGTTATTAAAATATTTAAGTGTTTTGTTTTTCAGGTTTAGAAATTTATTTATGTTTTAGGTAAATCTTTAATGTGTTTATTAAACTAGACGTAATTAGTCTACTAGTAATTGCTTTGTTATGTAAACTGTATTTTTTTTTAAATCCTGTGCAGGAGAATTATGTTGATTGATGATGATGATGATGATTTAACAAAACACCGTTTCGTGAAGATTGTCTCTCCAAGGGCGCTTTCTGTGCTATCGCTGCGAAGTAGTGATTTAAGAGACTCTAGATTTAAAAGCGCCCATATTTTAAGATACTCTAGGGGTCTATGACACTTTTTTTAGTGCCGCAGAGGTGTTTACGAACTTGGTCGTCGCTACAAAGCGCCAATACTCAAGTAAGACCCAGTTGCTGTAAGGCGGATGGAGCTTTAGTAACCGGTCTTTGGTGAATGTTTTATGAATTTTTCAACCCAGCGAAGAGCATATTTGAAAATATAAATGTCATGTTTTTTGTGCTTGGCCGGGATTTAAACCCACAACCTTCCATTCAGAGTCTTAAGTTATCACTGGACTGTAGATATAAAAAAACAGTTATTCTGAAGCAAGACCCAATTGTTGTTTAATTACAAAATCTGAGTCACTGAAATTGCAGTTCAACCGCCACATTTATCCTCACATGTATTTCTTCTATCCAGATTTGTGTACAGGAATAACATTTTGTTGATTTTTATTCCCTTAGAAGGATGTTTGTTTGCTTTTAATAGTACTTGGTATCCTGGCATTAGACTAATTTGAATTTCTCTGGATGTGGTTTTAAAAAGATCGACTGGCAAACGATATATGGCTTAAAGAAAGTATATCAACTGGAGAAATGCATCGATGAAAATCGTTATTGAAAACTGTGAAATGATTATAGTACTGGGAAGATTGGGCCTTGCAAAAAAGTAAGAATTCAATTTCGATACACAGATTTTTGTAAGATAAATGTTACATTGGGGGAAATGAAAATGGCGGTCCACAATTGTATATTGTTGCCGACCCTGATGTATGGAAGCGAGTCATGGACAGTGAACGAAAGAGAAGTAAATAAGATATGCACCGTAGAAATGGCTCATTTGAGAAGTATGACAGGAAAAACATTGAAAGATAGAGTGAGAAACGAATGGGTTCTGAATGAATGCTGAGAAAGCGTGAAAGTGAAAGTTCAAAGAAGTGTGATGCGATGGTTTGGACATATTGAAAGCATGAATGAAGACCGACTGACAGAAAAAGTGTATAAAGGGAATGTAATAGGTAAGCGTGGAAGGGGAAGACCTAGGAAAGAATGGATTGATCAGAGAAGTGAGATTGCGAATGAATGGAATCTACAGAGTGGAAACAAGAGAAGTGCGTGCATGAAAAGAGTGATGAAACTAGATGAGATGAAAGAAGTATGCAAGGACAGAGTCAAGTGGAGTCACTTATGTGGAGGTACCGGCCACCCCTAGGGGAATGGCGGCAGGATACAAGACAAGGATTCACATTATATGCATTCTCACAAGCAGACACGTACAAGTTCGCGCTTGCACATGCCGAATGTGAACCTACAACATAAAAACCCAAATCAAAAATGGACATACACCCTGCAACAATTACCATCCTTTCCTGAAACAGGGGTGACATTGGCAAAGGGAACCATTTCTACAGCATGGATGGTCAGCCGCATATCAACCTATAAGTCAAGGAACTTTCATTCTTAAATTTTCTTTGACACCACACTCGTTCATCACCCAACCATTGTGAACTCTATCATTCAGTGTCTTTCCAGTCATTGCTTGCAGGAAGTCATTTCAGCCGTTTATAATAAAAATCTGGTATCTGGAATATCCAGTCATCATAAAAGAAGAGCCTGTATGAAAAAGATTATGACTCTGGAGGAAATGAAAGTAGTACATATTATGTAAGGACAGAAAGAAGTGGCGGTTGATCTGTAATGTTAGCGGCTAGGGTTTATTAAATTGGAATTTGTTTTCTGCTTTAGTTTTGATGTCCATAGATATTATATTATTTATTGATTTATAAAAATATGTAATTTGTCGTGTATGTTCCTTGACTTATAGATTGGTATGCGGCTGACCACCCATGCTGTAAAAATGGTTCACTTTGCCAATTTACTCCCTGTTTCAGGGAAGGACGGTAAGTGTTTCAGGGTGTATGTTGTAACGAGATGGATTTGTTTGTTAGGTAAAATGGAACATGAGATTTGAATTTGAATGAAAAGGAAAACAAAGAATAGGCAGAGAGAGAAAAAAAAGCTTGCCTGGCGTGAGAGCCAGAAGCCTGTGTAATTAAGAATAAAGAATATTATTGTGCTGTGGTTGTGTATACATTGTGAAAGAAATAAAAGTAAACATATTAAAGTGGCTGTTAATTATTAATTGTGTCAATCAGCAGGACAGAAGAAAAACCCTCACATTTTGGCGCCCAACGTAAAAGAAAAAATCTGTACATGAAATTCCTATAAGAAAATTTTTCACAAACAAAAAAAAATGACAGTCGATTTCAACAAATGACATTGAAAACAATACAATATATGAAATAATTAAAATTGGACAGATTTATGGTTGTGAAAGCATCAACACGTTTAAAAGCTATTGAAGGCATCAACTTATACTATTTAAAACAAGAAATTGCAAGTTTTAAAAGGCGGTTTTGAAAATATTGAACGGCTGTTTTGAAAATATTGAAGGCAAGAGAATTCAAATTACCTACCTACGTTCGGAAGAAATGAACATTTAAAAATCGAACGTCGCGGGAGAATGAAGAATGGATATGAACCAGTTTGTTTCAAATCAGTTTAGATAAATATATATAGATGGTGTTATATTTAATTTGTATAAAAAAATTTTTTTCAATGAAATGATTTTTTTTAATTGCATAAATTGAAAATATACAGAAGAAATACTACAGAAGAAATAGTAAAATTAATAGAAAATAAAATATTTTTAACAGAAGGAGTACCGCAAACGATAATAACAGATAATGGAAAGAATTTAAAGTCTAATGCATTTAAAGATTTTATGTACTCATATGGAGTACAGAAAATATTTTATACAACTTTATATACTCCCATGTGCAATAATGTAGAGACATATAATAGAACAATAGGATACACATTAGCTATTTTTGTTGAAAATGAACAAAGAAAATGGGATACTTTCTTAGATTCAGTACAAAGCATAATAAATAATACAGTCAATTTAGCAACAGGATACACACCTAATGTATTAGCAAGAGGTAGGGAGATTGTACTAAATGGTGAAATTCATGGTGAAATAGTAAATGATGAAATAGAATCAAAGGAAGAATTAGATAAATATAGAGATATGCATAAAGATAAAATGAAGGAATTAAACACATTATACAAAATTGTAACAGAAAATTTATGGGATGCATATAATAAAAATGCAAATTATTATAATAAAGGTAGATCAAATCGTGTCTATGATCAAGGGGATATTGTATGGCGTAAAAATTTCATACAATCAAATGCAGGGAAATACTTCTGTACAAAGTTGGCTCCAAAATTTGTCAAAGCCAGAATAGAAAAGAAAGTTAGCAAGATAGTCTATGTATTAAAAGATATAGACACAAATGTTATAAATAAATATCACATCAAGGACATAATCAAATTAGATTAAAAAAAAAAAAAAAAACATATTTTCATGTGTATGAAAAATTTGAGGTGATGAATGATACGGTGAAAGTTGATATAAAAGTGATCAGTGAAAGAATGAATTATGAAATATTGCATGAATGAAGGTATGAAACATAAATTAAACAAAGTATTACATATGAAGGTAAAGTTTTTAAAAAAAATTGATGGACTGATAAATTTATTAATGAAAAATAAATTTGAAATAAATTTAAATATTGGGAAAGATGTGATACATGTTTAAAAAAAAAAGTTATTTTAATGAATTGATTAATAAACTGGTGAATGTTTATTATGTATTGTTATTTGATTATTTTGAATTGTTGAATTAAGTATTTAAAAAAAAACAAATATTTGTTTATAATATTGAATATGAAATTTGTGTTAAAAAAAAAAATTATATTAATTTTAGTATGAAAATAATTGGTATTGTTAAAAAAGGTATTAATGACTGAATAATGTATCAGAAACAGGTTTTTTTTTTATTTTAATATTTTTGAAATTTATCCTTAAAATAAAACAAAATATGTGGCGCCGGCTGAGCATTATGATACATTATTTACTCATTGTAAAAGAAAAAAAAAAATTGGGAATGTTTTTTTTTTATGAGAGGAAGGAGGTGTATTATAACGAGATGGATTTGTTTGTTAGGTAAAATGGAACATGAGATTTGAATTTGAATGAAAAGGAAAACAAAAGAATAGGCAGAGAGAGAAAAAAAAGCTTGCCTGGCGTGAGAGCCAGAAGCCTGTGTAATTAAGAATAAAGAATATTATTGTGCTGTGGTTGTGTATACATTGTGAAAGAAATAAAAGTAAACATATTAAAGTGGCTGTTAATTATTAATTGTGTCAATCAGCAGGACAGAAGAAAAACCCTCACAATGTCCATTCGAGATTTGATTTTAATGTAGTAGATTCACATGCGCCATGTGCAAGCGCCAACTTGTACGTGTCTGGTTGTGGAAATGCATGTCATGTGAATCTCCAATGTAACATATCTTTGCAACTTAGATTAGCTTAGATTAGGCTGGTCCAAACTGCATTCTTTCGCCACGCCTAGTAAATCATGAGGCACGGTAACAAATGGCAGAATACCACCGCCTCCCCACCCTCCCGGGGGAGTTGCCCCCCCTCCTCACCCAGAAATGCAGATAATGCCGACAATAAGTGCATTCCCGCGCCAGATTGTTACACGGCCCATTCTGCAGCAGCTATTGTTTCACAGACCATGCGATACCGGAACCGCTGTCGCACTTACAGTATTAGAATTAACCACCACATGACCGAAATGTCACCACTTTTTGCGATGTTGATTCTGGAAAAACACCAGTTTTCTTCTTACAACTTAAAAAAAAACGCAACTAAGCTTAGCATATAGTTTAACTTCTTGCCTGCGTTATCCCAAAAGGGGTCGCAAGTGGCAATTCGGGGCGTATTTATTGTTTTGTTGGTAAAATAGGAGTTTTTAATGGGAAAGCTGTTCTTTGTGGTTAACTATTTTTTGTACGGGTAAAATTTTAGTACAAGAAATTTTGCGCCTTTGAAGTATTAACTATTTGACCTTTACAGTGCTTCAAAACACGGTCGGTGTTATGGCCGAGGGGGCCAAGTGGGCTGATCTTTCTACTGTGTTTGGAATAGAACAACGTTGGTTCGATCCCCACCTGGGTATTTGGCCATAACTTTGATCCTGGTTCAACAGATGTTTTTGGGTAATTAATTATTTATTAATTATTCATTAAAATAAACAATAATGAATTATTAATTAATGATTTTAATACCTGTTTCTGGCCAGGCAGAATAGGGTGGTGAATTGCATTCCTATTCACAAATCTATTTAAAAAAAAAAACACATGATTTTTTTTTACTAAAGCTGAGGATAATTTCTATGCATTTGTATACTTTATCCACTACTTAAATGTTGTTGAAAAAAAATGTTTGCATACGAAAATTATTAAAAAGTTGAGCGGAAGTCAAAAACTGTTTACTTACAAACGAATTTATGTCATTTTGATTATAACGAAGCATACACGACAATTAAGATTTCGATAAAAAAAAATATCGTGAGAGATATTGTATTTTATGCAAGAAAATCTCTAAGCCATTCTGTCACTAGAGACTTTATTCTTACAAAATAGCCGCGGGGCTGGATGGGTTAAAAAAATGAAAACCAATAGTCAATTATTTTTCACAAAAGAAAAAATGTATAATTCTTTTCTGATAATAATTAATTACGAAACGAGCAAAGCTTAAGAAACGAAAACAATGAAAAAACTGATTGAGTTTTGTGAATAAGAAGAAATAAGAAAGAGGAGAAACATTTTCTCGTTACAAGATTGTACAGGCAACTAATTGAACACTTTGATACCTGGCCGTATTGGAAAATTGCTGTTTGTATTTTTAAGGTTTTTAATTGGATTGGGTGGCCTCGGTTGCCTTAGGGTTGCTACTAGATCGTTATGAGGAAATATTGTAACGCGAGTTATGCAATGAGCAGCGCCGTAGCCGCCTAAATGTAAAAGCTTTTGCATGACAAGTCACAGCATTGTGAATACTTTATTTACTTTTTTCTTTGCTGAAGGGACTATGCCATGCTTCTTTAGTACTCAGCGACTTCCACCATTTTATGTTATTTTAATTTGATAAAAAATGTTTTATATTATTAAGGTGAAAAACAAAGTACATTGTGTGCAAGTAGTCTATACTTATTGCGTAGACGTATTAGCCGAGGTATTCCGAAAGTTCCCGAAATTTTTGCTCGGCTCTAAAGATTGCTTTTTTGGCTTGGGCTCGGCAGTCTCAAGCTAAATATCGAGAAGGAAGCATTGATTAAAGTAAACAACGAGAAAGTTCACGCCGATGTAACATGATGATCCTGATACCAGTAATTGACGTGATGAGAAATGTGAATTGATAGATTTTCATCTAAAACATGACATCTATAATCTAAGTTGCAAGGATATATTCATTTAAAGCTCTCAGATGTATGCCCACAAACAAACACGTGTAGTTCGCGCTTACAAATGCTGAATGTGTACTTACAAATAAAATACAAACCTGAAATGAACATAATCCCTACAACTTTTGCCGACCTTCCCTGACACAGGGTGACATTGGCAAGTAAACCATTTTTTACAGTATGGGTGGTGAGCGTCATACCAACTTATAACCCAAGGAATAATTCACCTTTTTTATTTCACGAATTATTAAAAACAATATTAGCTATCGTGATATAATAAATTTGTCAACACAGGGTCTTGAGAGATGATTGAAGTATCTTGCAAAGGGCTTGAAAACTGACTGAATATGTATTCTAAGGCCCATTATTGAAACAACGCAGTCTGCTTGGTTTGTTTATGTTTTTTTCTATCCCGTGCCTTGAGTAGGGAATGGAAACGCAACTAAGCTACACATATAGTGTAGCTTCCTGCCTGCGTTGTCCCCGAAGGGTTCGCATGTGGTGATTCAGGACCTATTTATTTTTACGGGTAAGGTGGCCGGCCGCACACCAACCACTTTCAGTTAAAGTGGGGTTTCCTAGCTTCCGGGTGGGCTGGTCCTCATTTATTGTGAAGGCTGAGTAAACCTTGAGATCGAACCCTTGCTCTCGGCATGGAATGTAATCGAACCATCGACTTTTTTACGAGCTTGGTCGTCGTCGCTACAAAGCGCCAATTTTCAAGCAAGACCCAGTTGCTGTAAGGCTGGATGGACCTTTTGGTGACCGGCCATTGGTAAAGGTTTATGAATTTTTCAACCCAGCGAAGAGCAAATTTGAAAATATAAATGGTAATTTTTTTGTGCTCCACCGGAATTCGAACCCACAACCTTCCATTCAGAGTCCAAAGTCTTACCACTGAACTACGGACCGGTCATATGAAGATGTATGAAAACTTTCACATTTTTTTCGGTTATCGACAGACAAACCGGTCAGAATGAGTTGCGTCTGAAATAAACTTAACAGTAATTTATGTTTGATTAAAAAATACTTTGAATAGGACTATTGCTGTGCTGCTTGTTGCAACAATCCAAAGCTTTTTACAGCATGAAGGAGGCTGCGACATCCCTCTTGTGTTATTCAGTACATGTTAGGGAGGCTGTGAGATGAGGGGGCGGCTCGTGTTGTGGGTGGGAGCGAAGGCAGGGGGAGGGGGAGTTCTTGGTAGAATTGCCAATTATAATCGCGGCTCTTGACTCGCAGCTCCTTGTAAACGAAAGGGGACAAAGGAAATTTCAATCAATCAGATGGCAATACATAAGGGGGGGTCGATATAACGCAATTCCCGTCGGGAAGCCCCTTTCCAAATATGCAAAAAACAGTAAGTAAATGTGAAATGCTTCAGGTTTCATGGAATGATCAGTGTCCCGAGTATACGAGTATTATACTACGTAAATACTCAACTAAAGTGTACATAGAAAAAATAGCCTGTTATTATTTTGGTACATTTTTTTCTGTTTATGCGATTGTTCGCTCCCCCAGTTCTTGTTTATCGTATACGCCAATCTTGTCAAATATGACTTTTTTATGCAGTTGTCTTAAAAATCGAATTCTACACAATCTGAGCTAAGAAAAACCATACAACTCGATAATGTGAGAGTTCTTTTATATATTTTTAAAATAAATTTATTGTTTTTATAAGACACATTGGTCCAGTGCACATGCACACATTGCTCATGTAAAATTTTCTCAATGGCGTATACAATAAACAAGAACTAAGGCAGCGAGTTGACTATTTATGCAATGTTGTATACTCGTGGTGCAGGTCACTTTATTAAGAGGAAATCCTTCGACGCAACAAGGTAAATTTACAATTTTGACCCCTGTTCCAAGGAAGATCGGCAAAAGTTGCAAGGTCTATTTTCATTTGAGGTTTTGATTTTAATTTGTCACATTCAGCGTTTGTGAGCACAAACTTACACTTGTCTGTTTGTGGGCATGCATTTGATATGAGTTTTGAATGTAAATATATATTTGCAACTTACATTATAGATTATAGAACGTCAATGAAAATTACTGTGATAACCGAAGAGGAACACTAAAAAAAGAAAGAAGAATTTTTTTTCTCATCTATCATAGTAACAATTTTTTTATCTTTACGAGGTTCAGTGATCCATACAGATGGCTCTAGAACGGTCAATGTTCCTCTTATCTGGAGCTCCTTGTATTATTTTAAGAGGAAAAAGGTAGAGTCGATACGCTCATCGCGAACGGCTCGATGGGATTGAAGGATTTGGTTTAAGCTGCAAAGCTGCGCGATTTGATGCCATATGGGCGATTGGTGATGGCCGGCAGGGACGCAGAGGAAATTTTTGTAGAAGAATATAAGCTCAAGATAAAAGCAGGAATCGAGTTTATTTTTCGAGTAAAAACAGTCTTACACAAGTATGTGAGTCTTTGAGTTGTGAGAGCTGAAGAAAATTATAGTCAGCTTTGAAAATCACTAAAAAAATTGTGAAAATTAAAATTAAGTTCCTTGACTTATAGGTTGGTATGCGGCTAACCACCCATGCTGTACTTTGCCAATGTCACTCTTGTTTCAGGAAAGGTTTCAGGTCCGGTCGATAGCTCAGTTGGTAGAGTGCTTGCATTCTACCCTGTGAGCTCGGGTTCGAATCCTACCGAGGAGGGTGTCAGAAATGATTTCCTATTTCGGTGTTTATTTCAAGCCCCATAATAAAAATACCGCAAGGTTTACTCAGCCTTCACAAGAAATGAGTACCAGCCCCCTCGGGAGCTGGGAAACCCCCACTTCAACTGAAGTGGTTGGCGTAAGGCCGGCCCCCTTACTTGTAAAAATAAATAGGTTCAACTCGCCACATGCGACCCCTTCGGAGATAACGCGGCAAGAAGTTACACTATATGTGTAGCTTAGTTGCGTTGCGTTTGCATTGCGTTGGCAAGAGTTGCAGGGTGTATGCCCATTCGAGATTTGGGTTTTTATGTTGTAAGTTCACATGCGGAATGTGCAAGAGCGAACTTGCATGTGTATGCTTATGAGAATTCATATAATGTGAATCCCTAATATTACATGTCTTTGCAGCTTAGATTAGATTAGATTTAAAAGCTTCATATATTTTTTAGTCATATATTAAGTCATATGACCTGTTTGGGGCGGTGAGTTTTCCGTAAAAAATGGTCAAAAGGTAAGTTAGACGTGAGAAGACTTGCTTTCAAGTCATTTTAATTTAAATTAATAAATTTAATTGTTACGTCGACTAATTTAATTTTAGACGTTTCATTGTTTTTATTTCCAGATCTAAGAACCAAAAAGGTTAGCATCCGCAATCGTCATAAGCAATCAGAGCTTCTTAGAAACTGTGTAATATTTGACATTTTGTAACAAAGCAATCCTCATGACAATCTCACTGATTGATGGGAGAAACATTGTCAAATTTCATCTCAGTAAGAGAAAATAAAAACAACTTTGATCATAGGTTGGCCAACTTCCATCACTCCATCATTACGCTTCATTTGATTGGTATTTATATCTAGCTGTTAATAAAAAAAATCGCAAGAGAATTGAACCCATTATCTTTCGACATCAAATATTAACTTTAAGGTGTGAGTTTACGGCTGCTTGAAAAATTGTAATTCGCTCAATACTTTTTCTACTTGTTTATCATTTTTAAGGTATTTTTTTAAAGGGAAGCCGATGAGGTTCTGGGTTATTGTACCTACGCCCCTGATACATGGCAGCATATGGGTGATGGGTGAAAGGCGTCACATCCTTACGAGATTTACTGCTAGAACTATTAATCTTTACACCGCAATTCATATGGGAACGATAGCGTATTATTCAATCTCTATATTATTATACCTTTGTAACTAAATTTAAGGGGGCTATCAACTACTTTAGAAACTAAAAGCAAAGTATTTTTATAATAGATCAGTCGGCACAGAACTTGCATTCCATGTCAGAGGGTAAAATAAAGAGACCATCCCTACGTCAACCATTTCATAAGAAATGAGATCTAGGCTCTCCGGGAGCTGAGGAACCTCTTCTTCGATTTAAGTTCTTGGTGTAATGCTGGCCTCCTTACGTGTGAACATAAATTTGTTTTACAAGAAATTTCCCTAGTGTGTAGTTTTTTTGCGTGATCGTTCATTAAATATAGTACGACAAAAATAAAATAATACAGTGATATAACTATGTTTTTCATCGTGTTTTTCCAGTCTTTACAACCGAAATCACTTAAAATAATTTGTTCTTAATCTTATTTTTTTAAATATCTAAAAAGCCTTGAAAAAACTTTCACCATATTTTGTAAGATAATAAAGCAGAATTCATATTAAAACAACTGGAATATAAATTATTACGGGTAATGAAATGGGAAGAGAGAGGAGAAATCTACCCCTAAGTATACAATTTTACGTCTTAAATCAACCACGGCGTTTCACAATAAATGCAGGTAAACCAAATGGCGCTGTTTTAGTGTCCTTACATTTTTGGTGAAACGCTATGGTTGGTTTCGAAACGAAATGTTTGAAAATTTGAACGTCTTGCCGAAGCAGGCTAATGACATTTAGAATGGTCTGATAATACTTTCATTACAATTCCAGATTTAGTATTTTTCCCTTCCTCTTTTGTTATTGTGTTTCCAAGTATGCCCATTAACCTTGGATGGTTGTTTTTCGCGGGTCTGCAGTCGCGACGTAGTTAGATAGCGATCGTGTCGTTAGCGACCTATCGCTAAGATTTGCAATTGAAGATTTTTTATTAAAGTTATCGTGTAAACTAACATGATTTGTCTTGAATTGTAAAAAAAATTATCATTAACAAACCTTTTTAAATTTAAAATAAACCATTTACAGTAATAACGCAATGACTTAAAAAAAAAATTTAGTACCGGTGGTTTTGTAGATATAATCTAAAATAACAGGAACTCATAAAGTTGTATAGTTTTCAAAATATTGTTGTTTTACAGAATTACGCAGTTCACAAATATATTTCAGTGAGCTGCATACACAGGTTTATATCATCAAGAATATCGCTTAGATTAATTCTTTGGTAGTTTCCATTAATACAATGGATCGTGATTCCCTGCTGGTTTAATTTGGTTCCTTGAATTAAAACGCACTACCGATCTAAAACTGAGATAATCCATAACGAATATACCTACGATTACCTTCACCAGGTCAGTTCACCGAGTAAGAGATTCACTAATGGGTTTCTAGCTCCCCAGACGACAACTTATCACTAGGTGGTCTATGTATGATGTAACTAGGTAATCATTTTTGGCACGGAGACTACACACTATCAACAATACCCAGTGCTGGCGTAGCTTCATCAGTCAGGACGTCTTTTTAAGCATTAATTGAGACCTTCTTTTTATCTCTAATTTTATGCTAAGATAATTCACAAGTGACCGCATTTCTCATAAAATTATGTCGAGACTGCATTTTTTTGGACAAAAACTTTAAATAAAGCGAACCATGAAAAATAAATAAGCGTTTCCCTATTGCAAAAAACTTGAAAATTTGCATTTGTTTGGTCGTTCATAAGAATAAACTAAAATTTCGCATTGGATTATTATCGTTATGACAAGCTTTTAAATTCGCTCTCTTAGCGATCGGTAACTAACGACGGAATCGTTAATTTAACGAAGTCGAGACTGTATTCCTTGGTATAATTTTGCGTTGAGACAATTAAGCGTCTACCCGTACAGTTCTCACAATAATAATAACCGCAGATTATCAGTGTAATTAGTCTGTCCTTTTCAATAACTCCCTTTGTGAAATGCCTGAAAAAAACACAAAATCTCTTGCGCCTTTATTCTCGTCGCTAAATATGTTTATGGAGGTAATTAATATCAGGAAAACGCTTGTAATAAAAATAAAAATATGGGTTGTTTTTTATTATTCTTTATTTTTCTCGATATTGGAAAGAGGGAAATGAATTTAATGCTTATTTGCGTCGACAGCTAGGAGAGATTTTTGCGTTTGATAAATCAAATGAACAAAAAAATGATATTTATTTTTTCTTTGGAATTAAAAGGACGTTCCTTCTTATTGAATTCTATTTGAAATCCTCGTAAACAAAACCACATTTTTTCTTCTATAAGTCTATGAGTCAATAGTTAATTCCAAAACTATCTGTAAACATGAATAGCTCAATATTTTTTATATTGATCCTAACTTGAAACAATTTACAAAAACAAAAAATAGGTTCTTTAAAAAGTGGCAATTTTTTTTATTGGCTTACTTCCTAGATATAGTGCGTGGTATTTTTTATTCACTTTGCTATATTTCAGTGTAAAAAGATGATATTCGTATTCCTGAGAGAGAACAAAAGAAGGCTTCTAAGAGAAACCGTAGATCACTTCAGTTTACTCCCAGCAGTTGTCAAAATATTGAATTACTGCCATATACAAAGTTGTATATAATATCACAGAAAATACATGAAGTTATATAATATAATATATACAAAATATATCAGAGACTCTCCGACACCCAGATATTGAAAGACCAGTGGCAAAGATGTACAAGCTCCATTTTATGACATTTTTTTTTTAAAGAAGAGAGTGTTTTTTTTTTTAAATTTACAATAATAATAACTACACATTTAAAATTAATTACTCGTATATCAGACGAACCGTTATAAGAGAACTTACATTATTCTCGACTTTTCGTAAGCGACGTAGCTAACGTCTTCAGGAGACACCCTCTCTGAGGATGAACTGAGTTCAAAATCTAAACCTAAATATATTTTTTTTCTTCCGCTGAGGCAGTGGTTTTATATTTAATCATTTATTTTCTAAAAGGTACCTGTTTGGCAGTTTTTTCTCGAATAAGAATCATTCCGATCGACCGGATGCCGTTTTAATGTTTTTTGTTAAATTCATCATTTGTTTTTAATTACTATTTTAATACAAAAAATATTAATAGACGAAAGTATTTATTTATTTCTCACATAAATTATTGTTGTCATCAATATATTATAGATTGTAGATCAATGTAACTGGGATAATGCCATTACATTTTTTTTTCTCATAAAAAATATATTTTCCTGATCTTTTTTTCAAAAATAATAATATTTGAAAAAAAAATCTTATATTAACGATTCAACTCTCAGTATGACAAGTATGCAAAATTGTGGATATTCTCTTCGATCATGAAAAAAAATGTATGCAAACTAAATCACACTCTAGAGGCGCTGTTATGTATCTTCCAATAATATTTCGATCTACGAAATCGAGCGAATTTATAAAATGTTTTGTACTCAGGGTAAAGATCGAGACACATTAAAAGAAAACTTTTAAGAGGATCTGTCTACATCTAATCTAATCTAATTTAAGTTGCGAAGATATTATGTTACACTGGAGATTCACATTATATGCATTTCACAAGCAGATTCGTACAAATTCACATGCCGCATGTTAACCTACAACATAAAAACCAAATCTCAAATGGACATACACCCTGCAACTCTTGCCGTCCTTCCCTAAAACAGGGGTGACATTGGCAAAGTGAATCATTTTTACAGCATGGGATACCAGCCGCATACCAACCCATAAATGAAGGAAATAACAGAATTGCAACAAAATTGAAATCACCACCGTGTAAACTATCGTAATTTGGTGTTATGCAGTTTTGACGCTATACCAGCTACATTATTTAGTGTAGGTACTGTAGAGGAAACATCTGAAGGGACCTTTTGTCCGTAAATCAAATAACCGGTCTACGAAAATTCGCACCGGCCTCGAGCCAAAGCCTGTGTTTAATGGTCAAAAATATGGAGCGCCAGGGCGGAAATTAACGGAACGCTACTATTCGTATACTATCAAATTAAAATCATTTTAATTCAGAGAAATATTTTGTGTAAAAAAGGATGTCCATCCACGTAAATAAGGTGCACCATCCCTTGACTTACAGGTTGATATGAGGCTGATACCCTTTTCTATGAAAATTGGTTCACTTTGCCAATGTCACCCTGTTTTGGGGAAGGTCGGCAAAAGTGGTAGACCTTATTTTCTTTTAAGGTTTGTTTTTTAAATTGTAAATACATATACCTACAGTATTGGTAAGCGCGAACTTAAACGTGCCTGTTTATGGCCATGCATTCAATATGAATTTTTAATGTTATAAAACCTTTTCCAATGACCGGTCACCAAAGGTCCATCCAGCCTTAGAGCAACTGGGTCTTGCTTGAGAATTGGAGCTTTGTAGTGACGACGATCAAGCTCGTAAAAAGGTCGATAGCTCAATTGGTAGAATGCTTGCATTCTATGCCGAGAGCACGGGTTCGATCTCAAGGTTTACTCAGCCTTCACAAGAAATGAGAACCAGCCCCTCCGGGAGCTGGGAAACTCCCACTTCAACTGAAAGTGATTGGTGTGAGGCCGGCCCCCTTACGCGTAAAAATAAATAGGTCCCGAATCGCCACATGCGACCCCTTCGGGGATAACGCAGGCAAAAAGTAACACTGTATGTGTAGCTTAGTTGCGTTGCGTTTTTACTGTAAATACTCAAATTTGTTTACTTTATTTCGATATATTAAAGAAGAGCTTGAATAATACAAACTTAACAATGTTTATTTCAAATCCCACCCATTTTCATGCAAAAATCAACCTTGTTGCGCCCGTATTGTTTTCCACTGCGAAGTATTATGTTTTTTATCCAACATTTTTTTCATACTTTTTATTCAACTTTTTCATACTTTTTATTCACTTTTTGTGTAGTTTTTGTCCCGACTAGCTATCGGAATGCCGGTCTCTCGCATGAACGATAAATTTCCCGAACAAATTCATACAGATATGGGAGCAGTTTAACTTTTATACAAGTTTGCTTTGAATGCATTCCGCCAATAAATAAACGAGTACCTAGATTTTAAAAACAAAGCTCAGATTTTTTTTATTAAATTCACGCTTTCGTCGGTAGTCAAAGTCTTTATTGTCTTAAAATATATTTTTAATGCTTGCAATTTTGACCTTGTTTCACGACACATTCTATTGGTGGATTTAAATTTGGAACGATAAATCATTGAATGTCTAAATGATTATGTCACTCACAAAATGTACACATACCTACCTACCTGGATAATGAAATAAAAAATATTTTCAATTCTGGCAATAATGACTGATCCCTGAAGGTTCCATTGGTTTAGTTGAATTTGCACTGACTTCTTATTTTCCACTTCCTTGAATGATTGTCACTTGTGCGCATGCTCATTAAATTGATACCTACCAGCATAATTTAAATAACATATATTTTTAATGCTGGCAATAATGACCTTGAACCGCGATACATTCCATTGGTTGATTCAAATTTGGAATGATTAATTATTATTGTATGGCTAAATGACTGTCGCTTATTATGTTCACTTATTGTAAACATACCTATCTATAATTATTTAGTTTAAGGATTTAAACCAAACACTGTTTTATATTTTCACTTTTACAATTATTTATTCTTTAATTTTACTAACGTTTTCGATCTTAGATCATTGTCAGGTATTTATTTATTTATTTATAATTTCACGACATATTGTGCCTTTTACAAAACATACTAAAAATAGTGTTATAAATACAAGATTTTTTTAATATATTTTTTTAAATAAAAGTCAATGGTAACATAGAGTGTTATTGTGGTCATTCAGTAAAATCATATAAATTTAAATAACATTCAATAAAATTAATAAAATTAAGACCTATCTATGTATAATCTATAATGTAAGTTGCAGAGATATATTACATTTAAAATTCATATTAAAGGCATTCCCAAAAGCAGTCACGTATAAGTTCGCGCTTAAACATGACGCATGTGAACTTACAATGTAAAAACCCAACCTTAAATTAGTATATAAGGCCTGCAACTCTTGCCGACCTTACCTGCAACAGGGGTGACATTGGCAAAGTGAACCAATTTTTTGCAGTATGGGTGGTTAGCATCATACCAACCTATAAGTCAAGGAATACTTTACCTATATAAAATTCAATAAGATATTTAATTATTATCAATTGTGTAATAATGGCGTTGATTCCCGAGGTTTCCGATTTATTATTTTATTTGGCATGAATTATTTATTTCTGGCTTTATGATTTCAATTTGTAGGTATGTTCATAAAATGTATACCTACCTGCTTACTTTAATTTAATAACATATTTTTAACGCTTGCAATTATGACCTTGATTGTCAACGTATTTTATTGGTTCATTTGAATTTGGAACGATAAATTATTTTAAAGCTAAATGATGACTTTTTATGTGCACTTAACTTAAAAATACCTATCAGCATTATAATTTAAATTTACAATGATTATTTATTATATCCATTTTATGGCTTAATGATTCAAGCTTATTATGTTTTTAAAACTGAGACATACAAACCTATCTGAATACCTATTTCAATAAAAATGATTATAAATGCTGGCAATTTTATTATATAATTTGAATTTGGAACGATTAATAATCCTATAACTTCATGATTGTCACTTAATGTTTTCATACGGTACAACCTGCATATTATATTCCAGTAACTAATATTTTTAATTCTTGCAATATTGACCTCTATTCCCGTTTTCTATTGTTTTATCTGAATTTGGCCTTATTTTCTTTAGCTTTATGATTGTCACTTGTATGCCCGTAAAATGTGTACCTATTTTCCCAATTAATAAATAATTTTATTGCTGGCAAGAATGACCTTGATTCCCGACGCATTTTATTGGTGAATTTAAATTTAGAACGAAAAACCATTATACGGCTAAATGATTGTCACTTATTATGTTCACAAAATGTACACATACCTACCTGCATAATATTTTTGATTAAAATTTATTTTTATGTTTGATAAATATTTATTATAATTGATAAGATAATATAACAAATATTTATAACGCAACGCAAAAACGCAACTAAGCTACACATATAGTGTAACTTCTTGCCGCGTTATCCCCGAAGGGGTCGCATGTGGCGAGTTGAACCTATTTATTTTTACAGGTAAGGGGGCCGGCCTTACGCTTACCACTTCAGTTGAAGTGGGGGTTTCCCAGCTCCGATGGGGCTGGTACTCATTTCTTGTGAAGGCTGAGTAAACCTTGCCGGTATTTTTATTATGGGGTTTGAAATAAACACCGAAATAGGAAATCATTTCTGACACCCTCCTCGGTGGGATTCGAACCCGAGCTCACGGGGTAGAATGCAAGCACTCTACCAACTGAGCTATCGACCGGACTAATATATACCTAAATAAAAGATTTTTTTTTCATCATCGCTTCATTATTAGAAAGTTTTTTTGAAGAAATAATTTCGGGATGTAGTACCTACAGATGTCCCCCAAGAATTCCACACATCAAGGATTCGAAGCAGCTCATAGCTCATGTGTCTTTCATCCATAACTCAAAAAGATGGCGACCAACAGAGACAAATTGCTAACTCAGCAAAGCAAAAAAAACAACTAAGCCACACATTTAGTAAAATTTCTTGCCTGCATTATTCCCGAAGGCATCGCATGTGACAATTCGGGACCTATTTATTTTTTCGAGTAAGTACCTTAACTTATAGGTTGGTATGCGGCTGACCACCCATGCTGTTAAAATGGTTCATTTTGCCATTGTCACCCCTGTTCAGGGAGGGACGGCAAGAGTTGCAGGGTGTATGTCCATTTGAGATATGGTTTTTATGTTGTAGGTTCACATGCGGCATGTACAAGCGCGAACTTGTATCTACGTGTCTGCTTGTGAAAATGCATGTAATGTGAATCTTCAATGTAACATATCTTTGCAACTTAGATTAGATTTGATTAGATTAGAAGAGGGCCGGCCTCACGCCAACCACTTCAGTTAAGGCACTGCCTTTAAAATAGGATGGCGACTATCAAAGACAAATGGCTAACACAAAAAGTCACTGCTTTTTCAAAAGAATGATATATAAAACAATCTGTAATCGGAAAATCTACAAAATGAAACCCAAATAGACGTTAATTCTGAAACTCGTGACATGGGTAAGATTGAAACAAATACCTATAGTATTGATGGTCAGTCTCATACCAATCTAGAAGTGAAGGAACAAACTTAGTTTAATAATGTCTTTATCGGTTTTTGAATATACTGGCGCGGGGCCACTTAGTAGCTAGGTTTACCCAGCCTTATTAAACGCATAAATAAAGGACTGGAACAATATGCACTGCCAGGGGTCCAGTCTGAGAAGGGAAATAGATACTTAGAACTAAATGTATGGGGCCGTCTAGGAAAGCCCAAATATAACAGCGTTTCCCTAATATTTGAACAAAAGTTACTGCCAAAATATTGACTTGGTAACTTGAATACACATATCGATACCTTTTTAAGGTAAAACTGAATAAGTGCTGATTCACTGATTTGAGAAATGGTGGATATAATATATTTTATTGTGTGCAACTTTTCATAGTAAATAAACTAATTATAAAGAAAAACTCATGAAAAACTTCTAAATTACAGAATTTTTACACTTTTAGAGTGTTTTCTTTTCTTCTTCTACGCCTGCCTTGACGTATCTATAATCTATAATCTAAGCTGCAAAGATATGTTAACATTTAAGGCTCATATTAAATGCATGCTCTCAGACAGGCACCTGTAGGTTCGCGTATCATTTTGACATTCCCAAATTTGGATATTTGACATTTTCACAGCGTTCTAATACAAAAGATGTGTAAGAAGAGCTTTTAAATGGTTAAATAATTATATAGTTTCAAAAAATATTTATTTCGTGAATGCCGTTTTGTGTGAATCACACCTCAAGATTCCTCTGCATGTTTGTTTGTCGCTATTTAGTGTCATTTTTTTGAAAAACACCCAGTTATTTAAATATTGGATGCAACTTCAAAACCCGTATTTTTGGTAAAAGCAGATGAAAATTATTATCAACCCAGAGAAGAGTCATATGGTGCTATTCTTAAAAAAATTAGTCGTCCATGGAGCCCACGCTTTGACAAACTAATGATTCCTGGGCTGGAAGTCTCATCAGCACGGTATTCTTATCCACCGAACATCGGTTTTATTTGTATGAAGACCTGTCAATCCAATGACTGCAAGTGAACAGCTGATTAGTCTTCATACAATTATTACTGATATTTGGTAGGTAAGAATTACCGTGGTGACGAGACTTCCAGCCCAGGAATCATTAGTTTGGTAAAGCGTGTCTCAACGGCGACCAAAATGTCTAAGAATAGCACCGATAGTATTTTTTTTTTTGTGTTCAGCCGCAAATCGAACCCACAACCATCCGTTTCTTACCAGTCCATATCGTTAACCGCTGGACTACGGACCGATATGTATAGTATAATTCCACTTCTTACAAATGTGAATTATTATTGACAGAGATTTAGTTATGATTCACATGTAAGTTCAAGTCGCCTGTATCTCAAGTATAAAGCTTGACATTTGAGTTCAAACATAGCGTTTACCAAAAAATATATGCCTACTAAAACAGCGCCTCTGTCAACGATTTTCGCTTCCATATTTTTTGGTAAAACGCTATAGTATAAATCTATACCATATACTATAGATGTACAACCTGATAGGTACTCTATACCCGTAGTACGAGTTTTTTCCTTTTACTCGAAGTATTGAGTATTCGAGAAAAATTTATGTGAACTTGTAAAGCACATCCGGCAAAACAAGTTTGATAACTTGTTTTGACAGAGGTGCTTTACAAGTTCATAACTTGTTTTGACAGAGGTGCTTTACAAGTTCACATACATTTTTCTCAAATACTCAATACTTCGAGTAAAGTGAAAAACTCGTACTACGGGTACTGAGCGTTGTTGGTTCTCGATAAGTTGGCGTTTTCCTGCTTGCAAGAAACTTCCCCTAACATCTTGAGGTACGTATGTGTATATAGATGTTTAAAGGGTTTTAGGTCTTTAGAAGTAACGCTACGCCAATGCTACATATAACCAATAATTTATCACGCGTGTGTCGAACATGAACAGGCGAGAGAGAGTCGCTACAAAAACAGTACTGACAAGAAAAGCGATTTCTCATGCATTTCTTTTATGCGCTCGTTTTTGTTAATAATAATAGAACAAAATATTTCAATGTTGTTGGAGGCAGCTTTACGCAAAACAAGATCTTTTTTATTTTAATCCAATCAACCACAAAATTCATATGATACATTTGGAGGGTATATAACCATTAATGAGGAGCGCCTTTTTCATACATTTTATCCAAAAAAAAAAGAAAATGATAAAATAAAATTGTGTGTCATTCGTTCGACACCAAATTGCACAGGAACCATTCAGAGTATAATGGCTGAAAAGTCCAAAAGTAAATAGGTACGTATTACGTACCTTCATTATATTTTTTATTAGATCATGACGTCATGCAAACATTTTTCTTTTATCATCTTAAAAACCTAGTAAAAGAATGCAAAGCTATCAAGTATAGTATTGTTACGAGCGTATGGCAGTATTAGTGGATACGTGATTCCAATCACGCTGGTGGATCAATGCTCTAGTATGAAATCATCCAATATATTAATATTATAATAATAATATTATGATGATTTTTTTGGTGAGCGCTGTTTTTGAGTGTATCACACCTCAAGAGCCCTCTAAAGTAAAGATAACAGTTGAGAAACGTCCGTATGAACGTATTAATATATAAATGTTAGCCGCATGCGAGGTCAGTTGAAACATTGAGCCGTGAAGTCGATAAGCTAAAAGCTAGAAAAGTCAATAGTACATTGTAAACCGACATTGTGTTAAATAAATCTTGTAAAATAAATAAATTGCAGTTTGATTAAAAGAACCCAAATAAAATCACAACTGTATGTAGGAAGCAAATTTTTGAGTTTTGCAACCCTCGTAGCAAATGCATAATACATACATACAAGGAGGTATACCATCATCAATAAGGGCCTCGCTTTACACTAGGTCGCTATTAAATTAGTAGTAGGCGAACCATTGGCTACAGTTGTTGGGGACTGAAATTAATACCAGGGGCACCTTCTGTGCCCCTACTCATTAGCTGTGGACCTACGCCCTTAAATATGGAAGTAAGAAATAGTGAGAAATGATGTGGGACATTAATAAATCAGATTCGATGGTAAACATATGTTTGGATGTCTTAAAACTAACAAAATGTATTGAATTATTTAAGTACGAAATTTGTTTTGAAATTTTTTTTTTTTTTGAAAATTAATGTATTGTTATGATTTTGTTGGGGTTCTCTTTTAATTAAACTGCAATTTTTATTTCAACATAATTTCTTTTACAAGTTTGGTTCACAATTTACAACAATTGATAACCTCTGCTTATTGGTATTCGCTTATTTTGATAAAATATATATTGTTCCTTGACTTATAGGTTGGTATGCGGCTGACCACCCATACTGTAAAAATGGTTCACTTTGCCAATTTCCCCCTTGTTCCAGGGAAGGACGGCAAGAGTTGCATGGCTTATGTTCATTTGAGATCGGGTTTTTATATTGTAGGTCCACATGCGGCATGTGTTAGCGCGAAATTATACATGTCTGTTTGTGGAAACGCATTCAATATAAATCTTAAATGATATATATCTTTGCAGCTTAGATTAGATTATTAGATAGATTATTAGTTTGAAACATTATTAGTCCTTTATTACTTTACAAAAAAGAGAAACATTTGTAACCTTTAAAAATGCTAATATCTGAGTCAGGAGTTAACCCTAGAACATAAAATAGTATATTATGACACCTCCTGATAAAAGCACCAAAGCCTATTTAGGGCTGCAGCATCTTAAGAAAAAACAGCCAAAATGATCGACAATCTTAGATTTATATGTAATATGTATATGTAATATGTAATATGTAATATGTAACTCTGTCGCCATTCCGCTAGGGGTGGCCAGAGCCTCTGCAGAGTTGCCTCCATTTTTTCCTATCCTTACATACCTCTTTCAATTCATTCATATCCATCACCTTTTTCATGCATTTTCTTCTTTTACGCTCACTTTGTATATCCCATTCTTTCACAATCTCCTCAATCTGATCACTCTATACTTTTAAGTGACAGTAAACGAAGAACTTTATGGATGGTCAATGGACGTTGAAAATAAAATTTGAAATAATTCATTGACAACCACGTATTTTCTTTACAAGTAGAGTAACCTACCTAATACAAGAAGTAAATTAAACTTGAAAAGATAAAGTGACAAAAATTACTGCAAGCATTGACATCTGTGTATCACTTTTGAACTAAAACAACCTAATGGAAATCAGTTTTGAAGAAGTAATCCATATAAGCAATTAGACATCGACACCTGTGGGATTTGAATGCTAACTAAAATAACCTCACGGATACCCGGAGCACATGCAATATGAGGAGGTAAATGAAAGATTTATTTCTAACGAAATATCACAAGGTATCCCTGTACTGTATTTTATTTCATTCATAATGTCAATAGGTATAACGTTAAATCATGCATTTAAAAATCTGAATTAAATTAAATAAGCAATAACAAAATATTAAAAAAATTATAACATAATAACTGGTATTATTAATGTTTTTTTTTTTAATCAAATATAAATTGTTGCGTTCATACTTGTGGTTTGTCGGAGGACGCTGGTTTGCTGACATTTGAACATCCAATCAGCGTCGACCTGGAATGACGTCACGGATACTAGGAGCTCATGAAATTGAAGAGGTACATGACGGATTTATATCTAACGATAAAAGTGCAAGGTATGTGGCAATTGCATGCATATTTACTAAAAAACATCATAAATGCACTTATTGCTCTTTTAAAAAAATTAAATATACTTCGGTACCTATAAACTGTTTATTTAAAGAATTTGAAGTGAGAACAACCAGTATTTATTGCTGTTTTGAATTTCCAAAATAAACTGAAACGATCATACTCTTGTATTTGTTGATAGTTTATCCTAGGACGCTGTGACGTGTTTTGACAGTTGCATTGTTGTCAAAATATTGAGTTGGAAGTCGTTTTTGTTTAAAGAATGATAAAGCATAAATCGGGTCGGTTTTTTAGTGAAAATAAGTGTTATATATGATGTTAACTTTTGTGAATCTTTTTAACATTATATTAAAGTTGTCCATCAAAAAATAAAGGCATCGTGTTCATTTGAAGTTTGTTGAATTGACAATTGAAATCGACACACTAACAAAAGTTCTAACTGCCGAGAGGACGAATAAAAGTTCAATTGAATAACTCAAATGATGGATTATAATGGTTGTTGGTTCAGAAGTGCATGATAACACATTAGAAGGTGCGGCGGAAGTTTTTTTCGGTAATAACGCCTGTATTAAAAAGAAACATCAAAACTGGAAAACGTGTCAAGCCACTTTGGAATTAAAATCAAAGCTGCTTGTTAATCAAATTGTAGACCAGTTAAATGTGAATGATCTATTTAGTGAGCGTTATTTTCCTCTGAATCTCTTGAAATTTCTTAAAGTGAAGTATCAGTTAATGGTGCTGTGATCAACATCATACGAAATGCCAGATTGTCATAAAAGACACCATAACTTTGGCACAGAGTATACCAGACCTCCAAGAACTACTGAAAAAGGTAGATATAGCTGGATATGAATTGGACCTTATTATAAATGTGAGCATGCAAAATGTAAAAAAAAAACGCCTGGAAGGTCTCTTGCATACCATAATTGAAGGGATGATCGAGGGGACAGTAAGATAGAAGTGTGATAGAAGACACAGTAAGGTGAAACAGATCTAGAAGGTGATTTTTGGAAAGATCATCTCTCCACAATGAGCCATGAAATACTCGCACACATCGTAGCTAATAAGATGCCGAAAGGTTTACGCCCAGCAGGAAGACCTCTTACAAATTGGAAAGTGGAAATAACCGGACACTCTCATCTTAGAATCGGGCCGATGTGTATATTTCTAAATAAGTATATAAGTATATAAGTATCTAAATAAGTATATTTCAAGATGCTTATTGTCTATGTACAAGTATGAAATTGTAGGTTTTTAACATAAAAAAAAATGTAATAACAATATTTGGATTTTTTATTTGGTGAACGCTGTTTATGTGTGAACCACATCTCAAGAGCCCTTTGTAAACCTGATTTTTGCTATAGAAAACGCAAATTCTCTAGAAAGACCCAGTTGCTGTGAGGCTGAACGGACTTTTGATGTCAGATCTGTAATGAAGATTAGAAGAGCATATAAAATAAATAAGTATGCTTTTATTTTGTGCTACTCCATGGGATCGAACTCACGACCTTCTGATTACGAGCTTAAAGTGAGTCGAGATAATGGTACTTAATAGTTGTTTTTCTGCAAACTGAAATTAACACAAAAGCATTATTTTATAAGATAGAATAAACTTTAAAAGTAATAAGGAAATTCAAACAATAGTTTTGCAATTGTAGGTATAATGGAGTGAGAATGTTTTGGATACAAATTTAATATCAGCAAAGTTTATCGGAAAGTTAGTTAGGAGATGGTTGTTAATGAAACGCAATTAACAAACAATTGTGTCGGTGCGACTATTTGTGCTGTATCAGAACACTTATTCCTAAAGTGGCTTACACTAACAGACTCTCAAAGGTTGATTTGGACATGCCGGAGGACTATGAAAATAAACATAGAATTGTGGGTTCTGTGAGAAATACAACCATGGAATTATGTTTTTTTTCATTTGGATTGCAACAAAAATGCAAATATACTCCACATATAGTCCAACGGCTTACCACGTTACCCTTTAAAAGCCCACAAACTGCGAATGGAACATTAATTTTTTAAAGGTTTTGTTAGCTATTCATCATCCATTCTGTCTATATCATGTCTATATCATGTCTATATTGCTCCCAAACCATCTCATTGTACTCATTTGTACTGTCACTCTCGTATTATAGTTTATCCTATTACCTTTAATCTAAGTTGCAAAGGTATATTGAGATTCAAGGCCCATACGTTCACAGGCACATGCTGCATCTGCACTTACATAATACAAAAGAAAAAAAAACAACACATGCATATAAACCTTGTAACTCCTGCCACCATTCCCTGTAACCGAGGGGGCATAAGCAAAAGTGAACCAAGTTTGTGCAAAATAAAGGCCAGCTTCATACCAACTTTTTAGTCAATGAATTTTATTTCCTTGACTTATAGGTTGGTATGAGGTTGACCACCCATACTGTAAAAAATGGTTCACTTTGCCAATGTCACCCCTGTTTCAGGGAATGTCGGCAAGAGTTGCAGGACTTATGCTCATTTGAGGTTTGGATTTTATTTGTAAGTACACAATCAGCATTTGTAAGCGCGAACTACACGTGTTTGTTTGTGGGCATACATCTGAGAGCTTTGAATGAATATATCCTTGCAACTTAGATTATAGATTATAGAACCCCACTCAGTAATAACGCAGTCATTACAGAGCATTCAGTCATACTTTTCACTTTTTGCATTCTTATTTTGGCACTCGCTCCCCTTCTACATCTCACTTACATACATCAGAGTCGGTAACACTATCAAATTGTGCACCACTAGTTTCACATTTGTCGTAAGCTTTTGATTTCTCGAATTCTTTCATTATGTTTCTTTATATGATACCATTTTTCTGGTTGGTAAATAAACAATGATGAATTTGGAACCTTTTTATAGGCGAGCAAACGTTAGTTTTGTATTAGACTTACATAGCAGCCGATGAAAAAATATTATTTGTTTGTATTTTCCTTAGCAACCCTGCTGGGTGACGACACAGTATTGTCCATTTTAATTGACGTGCTGACTTCATTTCGTACAAGTCTATGAAGTGAAACAGTATGGGGACCTCTAAACCAGGAACTCTACTTTTGTATCTTAGTTTGTGAACAAATGCTGGGATATAATATGACTGTATTGTAGATTTGTAGATAGCCAATGGTTGGTGCTACGTGGCGATATGTTACAAGTTTCGCTATCCAAATGGTGGAGAGAAGTTGCAACCAGCAGCGGGAATACTGTAGAGGCTTTTAGATTCAGCATGCTCACTCGTAGAAAAATATCTGATATTTTTTTATTAGTGTTTGATTATGAATTGAAAGGTTAACATTGTTTTTAGTTAAATTATATTTATATTCATTAGTAAGATTGCTGATGTTTTAATGAAAAATATATTTACTTACAAAATACTTTTTTTTGTATTTAAAACCACTTTAAAGCCAAAAATGAATAGTGAGTTAATCTTTCTTTGATTTCTTGTAAAATAAAAAAAGGCCACCAAGGTTTTAAGAGATTTTTTAATGTTGAGATTCTAAGCATTTTTGTGATAGTGAAACATGTGTGCTTTATTCATTTGTCTTTATCTAAGACTGGGTTTTTTGGACTTGACAAAGAGCGCTTCACAATGCTCATATAATAATGAACAAACTGATGATATTTTTCGTTCAGTCTGAACTCAATACTTTATTTCTGTCAATTAGAGATGATAGTGTTGTAATGTGAACAATAGGACAGCAGTAAGTTGGAGTAGATCCAGAAGCTAAGTTTGGAGAGATCATGTCTCCAGAATTAGGCATAAAAGACTCGCACACATAGAATACATAATGAGATGCCAAATGGGCATTGCCTTGTTAAAAAACCTACTAAAATGTGGGAAAATAATAACGTCTTTGCTACAGGATCCATTAGAAAAAATAAAAGTTTTTGTGAATCACAAAGCAAAATATCTAAATCAAGAAAAAATAAGACTAGGGATAAAGATATTAAAATGAATGTCAACGTTCGGGCTTACACTACCACAAAATTTATTTACCAACCTATGTGGATTTCTTAGGAACGCCACTGATTATGAGCCATACAAAATTTAATTTAACTTTGTTGTATTCAGATAGAAAAGTTTTTCGCTGTAATGAAAAATAATTAAAATTCTTCAGATGCGTTTTCTTCTTTTTCAATTAAAATGGTACTCATAAAAAAATTGAATTGAACTTTTTTGTATGAGTTACTGTATCTGTAACTCTGTTGCCTTTCTGCTAATGTTAGCCAGGGAATCTGCATGATTCGTCTTCACTTTTTCCTATCTTTGTATACCTCTTTCAATTCATTCATATCCAGCACTTTTTTCATATATTTCCTTTTTTCGTATTTGCTTTGTAAGTATATCCCATTCCTGTATCAAATCAAACAAATCTGATCTAGCCATACTTTTTTCCGTCTTCGCTATCTTCCTTTTCTTTTCACATTTCCTTTGTATATATGCGCTTGGTATATATGCTTGGATGGAGAGATATGGGAGAGGCTTATGTCCGAAGATACGCTTGGTAAGTCTGTCATCATCCATTATTTTAGCCAACGTCAAAATCATCTGATAACATTATTTTGAACCTTTAATTTAAAATTGATGATGATGCTGATGATGACTCCAAGCTATTACTAGAGTTCTTTTTCAATCATAGTTTGCTGATTTCCGAAAATTGAATTAAACATGAGTAGCTTCCCTCTGAGCAGAAAGAAAAGTTCGTCCTGATTCTGCTCGTTAAATAAATAAATAAATTAGAGCATATTTTAAAGATTCTTATTAATAAACATTAAAATTCAAACATAATTGTGAAGTAGAACGCAAAGTGTTTTTTTTATCATTTTTTAATTATTCTGTCAAAACTTTTCAGTGAGAGGCATCGTCGTGATTGATATCCACCTAACGATATAAATATCCGTACAATATGATAGAAAATCAATGATTTTTTGTGAACGGGAAATTCAATAATTTATTGTGTATCGGATTATATGAATACTTTAATATTAAGGCTGGATTTATTTACTTTCTTACTGCTTGTTTTTTTTTTTGGGAGGATGCCAGCCCTTGAATTTCACATGCCCTCATGCATTATACTATGATATTATTGCAAAATGTATAATGTTCAGAGATGGACAGATATGATATTTAGAACGATAGATGGATAGGATTATCTTTAGATGATAAGATTTAAGTTCAAAATAACTGAAAGCGCAATAATTACTGTTTATAAATTAACATCAAAAACTTTAATTTTATTACTTGATTTTATTTTGACTTTATTTTTAAGTATGTATTATTATAAATATCAGTTGATCTATGAAAAAATAATTTTATTTGTACATTTAATTTGTAGAAAAAATACAAAACAAAACACTAACTAAAATCGGTGAAAGAGAGAAAAAATCAATTGGAAAAACTCGTGTTATTGACAAAATAAAAAAAACAACTTGAACCATCGGGGAATTCGGTGATCTCTATCAACGTTGAGAGCGTGTGATGAAATCATTGGTCCAATTCAGCCGCCACTCAGACTGAGTGAAATGTTAGGAGCTGGGAGTATTGCAAAAAATACACAGGTGTGAAGTTGACCTGAAAAATCCTCAACGTTAAAGTTTTATTTTCCTACATCCCATAGTATGCACGTTTAAAAAAAAAAAAAATGGAACATCACGTGGCCTGGTTGCTAGAACAAAGGTTAAATAAAAAAATGAAAAAAAAATATGCTCCTGAAGATGCCTTATTAGATGAAAATGTTTGCCAAAAAAAAAAAAAAAAAGGGAAGTACAACTTTGTTTTTCCTATTGAATTTATAAAAAAATACAATGAACTTTCACTGTGCTAATAGTAATACTAATCTTATCTAATCTAATCTAACTTGCAAAGATATGTTACATTGGAGATATACATTACCTACATTCATTTTCACAACCAGACACGTACAAGTTAGCGCTTGCACATGCCGCATGTGAACCTACAACATAAAAACCAAATCTCAAATGGACATACACCCTGCAACTCTTGCCGTCCTTCCCTGAGACAGGGGTGACATTGGCAAAGTTAACCATTCTTACAGCATGGGTGGTCAGCTGCATACCAACCTATAAGTTAAGGAACATACACGACAAATTACATTTTATAAATACCCAAAAATATTAAACAAAATGTTATTGGTTTTCAAGTAGTCACCTACTTTCATATATTTTATTTATTTATTTATTTATTAATAGAAGTAACCATACTGGTCTGGGGTTGTTTTTTTTTATTTTTCTAGGTTTGGACAAAATATTATTTTTGCTTTGAAAAACATACCTTCAGGTAACACTTTTTTTTGTTTTAGAAAAAACAGAATTTTTGAAGTAAGTAACTCCAGTTTTCATTAATATAAATATTTAAAAATATAAATGGTAAAACATTGTTTTAATTCACTTTATTTTATTTGTTTATGCTCGAATATTTTCGCCTAATGAGGCATCTTCAAGAGCAGAATGGTTACAAATATATTTTTATAAAATAATTTTCAAAACCAGTTTTCATTGTTTATTTTCATGTTTGTCACAATGTTGCATGTTGTCCATTTTCCATTTATCTAGGGAACTTGCTGAAGCTTACAACATTTTTGCTAAAACTCTTATCAACTTCACAACAGGTAAAAAAATACTACCTTCTGAAAATCCTTCAGGGCTCTTCTCAATCAAGCATGCCTGGTTATTTGTCAATTGGATTGGTGATATCGGAAACACAATCTGTCGGCTTTTTCCCTGAAAATTGAAGAATATGTTTCGCTGAAACAGTTGCTGTGTTTGTGAAAGTTTTTTTTGTAAATATAACATTATTAATAATTATTCTATTGATTTTTGCTTTTAAATTGGTATGATCCAAATTCTTGATTTGTTGTTAAAAAATAAAAATTTGACGTGTAGTAGTATATATTCAAGGAGTTAGTAGTATTTTTTTTAGAGTATGTTAATTTGAGGTTCAGGTTAATTAAGCATGCTGAGCGTAAACTTACATGTGTTTTTTTAATGTATATGTACGTGTATGTCTCATGAATTTCACTTGTGTGCCTTTGCAACTTAGATTGTAAATTATTATTGTAAAACCGGACATAAACGTTTATCAGCACACAAATATTTCAACATTTTTTTTTCATTTTCCTCATTTGGTTTTTTAATACTCTCTTTCCAAAATCAATAGTATTTTTTCCATCAACAAAAAGGCTAAAATAAGTTAAGCATAAAAATGTGTTAATTTTTGCCAATATTGTCCCTTTTGTAGCCGATAAGGGTTGGATGATTCATTTGAGGTTAGAGTTTTATTTAGTAAACAGGGAGCATATTGTGTAGGCACGAACTTACACGTGTGCGTGAATCAAAAAATCTTAATTATATTAACACAAATGAACGGCTAACATGAAAGATTACTGAATTTTCCAAAACAATAGGTAATTTGTAATTAAGGACTAAAAATGATACATTTGTCAAAATAAGTCTATATGGTTTTAATACTCGTAGATTAAATAAGAGACTACGAGTATTCATACAGTTATTAAGGCGAATTAATGAGGTAGACATTTGTAAGGCCAGGATTAAGCAAAGGGATATGGAATACAGTACAATAACTATTTCTCCTAATCTTGGAGTATTATTAATATTACATTAATTACAATTGCCGCGGTAAGCCTTTCTTTCATACAATAAGTAAGCTTTAGTCACGCCAAGTGTAAGCCTAGAGGACAAAACTGCTGATAATTTTGCCGAAAGGACAAACCCGCGTCTGAGCGGTCTTAGCTCTGAGGGATAAAATTTCCGAATCAACTTGAGTGCGTAGGCTAGCCGATATGACAAATCCGTGGCTGGGCGAGTTTTCTTCAACTTCTTATCTGTCATGTTATATTTGAAAAAACTTCAAATCAGCTCATGGATGTTTAGTTATACATCTTTTGAGAGGTTTTCCTGCCGGGTGTTGAATCATCGGTATCGATTCTTTACATCATGCCACTCCTATTATACCAATACTATTTATGAAACATATTTAAAAATTATTGTTATGTAAATGACAAGTGCTATAAATGTTAGGTAGGTAGGTAGGTTTAGTATAGCCGTGTTGTATAGTTGAAATAATTATTATAAGTCACTTTAGGGCCTGTTGCACCAAACTTCAATCAGGCGAACATCAAAATTAAGTGTGATTTCTCCCTTTCAAATCAAACAATTGATTGCATATACGTAAGTCATCTGATGTGAATCATATTTCCCGTTCAAATTCCATCACATTTTTACCAACTTTCGAGAAATATTTAACCGAGGTCCTTCCCAGAACTAAGCAATCAAATTTGATGTTTCAATCAAATATTGATTTGAGGTTGGTGCAACAGGCCCTAAATCATATACACCATCATCACTATGTACCAACTCGAAGCTTTTGGAGCGTTGGAGAGGGATCTAGCAAATTTGCTTCTAGAGACTACTGTCTTTAGAAGTATATAAGGTGCAAGTCGCCGGCAGGTGAGTCAGTTGATATACGTCGCTGTGCTTCTGAACAAGAAAGACATTGTAAAGTGAAGACCAACTGTGAAGTTAATTAAGAATTGTAAAAGTGTAAAAAATAAATATAAATTGTTAAATAAATCAAGTGTAAAAGAAATATCCCTGAAAGAAGACTAGTTTTTTTTTTCATTTAAAGACAATCCGAAACTAAAAACACAACAAAATATATAAACGTATACACGAGAAAAGCGTGCATGAAAAGAGTGACGAAACTAGATGAGATGAAAGAAGTGTGTAAGGACAGAGTCAAGTATAGGAACTTGTGTGGAGGTATCGGCCACCCTTAGAGGAATGGCGGCAGGATACAAGACAAGACAAGACAATACAGAGCGATCTCAAAAAAACCTCCGGTCAGACCTATACATGAAAAACATTTCAAAATCTGGAAGACTTTCTTTTTTTTGACACGAATAGAGTTACACTAGCTGATTAACTTCATCGGGAAGGCCTTAATCCACTTGAAAAAAATATTGTAATGTTGTTCACCGAGTGAAGCAACTCCGCATGAGTTGTATGAACTGGGTAAGAGGTGGTGGGAGAGTACCACGTTCAATCTTCCAACAATAGTAAATAAACAATAAAATGTAAGGCAAAAATTAAAATGCCAGTCGTAATTTTTTTAAGCGTACGTTTTTAAGCATGAAACATCAAGTGCTACCAAAACTGTATTGAAACTAAAACTCGGTGTTTCAGCTCTCATACATTGTTTGGTTACGGCGATGGTTTAGTTTCAACGTATTTTTTGTTACACTTGGTACTGGAATGAGGATTGTTCTCTTCACCTCTGAGCATAAATATTCCTCGGTCAGTTTGTCCCGGGCTGTCTGCCCCCCGGGACGAGACAGGATTGCCAATATGCCAATATTTATCCCCGCCAATAGGGTGTAACTCTGTCAACACACTGCTAAAGCGAGCACATACATGTTGGGTCTATGCCCCGCCAATTACTATTTTAAAGCTGTTTTTTTATAGAAAAAAATCATGTAGATAGGTAACTATTTTTCTTGGCAAGACAAATGTGTTCACAGTATAATTTTTTTACTAATCTAATTTAAATTGCAAAGATGTGTAACATTGGGGATTCTCATTTTATTAATTTTCATAAGCAAGCAAACATGTCGCATGTGGACCTACAATATAAAAACATACACCCTGCAACTCTTTCCGTCCTTCCCTGAAACAGGGGTGATATTGGCAAAGTGAAACATTTTCTACAGCTTGCATGGTCAGCCGCATACCAACCTATAAGTCAAGGAACAAACATAACAAATTTAATTTTTTTAATTCACAAATAATAATAATATGTAATATTTACGCTCATTACTTTCTTTTACTTCAATATACTTGTATTATTAATTAACAATTACTCAATGATATCTGTTGAACCAGGGATAAAGTAATGGTTAAGGAGTCCTACGAAAATTGGACCAGCGTTAACTTTTTTCTATCACGCTTGTCAAAATTAACGTATCGATCTCTTAGCCATAACGTCGTTTTGATCGAAGTACATAGATGCAATCGATGTACGCATTTTTTTTAAGAAATTCTGTGCGGGAGACTCCCTAGATTCTAGAAACTATAGGGTGTTATGTTATTTTATAATAACATTGAAAGAACAATCCCGAAGTGTGCAGTGTATGTTTGTGGGCCGAACGGAGCCGAACGGTCACGGAAGCGGCCGAACTGCACCGTGTGAACTAATCGGGCCGTCGGTCATCAGTTCCCGGCGAGATGTGAAGTGAGTCAGACGTTAGCGACCAAGCACCAAGCGGTGCAGGAGGAGGCACTACGATGGAGCTCCCTCCCCCCCCCATCTACTTGGATTTCCTGCCAGCAAGGCACCCGCCTTGTGGACCAGAGGCATAGGAGCGCCCACCCAGGGGCTCCCACGTGTGGAGGCGCCCGCCTTGAGAACCGCCGCTAGCCTGGGGCGCTGCCCCAGGCCTTCCGTTTAGAACTCCAGCCAACGGAATAGGGAGTGTTCTAGTGACAACCTGTAGGTCTGGCCAATCCCTTATTTCCCTTTTTCCCCCCCATATTAGTACAGTAATAAACCCTTATTTGTTCATGTTAACTTTATCTTTTCATTATAAAACCCTTCCCAAGATACAAGTAAGCAATGCCAAAGAAAGAACCCCACGCCCTGAGAGTGATGCTGATGAGAGCTAGCCGGATGTAAGTATCCTGGAGATACCTTTATATCCAAAACATAACAAGGGGTCTATGACACTTGTTGTAGTGCCACAGAAATGTACGAGCTTGGTCGTTGCTACAAAGCGCCAATATTCAAGCAAGACCCAGTTGCTGTAAGGCTGGATGGACCTTTAGTGACCGGTCTTTGTTAAAGGTTTTATGATTTTTTCAATCCAGCGAAGAGCATATTTGGAAATATAAATGGTATATTTTTTGTGCTCCGCCGGGATACGAATCCACAACCTTCTATTTACGAGTCCAAAGAGTTGCCACTGGACTACGGACCGGTCGATTAATATTAATATGAGGAGTATCGAAAACTGCGAACTTCTATGATGATTGCCAATATTCACTGAATATTGGCTATCAATCCAGTTGCATACATAAATCATGTGAACATAACCTATCTAAGGTTTCACTCTGCATACACATTTATGCTATTACAGAAACAAATACAAATGCTGTAAGCGTCTATCTAACCATCCATATTCTTTCTTTCTATGATCTTTGGTGAAAACACACAAAAGCATTTGAGAATGACACTAAATGCACACCCACAGCTATGAGACATGCTGCATATTTAACTCTCAAACCAACGAGGTTTTCAAGTAAACATTTGAATTTGAAATAAAATTACCTACATCCAATAACCTCAATTTTTATAAAGTTGATAGATATGTCTTTAGAATAACATATATTTGTGTAATTTTATGATATGTACTTAAATAGTTTTATAGCGAATTCATAACAAAATGTACATTTTTTAATAGTGGATGTGATTTTAGTCAGAAGAAGGATAACAAATATTAAATGTGGTTTTTCTAAAATGTTAACTATATATACATATATATCATTATTTATTGATTAAAAAAAATGTAATTTGTCGTGTATGTTCCTTGACTTATAGGTTGGTATGCGGCTGACCACCCATGCTGTAAAAATGGTTTCACTTTGCCAATGTCACCCCTGTTTCAGGGAAGGACGGCAAGAGTTGCAGGGTGTATGTCCATTTGAGATTTGGTTTTTATGTTGTAGGCTCACATGAGGCATGTGCAAGCGCGAACTTTTTTTTTTCAAATTTTTTCAAAATATCTTCAAATTTACATTATATGAATGCCTTATTTGGTGTTCTTTTAATCCTGTAACTGTAACTGTAACTCTGTCGCCATTCCGCTAGGGGTGGCCAGAGCCTCTGCAGAGTTGCCTCCATTTCTTCCTATCCTTACATACCTCCTTCAATTCATTCATATCCATCACCTTTTTCATGCATTTTCTTCTTTTACGCTCACTTTGTATATCCCATTCTTTCACAATTTCCTTAATCTGATCACTCCATACTTTTCTCGGTCGTCCCTTCCCTCTTTTTCCTTTCACACTTTCTTTGTATGTTCTTTTAATCCAATTATTATTTTTTTGTTAGTGCCCAAATAAGGCCTCAGGCAAGGGAGGTCTTTGTATAATTCTCTTCATATTCTGATGTCATTTCAATTGTAACTCAATTATAACGTCCAATGAAAAAATGTATTATAACTTAAACTTTTATCAGAGGTTCTCCTTAAATTTCCGTACATGATTTGGTAAACGCGATGGTTGAGTTTAAACGTGAAACATTGTACTTGAAGTACGGCAGACACGTTAAATGTCTGCTACGCGTGGTTTGGGCATTTCAAGATTTTTTTGAACAAACAAAATAATAAAAAAAAAATCTCGTTATTGTAAAAATGGAGATAGGTATATTAAAATCGGAAACGCTGTTATGAAATGTGAACGTTTTTTATGAATTTGTAAATGCCGTGTTTTTTCAGTAAATGGATGTATACCTTCGTCTACTTCCTTGACTTATAAGTTGGTATGAAGCTGACCACCCATACAATAAAAAATAGTTCACTTTACCAATGCAACCCCATGCTTCAGGGGAGCTCGGCAAAAGTTGCAGGGTGAATGTTCATTTGAGGTTTGGATTTTAATTTGTAAGTGCACATGCAGCATTTGTACGCATATCTGTTTGTGGGCAAGCATTGAATGTGAATTTTAAATCTTAATATACATATCTTATGGTTTAATGTATTTATTTTATAAACCTATTTAATGCAGCTGACACGTGTTGGTTAGCGTTTACACATGCTGTATGAGTAGGTACTTACGAAATAAACCAAACCTCACGTGAATATAAGCCTTGCAACTCCCATCAACTTTCTCTAAAACGGGGTGGCGTTAGCAAAAATTAATCAAGTGTGTCATTGCATTCGGGGTCAGCCTCATGTGAACCTATTAGTCAAGGAACATTGCTGTAGAAATCTTAATTTTTTTTTTCTGACTGCAAAATATGATCCATTTTTATTTGCAGATTTGAGCAAATTTATTTTACGTTTTTCGTGGTAATGATTGTGGAAAGGAAGTCTTGCAATATTCCCCAGTTGTACATCATTATGTATAGGTGGAAGGCAGCAGCTCTGTAACGATGAATAAGTTATGAATTTCTCTGTTTTTGTTTTCCTTGACAAAACACTGTCTAAATGTGTTGCTATTAGACTTGATGCCTGGTGCAAGCGGGCATCTATGCATGCCATTTTTGCATGAAACTACGCAGACATAATATATGTATGTATGTTAGTTGTGAAGCTGAAAACACGCGCCATCTTACTTCTTGCGTTACCCTCTTAAGATTTGCATACGGAATGTGATCATATTTATTATTACAGGTAAGGAGATTGACCTTACATCAACGGTTCTCTTTATGTGAAAATTTCTTAGCTCTTGTAGGGGCTGGTTTTCCAGTTCGTAGTCCAGTGGCAACACTTTGGAATTGTTAATGGAAGGTTGTGGGTTCAAATCCCAGTGAAGCACAAACAATATACCATTTATATTTTCAAAAATGCCCTAAAGAAAACCTTTACCAAAGAAAGGTTACTAAAAGGTCCCTTCAACCTTACAGAAACTGGGTCTTGCTTGAGTATCAGCTCTTTATAGCGACAACCGAGCTCGTTAACACATTTGGGGCACTACAACAAGTGTCATATACCCCTAGAGTCTCTGTAATATTAGGAGTCTCCCACACAAGATTTCTTAAAATAATCTCATGGAGGCTCAGTTAACATTGCCAGTATTTTTATTTTGGGTTTGAAGTAAGCGCTTGTACAAAAAGCAAGTGCATCCGCATTGTCCCCAATGAGGTCGCATGTAGACATTTTTACAGGTAAGGGGGCCGGCTCTTCGCTAACCAGAACAATTAGGGAAGTCCTAAATATTTTTGGCCTCTAAAAAAGTCGATGACATTCATACTTAACTGTCACGCATGAATGTTGGTCGTAAGCGGGCATTATGCGTAATGTAAGCAAGCCTCGTTATTCATTCTGAGAAACGAATGCCTGTTACATTGTGAGGGGTGAAATATGCTGGATATTTCCTTACCTGGCTGTACGGGGAAGGGAAATGAATTTTAACTCTGCCATAATAAGGTGGAATTGTTAAATCAAATTAGTTTAAAATGTGCTATTTGAAAAAACATTGAATAATTTTATTTTTTACATTTTGTTATTAGTATTTTATTTTATTTTTATTTTATGTCGATTTTTTTCATAATTTAAAATAAAATTAATAATCTTCTGAAAAAAGAAAGGCATTTTTCGATCTCTTACATATCTGAAATATTTCAATTTTTGGATGAAACGAAATAGTCATTTTTTCATCCTAGTTCCATAGTTCCTTGACTTATTGGTTGGTATGCGGCTGACCACCCATGCTGCAGAAAATGGTTCACTTTGCCAATGTCACCTCTGTTTCAGGGAAGGTCGGCAGGAGTTTCAGGGTGTACGTTCATTTGAGATTCGGGTTTTTATATTGTAGGGTCACATGCAGCATGTTTAAGCGCAAGCTTATATGTGTCTGCTTGTGAAAATGCATTTAATATGAATCTATCATGTTGCATATATTTGCAACTTAGATTAGATTAGATTTAATCATTAATAGTGATAGGATGAAATAACATATAATTATTGATTTCAAACCCGTTTCTGGAAAGGCAAAAATAAGTTGGGGAAATGAATCAGACTGAGGATGTGCCAAAGGGACATTAAAATGAAGATGCTGGGAATCAGCCTCAGAGACAGGGTTCCAAACTAGGAAATCCGTAGACGCACTGGTGTCACTGATGTCATGCAGAGAGTGGCCTGCTTAAAGAAGGGCTGGGCTGGTCATGTCGCAAGGCAGGACCATGACAGGTGGCCGAAAAGGATCGCTCGGAGAAGGCCCAGGATGTCCAAGCGAGAAGTGGGGAGATCCCAACGACATTGGCAAAGTTAACAATTTTTTACAGTAGGGGTGTTCAATGTTCAACCACATTTCAAATCTCAATATTTATCATTTTTTTATACCTTCATAGTATCTGAATACATATTACTTACTGATTTATCTTTCTACTTCTCATTTTCCTACTCCTTCCTCTGTCTCCTTCGCCTTCCTGGTATAATATATTCATGCTCCGGTCCAGCTGTCAGCCAGAAAGGCGAGGTGACTGATGCGACAGCAATGGCGGGACAAATTATAACAACCAAGCCAGACAAAGACATTTTTATGCATTACTTTTATTCCTTCCGAACAGATGATAGCCTCTCATTCAGCATTCTTGAATAAAATTTTTAGGTTTTCACGGACGGAGATTAACAAAAATTTAACTTGTTGTACATGTTCCTTGACTTGTAGGTTTGTACGTGACTGACCACCCATGCTGTAGAAAATAGTACACTTTGCCAATTTCACCCCTATTTCAGTGAAGGTCGGCAAGAGTTGCAGGGTGTATGTTTATTTGAGATTTGGGTTTTTATCTTGTAGGTTCACATAACATACACGCGTTTGCTTGTGAAAATGTATATAATGTGAATCCCCAATGTTACATATATTTGCAACTTAGACTAGATACGAGATCGAAAATAGAGAGTTGCTTTTTGAGATTTTTTTCGTGGTTTATTAAGATGGATATGATTGAAATGAAAAAAGTATGTAAGGATAAAAATGAATTGATGAAACTTTGTAGAGGTTCAACACTCTTAGTCAAATGGAGTAGACTAACATTTAAAATTACAGTTTTTTGTGCCAAAAGTGGGTATAAACGTGTTTAAACTGCACATTTTGTACAACTTCTTACTAGAAACCTATTTATTTTCACAGGTAAGCTAAGCTTATAGCATAGGTACCCCAGGAAATGGAGCTAGATCACGAGTTGCACGATGAATTAAAAATGTCTAAGCTGCGTAAATGTGTCAAAAAACACATTGTAACATGACGCTCAAAAATGTGGAATGTGAAGCGATCGTCTATGGGAGGCGCTACTCGCTTCTTAAGGTAAAAATGTAAATCCCAAAGAGTGACGGGCATCCATCTTTGTAAGCTTCGTACACGTAAGCGTCTGGGATTCTTATGTTCCTTGATGTAACAAATTCATCATCTAATATCATTGTTTGCTTTATTCGTAATAGAAAAATAAACATTGTTTTCCTAAATTTAAAAGACTTATTTATTTCCTTAACGTATACGTTGGTATAAAACTGACCACCATATTGTAAAAAATGATCACTCATGTTTTCGATGGATTTTTTCAATAAATTCTGAAGATGATTCTTTTATATTAAAATGGCCATTTAGTCTGTCATCATAATTTTCGCCATTTGTTGACTTAAATAGTATGAGGTTGACCACCCTTCCTGTAATCCAAAAACAAAAAAAATGCCAAAAGGTAGGAACCTACACATTCGTCTATTGAGTAGTAACATAGAGGAGCAGAATAAGCTTATTGCATGGATAAAATATACCATCGACCCCATTTTTCTCAGTCCTGTCGAACGTCGCAGTTGTGTAGTCATATAAAACATGTTTTTACGTATCAAACTATTGTAAGGCAAAAAAAAAAAAAACGCAACTAAGCTACACATATAGTGTAACTTCTTGCCGCGTTATCCCCGAAGGGGTCGCATGTGGCGAGTTGAACCTATTTATTTTTACAGGTAAGGGGGCCGGCCTTACGCCAACCACTTCAGTTGAAGTGGAGGTTTCCCAGCTCCCGAGAGTGCTGGTACTCATTTCTTGTGAAGGCTGAGTAAACCTTGCCGGTATTTTATTTTGGGGTTTGAAATAAACACCGAAACGGGAAATCATTTCTGACACCCTCGGTGGGATTCGAACCCAAGCTTTCGGCATGGAATGCAAGCACTCTACCACCTGAGCTATCGACCGGACAAACTATTGTAACACATGCCATAATGTCTTCAAATAATGCATTTTCCTTTAAAATTCGTCAAAAATCGTCAGATCACAATATTTATACCGCATGCGTCTATATTTGGACTGGTTTGGACAAAGTGCGCACGCGGCAATATTGACACCTTTCTAAAAACATTTTTACATTCGTTTTTTTGTACACATGAAAATGAAACTGTGAAGATCTTTGTTCTCTTTCTTACTTAGGAATATTTTCGTAAGTAGGTTGAAACAGATGTTTTTTATTTAAAAAGAAAAAAATTGTAAAGAGGAATGCAATTCACCAACCTGTTTTGCCTGGCCATTTGTCTTCATGCGAAAGCAGAAGCTTGTGTGCATGCAACGAAATCTGAACCAGGGTCAATGTTATGGTCAAAGGGGCCAGCCGTGGCTCGAACCAACGTTATCTGAACCAAAAACGCTAGCTGAACAAGCGTCTTGACCGCCGTGGCCATAGCACCGACTAAAACTATCAATGTGTAGTGTATATATCCGTTAAAATAATTAATAGCCCACGGATACAAGTCAATGCATGAGTCCAACACACATCGCACGAATAAGCCGACAAGTATGTAGTCAGTCACTACATTTTACTGCGCCACTATGAAACATGTTCGACCATGGGTTCTTGCGAGCTAAAGTAATACTAAACGAGAGTTTTCACTGCGAGTGTTTGACCATGCATTTCGCTTTTGCAATGAATAAACCTGTGTAAACAGGCTTTTTGCATTTTTAAACAAAATAAATAAATGTTTCTCTGCCTCAATTTTCTGTGTACGTTTGCTCAAATAAATGAGTGTTTGTGATATTATGTGTTTTTTTTCTGGCTGAACATTTGCATCCATGATGTTTAAACTTTGAATCGCGGGTTTCAACAATTTTTAACTCAAAATATTTCCCGTTTCGGTGTTTATTCCAAACCCAAAAATAAAACCGACAAGGTTTACTCAGCCTTCACAAGAAATGAATACCAGCCCCCTCGAGAGCTGGGAAACCCCCGCTTCAACTGAAGTGGTTGGCGTAAGGCCGGTCCCCTTAACTGTAAAAATAAATAGGTTCCACTCGCCAAATGCGAATAAATTGTTACAAGTTGTTTGTGGCAAGAAATTACACTATATGTGTTGCTAAGTTGCGAAATATAAAATCTTTTCCCATATGTGTCCTTGGCCTCCATTTTCTTCAGCCTTCATCTGTCTCTGTCTTCGGTCTCCGTCCTTCAACTTGGCACCTGCAGGAACCTGGCTAAATCCCCCCTCACCTGAATCGTTATGAAATTGGATTTAAAACTGTCTTCTCGGCGGGAAAACTTAAATTAGTAACCAATAACAAAATATTTGTTAGCAACCCAGCAGCCCAGTTTCTCAAAAGTGTGACGTTACATTTTTTTAATAATTCATGAGGGGAGTCAATCTAATATTGACGGTTACATAAACTTAATTCTTCAGGAGGATTGTTGAGGTTGCAGAAAAATGGCATAACTTTTTGATTTTTTATCATATCGTTAAAATCAAAACACCTCCAAAATTAAAGAAATAAAGGCATTTATTGGCATCCCTATTAATGTGGTTTCACGATGTTTTACGATTTTTTTATGTCACAAGCGCCTTTAGGACGAAAAAGGCGAAAATCTTGTCGGTTACACCAAATCCATACTTCGAAAACGCAGTTGTTTGCTTGCGCATAAACAACATAAAAATCATCGTAGAAGTATGGGAGTTAACGCATTATATAGAAAGAGCGGAAATTTAAAGTAGATAATATTCATAACTCATTTTTGACCAAAATGTCGCGTATGCTTATACTGCCTTTTGACCGTTGATATATTTTTTGATTAACGAAAAACGTGATTTTGTGTCATGAAATAATCTGTGAAACTCCCATTTAAGGTTCACTATCCAGTCTCTTTGCAGCTTCACATTCAAATCTAAAAAGCCTTTTGCCGTCAACATTGCTGTTCAATCGCTATATTTTTCACTCTTTAAATAGTTTTTTACTTATCCCGAGTCATAATCTCTTTTATCGTGGATAATGGAAATAAATATTGATAAAAACAACGATACCTTATTTTACTTATTTCTCTGGAATCTTGTATGTTTACTAATTCACAGTAATCTTCAAGCAACCCGGAATCGTTTAAAAAATACCTCTAGTGGTTTTGTATAAGGTTTATCTTATTGTAGGCAATGTGAGCATAGACTATTGCTACTCCCAAGATGAAGGACTAACCTACCTAGGGTTATGACTGTGGGGAGGGCAATGGCTATGCTCAATGAGATCTCCTCTACGGTTGATATATTCCACCTGAGTGAAAATCAGCTAAGACAGAGGCTTCCGTTTCTCTTCCGCTGGTTTTGGTTTCTTATGAATGTTTAATTAATTATTGTATGTATTAGGTTTAACCTGTCATGTGCTATATTGTATGAAATAAATCAATCTATCTATCTAAAAATTGTTCCACGATCAATCGACATCTACAAATCTAAATCTAAATCCAAGCTGCAAAGATATACAATATTATTAAATAATTATATTAAACGCATTCCCTCAAGCAGACATGTATAAGTTCACGCTAACATATGCTGCATGTGGACCTACAATATAATTCACTTTCACACTTTCTCTTGCACCACATTCTTCTCTTACAAGATCATTCCTCATCCTATCACTTCGTTTTTTCCCAATCATACTTCTTAGAAAGTCCATTTCAAGAGTATGGACTATATTAATTTCATTTTCGTTCACCATCCAGGCTTCACTTCCATATATCAAGGTGGGTATAAGTATGCCATCTAATCTAATCTAAGTTGCAAAAATATGTTACATTGGAGATTCACATTACATGCATTCCCACAACCAGACACGTACAAGTTCGCGCTTGCACGTGCCTTATGTGAGCCTACATCATAAAAACCAATCTCAAATGGACATACACCCTGCAACTCTTGCCGTTCTTCCCTGTAACAGGGGTGACATTGGCAAAGTGAACCCTTTTTACAGCATGGGTGGTCAGCCGCATACCAACCTATAATCAAGGAACATACACGACAAATTACATTTTTTAAATCAATAAATAAAATTATACATGGACATCAAAGACATAAAATAAATTTCATTTTAATAAACCCTAGCCGCCAACATTACAGATCTACCGCCATTTCTTTCTGTCCTTACATACTTCTTTCATTTCCTCCAGAGTCATAACTTTCTTCATGCCTTGTCTTGTCTTGTATCCTGCCGCCTTTCCTCTAGGGGTGGCCAGTACCTCCACACAAGTGCCTCCACTTGACTCTGTCCTTGCATACTTCTTTCATCTCATCTAATTTCATCACTCTTTTCATGCATGCTCTTCTCTTGTTTCCACTCTGTAGATTCCATTCATTCGCAATCTCATTTATCTGATCAATCCATTGTTTCCTAGGTCTTCCCCTTCCACGCTTACCTGTTACATTCCCTTTATACACTCTTTTTGTCAGTCGGTCTTCATTCATCCTTTCAATATGTCCAAACCATCGCATCACACTTCTTTGAACTTTCACTTTCACGCTTTCTTTTACTCCGCATTCATTTAGAACCCATTCGTTTCTCACTCTATCTTTCAGTGTTTTTCCTGTCATACTTCTCAGATGGGCCATTTCTACGGTGCATACCTTATTTACTTCTCTTTCATTCAACGTCCATGACTCGCTTCCATACATCAGGGTCGGCAACAAAATACAATTGTGTACCGCCATTTTCATTTTCTTTGGTATCCTTTTATTCTTCGCTATTCTACCAAACGCTCCTATCACGCATCTTCCTTTGCTGGCACGCTTCTCTAATTCTTTCGTCATCTTACCATTCGCCTCAAACTTACTTCCTAAATAGTCAAACTCATTCACTACTTCAACTTTTATTCCATTCAAATTAATTGTAAGTTCCTCACATACTTCATTCCTGTCAAAAACTAATACTTTGTGCAAGCTCTTCTTTTATTATGACTCTGGATATTACATTCATTCGCAATTTCGGGTATTTGGTCCATCCATACCTTTCTCGGTCTTCCTCTACCACGACATCCTCTACCTCTACCATCCATCGACAAAATACCCAACGACACAATGCCCACCGACAAAATATCCACCAACATATTGCCATAGCCTAAAGGTCCACTGACATACTGCCCATGCGAAACTTTTTCGGTGGATATTTTCTCGTGACACACTTAAAACACGATGTGAGTATTAAGTTCACACTTCAAGAGAGTACATACTACTTTCCAAAAAGTGTCATTTTTCCTTTTGCGATAAAAGTTTTCCGAAAACCTTTGACCCTAAACACTTTATGAAACCTATACAGTGCGGCATTCGATACTTGCAGCGCTGAAGTGTAATTGCACTATCGTATAGCTTTCATGTAATTCAGGAAAATATCATATTTTATCTGGAAATGTGATGCCTTTTCAGGAAAGTGGAACTAGAAAAACATTAATCTTAAATGTTCTGACAGATCTGTTGTATATTAGTTTATTTACTGTTCCATATACATACCAGTGGCGAAGGGTGCCATACAAGCCGATTCCCATCGGTTTCCCGTTTAAAATGAGGCAAAAATGATAATAAAGTAGACTGCATGGTTTCAATGGGGAAAAAATACGTATTGTGTCTTTGGGTTTAAATGTATTTTTTTACTTTGTGCCTATATTTTTTTACTACTTTGTTGCTTAATTTTAAAAGGGAAGCTGATGGGAATCGAGTTGTATGGCATCCTTCGCCACTGATTTTTATTTACATACCCCTATATTTACTATGTTATAAAAATGTTGTTTTATTATAAACAAGGAGTACTTGAAGAAAAACCGTTAAAAAAAAAAAACAAGTTTCTTGTTTTGTATATAAACAATGTTAAAATTGATTATTGATTTTACTAAAAACTATAAAGAGGATCATTATTCAAAACACTGTTTAATTTTCACGTATTACATATTTAAAGTTGTAAAGATAAATTCCGATTCACGCTTGCAAGCAGAGACATACTTTAATATCGAAAATAAAACTGTCTTAAATGCAGGTTTTTTCTTTCTAAGTAAAAATAATCAAATGAAAACAAACTAACCAACCAACGCGTGAAGTAAAACTTTGTTTTTACTTTTGATTTCTTGCGTTTACGACTTAAGCTTAATTTATTATTTTTGCATATTTTTTTTGCTGTTAATTGAACATCCCCTATTGTAAAACTAAAGAACAAAATGAAGCTAAAATTAATTTCTTTATACATCCACAATAATGTTTTCTATCAAAAATAACCGGAAAAGATTATTTTCAATTTAAGGGCTGTGAAGCCTCCCACCGGTTGGTACATACATACCTATGGATGTGTTATACTAGCACATACTATGTACAAGTGATATGTCGGTTCACATTGGGAATACATCTCACGCGTTTACGTTCCTGAATATATGTTTACCATAAAACGGAAAATATTTGCTGAATTTGTGCGTAGGTATGTTTGTTAAAAGCTCTATAAAAAGCGAGGGCGTTAGAAAAACATCTACCCACCGCACAAAAATGTATTTATGTATGTCGGAGAAAGTTGTTTTAATTTATGTCGGAGGAAGTTGTCTGTTAACTTTGAGTCAAAACTAATATATTTTTTATTTTAAGCATATTAAGCTTTTCAAAATTTAACGTCAGAGCCAGATTTAAAAGATGAACTTTCTCTAAATGGAATTCTAGCCGAAAAAACCTTTGATACTCTATTCAGTAGCCAGTATTCCTAGTAAATAACATTGTGTAAATAGTAAGCAAAAATTTACCATAAAATATATGAAAACTTAAATTTAACTAGAGGCGCTGTACTATTTTCAATACCTTTTTCTGTTTACGCGAAGGTATAGTATTTACGAGTGTAATGCTGGAGGTACAGTTCCCTTAGTACGAGTTGCACAACTTGAGTAATGTAAAGTTTACGGCAATTATTAAAGAAAGATTTCCCCCAAAATCTGCCGTTTTTGTTTCTTTGAACTTGATTTTCTTCATCACTGTAACTCTTTTGCTAAGACCATAAAGTGTAAGAAACAAAAACGGCAGATTTTGGGAGAAATCACTCTTTAATACTTTCCGTAAACTTTATTTTTCTCAAGTTTTGCAACTCGTACTAAGGGAGGTATATTAGATTTTTGAACAAAAAATAAAATGGACGCAGAATGAGTAAAGGTTGAAAAATGATAAAAGAAGGATCTTCGGGTCACGGAGGGAAAGAAAGAAAATAAATATCTGAAAGAAAGAGAGGGAAAAGAAGACATCAAAGACGAATCTGTCGATCCGTTCTGTCATTTTCCAGAAATCAAAGCGACAACTCTTGCCAGTTATCAAATATATATTGTCAATATAATTCAGTCGCGGAATGAGCAAACGAATTGAAGGTTAAATGGTGTATTTGCAGAAATTTTTAATTTGAAAAATAGTAAAAAACGGTGTGTCGTTTTATTTCTTCGCGTACATTTTTATTAAAGAACATACTAACAAAAATTGAGAAAAATATGTAAAAAAATAGATGAAAAGAATTATTTTTTCACAAATTTCATGATTTATGTAATGTGACCCCAAGATAAGCTGTTGAAAGTGCAGCCATGTTTTATCGCTTTCTATGTACCTACCTGTATACGTATTTAATTGGTTAATTCATCGATACTGCTCACCTTGGATATTCAGTGATTTTTTACATAGAACGAAATATGCACGGTTAGTTAATGTTTTTTTTTCTATGCAGTGCTGTATTGGAAGTCAATTGTGTATGAAAATGAATGAGAGCTTTCACATAGTTTGTCCAGCGATCCCATACGAAACCATTTATAAAAAAAACCGGACAGAATTCGTCCTGTGTGAAATAATTATACCTAATAATAATTGGATGATCTATTTGGCAAGCACTGATTTTGTGTGAGTCACACCTCAAGAGCCCTCTGCAAGCTTGGTTCGTCGCTATAAAAATCACTAATTCTCAAGCAAGACTCAGTTGAAGTAAGGCTGGATGGACCTATGGTGTCCGGTCTTTTATAAAGGTATATGAATTATTCAAATGGTATATTTGATATTATAAATATAGTGTATTTTTGTGCTCCTCTGGAATTCGAACCTGCAAGCTTCCTTCTACGAGTCCGAATCGTTAACATTAGACTACAAACGTGTATAAAAGACACTTATTGGGATGCAATCTGTACCATGAAAAAACGGAGTTCCAATTGTAATTGTCATAGATATCCATATTCTGTGCAATTTTATGAGTTTTTAATCTAGGATTGTTAAAAAAATATGTAAAAATAGAAAGGGTGTGAATGTGTGAGGTGTGAGATGGACACATGCGATGAAAACAAGTTTACTCAGCCAGGTTTTTTTCTAAAGCTTCGTCGCGGAATTTCAGAGTTGTATGAAAACGATTACTCGCTCCTTTCATATGAGGGTTGTGTTTTAACTAGCAAGGTATGCGGTTCGTTTCAGCGGTAAACTCAAAATATATGGTATTTTCGCATTTACTAAGGAGGAATTTAATAAAATGTATTAAACTATTGCAAAGGAGGATCTCTCTAGGATGGGCGGCCTATGGCAGTCTTAAGAAGTTCTTCAGCAACATCCCCCAATGCCTGAAACGGAAAATGTACGACCAGTGTGTCCTGCCAGTTATGACTTACGGAGCAGAGACACTAACTCTCACCAAAATGACTATCAAGAAACTCCGTGTAGCACAACGAAAGCACGAAAGAGCTATGCTACACATAAGACTGTCGGATAAAAAAAAAAAAAAAAAGATACGATACGACATACCGAAATACGTAGAAGATCGGGAGTTACTGACATAGTCAAAAGAGTGGCCAAGCAGAAGTGGTCGTGGGCAGGGCATGTAGCCAGATTGAGCGAGCAAAGATGGACGAAAAGAGTGGTAAAATGGAGACCTCGTGAAGACAAAAGAACAAGAGGAAGGCCTCTTACACGATGGTCAGATGATATCAAAAGAGTTGCTGGTGACTGGATGCAGAGAGCCCAGGACAGAGACGCCTGGAGAGATATGGGGGAGGCCTATGTCCAGCAGTGGATAAGAAGTGGCTGAATAAGTAAAGTAAGTAATTAAACTATTTAATAATGCAGAAAGCAAAGGATCTCTTCAATAATTTTGAGGTAACCTTTAAAGTGATCACTAAGAATTATTGAATAAAGGAAATAGGATGAATTGTATGTATTTATAAAAATAATTAAATAGGTGGTTCAAGAACCGATGGCAATTTTATAATTGGTTGTCAGTAATAAGTCACCGTGAATTATTTTAAGATTTGTAAAAAGGATAGTTTTAATAGATTGGGTACCTATCTGCAATTTTTTTTAAGGATCTTACAAACCGTGCTATAGAAAAAAGAGAGTTTCTCAACGTTTAGTTGAGTTTTGAAGAGACGTCATCAGGAGAAGGGTCTCTTTTTCAAGTTACTTCTACTGTATCCTGTCGTCGTTCCACTTGGGGTGGCCGGTACCTCTGCAGATGCGTCTACACTTTTTTCTGTCCTTGCATAACTCTTTCATCTCTTCAGAATTCATTATTTTCTTCACACATACTCTTCTCTTATTATCACCCTGGAGGTTCCATTCTTTCGTAATCTCACATATTTGGTCTATCCATTCCTTCCTCGGTCTTCCGAGGAAGGAATGAGGAAGGAAATGTCAGAGAAAAGCCACGCTTTCCTCTGACATTTCCTCCATACACTTTCTTCGTTGTATCGGGAAATTCGAACCAGTTATTATTTGTTTTGTACTTCATGGCGGTAACCACTAGACCACAGCCAGTATTAAACTTAATAGATTAAAATACACATAAAAATTAAAATGAACTTTTACGAAGGTACTGCTGAAAATCTAGATAATATAGTAGGTATTATACTTCTTGGATATTTTAGAGATATCTATTTCAGATTAAATCACAACATACAAAATGTTAAAAATTATCAAGCTTTATACTTTTCACCAAGAATTACAGATAAAAATGATTTTTTCCATTTTTTCATTTAAATTCAAATGCATTTATTCCTTTGTTGCCTTCATTGACCTCTGCAGAGTGCTCGGTTTAGGATCAAAGACGTACCCAGACAAGTACAAGAGTAAATATTCAAGCTTAAAAGTAAGATTTTTATCACGTGCTTGAAGCGTATAAAGCAGGAGATTTTCTCGGGTCAGTCTTCGGTATTTTCACAAAAGATTTCCAGAAATTTATTCCAGGATTCGAGTGCAAGATATTTTTATATCATCTGTGAGGTGACAAGAGTTTCTGTCAAAAGATAGAAGAGGTCCTTAAATGGTTTTTCCTGACGCAGATAGTTTGTAAGTTATTTAGTATAGCTGGTATTCTGGTAAGTAATAAGCGGTTAGGGAAAACAAAATTACACACAAGAGGTTTGTCTCTCTTTTGTAAGATACAGTGATGTGTTTTTCCATTTTAAATTGTCATTAAATATATTATTATGTTTTTTGAAATGTGCACATACACACATGAAATAATTAAAAAATGTAATTTTATTGAAAGCTTGTAAGTGGTACATATTTTTTACAGAAAAAAAAGACTGATTTATTTGGTGAGCGCTGTTTTGTGTGTATCACACCTCAAAAGCCATCTGCGAGCTTGGTCGTCGCTGTAGAAACCTCTAATTCTCTAGCAAGACCCAATTGCTGTAAGGCTGGATGGACTTTTTGATGACCGGTCTTTCGTAAAGGTTTATGAATTTTTAAGCCCAGCGTAGAGCAAATTTGAAAATATAAATGGTATATTTATTGTGCTCCACCAGGATTCGAACCTACAACGTTCCGTTCACGAGCCCGAAGTGTTACCACTGGATTACGGACCGGTCTTTGATTTTTGTCTTCGATTACCATAGATCCATAAGAAATGGTAAAAATTGTGTAGGTTTAGGTTAGAGTTACGGTCATTTTACATATTTACAATAATAATAACTACAGAGTTCAAATTTATTACTCGAATATTAGACGGTTCCTTATTAGACTTGATAATATAACGTTTCGTCTAATATCCGAGTTATAAATTTAAACTATGTAGTTATTATTATTATAAAAATTTTGTAAGCTCTGAATCAATTTACTTATTGTGTAGCTTTTGAAAGTATACAAATCTTCTAACTGATCTTTTTAAACCAAGTTTCCGAATATAATCTATGTAGCATATATAAAGGTTTCCTCTTACTTCTTCTTCATACAAATTAAGGATAAACCAACATCTTCAAAATGGATTGAAACAAAGAATTTTAATAAGTTCTTCATTTTCAAATAATTATGTGAAAAATCAAACTCAGTTGTATACTCTTATAGACATTCATTCAACCACTATCCTTTGCTTACTACCCTCATCAGAATGTCCTTTAATCCTGTACAAACAGTCTCATCCTAAAGTCAGACCGGTCAGCATATGAAGGACCAGAGGCAAAATTGATTTGGTCATAATACACAGACTTGTCTCACACATGTAAGTACACCAGCATATGCTTCAAGTAAGGGAAAATCCAGATTTCGGTTTAAAGATTCGCTCGCTGAATTTCAACCGGACAGACGGTGGATTCTTTTGAAGTTTGAAATATAACATCCCTCTCAGATAGATTTTACACTCGATATTTGAGAGGCGTTCTTGCAGATAAAAAAAAACTCAATTTGATACCCGTCTGTAAATAAAAGATTCTTTGATTGTGACAATCACAGACAGAAGATTTTTGAGAAAATATTATAAAAATATTCTACTTCATTCATGGTTTTATAGCTTAACTAAAGCCTTGGCCTTATTCGACTTCTGCCTCAAACTCCGCTTGTCCCCTGACGCAATGCACCAATTCAAAATCAGAAAAAAATTAACTGCATCCCTATTTATTTCATCTCTCTATCTCAGACTGGGCTTTCCCAATCTTCGTCTACTTTCCAAATAGCTAGTCATATTTTTTTGGGAATCCGTGCACTTAGTATCCTGTGAACATGCCCTGGGCTGGAAGTCTCATCACCACGGTAATTCTTACCTACCGAATATCGGTAATATTTGTATGAAGACCTGTCAATTCAAAATGGCCGCAAGTGAACAGCTGATTAGTTTTTAAACAAATATTACCGATATTCGGTAGGTAAGAATTACCGTGGTGATGAGACTTCCAGCCCTGGCCATTAATTCCTTTAGTCTTACCTTTCATTTCCATCAAGTGAGTCACTTTTCAAAAGAATTAATTTCAATTCAGTAACACATATTTTTGCTTTGTAGTATTTTTGCTGTATTGTTTTTCATATACACAGGTATTATATTGCACGAGCATGTAAAAACCATTTTTATTCTAGAAAAATCAATAAATTTAAATTCAAAGTGCGTAATTTTTATTTTCCAAAAATGGGAAACCATCCATTCAAACGGTGAAATTCATCGAAAGGTTAAAATATATAAGGCACAAAAAAAAGTTCAATCCAATTTTCCCGAGGTGCAAAATATATACGTCACTCTGGCGACACAAAGTCCCCCAGAGGTTGTGACCCCCGCACGTATAAAATTTCAATTTTGCTTCGAATCGCGGTCCCGTGCGAAATCTTCATGAAATCTCGTAGCTGGTAATGTAGCCTGACGACCGGTCATACGTTACTGGGCGTTGCTACGCATATCGTAGACCCTAGACGGCTATTTTAGCGTAGCGGACCCCTAGACGCCCATTTCGGCGTAGAACACCCCCCGGCGACCATTCTGCTGATGCTTCTGGAGTTGCGTAGGCATTTGCACGAACCACTTTTGCGTGTAAAAAATGTCACATTATTATGGAAATAAGGTGAAATGAATGAAACGTGTTGCTGAGTTTTCTTTTTTTTGCTTTTGAATGTGAGCTTACTTTTTTTGGATACTATTTTCATATATAAATAATTCAGGTAGAAACAGAGCTATAATAAATATAAGAAAACAACATTTTCTAGGTTTTTATGGTCCAAAAAGTGAACTTAAATAATAATTTGAGGTAGTTTTTTTGTTGAGCACTGTTTTTGTTTCTATCACATGTCAAGAGCCATTCACAAGCTTGGTTGTTACCACGTTGTTACTATAGAAATCGCTAATTACTGAAATAAGAACCAGTTGCTAAACGGCTGAGATGACCTTTAGTGGCGAAGACAAATGCATTTTTCAACCTAGAAAATAGCATTATTCACAGCTTTGCAACACTCCAATAAATTCCGAAGATCTCCAATAAATACGAAATCTGAAAAGTCTTTCGCACAAGATTTCCGAAAAATTAGAAAACAGATCTTTTACTGCTGAAATTACGCATCAAGCCAATGCTTAAAAATATATATTTAATAAGTATTACTTATTCAAAACTCAGTGCATATGTAGGTACTTTAGTTTCTTTCTAATCCAGTCTCATATTGAAAATTCTTTCTCGAATCATGAAAAGGTAGGATTATCTTACATAATATAGTACCAGGATCTCATATAGGTCCTGACCGTTCAGCCCAGCTCACAAAAGACCACTTCAGTAAGCAACTTTATTTGATATAAAGAATTCGGGTCATATCTTTTACACGGTCACTTTGTACAGAGGAATTTCAGGCAAAAGGGACAGCCCCAAGGAAATATGCCCGTATGGAAAATGTTTAATATATTTTATTACCGTATAAGACATTCCTTTTTATATTCACAATTTTATTTTGCGCTGAGAAATGCAGATTTATTTGTGTTATGTAACGGATCGTCTAAGTTTTATTCATGTTGTATTTTGAAAATCGTAAAACCAAAAACATATGAATCGTATACAATCAAAGTGTAATGTTTTTTAAAACATCAAAAACAATAAAAAAATTAAAGAAGAAAAATAAAATAGTGTAGTGAGATGCCTGCCCACAAAGTCGCGAGCCGAAGAACTTCGCGGAAACAACCGACCTCTTCCGAAGCTCTAGCTTAAAATAACGTATTTCTGCTTCTGCTCGGCAGTCTTAGGCCAGATTTAAAAGAGAGCGCGTGTGGAAGTGAACGCTGCTACCCTGCCAAACTAATAAAGCCATCGTGTTGAGCGTGGCAATGGAGTTTCAACCATTCCCCTTCGGATTTCCTGCCATCAAAGGCACTTGCCTTGTGATGTATTTCGTGGAGCACCCAAGTACACACCTTTTTAAAAAGTCTTAGCTGTGATCGAAGAGTGCCCTTGAGGTGTAACACACGCTAAAGCGGCGCTCTGTCATCATGACGGTGTGTAGTCAAAAATTAAATACGCCTCATAGGTATTTTTATAATCATCATTACCATAATCGGTTTCTCTTTCACATCATCGTCACTCCCACCACATCATCCTCTTTATAATGATCATCAACATCTTCATTATCATCATCATCATCATCATGACTTCCACTATATCATCATCATCATTATTATCATCTTCATCATCATCATCACTCCAACTACTACTAACACATTATTATCATTTTATTATCACCTTCATCATCATCATCATCATCACTCCTACAACATCATCATTATCATCGTCATCACTCCCAATGCAATATTTCCATCTTCACCATCATTATTACATCATCATCACTCTCACAACATCATCATCATCACTCCCACCACATCATCATTATCTTCATCATCGTCATCACTCCCAATGCATTATTTTCATCTTCACCATCATTATTATCATCACCATCATCACTATCACCACATCATCATCATCTTCATCATTATCATCATCACTTGCACCACATCATCATCATCATTATCATCATCATCATCACTCCCACCACACAATCATCATCTTCATGATTATCATCATCATTATAATCATCATCACTCTTACACCACACCATCACCATCCCCATTATCCCAGCATATCACCATGCATGCTACGTCCCATGCATACTGCAGTACTGGGTGTCCTATACTCTCTAATTGTTCGTCTGCCCGGGGGAGGGGGCGGGAACATGCTCTGGACAGCATTGTGCTCGAGTGACATCCGATACTATTCACGTCGCCTACATTCCCGCCCAATAGTGCGGATTCTCGCGCTATTCTAATGCCAAACCTACCAGTGCATTGCAACACCTAACGACCAACATACCAGTCTCAAGTTACGAGAGTAAATAAATAGGTTTAAATTATAAGTTTTACAGATGAGGTATAATGATTTTTTATTGATTGTAGAGGCATTAACTGTGGAGACTGTAATAAAATTTACATTGGACAGACCTCTAGAAACCTAAAAATACGACTAGACGAACATAGACGATGCCTTTCTAATAATAATTTCTCCGAATTTGCTAACCATATCATAGAGACTGGACATTCTTTTCCCAACCACACCACTAAACTTCTGCACCCTAGTTCCTACGGACCAACCCTCTCTGCACTTGAAATAATCGAAATTAACAAATAAAAAAATTCACCTAATACACTTATAAATAATATGCTAGTACCCAATCCATCCCCCCTGTTGACCATATTCCCAAGGAAGCTAAACGATCCAGATGACACAAGCCACATGGCCATCCTGCACCCCCCCCCCTCCCTCCCTCATACCCTCACACAATGACACCCTCTAAGATTGATTCGGTTTCTACACCATTTAGTATTAATTTATCCACCTGATGATGCGAACGGATGTTTGCGAAACCGGTTGTGGTATATAAAAATATACTCACGTAATCGAAAACAAAACTGTTTTTCTTTTATCATATTCGAGGTTTAATGAGCTTCTAATGAGCTCCATTCATTAATCCCTCCCCCTCGCATTTCAGAAAGAGAAACTCGTAGTACAACTCTCATTCATCCCTTTGCAGTCGATCTCAAAACTATGAGAACTTGGCGTTTTCATGACTCATTCCTTTGCCAAATTGCCCGTTTATTGAATGATCTACCAGTATCTATGTTTTCTTCCCAATTTAATCCAGTTTTATTCAAAACCAACATCAATCACCACTTCCTTGAAGCGCCTCACGATTAAAGCAAGAACTCAAGCAACACCTGTGAGGCACCCTTCCAGGGTGACATAGACCCCCGAGACTTTCAAGAATTGGGGAGCCTTCCGCACATGATTCCTAAAAAAATATATATAAATCTACATGGTGAAGTGATATTTCTTTATGTGCGGATGACCACCCATGCTGTGGAAAAATGGTTTACTTTGCCAATGTCACCCCTGTTTCAGGGAAGATCGTCAAGAGTTGCAAGATGTGTGTTTATTAGAAATTTGGTTTTTTAATGTATCTGCTTGTGAGAATGCATTTAATATGAATCCCTTATGTTACACATCTCTGCAGCTTAGATAAGATAAGATAAGAAAAGAATGGCATATCTACCTTTTCACAATACGTGAAAAGAAAAGAAAACACTGTTAAACAGTAAAAAAATTTCACAGATTAAATTTCCATTGAAACTTCATTGAAAATGTGTCAAAAGTCAGGAATCGCTAAAATTCCCCTTCATTTCAATAAAAACCACATAAATCTGGCGCAACGTCGGAAACATATAAAAGTGCAATTTGATTTTAGTGCGCAATCAGACTGGGGACCTCTAAAGAACACATTGTGTGCGGGGCCGTTAGGGTCGGCGCTCTCTGTCATTAAGAGCGCCACACTATCGAAGGCTATTTAAATTTTAAGTGCGACGCTGCAAGAGGAACCAATAGATTGTAGACCGCGACTTGTACCGCCCTCAGATGGAAGGCAGAGAAGAAAAACAAGATTTGATCTAAGTTAAATTTAAACAAGAGCTACGCTTTAATAAAGTTAAAACTTAATTTTCACTTTCATGGCCGGTGTTAAGTAATAAATCGTTTTTGGGTTATTTTGAGTTTGACCATGTTAATGCAGCTCCTACCTACATCAGCCGACGTTTTGCTTTCATGGGCGAAGCGCCGCGGTGGTTTTCGTTGTCTTCGCGTATGCGCGTTGGTGTTAACTGAAGAGCTGCGCTTATTTACAATATTAAAAAAAAAAAAAAAATCTTTATTTTTTCTTTTGTTTTCAGTTTATCCTTAATAGTCGTGCAAAAAGAGTGTCTCCTGAAGACGTTGAATATATTCAATGGACATTCACCAAAAATTCTAGATTTATTTTTATTAAAGTTCATTTTTAAATGTCGTGCAGAAAGGGTTCCGGTTAGAGACGTTGAGTACACCGTCAGCGAAACTTCGAGAATAATGTACGTTTTCTCATACTGGTTTGTGTGAAATCGGAGTTGCATGGGGAAATCAGCCTCATACCAACCTTGTATTCAAGGACCATTTGTAAAAACCAAAAAAATGTGTCAAGAATCTCTAGTAAACATCTAAACATGCAAGATTATATTTATAGGATACATTGCAAGACGCTAGCATTTCAGCCCCCGGCAAATGGCATCAGGGGTGCGGGAGGGGATGGGAGGTACATCCCCTTACATGCGCTTAAACACCCAATACCACTCAGTCTCGCTGAACATTTATGGAGCTATTATCACCATATGCAAAGTGCGGCTCCTTACTTACGGCCTACGCATACGTGAGCTGCCTGAAATGATATCCCCTAGATTCATGTACCACTGATACTCGTGAGCTCTGAAAAAATGTTTTGAAAATGATGCATAGGAATGTGAATAGGTTTTAAGCATACAAATATACAGGACTGTTGAATCTGGCGGATAGCTAAATTGATAAAGTTTTTGGTATTTTTTTATTGTACTTTCTAGATTCATATGCTCCTAGTACTCGTGAGCTCTGAAAAATTGTTTTGAAATTATGGCAAAAATGTGATTAAAAAATATGGTCCACAAGAGTTTGGTGGTTGCAGGGTGGAGTTTTGGATTTTTAATGTTTTCTAGATTCCTGTGAGGCATGTGGTTTTTTTTTTTCACAGGTAAGGTCCTTTTACTAACAGCTAAATTTGAAATGGAGGTGTCTTAGCTACCTTCAAGGCTGGTTTTTATTTCTTATGAAAGTTGAGTCTTGTCTTGTCTTGTATCCTGCCGCCTTTCCTCTAGGGGTGGCCAGTACCTCCACACAAGTGCCTCCACTTGACTCTGTCCTTGCATACTTCTTTCATCTCATCTAATTTCATCACTCTTTTCATGCATGCTCCTCTCTTGTTTCCACTCTGTAGATTCCATTCATTCGCAATCTCATTTATCTGATCAATCCATTGTTTCCTAGGTCTTCCCCTTCCACGCTTACCTGAAACATTAAATCATTTTATTTAGTGTTTTTGATGACCGCGGAAACAAAAATCATTTCTGACACCCTTGGTGGGCATCCAACTCTTGACATCTGGAACAGGACGCAAGCAGTCTACAAATTAAACTATTGACCATTGTATGCCTACACTCATATGCCACTGATAATTGCCCAGAAATTCACATAATTATATGAGTAATAAAAATAGATAGAAGTCGAATAAATCTTATTTGGTTTGTGTATTTTATTGGATTTATTTGAACATTTTTTGTAAGCGTTCAAGAATGTCTCTCAAGTAAGAAACATGTCATCTAGGTACATTTCAGTTGCCCTTATTGAAAAACTTGATTGAATTCCTTGAACTCCAGATTGTGCAAATAAGCCGAATAAAATAAAATGATTCCAGCGTTTATTAAGACGATTATGGGATTTCTATTTTTAATGAACAAAATAACATTGAATTTACGCGAAATAAATTTCAACGTACAAATTATTTTATTCAACCTTGGAGACTATTTTATATAATTCTTGCTTTTCTTGACTGATAAAAAACTAAAATACATAATCACAAGCCCGCCTCTACCCTTTTGCCTCATTGCCTCTACCCTATATTTTTTGTGATGATTCAAGATATAAACTTTAGTGGTGCAATATAAGGAGAACCAAGAAGGAATCATAAGAGCTTCTGCAATTTTTTTATTTATGAAAAAAAAAAAAATAATGTTTTTGTTGTTGTTTTTAAAACGGAAACTTGATTAGCTATAAATCATAAAATAAAATACTTAACATTTAAAAAACATTCACCACTTACGTAAACGCAACTAGGCTACACATATAGTGTAACTTCTTGCCGCGCTATCCTCGAAGTTTTTCGCACAGGGCGAGTGGAAAAAGAAATTGGCAGATAAAAATCGACGTCAAAAAACAAAAACCAAAACAAAGATAACAAGCATGTGAATGGATAAGCTCCAGTTGCTTCTCCAATCTTGGCTTTCACATGACTTTAACGGCTTTAACACATATGGTAGATTTACAACCTTGATCACTATTTTTGTAAATTAAATAAATTGAGAGGAGGAAAAGATAATTCAGTAATATGTTTACTTGATTGTGGACTCTGAATAACGCCGTGTGAGTTGGAGGCATGTATTATTAAATACGTATGCTAAGTAAGAATTTATTTAAAGGCCCCTCGCTTTCGATCTTTTGTTCTGTCGAGCGTTTGGGCTCTATTTGTTTTGCGCTCGGAGAAAATTATTAAATGCGAATCGAGATGTAAATACACTGAAGTACTTAGCGTTCATTATTCACGAGTGCTTCGCGGAATCCCCCGAAGAACTCAGTCGGAGTGTGCCGAAGCAAATGCGGATCGCGGACTGAATGTTGAATTCCTTGTTGTTAGCAATAACTACATTTGTTTTGTATTTCATAGCGCATGAATGAAAATAATGTGATTACCAATTGAATTGAATTGAAAAAAGAGAAATATAAGCTAACTTGATGATGATGATGAGTTGATGATTTCTTTATAGCGCCGTTTCGTGATGTAGTCACTCCAAGGGCGCTGGTGCAAACGATGCCAAAAATTTGCTTGTCTTCAGTGCATTCCGGAACTTTCCATGGTCCTCTAGCTCTCTCACATGATGTGGCAGGTGGTTCCAGGCCAGAGGGCCAGCAACTGCAAATGCACGCTCTCCAAACATTGTGTTACCTCTTCTTATAGGTTTTTCAATCCTTGATTTGGCTCCAGTTTCAACCGAGCGCAGTGTTAGGCTTTTTTTTGCCGAGGGTGACTGGTTTGATTAAATCAGAATTATTAAATTAAACTTATACCATAAGGGCCTGTTGCACCAACCTACAATCAATATTTGATTGACACATCAAATTGAATTGCTTTATTCTGGTAATGACATCGATTAAATATTTCTCGGAAGTGGGTAATAATATGATGAAATTTTTACAGGAAAGATGATGTGTATAAAGCTGATCTATGTACATATAAGAACCAATTTTTTTATTTGTTGGGAAGTAAACTTGACACTGGCTCCCCTGCTCTCCGCGGGATTCGCCATACAGAAGAAGAAGAAGATTTTTGGGAAAATTCACATTTAATTTTGATTTTTGTCTGCTTGGAGTTTGGTGCAACAGGCTCTAAGAAAAAAATGACTTCGAATGATGGATGGATAACGAACGAAAACGCTCGAGTGTTTCAAACTCATACTCGTGGAAATGAAACACGATTCAAAATATTATGATAATCATTTTAAAATTTTCTTTCCATACCGTAAATGTGAAAAATGAAGAGAATTAAAAAAAAAGATAGCTTGTGGATTTTAGTTTAAAAGCCATAAAATTAAAATGTGTATTTTTAAATAAATTAATTTATTCCATGAAGAAATTGGATAAGCATTAATAGGAATTTTAAAATTAAATGTTGTTGTAACTATTTTTGTACTATTGGAAAAATATTTTTTTGTACAATAAATTACCTATCTCGATGATGATTGAAAATGTTAACGTGGGTACAACGTTTACGAGTTTTAAAATAAATACAATAACAATTCAAAATTTCCGTGCTCATAAAAATTCCAATTACTTCAATATCAAAGCTAGGTAATAAAATAAAAATTCAGTAGGAAAACTCAAAAGGTTTTTTTCTCCTTGGTGGACCAATAAAGGAGGTGATAAATTGATCGTTAAAATAATTTTGGAATACTAAGGAGCCTCATTTTTATTAGCCCCTTTGTCCGAGACTGGAAATTTTATCCTCGACGAATTAATCAAAGACCAGCCAGGAGGAAGTGTATTTTTTTGTATAATAAACAATCTTTGGCTTCGTTTTTCAAGGGTCCTTGGTAAAAAGAGACGATGATTGGTCGATGGGTGTCAAGCGTTCATCTTTTATGTTTGGAATTTCTTCTCTCTTTGAATACATTTTTTTGTTTAATTTTGAGTTTTTTTTCAATGCCATGGGATACTTTGATGATAGGTAAAAAATTGTAAAAGATGTATTAAAAGATTGACGCAATTTTTGAAAAAAAGGTTAAATGAGTCGTATAAAACCAAATATAACAATCTATGATTTTTTTTCGTAAATTAGGTTACAATATTGAAGTACAAGACATCACTTTACCATCGATTTTATACATTTATATAATTTTCAAAAGAATCCTAGAATACCACGTTTGGTTCTGTACGACTAAAATGATGGAAAAGGGATTAAATGTATGAATAGAAAAATAATATTCATTCATAAAAGGGCTCTTTATCGTGACGTCATTCAAACAACATTTGCGATGATAGAATTATAAATATTATTTTATACCCTAAATTTTTATTCTGTCATCTTTACATTAGGTGGGGCCAGAGCCTTTGTTGCGTTCCTTCTATTTTTCCCTATCCTTGCAGAAACGAAAAAAGGATGAGCATTCCATACAAGCAGAGGCAATTACTGAATATGGAGACAATATAATGGTACTAGGGGCGTTGCCCCTGGCGGCTACGCAGCCCAACCCCTTAAAATTTGGTGAATGTGTATATTGCGCATAGTTTCCTCGCATTAAAATTTGGAAAACATGTAAAATAAAACATGCAGCCTTTGAAAAAGAAAATCGACCACCCATACTTTAAAAAATGGTTCACTTTGCAGATTTCAGCTGTGTTTAAGGGAAGGTGGGCAAGAGTTGCAGGGCTTATGTTCATTTAAGAATGGGTTTTTATGTTGTAAGTCCACATGGGCCATTTTTAAGCGCGAATTTTTACCTGTCTGCTTGTGGGAATGCATTTAATATGAATCTCAAATGGTATGTATCTTTGCAACTTAGATTATAAAACTAAACAAAATAATTTCCTTTTGCCGCTAGATGTCAATATATTTCCATACATTTTCAGTATGAACAAACAGATTTATTGAAAGAAGTTTTCAGTGTATTTGAAGTGGGTTTTACACACACAAGCGAAAGCTCGCAGCATTGCATCAAATATACAAAAATGAATTTGCCATAGATCAGGAATGTGTTTCATCTGCTGTGATGGCATTAATTTTGAAAATCGAAACTGTTAGCGAATGACGACGGTCTGGAGTAATATATATAATGGTATTAAATAAATGACATAATGAATTTCATTAAGATATCCGTTAATATATTACCCTTCGTGGTCGTCGTCAATCACTTCGAGTTTCGATTTTCAAAATTAATGACATCACAGCAGATGAAACACATTCCTGTTCTATGGCAAATTAATTTTTGTATGTATGCTGAAATGCTGCGAGCTTTCACGTAAGTGCTTAAAATCCACTTCAAATATACTGAAAACTTCTTAAATAAATCTGTTTGTTCATATTGAAAATGTATGGAAATATATTGACATCTAGCGGCGAAAAGTGAAAGTTTTTTTTTATATTTTCTTTTATTTCATGCAAATAAAAAAAAAAAAAAAAAATGGATTTAAATCTGTAATCTAAGTTGCAAAGATATATAACATTTGAGATTCATATTACATGCATTCTTACAAGCAGACATGAATAAGTTCGCGCTTACATATCCTGCATGTGTACTTACAACATAACAACCCATACCAAATGAACATAAGCCCTGCAACTGTTGCCAACCTTCCCTGAAACAAAGGTGAAATTTGCAAAGTAAACCATTTTTTAAAGTATGGGTGGTCGGCCTCATACCAACCAACATAAGTCAAGGAAATTATTTTGTGTATTTCTTTACATAATCTAAGTTGCAAAGATATATACCATTTGAGATTCATATTAAATGCATTCCCACACGCAGACAGGTAAAAGTACAGTATGGGTGGTCAGCCACATACTAAGACACACATGCAAAGATACATACCATTTGAGATTAATATTATTCATATGTCAACGACGTTAGCCATGTTGAAAGCACCGGTTCCCATAGATCACCGAAGTTAAGCAACATTGGGCGTGGTCAGTACTTGGATGGGTGACCGCTCAGGTACACCGCGTGTCGTTGGCATCTCGGACCGGTCCGTAGTCCGTAGTGGCAACACTTTGGACTCGTAAATGGAAGGTTGTGGATTCGGATCCCGGCGGAGCACACAAAAATACCATTAATATTTCGAATGTGCTCTTCGCTGGGTTGAAGAATTCATTAGCCTTTACCAATGACCGGTCACCAAGGGTCCATCCAGCCTTACAGCAACTGGGTCTTGCTTGAGTATTGGCGCTTTGTAGCGACGACCAAGTTCGTACACCTCTGCGGCACTACAACAAGTGTCATAGACCCCTAGAGTCTTCAGAATCTATGGAGTCTCCCGCACAGGATTTTCTTAAAAAAAAAAAAAAAATGCATTCCCACAAGCAGACAGGTATAAGTTCGCGCTTACAAATGCCCCATGTGGACCTACAACATAAAAACCTAATCTCAAATGAACATAAGCCCTGCAACTCTTGCCGACTTTTCCTCAAACAGAGATAAAATTTTCATGGTGAACCATTCTTACAGTATGGGTGGTCAGCCACAAACTAACCTATAAGTCAAGGAAATTATTTTGTTTAGTTCTAAAATCTAAGTTGCAAAGATACATACCATTTGAGATTCATATTAAATGCATTCCCACAAGCAGACAGGTAAAAATTCGCGCTTACAAATGGCCCATGTGGACTTACAACCTAAAAACCCAATCTCAAATGAACATAAGCCCTGCAACTCTTGCCGACTTATCCTCAAAAAGAGATGAAATTTGCATCGTGAACCATTTCTTACAGTATGGGTGGTCAGCCACATACTAACCTATAAGTCAAGGAAATTATATTGTTTAGTTCTATAATCTAAGTTGCAAAGATACATACCATTTGAGATTCATATTAAATGCATTCCCACCAGCAGACATTTATAAGTTCGCGCTTACACATAATGCATGTTGTCTTACAACATAAAAACCCAATCTCAAATTAATATAAGCCCTGCAACTCTTGCCAACCTTCCCTGAAACACAGCTGAAATCTGCAAAGTGAACCATTTTTTAAAGTATAGGTGGTCGATTTTCTTTTACAAAGGCCGCATGTTTTATTTTACATGTTTTCCGAATTTTAACGTGAGGAAACTATGCGCAATATATACATTTACCAAATGTTAAGGGGTTGGGCTGCGTAGCAGCCAGGGGCAACGCCCCTAGTGTTTTTAAAATGGTTTAAATTGAGTCACTCCCAAAAAAGTATAAATGTTTTAATGTGAAAATTATTTTAATGTGAAAGGTAAAATTGTCCATTACAGAATGTAAATGCCTCTAAAAGTGGTACAAAAAAAAAACATGAAAGCACCTTATCTTAAAGTACTAAGCCAGAAAACGCAACAAAAACTAGATTTTATTGTTACTATATCTCCTTTAATACCGTCTATAAAAGCACACGAAAGAAAAGCGTTAAAAAAAATTACGACATCGATAATGTGATCAAATCGTTACGATGTCATTTCCTTCAGTTTATTTTAACGATTGCAATAATAAAAGTGAGAAGACTGTTAAAAAGGGAGGAGACTTAAAAAAATCTACGCAACTAAGCTGTACATTTAGTAAAACTTTTCACCGCGTTGTCTCTGAAGCGATCGAGTATTGTATGTGGAACATAAAAAATAATTTCCGACACCCTTGGAGATTGAACCCTAGATCTTTGGCATGGAATACAAGCCTTATTTATCAACTCAATTACTGATTTACTATTATATAACTTTTTTTTTAATTTTCACAAGGAATTCTGAAAAGGATAATTTACAGGTATCGAATAAATTGCTGCGATGATCAAGGGTATAAGGCGTCGGCGTTCGAATTCACGCTTTTGAAACAATCACAAGTTTGAACCTCGCCTGCGCCGTGTCCTTATGACAATAACTTTGTTCCTGGTTCAACAGATGCCATTGAGTATTTTTGAAAAGAATATATCTAAATATTACATATATTTTTTTATCTTTTTAATAACCAATATGGTTCATAATGCCATTTTTATTCAACTTTTAATTTTTAAATTTCGTAAGATTAATTCCTGTACTCCCCTGTCTTTGTTAGTTTTGTTGGACCTAGACAGCCAATTTAAAAAACACTTTTTGACATAATGACAGAAAGTTCAGATAAACAAGAAAAAACAACAAATAATAACAAGACACTGCCTTCTACGCGTCAAGATTGTCACAAATAAGGCGGATCATGTTACCAGACGTTTTTTTTCTCATTTTTTTGGTGGCACAAATCATGCGGACCCTCTTGTATTAAATCTAAAATTATTCCTTTGCGATTATCTTGAATTTAAATTTTGAATCTTTTTATTCATATTTTTTATAATGCCGTACTAATTGGCCCATTAAAAACAGATAAGATATCTCATACTGATTTTATTGTTGACATGAAAATATTACGTTTTCTTGATTTTTTTTTGTGGATTATACCTGAAATTCAAATATTTTTATTTAACGGTTTTTCATCACAATGTTTTTCCAATATTAAAAAAAACTGTTTCCTTTATTTTTATTTTTTTAATACTGGTTTTTTATAATCGCCTGGCGAACATTTACTCATCCACAGCCTACAGAGATTTTTCGCTTATTTTTTTTTGCCTGTTCCGTCCCGGAGCAGTCCTGAACCCCCGTATGCTGGTATCGACAGGAAGACCCTCGGTCACATTGGGACCTGTTGAAGATAAAACAATCAACAATCCGGCTATCTGCGCACTTCTACACCAGCTGCCTGCAGCACACCAAAACTTCAATGCTAGCATCCTAGAAGATGACCTCTATCATGTCTCTTATGATTCTCCAGTCCCATGCCGCTGATCCACCGCCCATTTTCGGCACGTCCAGTCTCGAAATGCCGGCCGGCGTCAGGCGATCTCGAAGATGCAGAAGGCTGTCCCACAGGTCCTGATAGAGCTCGTTCCCACTTGTCGGGTATCAGATCCGTATATTAATCGGAGGTTCCAGTGGCAGAGCGTTTCGGACAAAATCGGTTTCCGATAAGTGTGAATAGCTTCATACATAATGTTCTGCCACTGGAACCTCCGATTAATATACGGATCCGACACCCGACAACTGGGAACGAGCTCTTAGCCTGTCTTCCCCGATGCCACTCTTCTTGTCACCAGGCAATATGCGTGACGTTCCTTAGTGGGTAGTTGGAAGGCTCTGCCGACCATCGGCCCTGACTGCACGATGCTGTTACCTTGCCGAACTTACGGTAGAATGCTCCAGCAATTCCTTGGAACATGCCCAGATCTACCGTCACGCAACTTTTTTTTTTTTCAAAATTTGGTTTCCATAATTTTCATAATTCCATAATTTTGTGGACATTTGGTCCACAAAGACGTGTGATAGCACTTGGACTTAAGTAAGTCTACTTAAAGACATTTCATCTTCATAATCATCTACGTGTTAGGAGACTACGAAGAATATTATACGTGATAATATTGTGTTCATAAATATATATATTCATAGATATCATAGAACAAGTCCAAAAAAGTTTCTCAGGTATCTCTTCATTAGGCTATGTGGAAGTTATCCACAATTCATGCACCATGAGGAGCTACTTCGAGAAACTGAATTAAGAAGCCTGGAAACGAGGCGTAACAGGTTCCTTATGGTGCTTTCTCATAAGGTCAGTCCGGTCGATAGCTCAGGTGGTAGGGGCAAGTGGTGTACCTCTGGACGCTGTGTACCTTTGGACACCATCATATCTCTGGAAATACATAAGATTAAAAATCATCACATAAACGGGGATATTACATTTTTGATAACTCTAAATATTATTGTGTGTAACTTGTCATCACCTACAACTAGAGATTGCAATCCGGATTCTTCGAAATTCGAAAATAACTGAAAAATCCGGATTTTCTGGAGTTTTTTTAAATCCGGTTTTTAAAACTCAAATCCGGTTTCTTCGGATTTTAGCCAAAATTGAGTTCAATGCATAATATTTTATATTTATCCACAAATTTTCATTCTAAGTAGTTCGATTACCTACTCTAATAAGCAAATTCGAACAATATTTGAATTGGTAGGATTAGCTATAGGCTGTAGGTACTTTGTTTGAGCGAATTTGGCGCGAAATCCGTGATTGGCTCTGTTTATGCCCATATAAGGCAATAAACCGAGCAACGCGAGACGTGCGCGTGCCGCGGGCGCGACGGACGCCCCGCGCCCCGCTCACTCACCGAGACACTTGACGCTTTCATGTTTTTAAGATCTCATTTTCTAAATAAGACTGATTAATATGTACTAAATTAATGTCATAAACTATAAATTAATGTCACTAAATTAATGTTATCTTGTGTGAAAATTTCTAACCGACCATTGTTTGACAACGGCAAATTTAATTTGAGGATGAATAATACGTTTTGTTGCATTTGATTTTATGTTCAGTTTATGACTATGTTAGTTAACTAATTTACCTATATAAGGGAAAGATGACTGATACCCAAAGTTTTGTTGATTATTTTAGTTGATTTTATTTGTCGTGTCTGAATAAATGCAGATTTTAAATTCTGTTTTATTTCAATTTATCAAATCAACCTAAAACTTAAAAAATCCGGATTATCCGGTTTATCCGGATTTTAATCAAAGGAAAATTGGAAAATTCGGATTTCAAAAAAATCCGGATTTTGCATTCTCTACCTACAACACGTGCCCGTTTTTTACAATTCAAGTTTTCAGCAACAAAAAGTTAGTTTTTATGCATTTTTAAACAGTTTTCATGGTGTGATTATGAAATATTTTAGACAAATGATAATACCAATTTAGGGTTTAGGGAGTGCTTAAAACGATAGAGCATTCATTTGCCTTATTTTGAACCTCAAAATTAAATGTCAGTTGATGTTTTAATTTAGTATCATTTGTGTACCTCTGGACACATTTTTGCGTGTACCTATGGACGTCCAAAGGTACACGCCTTGTGTCCACCGGTACTCAACTTAAAATAAAATGCTTGTTAGACTGTTAAATGCTAGTTCCTTGACTTATAGGTTGGTATGCGGCTGACCACCCATACTGTAAAAAAAATGGTTCACTTTGCCAATGTCACCCCTGTTTCAGGGAAGGACGGCAAGAGTTGCAGGGCTTATGTTCATTTGAGATTGGGTTTTTATATTGCAGGTCCACATGCGGCATGTGTTAGCGCGAAATTATACATGTCTGCTTGTGGGAATGCATTTAATATAAATCTTAAATGATATATATCTTTGCAGCTTAGATTAGATTAGATTAGATTAGACTATTCTAATTTATTTTTATATCCATCTTTTAGTTGGTCAAACGAATGAAAGTTGCTCATGTGATACCTTGAAAAAGTGATCAAATTCTCCTAATCATGGATAACCACGATTCCCATATAAATATACAAGTTTTCGAAAAAGCAAAAGAATCGAGAGTTTTCATTTTAACTTTGCATCCTCACACTTTTCATAAAACGCAGCCCTTGGATAAAGGTGTTTTTGGATCAGATTCATACGATTCCGAAGAGATGAATGAGTTCTACATGGAAAATAAAAAATATTTTTAATATTATTTGTTGTTATAAGGTAGGTTCTTCTAACAATATATATTACGTGTTTTTAATAATCGCTATCAAAATGTTATGTGGTCATTTTTATAATAATAAGTTTGTGCAATTTTATCACCAATAAAATGTAAAATAATACTATGTTTAATCATTTTTAAACTACTTAATTTTTTTGATGTCCAGAGGTACACATGCTGTCCCAAGGTACACTTACCCCTGTCCACAGGTACACACCCATAAGTGTACCTCTGGACAAAAATGCGATTTTTGGGGGAAAGGTCGTAGCACAAAACAGGTCAATATTGTACAAAACTAAAAATAAGTTGGTTATGCACAATTAGACAATGAATACATAACGTAAACAATCTTCTCTCTACCTTTCTTAACTTGCGAGAAAAAAAATTTTAAGTCGAAAAAAAAACTGCGTGTCCATAGGTACACCACTTGCCCCTAGAGTGCTTGCATTCCATGCCGAAATCTCGGGTTCGAATCCCACCGAGGCTGTCAGAAATGATTTTCCGTTTCGGTGTTTATTTCAAACCCCAAAATAAAATACCGGTAAGGTTTACTCAGCCTTCACAAGAAATGAGTACCAGCACTCTCGGGAGCTGGGAAACCTCCACTTCATCTGAAGTGATTGGTGTAAGGCCGGCCCCCTTACCTGTAAAAATAAATAGGTTCAACTCGCCACATGCGACCCCTTCGGGGATAACGCGGCAAGAAGTTACACTATATGTGTAACTTAGTTGCGTTGCGTCATCAACGGCTTAATTGACAGTCCCACCCTGTTGGAGGGTAACAGGTTGTATGTGCCTGACGGCTACACCCGAGGGCAAGGACATAATCTTTTTCATGTACCGAAAAGCCGTAACTACTGATGTCGTGGCGCAACACCCTGTGACTCGGAGTATAAAGCTCTTAAATAAGTCTAACATAGACATTTTTGAGTGCCATTTATTCAGATTTAAAACTCTAGCAACAGAGTTTCTCCCAGCATGTTGATAGCTGTAAGTGTGCACGATAATTAGGGTAACCTGTTGTGCACAAAACAAAATATATATCTACGTGTGGTACTTAGGTACTTTTGGTATATTCAATTTTATATTTGGAGACACTTCGTCTACTCAATCATCGGCGTGCTAGAAACATATGATCATTATAACCCTTTACTTGCGCGTAACATTTGGTCTTCTTATTAACATATTATCGTATGCTAAGTTTCGCCTACGACACTCTCGCCCACATATCTGGATTACTTCAGACATCTCGTGCACCGCGGATGAGATTAAGTGCTGATAAACGAGGATCTATGCGAGCAGCGTACAACTTGGTACACGACCAATTTGTGTACTCGCATTATAATGTGGGATAATGCTTAGAATATTATATATTTATATATTTTATTAGCGAGCTTTTTAAGATTTGGTTTTGGTGTTGTAGGTTCACATGTGCAAGCGCGAACATGTACGTGTCTGGTTGTGTGATGTGTAATGTGAATCTCCAATGTAGCATATCTTTGCAACTTAGATTAGATTAGATAATACCAGAAAGCGTTTTTAACGTTTTTTCAGACTAAAGCACCTCGACTAATTGGTTGGTATGACGCTGAACATCCCTGCTGTAACAAATTGGTTTTCTTTTAAAAGTGCTATCTCCATTTCATAAAAGGCAACAGGAGTAGAAGGGTTATGTTCATTTGAGGTTTGGTTTATTTTGAAGGTACTCATGAAGCATAATAGGTATTTATTTATGAAATAAAATTTTGATCTTCCCTGAAATATTGGGCTACATTGGTAAAATGCACCAGTTTTAACAGTATAAGTGCTCAGCCTCATACCAACAAGGAACAAAATAATAAAACACATTCAGCTTTTAAAAAAAAACACGTAATAAATTTTGTACACTTTTGGGCTAAAACCTGAAAAAACGTTGCCAGTACTCGTATATTGTTTATGGGTTTTAAAAAAGCACCAAAGCGGGAAATCATTTCTGACATCTCTTTTAGGATCGAACCTTAGTCCTTTGGTATAGAACGCATGCATTCTACTAACTGAATTTTTGACCGGGCTGACAAAAACCAGACAAAAATTACGCATGAACAAACTAATTTTATCTAAAGTGCAAAGATATGTAACATAGGAGATTCACATTACATGCATTCTCACAAGCAGACACGTGTTCGCGCTTGAGCATGCCGTATGTGAACCTACAACATAAAAACCAAATCTCAAATACACATACACCCTGCAATTCCTGCATACCTTCCCTGAAACAGGGGTGACTTTCGCAAAGTGAACCATTTTCTACAGCATGGGTGGTCAGCCGCATACCAACCTATAAATCAAGGAAAAAAAATGAGCAACCAACAAAGTTTAATACAAAGTTCATATACCTTTTTTATTACGGCATAAAAAATTCTCCATTCTTGTATCCCCTTCCCCTCGCAGGCTTTGTTAACGACATAATGCAATATTGCAATTTTAAAGGCCGCTTCCGGTCCGTGTTGCAATTTTCATTGTGACCAACTTAATTATTCAAATGCAAATTTCCAACGCCAAAACTGAAGCGCCGCACTCTTTTTGCGCGATGCATTTTTAAATGACGCGCCACTGTCGCGAATTTGTTTTGTCATATTTTCAACAATTTTTCCGCACTCGAAAAAAAAAAATCTTGTAGCAAAATAATGCTTTTAAAATAAACAAAATAATATTGTAATGAAATGGTTTGGACTTTAAAGAAGAGCCTGTGAAATTTTCTTTGACTTGTGGACCGGTCCGTTGTTCAGTGGTAACACTTCGGACTGTGAATGGAAGGTTGTGGGTTAGACTCCCGGCGGAGCACAAAAAATATACCATTTATATTTTCAAATTTGCTCTTCGCTATGTTGAAAAATTCATAAACCTTTACCATTGTAAAAGACACTAAGTGCCGTGAATTTATAAATAAATAAATAAATAAATAAATGACCGGTCACCAAAGGTCCATCAAGCCTTACAGCAACTGGGTCTTGCTTGAAAATTGGCGCTTTGTAGCGGCGATGACCAAGCTCGTTGAAAGTTCAATAGCTCATTTGGTAGAATGCTTGCATTCCATGCCGAGAGCAAGGGTTCGATCTCAAGGTTTACTCAGCCCTCACAAGAAATGAGAACCAGCCCCCACGGGAGCTGGAAAACCCCCACTTCAACTGAAAGTGGTTGGTGTGAGGCCGGCCCCCTGCCCGTAAAAAAGAAATAGGTCCCGAATCGCCACAAACGACCCCATCGGTGATAGCGCAGGCAAGAAGTTACACTATGTGTGTAGCTTAGTTGCGTAAGTTTTCTACAAAATTGTTTTTTGTAAAAAAACAATTTTGTACAAAAAACTTTGACACAAAAATGGCATAAAAAACAGTTTCTCATTTCTTGTTAAGGCTGAGTAAGTTTTGCCGGTGTTTTATTTGGGTTTCAAAAGTAACACCAATACGGGAAGACATTTCTGACACCCTTGGGGGAAATCGAATCCTAGCCCTTTGAGATGGAAAACAAGCATTTTACCGACTACGATATTACCCACCACATTTCCATCCATCTTTATCTTTTCATTTTGAAACACAGAAATCGTTACCTTATTGTTCTGAGAAATTGTTCATTAAGGAAGAAATAGCAGAGACAGCAGTTTTTTTTAGTAAGTTGCATTGTCTTGTCAGCTGCTATAATCTATAATCTAAGATGCAAGACAACATTCAAAGCTCATATCAAATGCATGCCTGCAAACAAACTCGTGTAAGTTCGCGTTTACAAATGCTGAATATGTAGTTACAAATTAAAATCCCAACATCAAATGAACATAAACTCTGCAACTTTTGCCGACCTCAGGGGGGAAATTGGAAAAGTGAACCATTTTTTACAGTATGGGTGGTAAGCCTCACATCAATATTAATCTAAGATACATTTTTTTTTTTTTTTTTTTTTACTTAGCTACACATATAGTGTAACTTCTTGCCGCGTTATCCCCGAAGGGGTCGCATGTGGCGAGTTGAACCTATTTATTTTTACAGGTAAGAGGGTCGGCCTTACGCCAACCACTTCAGTTGAAGTGGAGGTTTCCCAGCTCCCGAAAGTGCTGGTACTCATTTCTTGTGAAGGCTGAGTAAACCTTGCCGGTATTTTATTTTGGGGTTTGAAATAAACACCGAAACGGGAAATCATTTCTGACACCCTCGCCTCGGTGGGATTCGAACCCGAGCTTTCGGCATGGAATGCAAGCACTCTACCACCTGAGCTATCGACCAGACAATAATTCTGTTCACTTCTCTGAAAATGAACGACTTTTTCGAAAGGTAACATACTAACAAATAATTCACAAGTTTTTTATTAAAGGTAAGCGCTTGTACGATGTTGTTTATTATTCAGCTCTTGAAATGAATTATCAATCATTTTCAAAAAAAAAAATTCCGGTAACTGGCTAAAAGCTTCCATATGTTTTGTGAAATAATTTTGAAACTATAATATTTATCAAAGACGTAATAATTTAGGGTAAAACGTCAAAGCGTAAATTTATAGATCTGCTATTGAAAGCATAAATAAAAATAAAAAATCAGCACAATAAACTTGCTCTGAGGTCATTTTTCTATCCATAACTCAGTTTTTAGAAAGTTTGTGCTCATATTCTCAAAACAAGGATACAAAATTAAGGAAAAGTGTCAGGAAAAACGAATTATTATTGTTTTTGTGTTATACCTTCTTTGATATCAAAGACAACAATATTCACAAGAATTGAGAACTTGCACGCTTTGGGAGCAGATATATTCTCACAACCAGTACCTAGAGTGGTTGACGTAAGGCTGGAATTTTACCTGTTTGAATAAAAAGGTTCTTCTCCCCTCATGCGCTTTCCTAAAAAAGAAGCAACAAAGTAAGATGTGCAAAAATAATATAGGTATATAGGAAAATAAGTCGGAAAGATATGTTAGCATTAAAAATAAATTAAATGTGTACAAGCAGGCACGTTAATGTTTGCGCTTACATATGCTGCATGTACCTATATTAACAGAAAAATAAAATAAATCTCAAATGACCCCTGGCTATGTAACTCTGGCCGACCTTCTCTGGAACAAGAGTGACGTTGGTAATGTGAACCTTATTTGAAATATGGATAGTGAGTCTTATACTAACCTATTAGTCTAATAATACTTAGCTTTTATTGAAGGTGTAACGCTTAACCTTAAGACGAGTAGATCATGTTTTTAGAAAGGTTTCTTTGAAAAAGGTGAAATGTCAGAATTTCTAAAACGAATGCCACATACTACATCTTGTGTTACAAATGTATACTCATTTGTAAGTGAAAAATGATGTGACAGAAACGAAAACAAATAAAAAAACAGTTCTCTGAGTATAAAAAATTACGTCAATACTCAACCATCGCGTAAAAAAGAAAAAGGCGCCTAGTTGAAACTCTCGCATGAAGTGCTCATACACTTTGTTCTGTTTAATGAGTTTACGCAATGGCAAAGTATTAACGCAATGCTTGCTACTCGTGGTACAGATCTGGAAATATGTTTTATGGTCTGTGAGATGTGTGAGCTAAGTGCTGCGTCACATTTTTATCGGAATGTGGAAAAAAGTTTTTAAAAAATGGATCTGGTAAATTTCGCTAAACGCTTACCCTTCATTTGAATACTTTCACAGACGTTTTCATGTTTTAAGTTATTGGACTTATAGCTTTTAATGGTTTTCATTTTTTTTTTCATTCACCAGAAACATGTATAACATTAGCTGCAATTACATAAACGACTAACGAGAGAGTGTACAGAGAAAATTTTAAAGAAAAGCATGGAAGGGAAGACCGAGGAAGGAATCATATACCAAATAGGTGAGATTACAAAATAATAGAACCTGCAGAGTGAGAATAAGAGAAGAGTCTAAGTGATGAATGTTTAAGAGATGAAAGAGTTATGCAAAGACAGAAAAATGGAAACGCATCTGCGTAGGTACCGGCCACCCTTAGTGCAACGGAGGCAAGATACCGTACAGTACAGTACAACAGTTCCTTGACTAAAAGGGTGGTAAAAGATTGTCCCCCTAAATCTCAATAATGTGTAATCTAAGTTGCAAAGATATGTAACATAAAGGATTCACATTACAATATGCATTTTCACAAGCAGACACGTATAAGTTCGCGCTTAAACAAGCCGCATGTGCCAAATCTCAAATGAACATATACCTTGCAACTCTTGCCGACCTTCCCTGAATCAGGGGAGACATTGGCAAAGTGAACAATTTTCTACAGCATTTTTCCTTGACTTATAGGTTGGTATGCGGCTGACCACCCATGCTGTAAAGATGGTTCACTTTGCCAATGTCACCCATGTTTCAGGGAAGGACGGCAAGAGTTGCTGGGTGTATGTCCATTTGAGATTTGTGTTTTATGTTGTAGGTTCACATGCGGCATGTGCAATCGCGAACTTGTCTGGTTGTGAAAATGCATGTTATGTGAATCTCTAATGTAACATATCTTTGCAACTTAGATTAGATTAGATTAGATGGGTAGTCTGCCGCATACCAACCTACAAGTTAAGGAACAAATTGAATGTGCATATCTTTGCAACTTCAGATTATAGACTGAGTAGGTACTTCTGTACACAATCTAGCACATTTTCTCAAATGGGAAATACCTGTACACGCGTCAAAAACAAATGGAAATTGAATAGTTTTCCGATTGTAGCACATTACTGAGTATTTTGTATAGTTTTATTTGTTCCCAACTAAGTAGAAAGCCACAATGGCCATTAATTACGGTGCACCGAATGTTCAGAGGTATTACAGTACGACACAGTTACCTAGGAATGTGAACAATAAAAGAACTATTTACTTATTTTTGTACTCATCAAAATTCACGAATCCATTTCATTAATTTTTGTGTATTACATATTATTTGTAAAAAAAATATTTGAAAAAAAATCACTGTTTAATTGACTGTTTTTGTTGTTGTTGATTAAACAAATAGTGAGTGCAGGAAGTCGTTTTTCTTCATACATATTTTTTAAATGGAATTCTACAAAGAGTCCACTGAAACATTTTCAACCCAGGGAAGAGCATATATAAAAATATGAATGGTATATTTTTTGTAGTCTTCCGGGATTTGAACTCACGGCCTTCCATTTACGAGTCTGAAGTAATAATATTATGATGGTTTATTCGGTGAGCGCTGTTTTTGTAAGAATCACACCTCGAGAGCCCTCTGCGAGCTTAGTTGGCGCTAAAGAAGGCACCGATTCTCAAGAAAGACCAAGTTGCTTTGAGACTGGATGTACATATCTTGAATGACCAGTCTTTGGTAAGGTATATTAATTTTTCAACCCATCGAAGATCATTTTTGAAAATATAAACGATATATTTTTTGTACCTACTTCTCCTGGATTTGAAACCACGACCTTCCATTAATGAGTCTGAAGTGCTTACCAATAGATTACAGATCGATCTATATTAACTGCACTTAATCTATAATCTAAGTTGCAAAGGTATATTACATTTAAGATTTATATCAAATGTATTTCCACAAGCAGACACGTTTAAGCTTTCGCTTAAACTTGCCGCACGTGAACCTACAATATAAAACCCAATCTCAAATGAACATAAGCCCTGCAACTCTTACCGACCTTCCCTGAAACAGGGTTGACATTGGCAAAGTGAACCATTTTTTACAGTATGAGTGGTCAGTCATACCAACCTATAAATCAAGGAATACAAGCAATTAGTTACATCCAGTTATACAATCAAACAAACACTAAAAAATCATTTTTGAAAATATAAATGATATATTTTTGTAATCCTCATGGCTTTGAAACCACGACTTTCCATTTATGAGTCTGAAGTGCTAACCACAGATTACGGATCGGTCTCCTTTTACTGCACTTAAAAATGATGAAAGCCCTCGTCCTCCAAATTTTACATTTTGCTAGTTCGTCTTTACTTTTCGGCTGCATACAAAGCGTTTCGCTACTGTATTCTAGATATTTTGTTGTATAGAGTGTACAAGCAGTAACTTCAACTCTACAAAGTTCCCACCATTGCAGTTACGTTGATAGTGTTTCAATATTATCATGAAAATTGGTTAACTATCTGGCAGGGGAGGCGACTTAATGTTTGGCGAATTTATCGGTCAAGTCTCAGACCGCCGAAACTTTGTCATCCCAACATAATTTATGGACTATTGTTGGCCAGGAGGTAATAAACATAAAACGTGCTTGCATAACAACACATAGAGAAACCAAATAATAATAATAATAAAAATTGTAATAGTTTTTAGCTTAAACGGCCGGCTGATGATGCTGGAGTGATGTTTTCCGGGATCTGTTGCCGTGGTCATCATCATACTTCACGCTGAAGAAGCCCATCGTAGAAATGAGCCAAAGTTCGGAAACTCCAGCTTCCACAGACCACGGCAACAGATCCCGGAAAACATCACTCCAGCAAAAATAGTAACGTTTGTAAAATGAATAATCATACAAAAAAGGATAGAATATTTTCCTTAGCGCCTATTGTTTTGCGGCGATCAGTTCCACATATTGATACCTTAAAGCTAAAGCTGACTAAGCGGCTTATGAAGCTTATATGGGATTCTTAAATAAATATGCACCTTTTTTCCTATTTTCTATGAGAGAAGACACTAAACAGCCTGTACCTTAGGAGTTTTTCATGAGCACTTTCATATAATTAGTTCCCTTACTATGAGAAGTAACTCCCAATAGAAGGTTTTATTATATATTTTTTATGGTTTGATATGCTATGCGGCTGACCACCCATGCTGTAAAAATAGTTCACTTTGCCAATGTCAAGAGTTGCAGGGCTTATGTTCATTTGAGATTGGGTTTTTATATTGTAGGTCCACATGCGGCATGTGTTAGCGCGAAATTATACATGTCTGCTTGTGGGAATGCATTTAATATAAATCTTAAATGATATATATCTTTGCCGCTTAGATTATATTATATTAGATTAGATGGTTTGTGTATTAACACTGTGAAAATTCATTCTGAATTATTTCTACAAATAACTTCAACACACAAAGCAGTATATATTTTTTTAAACACTTTTATTTTTATTATTAAACATTAACTACCCTTTTCGGTCTAGATATACACCATCATCAGATATTTAAAATATATGTGAATTTGAATATGTTTAATTGATGGAGTAGATTCACGACGTGATTTTGAAGAAATGATGTCTCTAGATCGAAGCACGAAAAACTGAATTTTAGCTAACGTGATGCCAATAGAACAACGCTTGTTTTTTCCTGTTTTTTATTACTTTTTTCTCTGACTTGTTAGTGAACATTAGTAATAATTATAGAGATTTGCACCTTCGATAATGCCACACAAAAGAAGTATATTATACTTCTGCTAAACCCATAGAGTTATAAAGGTATAGAGATGAAGTCCAGGCCAAAATAATGTCCCCTTTTTTTTGGACTGAAGCGCTGAACCTCGATCCGCGTGCAATTTGTAATGCTCGGTTTTGGTCTCATTATTTCTCCAGCGCTCGGATCGTAAACATCTCGTTAAAAGTGGTTTTCTGTGTGAAAGGGCGCAAAAATAGGTCCGTAAAAGTAAAATAAATGGATGAAATCACATTTCACATGTAAATTTATGTTTTTAATACGCTTATTAACGTTTTATTTATATTTTGTACGAAGTATTGACAGGCGAGTGCTAGAAGAGTGCGTCTACTTTAAAGATAGTGTTCTACCGTGTGAAAGAAAGGGACAACAGCGCCCAGGGCTGTACTCGAAATAATCGAGCCTCTTGAAAAATATTTTCCACTGACTACTAAAAAACAAAGTGGCACAAAAATGATAATTTTAGGAATTCTTCGACTAATAAATGGAATATATCTATGTACAAAAAAAATGAGGCTTAATACGGTATACTCTTGCAAAAGTCGCTATGATATTTGACAGTTCAAATTATAACAACTCAAATTATATGAAACTTAGCGAGTTTTGAAATAGTACAATAAAATACAGAATAACATTTTTTTAAATCCAATGCAACGACAGGCATTGCAAAAAAAACTTTTTTTTAAAACTAAGAGTGGTTTGCAAGTGGATTCCTCGATTATTTCATCTAAATTAATGTGGTTACAATTTTAAAAGAGTCGTATTATTTTTAAAATTAAAATAATAAAATCTTTAATTGATGAGGCATTCACTTTGTAACCTTTCTATATTCTACAATCTAAGTTGCAAATATATATTTACATTAAAAACTCATATCAAATGCATACCCACAAACCAAAAAGTGCAGTTCACGCTAGGGCATGGATACCGGTATACCGAAATACCGGTATACCAACTGTTATTTTCGGTATTTTGAAACCGGTATTTGAGGATAAAATACCGGTATTTAGGTTTTTCGTAAAAAAATATCAATTATTATTGCAAAGGTGTTTAAAAACTATGCAGAACGCTCGATTTATATGGTTCACAGTGTTGTTTATACTTCAGATGAGTTTTCATATGAGATGAATCACGATTATTAGAAAAAATCATCAATATCAACTACGCAAAATTCTGCATGCTTAATAGTATCTAGTTGGTATTTAATGATATCGCTTTCAGTTGTTCGTCTAATGTTTTACTTCTACAATTAACTGCTACCGGCACGCGCGCACGCTCGAACACAACACAAGACGATACGTAAGTACGTAAGCGCTATATCATACATCTTTCTCTCTCTCTCATACATTGGATTAGTATTAAACCTCTCGCACGGTTCTTTTTGGGCATCCGGGCACTATGGTCTACGCTCCACCCCTCCCTCAATCTATGACCACAAATCAAAACAGATCCCAGGTTGGCCAGATCGGAGAGGAAGAAGAAGATAATATTCAAACATTGATTCGTATTGAAATGACATTGTATGAAAATGGAGGTACTAGAGGCAGATTTTTGGACGTAGCTTACAAGTACCTCTTAAGCATTCCACCGACGAGCGTTGAGTCAGAAAGGGCATTTTCAGCTGTAAGTTACATTATGTAACAAAATAAGATCATCTCTCAACGACGCAAGTTTGGACGCGTTATGTTTTCTTCGCACGATTTTCCAACAAACGCAATCTGACTGAAAAATAAACTTAAGTTAATTGCGCCTGCGCCTATATTTTGGTTTATTTAAGAAAGTAACACAATTTGATTTTGTTTTAACTTATGTACGCTATATAAGAAATTTTCGTTGCACGATTTCATATAATTAGAGAGTAAGACTGATTTTAATACCAATGTGATTGTAATGTTTGTGCCTTTAAAACAACTTAAATAATTCTTGGATTCAATAACGTATTTAATTTAATATATCCTTAACTATAATAACTCAATAAATGGTTTTTACTGAGTTGATCAATAGTTCGAGTGTTCTTGACAAATAGCTTAGAAAACTGCTTTAATGACTTACTCATCGTTTTTGGCATCATTTAACCAGTAATTAGCAGTATTTAATAAAATACCGAAAAAATACCGAAATTTCGGTATACCGGTATTGGAAATTTCAATATCGGTATCAATACCGGTATGAAAATTATTCCGGTATTCCATGCCCTAGTTCGCGCTTACAAATGCTGAATGCTTATAAATAAAATCCTAGCCTTAAATGAAACAGGGGTGACATTGGCAAAGTGAACCATTTTTTACAGTATGGGTGGTCAGCCTCATACCCTATAAGTCACGGAAATTTGTTTTTTTAGTATTAAAATTAAATCATGTTTTCGAAATTGGTTGTACATTAATAAATTTGACTCGTCCTGTAACCATATACAACTTATATTTTGATTTTTCATAATTAAATATTAAAATATTTTTTGTTTTATTATGTATTCTTACCCTGAATCGGCTCTGGTACCATTTTTTGCAAGAGCCATGTTTTACCGTTATTCTCGTAAAAGGTCTGTACATACATGTATGGTTTTTAAGTGATTTAATATTATTGTTCACACCCATAATAAGAAAAAATCATGTTATGTATGGTGCTTTACATTATCACAAAAATAATATTTCGTAGCATCCATTGGTTTCATCCTGTGGGCAGAGCGAGACAAAAGTATATTTACCTCGCTCGTAATGTTTAAACGAGCTATTAGATGAACAATAAAGCTTTAAACACAAGAGTGCACGGCTGAAGATGCAAAAAAAAAAAATTTTGTGCACTACAAGTTTATACCTATTTGTGATAAATCTTGTACTTTCGTTAATTTACTCTCGTTGAGTTGGGTCCATATTTGTATGTTCCTTTTGTAGGAGACACGCGGTCTATATATTAGTAAGTCAATGGCTAAACCACTGTCTCAGGTTTTTCAATCAAGATGTTCTTCTTTGACCTGGAGCTCGTCTTCCCTCAAATCTCCCTGAATGATGAAATGCAGGAGTAGATACTTCTCATTGCATATTATATATGTTGTCTCCTAAAATATGGAAAGATATCTGTTTGTAAAATCGTAAGTCAAATATTGAATAAACTGGATGTATTTTTATACATCTTTTTTTCATTATAGGGAAGGATTTTGAATACACATTTTTCTCGCTTGATTTGGTTGACGGATCCATTCAAATATTACAGGGACGTATTAAATATGGAAGTTTCGCTTTCATTGGATTTTTATATGGCAACATTTGGCATGGCAGATTGTATTGAAATTCTGCGCCATCGACAAGCGCTGAAAAGACTTCGGGGATGAAGGATATGTACCACCCTTACGCGAATAAAAAAAATATATAAATAATAAATAAGGCTTTTGTGATAAAAATATTTTTTTGCACGTACTTTTTCTTCATACATGCAAACAAGAATAAATATAAAAGAAATATACTGATAATTTATTAAGTAAGAGTTTTTTTCGTTTGCATAACACATTAAGAGTCCTCTGAGAGCTTGTTCATCTAAATTCTAAAAGCAAGACCCGATTTGTGAAAGGTTGGATGAGATTTTTCTTGACAGGATTTTGATACAACCAAATGAAGTTTTCAAAAAATGACGAAATATTTTTAATGTGCTAACTCAATAATCGAACTTACTTCCCTTGACTTATAGATTGGTATGAGGCTGACCACCCATGCTGTAAAAAATGGTTAAATTGGTCAATGGCACTCCTGTTTTATGGAAGGTTGGCTAAACTTGCAGGGATTATGTTCATTTGAGGGTTGGTTTTTGAATTGTAAGTAAATCTGCAGTATTTGGAAGTGTGAACTTACACGTGCCTGTTTGTGAGCATGCATTTTATATGAATTTTAGATTAAAAAAAAACTTAAAGGTTTGTGTATTGATATTATGAAGATTCATTTTAAAAATAATAAATTAAAAATTTAACAGAGTTGAGCAGATTGTTCTCATTATAAGTTATTATATAAACTACCTTTACGTGGTCAATAACATTCATATAAATTAAATAAATTAAATAATATCTATAAAGTTTTCAAAAACTTGTAACAAAAATCCTGAAAATAAAACTTTTTCAAGCTCACACAAAAAAACGCGTTTTGAATTTTTCACTCTTCGCAAATGCGTTTTTTTTACAATCTGTTTCTTCTACAATTATATTATTTATGGGAAAATAAATTGCGGGAAATCTTTCAGTCCCTGGATTTAATTTTATAATTGTTATTTTCCGTTCATTTCGGGGATGACAGAGGTTTTTTTTTGTCTCGAAAACTTTCATGGCAATTTTTCAACGTAATTATAAGAGGGAAGCATAAATCAAGTTATATGAAAATTGGGACAAACAAACATTACATTACGGTATTTACTTAAAAGAAATATGAAAGGTAAAATTTGATGAAAAATATGGCTTTATCAGGTTGGTGAGATTGTGAAGGTGTTCAATGTTCCTACAGAGTGCAAGTAAAAAATAAATTGTATAAAAAATGTGGTTAGTATGAGACTGACCACCCATACTACAAAAAAATGCGTCACTTTGCCAATGGCACCCCTGTTACAGGGAAGTTCGAAAAGAGTTGCAGGATGTTCATTAGAGATTGGTTTGTAAATTGTAAGGTCACATGCGGGATGTTTAAGCGCGAACTTATACGTGTCTGCTTCTTGGAATGTATTTAAATATATTAATCTTGGAATGTATAAAAATATAATAATCTTAAATATAATATGTCTTTATAAGTGTTTTAAGGCTTTCATGGCCGGCTTTAGATGATGTTGAGGCTGCTTATTCTTTTTTTCTCTTTTTGTAAGGCTGCTACGTTTCGTCAGTGACGTGCGACTGACTTCTTCAGGGCTTCTTCTTCGACTGAAAAAAGAATAAGCAGCCTACAATATTGAACATGGCCTACAAGCCCGGAAGGATGGAGACATCATCATCATCAACATCATAATATGTCTTTGTTTGTTAATTATAGAGTATAATTTATAAATGAAAGATAGACAGAAGTGAATGCAACTCTTCAGTGATTCTGACTACCTTTATTAGAATGGCACTAGTTACAGGCATGAGACTGACTTTCAATACTTCAAAAAATTGACATTTTTGTAGTAATATTTACTTCTTACAGTTAACTAACACCATAAAAAAGAAGTTTCTGAACCGCGATACATAAAATGGGTTTCTCAGCGTTCCGTCGAAGTCGTATCCGACGTCATCGGGAGACATCTTTGTCGTCGAAGATACAAGTCTCTTCTTTGAGTCAAATATGACTTCGATGAAACGTTAAAAACCCTGAAATATCTTTTCCTACATTTTCAAAAAATCCTAGATTAACGCGTTTGGTTCAATATGATTCAAGGGAGATATTATTCGATCTATATACATCCAAACTTTAATTTGAATTTTCAACATTAATTAATTATTTTTCTCTTCTTTGTTCTATTAATGCAAACATAATTCTCAAGTCATTAAAAAGGCTCAATTTGCAATTTCGCAAAACGCCCAAAACTCGCGTCTAACATTTTCACTTCGTGTTTTTGCCAAGTATGTAAGTCCCTATTTATATTTGCCTAACCAACTTTCAGCATTGAAAAGTACATATTACAGGAGGGAGGACTAAAAAAGTAGCAGAATCGAATATATTTTTAAGCTTCCATAATGAAAGGTCGTATTATCTCTTTCACCGTTTACCGCTAGTATATAACATGGAGTAAATACTCGACCATCGTGTTAATAGATAAATAGTTATTTATGCCACTGCCTAGTAATGATAGTATTTGTAACATGAGCGCTAGTTTGTGCCATGAGGCGCAGTCGAATGGCAGAATAGACAGCACGAGTGTTACAAAGACTAATTACGTGACACTTTTTCTACGACCATGAAATGAATAACAAAATAGTAAATAATAGTCATTATAATGTACTCGTTCATTTGAAGTAAATAAAACCTTACCTTTATCAAAACATGTAATTTGTCATTTCTACATTTTATTTACGTGATGTTACTTACATTGTGTCAAATTGAGTATTTACATTGTGTCAAATTGTGTATTTACATTGTGTCAAATTGAGTATTTACATACATTGTGTCAAATTGAGTATTAACATTGTGTCAAATATAAGACTGAAATTTATCGTGTTGATATTGTTTTAGAAAAAAATAAGTTCAACTCAGCACAATCTTTGTTTTCGGAGACAACGCGGTAAGAAGTTGCACGATATGTGCACATAATATGTAGGACCCGATAACACAATGATGAGTTTACTTTCACATACAAGAAAGTCAGACTTTCCCGTTTCTTTTTTGTCAAAATAATGTCGAACAAGAATTCAGTAATTTTTGGGTCTCCCCTCTGACACTTCTAACTTAATTATTTGTCATTCCGTTGTATGAATTTGTATGAAAGTTTTCAGTTAATACATTTATGATTTCCCGGCGGCCATGATGAGCGCTTGCTTTGAAAGCGCTTTCCTGTTTGATGCTCTCTTGCGCTTTATTTCGGCGTAATGAGAAAATTACGAAAAATATATAGAAAATTAATATAAAAATTGTATTACAAGAGACCTTATTAGGCGAAAACATGTGAGCTAAAAAATGAATTACAACTTTGTTTTATCATATTGAATTTTTAAATAATACAATGGACTTTCGCTGTGTGAATAGATTTACACTTAAAAATATAAATTAAGGCATGTTATAAAGCTAAATCTGCCATTTTTGTTTCTTTCACTTTATGGTTTTAGCAAAATAGTCACAGTAATGAAAAAAATCAAGCATGTTTATTATTTTTTTATATTAATTATAAAGCTTACACAAAATATATAACTTAAGAATTGACACCACAAAAAAATATTTAAGAAAACGCGTTTTTTTAACATTTTTTTTTTTTTCGTGTGTGCTGTATTTCGGATTTTTTTTTTGCTTTTTACTTACAGAACTATACATTGTTTAGGTTCAATACTTAACATTTTTTCAATAATGTCAGTAGCTTTTGAGTAAATATGGAAAAACTGTGTTCTTTGATTTAATTAAAATTTAATTCATTTAGTAGTTTCGAAGCAGTACTTTCCATCTTCAGTTGTAAAATGAATTTTAACAAAAAAATTAAAGTTATTTAAACATGCAAAAAAAATCACAAAATGAATATCCAAAAATTTAGATAATTATCATATTTTTTCCACATATTTCACAACATTAGCACTGAAGATTTTTCCACGGATTTTTTCCACGAATCTCAACTATCTAAAACCGTGTCCATTAGGGACGAATAGCATCTCTATCCCCTCAGGTTTTTGTCTCACTGTCAGGTGGGCTTTACACCGCCTCTTATATTATTAACGCTATCTTTCCCGCCTTTTTCTCTACCATCTTCTTTTCGGTTGTTATCTGATTTCAATTTATCACCCGGGGTATTCTTCGCTCAATACTTCTCCGCCACGCCATTGTGTCTTTTCTTTTTTTCGTACCTTTTCCGCCCCTTACGCGTTTTTTTCCCTTTCTTTTAAACGAGAAACCACTTTTCACCGTGTTTTTTGCTTGTAAATATTACCCGTTTTATTTTATTGCCGAACTCCTATTTTTGAGAAGAGATTGACAAAGAATGAAATGAAATTTTAAAATGCTCTTCTTAACACTTTTTATACATATACGCATTAAGCTAGTTTTTGGTACGTTTTCTTGTATTTTATCCATGTGTTTTATCCATTTTAATTCTCATATTTTACAACAATAAACTAACAGTAATAATCGAATACTTTTCGAAACATCTTCTTAATTTAACAGAAAAGATCTTAAGTTAAAGCTTGACGTTTTTTATTGAATTTTATTCGGTACTAAAAGTACAATTTTATATGAATTTACTATTTTAATCCACTGCAAGAAACGATTAGTCTTTACAATCTAAGACTAAGGGCCTGTTGCACCAAACTCCAAGCAGACAAAAATCAAAATTAAGTGTGTTTTCTCCCATGTAATCAAATTTTCTATTGCAGATACGTAAGTCAGCTGATATACATCATCTTTCCTGTTCAAATTCCATCATATTATTACCCACTTCCGAGAAATATTTCACCGGGGTCCTTACCAGAATTAAGCAATCAAATTTTTTGTGTCAATCATATATTGATTTGAGGTTGGTGCGACAGGCCCTTAAGCTTTGACTGGCACGTTTTGTATAAAAATAACGCCAGTTCAAATCTTCTTAAAACTAGTTTTGATCCTGATATAACTGATTACAGTTATTCTTTATTCGTACCTAATATTAAAATATCCATTTTGAGCATATTTCGCATTATCACATGAATGCATGCGTTTGTTTAAGACAAGTAATGCTTTTTACTCACATTAGTTTCTAATCCGTTGTTTATGTGAGAATGTTTGATAGCTCATTCTAGCGTGTGTTGTCCTAGTCTGTGCAGCGGTGTTTGGTTTCATATTGCCGCAAAATTATCCAGTGCAAATTGCGTCGCACTCATGATTGGACGTTTCCCAACCCTGTTAACCCTGCTCTTTGACAAGAGATCAAACACAAATGTTTAACAAACAATCATCATCCTCAAAATACATTCTGAATCTGTCATATGCTCTGTATGGAGTTCTTTCGCAAGCGCTAGCAAGCTCCAACATGGATTGACATCCATAGTGCAAGAAATTCAGAAGAATAGCGCTTCAGGTCTTTGAGCTTTTCGTCTCAATTATAGAAAGTCAAAGTGAACTATTTTAGGATTATGGAGGGTCAGCCTCAACCAATAGGGCAAACAACCCATATTGTAAAAAATGGTTCACTTTGCCAATGTCACCCCTGTATCAGGGAAGGTCGGCAAAAGTTGTGGGGCTTATGTTCATTTGAGGTTTGGATTTTATTTGTAAGTAGGTAAACATTCAGCATTTGTAAGCGAAAACAACACGTGTTGGTTTGTGGGCATACATCTGAGAGCTTTAAATGAATATATCCTTGCAACTTAGATTATAGATTATAGCATATTACCTTCATGCAAACTTTCGTGTTTAGAAAATGGATCCAATACAAAACTGAAGTTGGGATATTCGTATTTCGTAGAAGAGCCGAAACCTCTTTAAGTTTTCCCCTTGGGAGAGTTGACTCTCCGTGCACACTCCACGTGGAAACCTCGGCAAAGTTCTCCTCAGCAAGCTCTAACAAGCGCTGCAGCGTGCATTCTTCAAAAGTCATCAGTCTAAATCTCGCCACGCACGTATTCAGTTTAAATTCCCCAGAAATGGGGAAAACCACGGTACGGAATATGAGCAAGGAGGTAAACATACCATGGAGAGCGCTTTTTATTCAATTTTAATGAAACATTAAATGAAGTTTGCCTAGATGATTTGACATATGGAGAGAATAAATGCTTTTTATCTTAAATACAAAATATATTGAAAAGATAGTGAGCAGCTATGGGCTATCAATACATGCATACGCTGACGACTGTCAAGTATACGCTAGCTCCAAGCCTAATGACACTGAAGGGTTGAAATCTCGAATGGCTGCGTGCATTGGAAGGATACAGGAATGGATGACTCTAAACAAGCTGATTCTAAACCCTCAGAAGACTGAAATTCTGTGGGCTGCCACATCAAAGCGTCAGAATCTCTTAGATTTGCACACACCGCTGACACTATCGGGAGGAGACTCTATCTACCCATCAAAAACTGTGGATCTGCTAGGAGTACGATTGGGCACAGACCTGACATTAAGTGAGCAGGTGGATAAAACATTAAAACAGCATCTTTCTTTGGACTGCGCCAAATTAAGGCAATTCGCAGATGTCTACCCCCTGATGCATTAAAAACCTTGGTCAATGCCTTTGTCCTGTCGCGGGTAGACTATTGTAGTGCGATTTACGCAGGACAAACAAAAAAGCAAAACAATAGGCTTCAATCGGTCCTTAATTCGGCAGCAAGACTGATTTTCGGAACTGGAAAGTTCTGTCATATCACGCCAATACTAAGGAACCTGCATTGGTTGAAGTTTCCAGAGAGAGTAGCTTATAAAATATGCTACACTGTGTACAAGGCACTCAATGGGAAGGCTCCAACATACTTGGCTGAACTGCTATCCCAGCAGTCCAACAAGAGTGATCTGGTGCTAAGATCCTCTGTATCAGGAGGGATAAGACTAAATGAGCCTCATCGTCCATACCGAACATGCTTCGGCGACCGAGCCTTCTACAATGGTGCACCTGCAGTGTGGAATGGACTTCCTCTGGATGTCAAAACCGCAAGCCCAGAGTCGACGTTCCGGAAAAAACTCAAGACCTACCTGTTCAGTGTATCATATCCCAATTAATCCTACACTTTATTTAACAATTTTTTTTTTTTTTTTTATGTATTACTATACGAATATATTATTTACCTATAATGTAAGATTATTATGTATGTGCATTCACATGTATACGAGTATGGACATACCCCATTATTTATATTATTCCCTTCATATCTTCTCATTCCTCATATATTTTATACCAAGGGCCCTTGAGGTGTGCTACACACAAAAACGGCGCTTTAAATAAATTATCCAATTATATATATATATATATATATATATGAAAGACTGACGAAGAAAGGATATGTTGCAAGAATAGATTAATGTCACGGTAGAGGAATACCGAAAAAGGGATGGATGGACCAAATTCCTGAAATAGCGAATGAATGGGATATCCAGAGTCGTAATAAAAGGAGAGCTTGTATGAAGATGGTTATGACTCTGGATAAAATGAAAGAAGTAGATATGTAAGGACCGCAAAAAATGGCGGCTGATCTGTTATGTAGACGGCTAAGGCAAAGACTCAATTATTATAGTACTCTGTATTGAGAAGACAAAAAAAGGTCGTACAAAAACTTCCTACTACCAGGATTTGAAGCGGCTCAAAGATGTCTTCTCTTTTTCGCAGCTAAAGAAGATGGCAGATGGAACAATAAGGTAATGATTAATAAAACTTAGAATGCGTCCTCTATGTTATCCTTTGACTCTGTGGATCGTTTCCAAGCGCTCTACGTGCCTGGGTCGGACATTTCGTGGACGAGAAACCGTTTGGAGATCACTACCCCAAGTAAAATACTTACATTTAAACTCAAAACCAAAGCATTTACCAAAAATTGTACGAAACCTTAATCAGCGCCTCTAGTCAGCGTTTAGTTTCCATACGTTTTTTGTTAAAACGCTATGGTTGAGTTTAAACGTAAAATGTTATACCAGGGGATATGACGTCAGCAGTGCTGCCAACACGCGAAAGAAAGATGCAGGCCAACGGGATTTTCATCTTTCCATACTAGCTAGCAACACTTATAGTGAAATGGAGTTTTCATTTAAGATAAAAATATATAATCTGTGTTGAAGACATAATATAAATTATAATATAAGGTTTTCTATGAATGCACATGATTTCTAGATTAATAAAAGTAGACATTTGTATAAGATAATGGAATTCTACAAAGTTTCCGCTGTAACATTTCATAAATTCTTATAATCATAGTTGATATTCAAAATACCAAAGGTCCGGTCGATAGCTCAGTTGGTAGAGTGCTTGCATTCTACCCCGTGAGCTCGGGTTCGAATCCCACCGAGGAGGGTGTCAGAAATGATTTCCTATTTCGGTGTGTATTTCGAACCCCATAATATAAATACCGGCGAGGTTTACTCAGCCTTAACAATAAATGAGTACCAGCCCCCTCGGGAGCTGGGAAGTTCCCACTTCAACTGAAGTGGTTGGCGTAAGGCCGGCGCCCCCTTATCTGTAAAAATAAATAGGTTCAACTCGCCACATGCGACCCCTTCGGGGATAACGCGGCAAGAAGTTACACTATATGTGTAGCTTAGTTGCGTTTGCGTTGCGTTTTTTAAACCCGTTTTCAGAAATATATCGATACCTTAAATGTAAAACTGAATAAGAGACATATTAAGCTAACATGGGTTTCTCAGATGAATGCACCTTTCTCCTTATTTTCTACGAGAGATAACACGACAGAAGTGTGAACACCCTGTAGTTTAGAATTTTTTTAAGAGCAATTCCGTATAATTAGTTCACTTTCTATGAGAAGCTTCTCCAAATATAATGTTTTATCACTTGGCACTTATTCAGTTTGACCTTTAAGTAGGTAATATGGCCAGTCTTACACCTTTTCTAAGTTCTCAGTTAACTACATATATTTTTTTTAACGTTACAACATTATTTACTGATTTTATAGAATTAAGTGGCATACTTCTTTCATTTCATCCAAGGACAGGAAGAAGTGGCGGCTAATCTGCAATGTTGATTTCTAATGTTGGTGTATTCATTTGCTACATTATTTGCATAGGAAATTTTTGACTTTTTTTGTATAGATTTCTTTGTAAGGTTTTGTTCTTTTTTATATTTAAATGTAATTTATTATTCATATTCCTTGACTTATAGGTTGGTATGAGGCTGACCACCCATACTGTAAAAAATGGTTCACTTTGCCAATGTCACCCCTGTTTCAGGGAATGTCGGCAAGAGTTGCAGGGCTTATGTTCATTTGAGGTTTGGATTTTATTTGTAAGTACACAATCAGCATTTGTAAGCGCGAACTACACGTGTTTGTTTGTTGGCATACATCTGAGAGCTTTGAATGAATATATCCTTGCAACTTAGATTATAGATTATAGAAGTGGCGGCTAATCTGCAATGTTGATTTCTAATGTTGGTGTATTCATTTGCTACATTATTTGCATAGGAAATTTTTGACTTTTTTTGTATAGATTTCTTTGTAAGGTTTTGTTCTTTTTTATATTTAAATTTAATTTATTATTCATATTCCTTGACTTATAGGTTGGTATGAGGCTGACCACCCATACTGTAAAAAATGGTTCACTTTGCCAATGTCACCCCTGTTTCAGGGAAGGTCGGCAAAAGTTGTGGGGCTTATGTTCATTTGAGGTTTGGATTTTATTTGTAAGTACACATTCAGCATTTGTAAGCGCGAACTTCACTTGTTGGTTTGTGGGCATACATCTGAGAGCTTTAAATGAATATATCCTTGCAACTTAGATTATAGATTATTATAGATGCACAGACACTGTGATCTCTGCAGGATGCTTAAAAACTCATTGTTGAAAGACAAAAACAAAATGAAAAACGACAGTAAGATATAAACGTATAAAACATTTGTAAAATCTCTTATTACTAGCTAGAATAGATACTTGAAGAACCAAAGAACCACTCAGAATATATTTTTCAGGGCTGTCAAGTCGAGGATATAGTCCGATTAAGGAGATTCGAAATTAAGTTTTGAAGAGGTAAGAAAGGACGACCGGTCACCAAAGGTCCATCCAGCCTTTATTATTTTATTTTTATTTTTAAATAAATTTCCAGCATTCATAAGACACATTGGTAAAGTACACATACAAACATGACATAAGACAATCAAAGTACTACGGGAACGATGTATGTAAAACAAACAAAGAAAAAGGCATTTATTTTTGTACAATTTTCCTGGATAGTCTTATATATCAATCATTCAATTAACGACTTGAAATTCATATATTTCTGTAAAAAGCACGCAGTTTCCTGCAGTACATAAATAAAACAAGAACATACAAATATAAATGTCAACGGTCTACATTGAAATGCATGCAATTTAATTCATTCAGGGATGGCAAGAAAAATTGCATCGCAGAATTACATTGCCCCCAGCCCCGGCCATATATTTCCCACTAGACTCCAGGGGTTCTACGTACTGCAAGTTATTAATATTACTTCAACACAATCCTGGCAACACTCACTCTTGGGTGACGTATAATGCAATAGTCCGTGTATTAAACACGCTCAAGCAAAGCATTGTTAAGATTTTACTGAGTTCAATTTAATCAAAGTTGCACAATTTATTTTAAATACGGTCGATAGCTCAGCTGGTAGAGTGCTTGCATTCCATGCCGTGAGCTTGGGCTCGAATCCCACCGAGGCGAGGGTGTCAGAAATGATTTCCCGTTTCGATGTTTATTTTAAACCCCAAAATAAAATACAGGCAAGGTTTACTCAGCCTTCACAAGACATGAGTACCAGCTTTACCAGCTTTCTCGGGAGCTGGGAAACCCCCACTAAAAATAAAAAGTTCAACTCGCCACATGTGATAACGCGGCCAGAAGTTACTCTATATGTGTAGCTTAGTTTCGATTACGGTTCACATTCAGAGTTAACTGTAAGCCCACATGCGGCATGTTTCAGCGCAGACTTATACGTGTCTGCTTGTAAAAATGCATAAAATGTGAATCCTTAATGTAACATATCTTTGTAACTTAGATTAGATTAGACAGCTTTGGCCCTTTTTATATCATGCATAAAGATGGTTCTTGAAACATTGCGAACTGCAACATGCAAGATTTTGCCAGAATATTATATTTAGACTATTGGAGCAAGTACTCACACAATATCGAACAAATACAACTACAATTATTAAATCACCTACACAGAAACGCAATCACACCAACTCACACAGACACACAATTAAACACTCGTAACAGTATGCATGCAAATACATGGAAGAATAATCATACAGTAAGTGAGTTGCTTAAGTTTTCTTCTTCTTTAGGTGCTACATCCATCGGAGATCATTGTGGGTATTTAAACCTGGATGTTGCGACTCAAAACAGAGATTTCGTGTTTTTGTTGAACCATTTTTTATGCGTTTGCGTGTATAAATTTTAAGTGAACGTGTGTGTAAATATTTTAGTGAGAGACGTTTTTTTTAGAATTTGAAATAATTTACAATCACCCTTAATCATTGGTTTGAATTTGACACTGCTCTATAATTTGTGATGTCAAGTATGCCACTTAAACATAATTATGGAAGTTCTATAACTGCTCTGATTTGTCAAAATTACAAAATGTCGGGCGTTCTAAATTCGAAAACAGACGCCATTGATGGATTGAAGGGTGCGCTTTCAATAAATTATTATTCAAATTCATGTTCTCGTTCTAAATTCAAATCTTCAAAATTGTTTCGTAACAAAATTGGAATTACAAATGTCATAATTTCACAAAATATGAGAATTTCAATTCATTTAAAATGCATGACGTTAAGGTTCTTTATAGTGCTTTGTCAGAATAATTTATGGCATCAATGCAAGTCCCACCTTGTTAAAGAGTTTAAAGCTTAATGCGCTGGATGAAAGCCGTCGTCACATTTTATATGCCTCCCACATGATGAGGTAAAAACGAATAGAATTGCAGTGTTAATTTGAGACTCAGGTTTCATACAGCATGTTTAGGTGTGAACTTACACATACTCCATAATAATTTACGTTTAAGTTTGTACTTGGTTGTACGTGAAAGTAAAATAAATATATGCTTGTACAATTTAATATTTAACTCCTTAACTTATAGGTTGGTATGAGGCTGACCACCCATACTGTAAAAAAATGGTTCACTTTGCCAACGTCACCCCGATTCCAGAGAATGTCGGCAATAGTTGCAGGGCTTTGTTCATTTGAGATTGGGTTTTAATGTTGTAAGTCCACATGCGTCATGTGTTAGCGCGAACTTATCTGCTTGTGGCATGGCATTTAATATGAACCTTAAATTAAATATATCATTGCAACTTAGATTATAGAGCATAGTTGGTACATAGATATTTTATTTATTATTTAAGAAGTTATCTGTTCCCTAATTTATAAAATGTACGGCCATTAAACAACCGTCCCATATATATATTACATATTAAAAAAATAAATACCTAGAGTTGAGTTTTTCTTTGATACAAAACAAACAAACATTACAAAAGATAATTTACTGAAAATCATAACATTTCTAAAAAAATATTTAAAAAATGCAGCATTTTCTGGTTAAAACTTCTCAAAATCTAGTAAAAAATATATATTCCAGTATCCTTAGTATTAAACTTTACTCTTAAACTCAACTATAGGGCTTACCAAAAAAATATGGAAAATAAATGAGTACACCTTGAGAACGTTTTACTTTTGCATAATATATTGGTATAGCGCTATGTTTGATTATAGACTTAAGGTTCGACAATGGAAAATGCCTGAAGCGTTTTTCGTTTGAGATTTCGGTTTGTTTGTATTTACCTTCTAGTTGTATGCAGGGACATGGAGCAAACAAAATAAAAATGTTTTCATTATTTGAAATGATTGATCTTGTACAAAAGAATATGTTTTTACTGTATTTTCCCATATATATATTACTTGGACCGGTCCGTAGTCCAGTGGCAACACTTCGGACTCGTAAATGGAAGGTTGTGGATTCGGATCCCGGAGGAGCACAAAAAATATACCATTTATATTTCGAATGTGCTATTCGCTGATTTGAAAAATTCATAAACCTTTACCAAAAACCGGTCACTGAAAGGTCCATCCAACCTTACAACAACTGGGTCTTGCTTGAGAATTGGCGCTTTCTACAGCGACGACCAAGCTCGCAGAGGGCTCTTGAGGTGTGATACACACAAAAACAGCGCTCACCAAATAAATCATCCTAATATTATTATGTATTATTGTTTGTTTTTCTTTTTGAGTCCCGCTGCCTTGACTAAAAGGTTGGTATAAAGCCGACCATCCGTACTGTAAACAAATGGTTCACTTTACCAATATCTCCCCTGTTTCAGGAAAGGTCGGCATAGTTGCAGAGTGTATGTTTAAATTTAATAAGCGTGAACGTACACATGTTTGTTTGTAGGCATGCATTTGATATGAGCTTTGAATGTTATTATATTCTCGCAAATTAGACTATAGAGATAATTAAAGACCACATTAGAAATAAATAAATGTTAACAATTGTTCAAATTAAACCATTAATATCAATTGAAAATCATGCTTTCTAGGTTAAATTATTCGAGCGGTCCGTAGTCTAGTGGCTAACACTTCTGACTCGTAAATGGAAGGTTTTGGGTTCGAATCCCGCGCGGAAAACAACAAAAATATACCATGTATATTTTCAAATACGCTCTTTGCTGAGTGAAAAATTCATATTCCTTTACCAATCGGTCACTAAAGGTCCATCCAGCCTTACAGCAACTGAGTCTTGCTTGAGTATTGGCGCTTTGTAGCGACGACCCAGCTCGTAAAAAAACACTTCTGCAGCACTAAAACAAGTGTCATAGACCCCTGAAGTCTCTGAAATCTAGAAAGTCTCCCACACAGGATTTAATAAAAAAAAACAGTGTTAGAAAGCCTAGACGGAAATGAAGAGTGATGCAGCTCAGCTTCTGTAGATTGCGAATTGAAGAATCGCGTCAGAAGACAGGTGGAGTTGGAGGCAGAAGTTAAAAGAGGCCAAGGCTCGAAGTGCGCTGTAGAAGAAGAAGAAGTTGCCTACCTAACAGGTACATGCGCCTGTATGCGACGTTCGCTCATGGTTGTTATACGAGGCCTTAGTGGTATTAAAAAATTCTCAAAAATTATAAGAATATATTTTGTGGAAGCAGGTATGTTGAAGCATTGATTTCATAGACAAAGGTTTTTACTTTGAAAAAAAGGCTCTCAAATCATCCACGAAAATAGCCCGAGGCTTCGAAAATTCTGGAAATCGATGAACTCGTTTCGATGCACAACGAACAAAATATAAAAAGGGATCAAGAATTTTAAAATATTTCCATATACTATGTACCAAGAACAGGATTTTGTAGCGTTACAAAGTAGTGAAAAATTTTAGGTTTCGTAAAAAAGATTTGGATGTAAAATATTTTTACTCTGGATGAAATTAATCAATCATAATTGTTATGTGTAAAGGCCGTTAGTAATTTTAGTTGATCGGCAATGTTGGTGGCTTTAAATGCCTATATTAATTATCTTACTATATTTTGTAGATTTACTTTATTTAATAGTTGTTAATAAAATGTTTTTTTCTACTCCCATTTGATAATTTACTAATTACAAAACGGCTAACGCAATCACAATGCCATACATTTCTACACCCGTTGCATAATGTTACATTATGCATCCGGTAACCGTGTTAAAATGAACATGTGCGCATGCGCATTGTCAGAATTGGAACCATTTTTTAATTTCAAATGTCAACCTTGTATGGGGGTATGAAGACCTGTCAATCCAAGATGGCCGCAAGCGATCAGCTGATTAGGCTTCATACAATATTAGTGATATTCGGTAGGTAGGAATTACCATGGTGATGAGACTTTCAGCCCTGTTCAGATGAAAATAAATAAGTATATTTTATGTGTAGAGTCAAATAAAAATTGTTAATAGTGCTAAAATTTATCGAATTTATTTATCGGATTGCTCCAAATAAAGCTTTCCTTTTTTCAATGGAAAATAAAAGGCTTGAAAGGAAAACAATACAAAAAATTTCACCGCAAAAAATAAACAAACTCAAAAAGTTACTTGGTTAATAGGTGAGTATGAGGTTGATCACCTATGCTGTACAAATTTGGTTGAACTGCAGGGCATATGTTTATTTGAGTTTTGGGTTTGAATGTTTAAGCTTATATGCAGGATGTAAAAGCGCGATCTTATACATATGTGTCGGCTTGTGGGCATGAATTCAATATGAAACCTAAATATAATTGATTTTTACAACTTAGGTTAGATTAGATAATCGAAGGGAATGATAAATCACACGTTTTGACAAAGGTAAGGTTCTAATTACTTCAAATGGACGAGTACATTATAATGACTATTATTCACTATTTTGTTAATTCTCTCATGGTCGTAGAAAAAGTATTGTATGCCACTGCACGTAATTAGTCTTTGTAACACTCGTGCTTTCTATTGTGCCATTCGGCTGCGCCTCATGGCACAAACTAGCACTCGTGTTAAAAAGACTATCATTACTTGGCAGTGGCATAAATAACTATTTTTTAATTATAGGTTAGTATGCACCTGCCCACCTTTGTGTTCGAATCGGTTCAATTTTGCCAATATTAACCCTGTGCAGATGGCAAGAGTAGCAGGATTCTTGTTCATTTAAGGTTTTGGTTTTATTTTGGTTATATTATGCTATAAACATACCTTTACAACGTATATCATATATTATATTTTTTATCAGTACATCGTTTTCAAAATATAATAGCAAGAACCAAGACAAGATACATTGATGCGAATATGTTGCTAAGACCAGATATAATGTTATTTCGTAATAAGACAAGATAATATGTTGTCATTTAATGGTGGGACGAGATACATACATACTCGTATCTTGTGCTATGACGGGAATAGCTGAGCAAGATATTTGTGCCATTTCTGTTTAGAGTTGACAATGTTAACCAGATACAAAGGTGAAGGCGACTTTTGAGCTCAAAGCCTAAATTAATAGTGAAGCCTACTAGGGATGTTGCTTACGATAAGCGCTTGAAAGCAGAGGCAATTTCTCTAGAGCTTTTATACAAAATATTGCATACTTCCCGTAGTAATGTATGTGCCACAGAACTAATGTAGCCAATAAAAAGTGACGTAAGATACTGTTATGAACGTTAGAGTTTGTAAGGTTTACTTGTGTGGGTGTGTCCACTAGTATAATGATTATATGATAGTAAACTGGTATAGTACAATCTACTATAAAATAATCTGGAACAAGCATGAATGATCGCTTTCGTTCCTATATAAGCAAGCCGCAATGGTACAGAGGGCAGGTTGATTGAAATATTGAGCCGTGAAGTTGATAAGCCATGAAATAGTACATTGTAAAATAAATCTTGAAAAATCATTTTTAAAAAACATTTTTGTTGTTGTTTAACAGTCTCGTTGGCATTTGCATGGAAATTGATAATAACAAGACCTCACTAACGTCCAAGGACTTCAGAAAGTTGGCACGTCAAGCGGCTGAGATATACTCTGCGTATAATAATCTTCAATTTTCTATAATCTGAGTTATATTGATATTTAAGGCTTATGTTTAATGCACGCCTGCAAGTAAACACGTGTAAGTTCACGTTTGTACCTGCTGCATAAGTTCTTACAAAATAAATCAAACCTTACATGAACATAAGCCGTGCCACTCCTGCCGCCTTTCTCTGAAACCGGGGTAGCATTGGTAGAAGTGAAAAAGTTTTTTTTACAGCTTGAGGTGTCAGTCTCTTACAAACCTATCATTCAAGCCTATCTATACATTGGATGAAATTTTCGTTCATGTAAAATTAATTCATAATCATATATTAATTACAGAAAAGTTTTTTTTTAATTTATATCCATAATCTATAATCTAAGCTGCAGAGATGTATTACCAATCAAAACTCATATCAAATGCATGCCCACACACAGACACGTGAAAGTTCACGCTTACAAATGCTGATTGTGTACTTACAAATCAAAACCAAACCCCAAATGAACATAAACCCTGCAACTTTTTCCAACCTACCTTGAAACAGGGGTGAACCATTTTTTACAGTATAGGTGGTCAGCCTCATACTAACCTATAAGTCAAGGAATATTCATAAATTAACGCTTAAACGCATAACATGTTTTTTTTAGTAATGAATACAAAATATTATCTGTCGATTCGTACATCAAAAATGATTGAAAATTATTGTCCATCTCTGTTGAAATCCTTGCCAGTGTTCAGGCTGCCTTATATTATATAGTACAAACGGCTGTAAGGAAGGAAGTGGTCGCACCTCGAATATAATTTCTTCAGCTGAAGGAAATGGGCTCGAATATGGCGTAGGTAATTGAAATGGGGGGCCGTAGGTGAGGGATATGGAACCTGGGGCACGCGTGCTAGAATTGACAAATTAATAAATCTGAAAAGTACACTTCTTCTTCTTCTTGTGCCACTTCTAACGAAGATCGGCGATCATCATAGCTAATTTGATTTTTGATGCTGCGGCTCAAAATAGGGACTAGGTGCTTCTGCCAAACCACTGTCGCAGGTTCTTCAGCCACGATGTCCTTCGGCGTCCCTGAGATCTTCTCCCCCTCAATCTTACCTTGAATGATAAGATAAAGGAGACGGTACTTCTCATTTCTCATAATGTGACCGAAGTACATTAGCTTTCTCTGCTTAATGGTAGGCAGGAGCTCCTTTGTAGTGCGCATTCGTTGAAGGACTTCTTCATTGGTGACGTTAAAGTACACTAACGATTGATAAACCCAAAAATTTAATGGAAAAGAGGCAGATCTCATCATCCTTATTTTCTGCAATGGGCTCGAAAAAAAAATCATACTTAAACATAACAATTGTGTCGTCCTTTAGCTAGGTAAAAGTCAAATAAATATTTTGTTTTTGGTTGTTAAGGACCGTAGTCACATGGAGTGTGACGTTTACCTGCCGAGAAAAAGTCAATTTTTGATTCATAGTCAACGTGTTTTCAAGATTAAAAAATAAACTGTAACCTTAGCTCTATTGTAAAGGTCAAAGCATCTGCAGTTGCTTTTCTTCAAATCCTTGCAAAACTTATTCGATTAATTTACATCCCTTTCGTTTTATGATACATTTCCATCTTCTAAATTAACTCTATGCATTTCATTCACTCTACGCATTCTTTTCTTTCACAAGTTCACCTGCATGATTACCTCATACTTCCCTTCACATTTCATCCCTTAATATGCAGTTAGAGATTTTCAGCTTTTATGTCATAACAAGTGAAAAACATCTTATCTATTAAACTTTCAAGATTTTTCATTGTATTTTTTGGATGTACTTGTTAAAATAATAGAATCCAACAATTTTTGTACTTGATTAGTTACGCCACACGATAAATATTCTAATGCTTTGTAAGCGGGTTTTATTTAATGAAAGTTGTAGTTTATTTATTTTACACAATTTATTTACTCACTTTCGGTTCAGAGTTACATTTCCACAGAATAATCAACGGCTTAGATATTTCTGGCGCTACATGGAATTTCGGTCCATAATTTATACTACAAATAAAGACCATTCTCGAAACATGGATACTCGCCACATACCACCCTGTTAGACTTTACAAGAACATTTTTTTTTTTTTAAGAAATCCTGTGCGGGAGACTCCCTAGATTCTAAAGACTCTAGGGGTCTATGACACTTGTTGTAGTGCCGCAGAGGTGTACGAGCTTGGTCGTCGCTACAAAGCGCCAATACTCAAGCAAGACCCAGTTGCTGTGAGGCTGGATGGACCTTTGGTGACCGGTCATTGGTAAAGGCTTATGAATTTTTCAACCCAGCGAAGAGCATATTCGAAATATAAATGGTATATTTTTGTGCTCCGCCGGGATCCGAATCCACAACCTTCCATTTACGAGTCCGAAGTGTTGCCACTACGGACTACGGACCGGTCCAAGATGCCAACGACACGCGGTGTACCTGAGCGGTTACCCATCCAAGCGCTGACCCCGCCCAATGTTGCTTAACTTCGGTGATCTATGGGAACCGGTGCTTTCAACATGGCTAACGACGTTGTCGTTGATTTTGATTCAAGCAATGTTGAACAAATACAAATAATTATCTGCCTAACTGTCTGCTCACTTCTACAGTGACTTATTATCACACTTACACGACTACAGAACCACGAAAAATCCTGCATTTTCGAAACAATATTATTTACAGATTTTCGGCACGCGGACCCAAAAAGTTTCACCATTTCTGCCGTAGGTAATAGAAATGTACGCGGTTGTGTTTCGAATGTGTTATTGTACCTGGATATGACATTCTGCGTACTTCAACACCTGTAATGCCGTGTATGTGTTTAACAATTATTTTCATACAAACAATTACATGGTGGTAGGGATTTGTCTTTGTAAATTGCTATGTAATTTTGAAAACAATATGTTACCCGTTTGCGGAAGAAAATTTACATACCTGCTTAATATGAAATTTCGTTTTTGCTTTATTAAAAAAATATAATACGTTGTAATAGGTGTGTAGGTATGCATATTTTTTTAACATTCTACCATAATCTGATGATCTTTAAAAAATGGTCTTAAAAACGGATTTCATTCTCAAATGAATATACACCCTGCAACTCTTGCCGACCTTCCCTAAAACAGAGGTCACATTGGCAAAGTGAACCATTTTTTACAGTATTGGTGTTCAGTCGCATACCAACCTATAATTCAAGGAAAATAAGCAACAAATTAGATTTTTAATAAATATACAAATCATTATATGTATAAGCATCAAAAGTCCTAGCCCTAGCCGCTAACATTACAGATCAACATGTCTGTTCAAGAGGAGCTATGGTTCAGCAGTGCCCTTGCGGTGAACTCACAAAACGGCACTAAAAATATTGCCACGTTATTATTATTATTAACATTACAGATCAACCGCTATTTCTTTCTATCCTTACATACTTCTTTCATTTCATCCAGAGTCATAACCGTCTTTGTACAAGCTCTCCTTTTTTATGACTTTCGATATGAGCGCTGTTTTTGTGTAAATCACACTGCAAGAGCCTTCAGCATGTTGTTTACATCCTTCCGTGGAAATTTTGAACTCCATTGGCGTAACCAAATAAGTTTTCGTTAGCCTTGTGTGTTGGAGAAATTTATGTCCCAGCAGTAAATTTCGCCGAGCATAGGTTAATTATTATTAATAAATTTAGTCTCGGCAATGCACCCTAGTAGTTTAGTGAGCTATACAAGCAGTGCTATTGTGGCGTGCCAGTTATACTCGTGCGATGCACAGGGAGGTCCCCAGTGGCCGACAGCTGATACAACTTACAGGAGAGAGTACTCTGTCTTTTGTATGGTGACAGAACAGCTACAGGGTCACTTAGAATTTAAGATATATTTAATTAATTACATCCGTTTTTTAAAAAAAAATTGTAAATATCAATGCAATTCCCTAAACTGTTTTGCCTAACCTTTATGCCAAATTTTTTGAACTATAAATGAATGATTTTCAATGAACCGGGGTTGAAGTTATAGTCGATTGAACACGGCGGGATTCATCAGGCGAATATATTTCAGAATAAATATTTTCTCCCATTTCTTTGCAATAGCACATTTGAAATTGATTGAAGTGCTAACGATGGCGCCAATCAAACTTAAATTTTGAATTTTAAATCTCAATATCTACCTATTAGGTGCATGTGCCTATATGAGATGTAGGTACGCCCCTGGGATTTATACTTGCAACGGAAAACACAATTAAGCTACATATAAAATGTATTTTTTAAATTTTTCTTGTGATTAAAAATAATACCTTTCTATATGGTTACAAGATGAGTTCATAATTAAAATTATCATGTACAATCCATTTCATAACCAAATTGTACATCATCTGATTACTAGATGAAATTATAACCTAATGATGTAGTACCGAATACGCTACTCAGCTACATATTCAGTGTAACTTCTTGCTGCGTTTTTCTCGTTTGGTTTGCATGTAGCAATTTGAACCTATTTATTTGAAAAGTAACGAGTCCGGCCTTACGCCAACCACTACAGTTGAAGTGGAAACTTCCCATCTCGCGAGGAGGCTGGTACTCATTCCTTGTGAAGGCTGAGTAACCCTTGCCGGTATTTAATTTTGGGTGTGAAATAAACTCCGAAACGGGAAATCGTTTCTGACACTCCCGGTGGAATTCAAACTCAAGCTCTCGGCATTAATTGCAAGAACTCTACCACCAACTGAGCTATCGACCAGACTAGATAATGTATAGTTTGCTTGTGAAACCGGTCTAACAATCTTAATTTGTTTTCATTCTATAACTTTCTAAAGTTTTCAATTCTTACTTTCTTTCTGACCACTCTACATGGCAACACTTATACTACACCCTTGTGCACTCTTCCCTCCTTATTCTGAACCGTTTCACACAGCTCTCTCAGCCTTCCTCACTCAGCCACTCTTTTCCCACCCCGTTCATGATCTTCACATTTTCCCGCCCTCTCTCATCTTGAACCCGGTTCTCCCGCTCTTAAGCCCCGCCAGTTGCACGGTGCTTTTGTCTTGGACTTTATCGAATTTTTTCACCACTTTTTTTTTGCAGCTCTAATTTTTGATTAAAAGATTTTAAATGTAAGCGACTACTTGCAGCTGTAAGGTTAGTATAACCATTATAATTGGGTGTAGATAGTCACGTAAATAATTTTACTTTTTGGCAGTCCGTAGGAAATGTTATAAACTCTTGTTATCAAAAAAAGTTTTTTAAGGAACCCTGTGCGGAGGGCTCCCCAATCCTTGAAAGTCTTTGGGATCTATGTCACTCTGTAAGGGTGTCGCAGAGGTGTTTGCTTGAATTATTACTTCTGTCGTGAGGTGCTGCAAGGAAGTGGCGATTGATGTTGGTTTCGAACAAAACTGGATTAAATTGGAAAGGGAACACAGGTGCTGGTAGATCATTCCATACACGGGCAGTTTTGCACATAAACGAGTCATGAAAACGCCAAGTTCTCATGGTTTTGAGATTGACTGCAAAGGAATGAATGAGAGTCGTACTACGAGTTTCCCTTTCTGAAATGCGAGCAGTCCAGCACCAGGACATGCAAAAAACTTAATTTGGCGAATCCGTCCGTCCGTCTGTATGTATGTCCCAGCCTGATCTTAGAGATGCCATTTTTGAAATATTTTTTTTGCCTCTTGAAGAACTGCGATCATCACAGCTACTTTAATTTAATAAACATGGAAGAGTGATCTTGTAGTTGTTCAACGAAGTACTTCTCGTTTGATGTTTGATCTGGAGCCCGTTGTCCTTCATAACCTCTCTGGATGATGAGATGTCGGAGCAAATATTTCCTATTTTATTTTATGTGGCAAAATAAAACATCTGGAAAAAAGACATCTAAGAATTTGCGACTCATTCCATCCAGGAGATTATAAATATCCCACTTACCTGGAAACAACCACGGTAGAAAGTGACTAAGAGAGTAACTAAAGACCCCTTACCTTAAAAAAACTAGGGTACTCTCCTTAAAAACTCACTCTTCATGGTCAATGCGGGAAAAAATTGCACTGAAATCTACAGCCTACAATAAAAGACACTTTAAATATACTTTTAGTTTTTAAATGCCATTGACCCTGAACATCGATACTAGATTGCATTATATATTTTCAGGAAACGGGAAGTGTTTCCTTGACATAAATCGGGTGAAATTTGATAGCCATGTGGCAACGAAAAAAAAAAACGTTTCCCCACTTTTCTATTATCCTTCTCCATATTACATGCTGTCAGATAAAAAATGAGCAACACTCAAAAATTCTCTACAAGGGTATTATCTATAATTAGCTGACGCAATACAATATGATAAACAAGGTAGTACAGAGGGCTGTTGACTTGTCAATAGGGGTTGCATTCAAAGGAGAAAAGAGCTGCATAGTTTAAGATAAAGTACAACCAAAGTGGTCTGTACTCCAAGTATAAAACTTAGCGTTTTATATCAAACAAATACTTGAAAAGAGTTTCCAGTGAGCGTTTTAGTTACCATACATTATTTGATACACGTTGTGGTTGAGTTTGAACGTATGGTTTCATCCTTGTCGGCTTGAAGAACTTAGTTTGTTGCATAATTCCAGTACCAGGGAAACCGTGTTTGTTAAAGTGGGACTTAATTCAGGGGCTTAGCAGTACAGGCGAACAGACGGCTGATGTTACTACGCTACACATATAGCGTAACTTTTCGCCGCGTTTTCCCCGAAAGGGAAATTCGCATTTGACGAATGGAAAATATTTATTTTTACAGTTAAAGGGGCCGGTCTTACGTCAACCACGTCAGTTGACATTAATTTACACTGCGACTTTTTATGTATGGAGTTCATTTGCAAGCACTACCAAGCTGTTATTTGGATTGATATCCAAAATGTAAGGAATTCAGCAAAATAGCGCTTCAGATAAAGTTTTTTATTTACGAAAAATTAATAAAACATAAACTGAAAGTGTTTTTCTCTCTTTTACATAGGGATTTGAAAGTTTATTGTTTTTTTCCTTTTTTTTCTTTAAGAAATCCTGTGCGAGAGGCTCCCCAATTCTTGAAAATCTTGGGGATCTATGTCAAGGGGTGTTGCTTGAGTGTTGCTTCTGTCGTGAGGCGCTGTAAGAAAGTGGCAATTGATGTTGGTTTTGAATAAAACCGGAAAAAGTACTAATAATTAATACTAAAAGTATTACAAAACTTAAAGAGTACTCTTATGTTTCATTGAAAGAATAAAGTTTGAAGGATTTTTGGTCGCTATCAGTGGCTTAATTTAAGCCATCAATTTTAATTTGAAATCAATATTTCAAGGTTAAGTGCATTATTAACATACCAGGTTTTTTTAGTGCAAGCTACTATCGCATTATAGAATATATGGGCAAAAGGAATACGCCATATTTTTACCAGTATACATGGAATGCTTGCCGCGGAAACCTAGCTTCTACCAAAGGCGCTTTTTAGTGTCCTTTGTCACGAAAAAGTTCGTGAACAATTTTTTATGTCTACTACTAAAAACTGAATGGAAACAAAAACGCTCACTAGAGTTGCTGTTTTAGTTTGTTAGTTAAATACTCATGTTATAGTGAAATTGAAAACGTGAAATTTGGAAGAGAACACTAAAAATTAACGATACATTTTTTTTTGGATTATTTCTATGAAAGTTTATTTATTATAATTTTTATGACGAAAAATTAATTCCCCTAAGTGGTCAGTTCAAATTATGATAAAAATTCCCATGGGAGTAATAAAAATAAATTTATTTATTAACGTTTACCTGGGTATTGTATAGAACGAAGAGAAAAATAAAACAGCATTGTACATGCAAAGCGATTAAAAGCAACTGCCACTTTCAGTTAATGAAATTCATCACTATCATCATCAATGATACGTAGACCTGAGGTGGGGCTTAGTCTCCTTGATCAATTGCAGCCACCGCTGCCTGTCCAGCGCCTTCCTCTTCCAGTCCCATACTCCCACCGCACGGCAGTCTGCCACTTCTCAGTCTAGTCACCTTAATATGGGTCTTCCCCATTGGACCACTTTGAGTCTGTCATCAGAGTCATAATAAAAGGAGAGCTTGCATGAAGAAGGTTATGACTCTGGATGAAATGAAAGAAGTATGTAAGGATAGAAAGAAATGGCGGTTGATCTGTAATGTTGGCGGCTAGGACAAGGGTTGTATAAATAGGAATTTTGTATTATGTTTTAGTTTTGATGTCCATACATATTATTCTTTGTTGGTTTTAAAAATGTAATTTGTTGAGTATGTTCCTTGACTTGTAGGTTGGTATGCGACTGACCACCCATGCTGTAGAAAATAGATCACTTTGCCAATGTCACCCCTGTTTTAGGGAAGGTCGGCAAGAGTTGCAGGGTGTATTTTCATTTGAGATTTGGGTGTATATCGTAGGTCCACATGCGGCATATTTAAGCACGAACTTATACGTGTCTGCTTGTGAAAATGGATATATGTAATGTGAATCCACATGTTACATACCTTTGCAACTTAGATTAGATTCCCTGGAACAGGGGTGACATTGGCAAAGTGAACCATTTTCAAGAGAATTGGTGGTCAGCCGCATACCAACCTATACGTCAATGAACCTGAATGAATAACTGATTGTTAATGATGGTACCTGTTTCTATCTAGGAAAAACTAGGCTGGTGAATTACATTACTTCCTCTTCATGGATTTTTTACAAAAATATATATTTAAATATCATGCGAATGTTCCGTGAATGACTCTTGTTTAAAAATAATTTCCACTAATTTCAGAGTGGTCAGTCATAGTTTGACTGTTTAAAAACATCCCTGAAAAATGTGAATTTTTGTACCTCTCAAATATTCGAATACGTTTCATCAAATGCAGTCGTAATTTTCCCAATACACTTCTGGATATAATGAAAATAAAAATAAAAGTAAAATAAGCGTTCAGTTGATGTCTGTAAATAATTTAGTGAATACTCAAACATCGCGTAAATAAAAAATATATATCAAAGATACAACAGCGCCTCTAGTGAGTGTGGCAGTTTACATTAATTTATTTTGTTAACGTGATTGTTGAGTATTTACGCAAAGGAAGTAGAGCGTGTTGTTGGGATTTAATGATGACACTACCGTACAATGTGTTGAAATTTTCAGTTGGAACGAACCAATTAGTCAGTCATTCCAGCTAAGGCCCCTCAAGTATAAATATTTACGTTTTAACTCGACAATAGCGTTAAGCAAAAAAATGTACTGAAACTGTTGCAGCGACCCGAGTGAGCGATTCAGTTTCCTTACTTTTTTACACCGTGTAATTACGCAATTATATTGAATGAAACGCGAAAACGAGCACACACATTGTAACAAAAAAAGAAAAAAAAACATTTGAATTCTCATGAAACTCATTTTAATGGAATTTCGTGAAAAGAATTTGCTTTTGATTTTTGAATGGTTGATTTACAAAAAGGCACTAAGTACCATTGTGACATGAGACTGAAAAAATAGGACAAAAAAGGAAAGTATGAGAAAATCAGGTCTATGCAAAACAAAAAACGCAACTAAGCAACACATATAGTCTTACTTCTTGCCGCGTTATCCCCTAAGGGGTCGCATGTGGTGAGTTGAACCTTTTTTTTACAGGTAAGGGGGCCGGCCTTACGCCAACCACTTCAGTTGAAGTGGGAAGACCAGCTGGTTTAATATGTGTACAAATTTAAATAAACTTGATTTTATATCAAACATTTCGTTCAGTTAACGTTCATTTTCTGATCAATTGATTGTTGACGTTTTGTACTTGTAATCGAAAGGCGTTGAGCTCGATTCCGACAGAGCAACAAAAGAATATCATTAAATATGCTAACCAAGTCTCCATTTTTTTCTGCCCTTGCAAATCTCTATCATCTCCTCAACATTCACCACTTTTTTCATGCATACTGTTCTCTTATTCTCAGCGCTGCAGGTTTCATTATTTTGCAGTCTCTCCTATTTGATCCATCCATTCATTCCTCGGTCTTCATCTTCCACGCTTTACCTCTTACATGTCCTCTGGCAGTGTGGTAAAAAGTTATTGAAGTCTGTACTTGCAGGTTAGTTGCGTTTTTATGGTGCAGATAATGAAAAATTCCTATGTTACGCTTTATTTTCATTGCAACATTATTATTTTTTATGAAAAATTGTAAAACATCCATAAAACAGGGTATCACATCGTAATAATGAAAACCAAAAAGCCCTTAAGGTGGATTCATCACGTTTTTAATGATTTTAATGAAATCTCAAAGCTATCCGGCTCGAAGGACCGACAGTCTCTCAGATTGTTTATATTGGGTTTTAAAAATGACATAAAATGATGGCACATGGGGCTTAATATTATCTCTTCTGTTGTATATATTTCTCATCTAAATTTTGCTAGAAAGGGTGGTAGGGTATCTCAACCAGTGATTCAGGGTCAATTTGACATCTAAAATAATAAAATCTATAATCTAAGTTGCAAATATATATTGACATACAAATGCATACCCACAACAGACACGTGTACAAATGCTAAATGTACAAATAAAAACCATACCTCAAATGAACATAAGCCCTGCAATTTTCGCCGACCTTCCCTGAAACAGGGGTGACATTAGCAAAGTGAACCATTTTTTACAGTATGGGTGGTCAGCCTCATACTAACCTACAAGTCAAGGAATTAAGGATTCTTTTAAAATATGCTTTAAAAATGAAATCATTCTACTAAGATCCAGATGTTTCCAACGCAGTTTAATGAAAAGAACAAGCCAATGAGAATCGAGCACCTAGTTTTTTCTAGCACGTAGTTAGGTTCATAGACCTGGAATGCTCTCTTCCATGCTTCGATGAGAATCGAACACACCACCTTCCGTTTACAAGTCCGTTTCATTTACCTTTTGCTGCAGACTCGTCTTAAATATGTAGGTATCAAGTATCAATAACGACTTTCTTATTATATGAAAATTTTTGCAAACAAAAACAGTTACTAGGACTTGTGAGGTTTGCGATTTCAAATTATTAACATCCATATAAATATAAGTCGTTCCGATTTTGTTATAAAAAAAGTGATACTTACAGCTTACAATTTTTATAATTTCATTTTATTATTAATTAAAAAACATACTGTTTCAATTCACTTATTATTTATTTTAAATATGCCAAACGCTTTCGCCTAAAAAGGCATCCTCAGGACAATGACAATGACAAATCAAAATTCAATTATTAGTTAATCATTTTATTAGTTTGTTTTTTCACCGCTGATCTCTATTCCTTTATCTTTTTATAACAATCTTATATTTTATTGCGATTGATTATGATCGCAAATAATATAGGATATAAAAGGGGGCAATATTTATTTTTATTATTACAGGGTTTGTAAGCGAGCAAAAATTTAATAACACTTGAATTTTTTCGACCCACGCTGTCAAGATACTGTGTCGCTCCATTGTTATTTCTGCCATCAAACTGTGAACGCACGCAAACAATAAACCTATCGGGAATGTTTACTGCATCATTTTCTGTCTCACTTGCACTTGTTTGTTTTCAATGGTGCCATCGTTTGTGTGTTTCATGTATATTTTTCAATTTGTCATCGCCTACGAGTATACTAATAGACCACACAGAGTTTAATGAAATAAAAAATGTAATTATCTCTTGTGGACTGGCTGAGAGCTGACCTAATTACTTTTTAATGCCAACGAACAAGCAACAATTTGAAATTTTCAAAATTCAAGCAATTTTTTAAAAATGATTCATTTTACTTTCTACAAAAGCAAACACCAAGACAACCTTAAATGAAGGTGAAAAAATACTAGTTTAGAAAAAATAAAAGGAAAAAATATTTTATCTTTTTGTTTTATCATCCAAAGAACCTTTACTAATGGACTGATCGAATCCTGATTTCAAGCTGCATCCATTCAAAGTGAAAATAAATAGTTTATAAAAAAGGTAGTGGTCAAATTGAGAACACAAGTAAAAAGTGAAAAGAAAAATAATATATATTTTTTTAATTAAATAATAAAAAATTATAACAGTGAAAATACAAAACAGTGTTTGGATTTGAATCCTTCAATTAAATAAAATATTATTGAATATGAATTTTCACAGTGTTAATACACAAACAATTTAAAATACAATATATTTCTAATAATACAAGATTGTTATTTGTTTATGCAGCTCCTACGATGCCTCCAACTCCATATTACATTTTAGTACAATCTGGCGTTAACAGGGAAAGCCATCTACGTTTTTTTGTTATTTTTCCAAAATTCAAATAACAGTTTTAAGCTTGTAAACAGAATTACGTTGTAAAACACTCATTTTTACTTTCAACCTCAAGATTTCATATAGTCTGTGAAGAAAACATAGTCACTGTTCCACTAGGGGTGGCCAGAATCTCTTCAGGGTATCCTCCACTTATTCCTTATTCCCATGTGGCCGATAAACCATTATACTTTACAAAACATTTGCAACTAAGATGAATATATTAAAGCCACCGTGAGCTTAGTCAAGCAAATGACTGTAGTGCCTTGGTTTTCCCCATAGACGGATTGTCCGTAGGTCTGGAAACTAGTCTACGCTCGGTGCTGTCATTTGAACCGTGGCTGTAGACATAATTAACACCTACGATGTATGAAACCGTCACCGCAGAGACAAACTGTCCGAGCAAAGGTAAATCACCCTTCTGGGATATGGATGAAATGTCCCAACAACCAGCAATACGTACGACAAATGAGTCGTCTGTCTCTGTGGTGAGTTGTCTATCTCCACACGTAGCCAATTTTGAGGAATTAAATATTTGCCTTGACTTATAGGTTGGTTTGAGGCTGACCACCCATAGTGTAAAAAATATTTTACTTTGAAAATGTCACCCCTGTGTCAGGAAAGGTCGGCAAGATTTGCAGGGTTGATGTTCATTTGAGATTGGGTTTTATGTTGTAGGTTCACATGCGGCATGTTTAGCGCGAACTTACACGTGTCTGCTTGTGAGAATGCATATAATGTGAACCCTTAATGTAACATACTTTGCAACTTAGATTAGACTAGACTTCCAGTGACCGGCGTTGAGAGGAACCATTTATATCAGCCGGGGCGTGCATTCCATACAGGCATATGCGCCTAATAGGTAGGCAATGTACGGTAAAAAAACATTTGAGCTTGAATTTTTTTTTTTTTAATTCGAAATTTCAATTCGATTGGAGCCATCGTTAGTACTTTAGTCAATTTCAAATGAATTATTTTAAAGGAATAGGTACGAGAACATATTTATTCTGAAATTTATTTGCCTGTAACCTATGCACGCACCCGAATATCAGAAAGTTGACGAAAATAAAGAAATAAAAAACAATAAATTTTGTCATATCGACTATTTTCATTGAGTAAAACCAGATGGTTGTTGATACACACTCTCAGGGACCAACAATACATAGTCCCTAGTGCATCTGGTTTTCGGTGACTTATATGCATACCCAGAAATGTATTATGTACTGAAGTATATATACACACAGGGACTTCGGTCACGCCAAATACGTGTAAAGTTATGGGGGATGCCAAAACCTCCACCGCCGGTGTAATATGTCCGAGATGTTTATGTGCAATCCAGAAACTTCACTTGGCTATGATATCTCAGGACCCAGAGGTCGTTTATATTGCAAAACAATGGACTGGCTTGGTAAAAATAATTTAGTAAATTATGTATGTATTGTAGAGAATTATAGTTTTTTTTCAATAAAAATGTGGACGTTAAAAAAATATGACATTTGTTCTTAAAAAATGTTTATTGAAATAAAAAAAAAAAAAAAAAAATTCATCCAAAAATTATAAATTGAAATAAAGTGAAAAGTTTTATTTTTTTGAACAATAAAGATGTTTATATGTATTTTTTTTAATTTAGAAATTAAGTGATGACCACCTATACTGAAAAAATCTGTTCACTCTGCTAATATTACCCCTGTTCCAGGCAAAGGCGACAAAAGTTGTAGGGTGTGTGTTCATTTGAGATTTCGGTAGTACACATTGACATGTATAATCGTGAGCTTATTCGTGTCTTATGATACGCATGCATTTGGTTCGAATCTTTATTGTTAATGTATCATTGCATCCTATACTAAAATATACTGGCTCTCAGTGGTTGATTTGACCATTAAAATTTTAATTTTATAAATATTATTTCGTAAAAAAATATTAAGTATAAAAGTATACTTGTCGAAACATTTTTCCTAAGTATATAGACATTGAAATGAAGCTATAGTATTTTTTTGACTTCATACAGCATGAGAACCTGCAAACTTACACGTTTTCAGACTACATCAGACTCCATAAGTGCAAATGAAGTTGCATTGTGTGATGGTGCATCCATTTTGTCGTGCATGCATTTGGTATGTCTGTTTGTTCTTGTATTTGGCAATCAAACTGAAGGACTCTGGTACAAATGAGCTTCAAAACTTAGACAAGATTGTGTGCTATTTAATAAATAAAAAAAACGCAACGCAACTAAGCTACACGTATAGTGCAACTTCTTGCCGCGTTATCCCCGAGGGGGTCGCATGTGGCGAGTTGAACCTATTTATTTTTACAGGTAAGGGGGCCGGCCTTACGCCAACCACTTCAGTTGAAGTGGGAATTTCCCAGCTCCCGAGGAGGCTGGTACTCATTTCTTGTAAAGGCTGAGTAAACTTCAGAAACTTCAGAAAAACGACAAAGAACTGAATGGTTGATTTCAATAAGGTATTTCTTTGTTTAATAGGCTGGTATGAGACAGACCACCCATACTGTAAAATATGGTTCACTTGTCTATGTCACCCATGTTTCAGGGAAGATCGACAATAGTTGCAGGGTGTATGTTCGTTTGAGGTTTGAATTTTAATTTGTAAGGACACGTACAGCATATTTTGTAAGCACAAACTTACACGTGTCTGTTTGTCGGCATGCATTTGATATGAATTAAAAATGTTAATATATCTTTGAAACAACAAACAAACTGTGTGAAATCTTTCATTCATTTCCATAGTCCATACACTACTGACTGTCCAGGGCTGGAATTCTCATCACCACGGTAATACTTGTTTGAAGACCTGTCAATTCAAGATGGCCGCAAGTGGACAGCTGATAAGTCTTCTTACAAATACTACCGTATTCGGTTGGTAAGAGTTACTGTGGTGATGAGACTTCCATCCCAGATAGAAAAAAAATATATGCAAGCCCAGCAGAAAACTGGCAGAATGCGTTTAGTGTGTAATGGTTATCAACAGTCATCGGTAGTAGTAGAGAAAACTTACCCCATAGAAGTTCTAGTAGAATAAGGACAAAGTTACAGTTTATTTCAGTAATTTGTTTGTTCTCTAGGGGTGTGACTGAAACCTGGGGAGTCCCAGGTTGTATATTAGAGCTACGAATAAATGACGAGAGACGTTTGCGATGTTTACAACCCTGCTCGCTAGGGAACCCCTTGAGAAATTAATAATACCCTAAGCATGTAGTCCCGACTGTATGGTTCACTTTTTATTCATTACCATGGGATACCCATAGTCATAATATAACGAGAGGTTTTGTTAAAAAGTATATGACAATGAGTGAAATGAAAAAAGTCTGCAAGGACCAAGAAATAGCGGTTGTTCTGCTTTATTCACAGCAAAGCTTTTACATTATAAATTGAAGTTTTTCATATGAATTTTTAAGCTTCATTTAAGTGATCGTTTATTTTAAATGTGTTGTATATTTTTTGTTTTCCTGACTCCAAGAAGGGCTTCTGTTCGTTGGATGTTTGGCTCTTATTTTGAGGGTACACATGCAAAATGCGTAAGCGTAAGCTTACACGTGTTGTCTTGTAAATATGCGTTTAGTTAAAATATAATGACTTCTTTCACAAAAAATATGTGGCCCTTAAATGCATTTTGTGTACTTTTCAAGGAAAAAAATTCACATATCGTGATACCACATCTTCACGAACGTGATTTAAATAGTTCATTTGATTTTTGACAAATTGAACGTGCCAAAAATGATACATTAAATTTATATCTTAAGATCTGTTGATAACATTGGGGATAAGTCAATGATATAATTTTAGAAACAAATGCATTTTGACTACGAGTTTCAGAACGACACCGATATTGTTCAACATAAGTACAGAAATTCGATGTTAGTCGTGCTTATATTTTGTACTGAAGCAATTGGCCTTCCTCGGATGTAAATTGGCAGTATTTTTTATGCTAAAATTGCCCCAGATTTTTCTCCTCGATGGCGGTAACAATATTATTGTTCCCTTTGTCTGCGCGTTTTCTTATAGCGATGACAATAATAAGCTTTCTGAGTATACAACTTTACGCTCAAACTTGATCATTGCGTTTACCGAAAATGAACAGAAACAAGCAATCTGTTACTGTTACTGTGTCCAGCCGCCGTTCCACTCGGGGTGTCCGGTACCTCCGCAAATGCGTCTGCACTTTTTTTCTGTCCTTGCCATCGATATATAGAACCTGAACATGAATATACCTCCATAATCCTTGCATACCTCTTTCATCTCTTCAACATTCATCACTTTCTTCATTAGTGTTACTGTTACTGTATCCTGCCGCCATTCCACTCAGGGTGGCTAATACCTCCGCAGATGCGTCTCCACTTTTTTCTGTCTTTGCATACCTCTTTCATCTCTTCAACATTCACCACTTTCTTCATACATACTCTTTTCTTTTTCTTACTCTGCAGGTTCTACTCTTTCGCAATCTCACCTATTTGGTCTATCAATTCCTTCCTCGGTCTTCCCTTTCCACGCTTTCCTCTGACATTTCTTCTGTACTCTTTCTTCGTTAGTCGTTAATCATCCATTCCTTCAAGATGTCCGAACCATCTCATTGTGCTTTTTTGTACTTTCATTCTTAAATTCTCTTTTATACGACAATCGTTATACGATACACGATGGAAAATTTGTTACCGACATTAATGTATGGCATTTAAACAAGGATCATAAAAAACAGTGAAGTGAATAAGGTATAAACGGTGGAAATAAAGCACTTAAACATTGGAAAAAATATATTCTAAGGGACCGAGCATAAATGGCACGAATAGATATTGGCAAAAGTGAACCAAGTTTTTACAGCATCGGGGATAAGCCTCATACCAAACTATTAGTCAAGAAAATAATGGATGATGAACACCTGGCAAAATGTATTTACAGAGGACATGTAAAAGAAAATACAGAAAAAGAAAGACGAATAATTATGATCAATTCAACGAGAAAAGTATGTGTTGATCGTTTTGTTAAAAATTGTGCCAGAAGGCGATAAAGAGAATGGTGATTCTTTGACTTAATAGTTTGATATGAGGCACATCTTACAAGCTTACAATTTAGTATTCTTATCGCGTAAATAGTTAAAATAAATCCTAAATGCTTTGTTTTCATAGGGCCTGTTGCACCAAACTTCAATCAGACAAAAATCAAAATTAAGTGGGATTTCTCCTAACAAATCAAAATTTTGGTTGCATGTATGTAAATCAGCTGATGCACATCATTTTTACATTTCAAATTCCATCATATTATTATTATTACCCACTTCCGAGAAATATATTTATCCTTACCAGAATTAAGCAATCAAAATTGATGTGTCAATCAAATATTGATTGGAGTTTGGTGCTTTAGATTATTGCTGGTAGATGCTAATCTAATCTAATCTAAGCTGCAAGGATATATATCTATTAAGATTTATATTAAATGCGTTCCCACAAGCAGACATGTATAATTTTGCGCTAACACATGCCGCATGTGGACCTACATTATAAAAACCCAATCTCAAATGAACATAAGCCCTGCAACTCTTGCCGTCCTTCCCTGAAACAGGGGTGACATTGGCAAAGTGAACCATTTTTTACAGTATGGGTGGTCAGCCGCATACCAACCTATAAGTTAAGGAACGTTATATGCGATTGACATAAAACGTAACTTGTCAAAAATTGAGACATTCTGGAGTCAACTGTTCCTTCAGTCACGTTTCTTGTTGAACTCTACGGCTGAGTTTAGATGGAAAGTCTACGGAACGGCATTCCATGTTGTTTTGTTGGCCCGCCATTGCCATTAATGACAATTTCACAGTTCACTCGGCCCGTGTCAACAGTCGTCTTCCATTGTTATGAGGTCCACGGCTTTTCTTACTTTTTTTAATGTACGCGCAGTGACGTCACGGCTGCTTGGATTTTTCTTTAACCAAAATGTCTTACTTTGCTGAAATTTTTGAGCATCTAAATCTAAATCTAAGTTGCAAAGAGATGTATCATTTGAGATTCATATTGAATGCATTTCCACAAGCAGACACGCATAATTTCGCACTCACACATGCCGCATGTGGACCTACAATATAAAAACCCAATCTTAAATGAACATAATCCCTGCAACTCTTGCCCCTGAAACAGGGGTGACTTTGGCAAAGTGAACCATTTTTTGCAGTATGGGTGGTCGGCCTCATAAAAGTCAAGGAATCCTAGCTAAAAAGCTAGGCATTCTAGATTAAATTGAGATTTATCCAGTCCGTAGTCCAGTGGCAACACTTAATACTCGTAAATGGAAGGTTGTCGTCTCAAATCCCGGCGTATGAAAAAAAAAAAATACCATTCATATTTTCATATATTATGCTCTTAGCTGGGTTGAAAAATTCATAGCACCTTTACCAAATACCGGTCATCAAAAGGTCCATCCAGCCTTCCAGCAACTGGGTCTTGCTTAAGTATTGGCGCTTTCTAGTGACGACCAAGCTCGTAAACACCTCTGCGGCACCACAACAAGTGTCATAGACCCCTAGAGTCTCTGAAATCTAAGGAGTTTCCCACACGGGATTTCTTAAAAATAAAAGTATGTTCCTTGGCTTGTACGTTGGTGTGAGGTTGACCAACCGCATTGTAAAAAAATGTGTGCAAAGTCGTCTAGTGTTGTAGATGTACTTTTGATTAACCGCAGTCACCGCAGTCGCCGCGGTCTGTCCAATGCCTTCCTCCACCAGTCCCGTACTTCTACTACCATATTAATCTCAGACTTCCCATGATCATGTACCCATTCGGATTCGTCAACAAAAGTATTGTTTTTTTTGGAAAATATAGCCGGCTCCGAGGGTAATTTACTGAGTGTAATCCAGCCATTACAATTTGCTCGCTTTTTATTAACAAACTCACATCAAAATCGCGGTGAATATTGTATAATACATTGTTAAACATCATATCAAGAGGTTCCCATATTGCCCGCTATTTTGTATTCGAATCGTTTCATTAAAAATCCAATGGTGTTAATGCAAATAATGCAGCATCTTGGATTTTTTAACATCCTTTTTAACCCTAATAAGGGAAGCTATTCCAAGTCACTAAACTAGTAAATTCAGATTTTTCAAGTTTCAATCAAAAGCTGTTTTGTTTTGTCGTTAAAAAATTGTACGTGTGTTTTACGAAATTAAAACATTTTTTTTTTTTTCATTTTCTTAATGTTTGATTAATAATTCATAGCGACGCCATTGCAGAGCGATATTAATGTGTTTGGTTCGGTACATAGTAAAAAGCTCGGCTCGTTTTTCATCTTTGGCGTTTGGAATGTATTTGTCAATAGCTCTCCATGCTTCGGGACGGATAAACATATTTAATGAGACTTTGAGGCTCGCTGAACTGAATTCCATTTCATGGGAATAATTGAAGAAAATATCGATTTTTTTTTCAAAGTAAATTTTTCACTTGCCGTATTGGTTACCTTTTTTTTCGACGGTAGGTACTATGCCTAAGTAATCTCTTACGATGAGTATTGTAAATACTAATTTTAAGAAGCTGATCGCTGAGTACAACAACTGGCTCAATGTCTGTGTTGATAATTAAAAAAGTTTAATTAGCGATAATAAAAAATAATTGATTATTATTGACAACTTTTATAACAAATCAAATTTATTTAAAAAAAAAACAATATAAGGGATTAACAGAGATTAAGCACAATAAGTCTGAATAAGAATAAGAGTGAATGGGATATCCAGAGTCATAATAAAAGGAGAACTTGTATGAAAAAGGTTATGACTCTGGATAAAATGAAAGAAGTATGCAAGGACAGGAAGAAGTGGCGGCTAATCTGCAATGCTGATTTGTAATGTTGGTTTATTAGTTTGCTACATTTTTTGCATAATAAATTTTTGACTTTATTTTTAAGATTTTGTTGTTTTTTTTTTTATACTTAAATGTTATTTATTACTCGTATTCCTTGACTTATAGGTTGGTATGAGGCTGACCACCCATACTGTAAAAAATGGTTCACTTTGCCAATGTCACCCCTGTTTCAGGGAATGTCGGCAAGAGTTGCAGGGCTTATGTTCATTTGAGGATTGGATTTTATTTGTAAGTACACAATCAGCATTTGTAAGCGCGAACTTCACGTGTTTGTTTGTGGGCATACATCTGAGAGCTTTGAATGAATATATCCTTGCAACTTAGATTATAGATTATTATATGGTCTCATGTTGTTGTTGTTGATTGGTAGATTTACAAAATGTAAATGATGTTTCATTAAAGTTTGTTAATTAAGAAATTTTCAAGTAATTTATAATTTATACAAAATAAATAACTATCACGTTATAAAATTGGCAGTTTATTATGCTCATAATAATAAAAAACGGTTTGCCACGCAAAAGGTGCAAAATGTGATCAATCATATAAAATTCCACATATTACATGGAAACATATTGTATAGGGATAATAAGGCTGACTACATTATAAAAGTTATTTAATTCTAACACAAATAATATCATAGCCTCATGTGAATTCATTTCATATTCTACCTACCCCTAATAAAAAATTCAAATAAATAAAGTGGAAAAAAAATACAAAAAAAAACACCTTTATAATTCAAACAATGTACAGATATCGTGTCAACAGAATAATTAGCACGTGTATGAGTAAATTTGTTCAGCGCTCACGATGAAAAAAAAAACATGAATTTTTCAGCAGTAAAATTGAAGCTCAAATATGAATACTGAATTTTTATTAAATATAATTTCGTGTTGACGAGTATAATTTTAATTATTTATGTGACATTGTACGTGAAATTTTATGTCATTTGGTGTAGAGAGCGGTATTAATAAAATTAGTAAAAGTAATGCTGAACTTTTTAGGGTTACTTCATAATTCGTCTGTCTGGGTGGTTTTACAAGTTTTGGGTTACGAATATAAAATTAAAAGAAAACATCTGTACCTACCGCCGTTCCATTAGGAGCGTCTAGTACCTCCACAGGTGCGTCTCCACTTTTTTCTGTCCTTGCATATATCTTTTATCGTGGACGAAATGCCTCAGGAAAGCGCGGAAGAGGAAGACCGAGGAAAGAATGGATAGACCAAATTTGTGACATTGCGAAAGAATGGAACCTGCAGAGTGAGAATAACAGAAAAAGTATGTATGAAGAAAGTGATGAATGTTGACGAGATGAAAGAGATATGCAAGGATAGAAAAAAGTGGAGACGCTTCTGCGGAGGTACCTGCAGCCCCAAGTGGAACGGGGGCAAGATACAGTAACAGAACCAGTCTTCAACATTAATGTATTTCCTATGCATATTCTTCTCTTATTCTCGCTTTGCAGGTTCCATTTTTCTTGGTGTATAAATAATTATTTGTCTTACACATGCCAACCTAGTACACCTAGTTCGCATATTGAGGTGTCTCTAAATAGTGAAAAAGCATACAGGTAAAAATTAACAACCCTAGTTGGGTATTTAATTAAAATAAATTAATTCCACGCAAGCGGCAACCCTGGTCATGTCACAAGGGGGTGTTGGCAACCCGGACTGTGTCAGTATAGGTGGACACGACTATGGTGGCAGGGGTGACCATACCATACATGCACAATGCACATGTACTTACAAGGTAGGCAACATATGATGAAAAATGCATTAAATCATTTTAATTGAAATTATTATTTTTCATTGAAATTTATCGAGCAATTGTTATTCATCTAGAATTGATAATTTCAACTGTAAAGGATTCATATAAAATGTATGCCCACAAATGAAAACATGTACAAATGCACGCTAAAACTCTTGTCAATCTTCTCAGAAACAGGGGTGCAAAGTCAGTATTTTTTACTGTATGTATGGGTGTTTAACATAGGCTTCAATAAATTAAGTCAAGGAAGATTTTAGGTTTATTTTGAATGTTTTAATTGTTATGTTTAGAATAGAAAAGTATCTTCCAGGATACTTACATCCGGCTAGCTCTCATCAGCATCACTCTCAGGGCGTGGGGTTCTTTCTTTGGTATTGCTTACTTGTATCTTGGGAAGGGTTTTATATTAAAAGATAAGTCTAACATGAACAAATAAGGGTTTATTTACTTTAGTAATATGGGGAAAAAGGGGAAATAAGGGAATGACCCGACCTTGTCACTAAAACATTCCCTACTCTGTTGACTGGAGTTCTGAACTGAAGTCCTAGGGCAGCGCCCCAGGCTAGCGGTGGCTCACAAGGCGGACGGACGCCTCCACACGTTGGAGCCCCTGGGTGGGCGCTCCTATGCACTATGTCGCCTATGCCTCTGGTCCACAAGGCGGGTGCCTTGCTGGCAGGAAATCCAAGTAGATGGGGAGGAGGGAGCTCCATGGTAATGCCCCCTCTTGCACCGCTTGGTGCTTTGTTGGTGATTAGTTCACACGGCGCAGTTCGGCCGCTTCCGTGACCGTTCGGCCCACAAACACACACTGCACACTTCAAGATTGTTCTTTCAATGTTTTTTTAAAATATCATAACATAATACAGATAAGAACCACATCATATAATTGTGAAAATTTAACCTGTTTCAATTTACGTCATTTATTTTGTATTTTTGCAAAAGTTGGATTTTGTTTGATGACTGTTTATTTTATCAATCATGTTGTTGAGTGCTTTTGAGGTGATTTTAATAAAAAGGTGCTTAAAAATTACCAAAATACTAAATTTGCAATTTTTAAATATATTAAGGTAATCCACATCTTCCATCAGAAATTTGTTTACCCTTCTAGTACAAACTGTTACTGTTACTGTATCCTGCCACCGTTCCACTAGAGGGGGCCGATACCTCCGCAGATGCGTTTTCACTTTTTTCCGTCCTTGCAAACCTCTTGAATCTAATCTAATCTAATCTAATCTAAGCTGCAAAGATATATATCATTTAAGATTTATATTAAATGCATTCCCACAAGCAGATATGTATAATTTCGCGCTAACACATGCCGCATGTGGACCTACAATATAAAAACCCAATCTCAAATGAACATAAGCCTTGCAACTCTTGCCGTCCTTCCCTGAAACAGGGGTGACATTGGCAAAGTGAACCAATTTTTTTACAGTATGGGTGGTCAGCCGCATAACAACCTATAAGTCAAGGAACATACATGACAAATTACATTTTTAAAATCAATAAAATAACAATATATACATTGACATAAAAAACTAAATCACAAAACCAATTTTATATTATTTAGATTTTGGGCAGTAACTTTGTGAAAGCACATTTTAATTAATTAAAATACTTTTTTAACTTTGTTACAATTCACTTGAGTTTTATTTGCACCTGAAGATGGGAGGTACTGCTTCTCCCGAAACTGGTTGTGTTTTTTAAAAAATAAAACTCAAGTGAATTGTAACAAAGTTAAAAAAGTATTTTAATTAAACCAATTTTACTTTAACAAACCCCAGCCGCCAACATCACAGATCAACCGCCATTTCTTTCTATCCTTACATACTTCTTTCATTTCCTCCAGAGTCATAACCTTCTTCATACAAGCTCTTCTTTTATTATGACTCTGGATATTCCATTCATTCGCAATTTCGGATATTTGGTCCATCCATACCTTTCTCGGTCTTCCTCTACCACGACATCCATCTATTCTACCAACATATACTTTCTTCGTCAGTCTTTCCTCATTCATTCTCTCCATATGCCCAAACCATCTTAACAAACTTCTTTTAATCTTCACTTTCACACTTTCTCTTGCACCACATTCTTCTCTTACAAAATCATTCCTCACCCTGTCACTCCGTTTTTTCCCAATCATACTTCTTAGAAAGTCCATTTCAACAGTATGGACTTTACTAATTTCACTTTCATTCACCGTCCAGGCCTCGCTTCCATACATCAAGGTGGGTAAAAGTATGCCACTGCGTACCGCCAATCGAGCATTTTTAGATATGTTTTGATTTTTGGCGATACAAGCTGTGGCACCCAGTACACACCTGCCCTTCATTACTCTTCTTTCAAATTCACCGGTCATTCTTCCATCTTTTTCAAACATACTTCCCAGGTATACAAACTCATTTACGACATCAACATTCATTCCATTAATTTTAAATTCATAATTCATACTTTCATCATCTCTTTCAAAAATCAATATTTTCGTCTTACTTGCATTCAACTTCAGATGGTTACCTAACAAAGCTTCATTCAATCTAGAGAGCATTGTTTGCAATTCTACTGCTGAATCAGAAACAAGAACTGCATCATCTGCATACAGTAAAACACTCACTTTGCTCTCTCCTATCGTCAATCCACAATCATTAAGTCGAGCATCTCTGACACACTTGTCCATGACTATGTTAAATAGCCATGGACTCATCACACATCCTTGCCTCACACCCTTATAAACTTCAAACCACTCACTATACTCACCATCAATACGAACACATGCCTTACTATTTTCATAGTTTGCATGCACCGCACCTAGGAGAGCCCCATTCACTCCGTATGCTTTCAAAACATCCCATAACATACCTCTGTCTACTGAGTCAAAAGCCTTTTCCAGATCTACAAAGGCCGTGAACAGCTTCCGCCTCACCGACAATTGTTTTTCAACAAGTTGTCGTAGAGTAAAAATCTGATCAACACAGCCTCTACCGGCCATAAAGCCGGACTGTATATCGGAAATCCTTTCACTAGTAGTCAGAATCACATTTTTTATAATCACCTTACAGAAGACTTTTCCTGGTATACTGAGTAGACTGATTGGTCTGAAGTTCTGACAGTCTTTTTTGTCCCCTTTACCTTTGTAAATGGGAACAATGACTGCCTTCCTCCAATCCATCGGTACTACTCCTGCATTCACACAAAGCTTACATAATTCGTACATCCAATCTATCACGCATTCACCTCCTGCTTTCAACGTTTCACCATTTATTCCATCAAACCCAGCAGACTTTCCATTCTTCAAACATTCAATAGATACTTTTATTTCCTCTTTCAAAATCCTAAATTCATTCTCTTCTGTCATTTTTCTAAACAAATTTCTTTCGCCCCGACCAAAAATCCCTTCAAAATATTCTTTCCATCTCTTACATACTTCATCATTCTCCCATACCATCTCACCAACAGCACTTTTGATTCCTGGGGTGGTCAATGCAGAATCTTTATTCCTAATGGCACCGACCCATCTCCAGAATTCCTTCCTACTGTCGGTGAAACTTCTGTTCATTTTTTTCATCAATCTTTCTCTGTTCATTCGCTTTGCTTTCATAAACTACATTCTTCGCCATTCGCTTGGCTATCTTATATTCATCTTCTAGCTTTCTATCATTCCTGTCGTTCAGCCACTTTTTGTAACATTCCTTCTTTACTTTCACAGCCTCTTTTACTTTAGCATTCCACCAGGCATCCCCTTTTAATCTTCCACCTTTCGTTTCTCCACATACTTTTCGAGCACATTCAATCATTCTTTCTTTCATATCCTTCCACATGCTTTCAATATCTTTTTCATTCACATTCTTTTCAAGTTCATTCACACTTAACTTTTTTTTGTATTTCTGATTTATACTTCACTTTCACGTTTTCATCACTCAGACTTTCTACTTTTATTCTTGGCTTTCTTACTTTCTTCTTACGTTTCTTCTTTCTTACTTCTCCAATCATTATTTTAGCGCATAAGAGATAGTGGTCACTGCATATTTCAGGCCCACGATAGACACGGCTATCTCTTACGGCTCCTCTCAGTCTTTCATCCACACAGATGTAGTCAATGATTGTGCGACTTCCCACAATCTGCCTTGTGTACAGATGCACATCCTTGTGCCGGAACCATGTGTTTGATGCAAAAAGGCTGTGCTCTGCACACAAAGCTATCAGGTGTCGCCCATTATCATTGACTACACCTCGTCCACTAGGACCAACAATTTTCACACATTCATCTCTTTGCTTACCTACCCATCCATTCATATCACCCAAAATTATAATGAATTCATTCTTCTTACTTTCACGCACAGCTGCATTCAACTCGTTCCAAAAATTCATTTTCACCTCCATACATTCTGAATCTACAGGAGCATAACAGGCCACCAAGAAAATTCTCATCTTGCTTGTTTTAAATTTAACAATCAAGATTCTTGGGGAGACTCTTTTGTAACCCGTTATGCATCCTTTCACATTTTCACTAACGATCACGCCAACACCTTGTCTTTCATTCCCATCTTCTACACCTGACCAGATATACAATTCACCATTCATTAGTACTTTTTCACCATTCCCTTTCATTTTTGTCTCCGTCACACCCATCACTTGTATTCTCTTTTCATTCATCACAGTCACAATTTCCTTCTCCTTACACTCATTTATTCTTCTGACATTCCAAGTTCCAATCACCCATTCATTCTCTCTGAGCATGTTTCTGGCGGTGTCTCTGCAAAGTGGAACTGAGCTTATGTTGGCGTACATAGGCCTTATTTAATACACAAACTAAATTAAATATAGGTATCAAATAATACTCGTAACAACAATAAAAAAAAATAAATAATAATATTAAAAATTATCAAAAAATTAAAAATAAATAAATAAATTATTATTATTAAGATCATTATATAAAATTAATTAAATCCTAATCCTAATCGGGGTGTCTTGAATCTCTTCAACATTCATCACTTTCTTGATACATACACGTCTCTTAATCCCACTCTCCAGGTTTCATTATTTCGCAATCTCACCTATTTGGTCTATCCATTCCGTCCTCGGTCTTTTCCTTCCACGCTTTCCTCTGATATTTCATCTGTAAACTTTCTTCGTTAATCGTTTATCATCCATTCTTTCAAGATTTCCGAACCATCTCATTGTGCTTTTTTGTACTTTCATTCTTAAATTCTCTTTTATATCACACTGTTCATCGCCAAATCATTGCGGACTCTATCATTCAGTGTCTTTCCAGTCATTGCTCTCTATAATGTCAAAAAAACATTTTAAAGAGATTTTTTAACTTAAAAAGAACAAAAGTCATACAATGTGATTTATACCATAAGGGGGATTCTGTTAAACTTTTTAGTTGAATGGAAAACATATATAAGGCTTAAATGTTTCGTGTATTCATTATAAGACTTAAATGTCAATATATCTTTGCAATTTTAATTTGAGATTATAGCTGATAAAAATGCAACTAAGTGTTTTTACAGAAATAAAATGTATCTACTGCAATTAGTGGAAACAAAATGCACCACATGTATAGCCTTGTACAGCGATCTTTCTAGATCAGTGTTGCTGTACGAGATACGTGATTCATTGTCCTCGGACCTCTAATGAGAATGTACTCCGCGCTAATCCGAGGAGTTTGTCTTAGGAAAAGATAATGAATGTTGGAAGATGGTGCTGTGACATTGTAACAGCTGTTAGGTAATGTTATGTAAATATGAAATATAAATATTTAAAATAAGTAGGTATCAGTTATAGTTATAGGAATTCTGTATTGTATTGTGTGGGTAGGAATAATTTAATAAAATACTTGAAGCATCGAGAAATAATGATTACTACACCTTTCTGGAACTGTCTAGCGAATATAGATCTAGATTGTACTGTTTTGAAAAATATAAGAAGGGTGCGAGTTGCTTGCAGAGCCAGTATCCTACGAGCTTTACAACTACATACAACTAAGTTAACCAGTGAACAGAAACCAAGTGTAATGGAATAGTCGAGACTACCTTAGTGAAAATAAATTATTAAAAGTGTAAAATAAACAACTGTATAAGAAGACCAGTATTTTTAATTGAAAGACTTTTGGAACCCTAAAATCGTAATAGTAACATTAAAAAATACTCTGGAAAATTTAAAAATTCAGCTCGAAGCAAAAAGTAAAACTGCAACACCATACAGACGATAAATGAAAATAAATTATGATCTACCCCCAATCAGTATTTGATTAAAACATCAAATTTGATTGCTTAATTTTGGCATGGATCTTGGTTTAATATTTCTCGGAAGTGGGTAATAATATTGTAACGGAATACACTGGTAGATGCTTATTGGTGTGCGTGTGTTTTGAGAAAATGTTCTGGCCCAGACGATTGTAGTTGTGAGGTGTGTATGTGGGTAGAACATAGATATAAATAGTACATAGAACAAGAAATAAATATGTGCCAGAATCGCCTATACAGGTATGGTAGTGGAACTTTCTAGGGCCTGCTGGAATGCCCCCTAGGTTCTGCTATAAGAAGGGTCACAATCGGCTGGAGCGGGCACTCTTTCAAAGCACTCACACAGTGGAATAGCTAGTTACTAGGGCGACCAATATGGTGTAAAATAGCTGTAATTTATACAAAATAAATAAGTCTGTTAAAATAAATCTGTTAAAATAAATCTATTGTAAGAAAGTCTGTGTAAATAAACTGTATGGCTAACTTGTGTTGAACTTGTGTTTTAATTAAGGACCCTCAGAAGAAACGTAACAATATGATGGAATTTGAACAGGAAAGATGATTTACAGCAGCTGATCTACGTATATGCAACCAAATTTTTGATTTGATGGGAGAAATCACACTTAATTTTGATTTTTGTCTGATTAGAGTTTGGTGCAACAGGTTTATATGTTTGCAGAGCGGAGATAAATGTGTGAGCCCCAATTTAAAATAAATTTGATTTTATCAAAGACAATCACAAAGGTCCACAAAGCATTGAAGTTACTCGGCTTGAGAATGGGTGATTTATGTTGCAATGACTAAGCTCATAAAGGACTCTTCAAGTGTGACTTAGATCAACAAAAAATGGTCACTTTATAAATTACCTACATTTTTTTCATCTCAAGAGAATTTTTCGAGATTGTTCAACGTTATTCAGCAACAATAACATAAACAAACTCAATTCCAGTACCCTTAGTACGAGTTGCAAAACTTGAGAAAAGTAAAGTTTACGGAAAATAATAAAGAGTGATTTCTCTCAAAATCTGCCGTTTTTGTTTCTTACACTTTATGGTCTTAGCAAAAGAGTTACAGTGATTAAGAAAATCAAGTTCACACAAACAAAAACGGCAGATGTTGGGGGAAATCACTCTTTAATAATTGCCGTAAACTTTACATTACTCAAGTTTTGCAACTCGTACTAAGGGTACTGTACATAAAACTAAACCTTGTTTACCGGTAAAAAGCATTTTCGAAAATTTCAGTAAATGATATTTTTTACATTTCACTGAGGATTAAACCCTCAAGGTTATATATTAGCCATGAAGTTCTGTTTTATAAATCATGTAATATTTTTGTGTATATTTAAAAAAATGATCGAAAATTTCAAATATTTCTCCGTTAAATTGAAAAAAAGAGTCTTTTTTCAGTTTAGTTTCATGACAAATAATTGTAATTTTACTTGATTTTTTTTAAAAATAATCGCTTTAGTAAAGACAAAATGATATGGAGATGGTAGAAAAAGACTTCAAACAGATTCTCTTTTTTTTGCGAGCGAAATTGCTGAATAACACAAGCCATTTAAGCCATAAATTCTCGCCTCCCCTGCCGTATTTATTTCCGGCGTAATAAATAATTTGCCCCCGGTATTTGACCAATAAATGCATCGTATTTCTTTTTTGTTGTCGTTAAAGGAGAAATCCCGGTTTTTCCGGTATACAAGAGCGCAAGATAATAATGATAATGTGTCGCGAAGATTCAGTGCCGGTATGAAAGGTAAAAATGCCGTAAATAACACATCACGTAGAATTGTAGCTTAAAACGTTAATTAAATGACGAATTTCTCACTTTTTCTGATCTAAGATAAGTTGCAAAGATATGTAACATTAAGGATTCACATTATATGTATGCATTCACTCAAGCAGGCACGTATAAGTTCTCGCTTAAACATGTCGTATGTGGACTAACAATATAAAAACCCTAATCTCAAATGAACATACACTCTGCAACTCTTGTTGGCTTTTTCTGAAACAGAGGTGGCATTGACAAAGTGAACCATTTTCTAGGTGGTCAGCTGTATACTAACCCATAGGTCAAGGAACATACACAACAAAATACATTTTTAAAATCAACATTTAAGTAATATGTATGGACATCAAACTAAAACATAAAACAAAATTGTAATTTAAAAACCCTAGTCCTAGCCCTAGTTTTTTAATTATTATTATTATTTTTTATTTAAAACAAGAATACAACAGCATTGAATAGAATTTTGTACATATAAAAGATATTTTTTACAATTCATATCGCCTATTACTGTATTCTACATTTGGTAGGTATTTTAAATTACAAATCATGCCAGGTAAATAAATAATAAGTAAATAAAAACAAAAAAGAAGCAACATCCAAAACCAAAAACAAACAAATACACAAATCAAAACAGAATAAAAAAAAAATAAAAAAAGTTGCCAACATTACAGATCAACCGCCATTTCTTTTCGTCCTTACATACATACTTCCTTACTTTCTTCCAGAGTCATGGCCTTCTTTATACAAGCTCTCCTTTTATTATGACTCTGGATACAAAATAATATTTTTTCACACAAAAAAAAATCGCGTTATTTTGAATAATAGTGACGCTTATTCGCATAGGAAAATTAATGAATTGCATGGCGATTTCTAGCAGCTGCGAATTTAGCATTTCATTTCACACGCCTTTCATTGCCGGAACTGCAGTTTGACGGGGAAACATTCATACACCGATTGTTGCGGCTTAATTAAAAGGAAGGCTTCCTGGAAATAAAACATTGCTGAGGATCGGCGGCTTATTATACTGTAAATTATTGGCTGTGGACTGTTTTATAAAATTGCGTGAGTGTGCAATCATCGCTAATCGACTGTGAATACTAAACAGTAAGCGTCAACTATGAACATTTAAAAACGCAAAAAACGCAACTAAGCTACATTATTCCCGAGGGGTCGCATGTGGCGAGTTGAACCTATTTATTTTTACAGGTAAGGGGGCCGGACTTACGCCAACCACTTCAGTTGAAGTGGGGGTTTCCCAGCTCCCGAGGGAGCATGTACTCATTTCTTGTGAAGGAGGAGTAAACCTTGCCGGTATTTTATTCCGGGATTTGAAATAAACACCGAAACGGGAAATCATTTCTGACACCCTCGCTCGGTGGGATTCGAACCCGAGCTCACGGCATGGAATGCAAGCACTCTACCAACTGACCTATCGACTGGAAGAACATATGAAATATGCATAAAAGATAAAGTATTTCTAATGGTATTTTTTCAAAATCCCTTGACTTACAGTAAGTATGAGGCTGATTACCCATGCTGTAAAAAATGGTTCGATTTGCTAATTTCAGGGAAGGTTGGTTAAAGTTATAAGGATTTTCATTTGAGGTATGGTTTCAGTCAGCGAATAGCATATTTTAAAATATAAATGGTATATTTTGTAGGGGTTGTGTATTCACACAGTGAAAATTCATTTTACTTCTGAGTATTGAAGGTCGAAAGTGCTCGAGATATAAAATATTATTGTGAAAATTAAACTACGATTAAGAAAAAAATAATTTTATTTTAAATAAATGGTATATTTTTGTGCTTCTCCGTTTATGAGTCCGAAGTTTTAACCATTAGACTGCTTAGGGAAGAACTTAAGAGAAGGAAATTAGCTACTGATATTTCATGAAAACGCCAATACGATAAAATTTCAATCCAGGAAGCGCCCTTGGCGTTTGCAGTCCCTTGTAAATTTCCCATCTGAACCAAGGATATCCTGCTCCAAGGCATTAATCTATTGGGCGCCTAGACACCGCGTCCGGTCAGTAAATAGGGGGGAGAGTGGTCGCCACAAATCACACTTCGATTCACAGATATAATTATATTGCTAGATCAATCCTGAATATAGCTAGTGGGTGTCGATAGGAAGGGTAATTTTGTTGTGCTGATTTAGTCACAGAAAAGTGGGTACAATCTGTTAGGAATTTAACCTACCTACTAAATACAGATGTTTTTTTAAAATAAAATTCTTTTTTCTTTAACGTAGTTTATTTTCACAATAATATTTTACATCTCGAGCACTTTCGACCATCAATATTCAGGTCATTATCAAGAGTGATCGAAAGTGCTCGAGATGTAAAATATTATTATGAAAATAAACTACGTTAAAGAAAAAAGAATTTTATTTAAAAAAAATGAATTTTCACTGTGTGAATACACAAACCCTACAAAATCTAACAGATGTTTTTTTGTCTATGGTGGTTTTTGCTATCAACTTCATGTCAATTTCTGACAGCTGTATCCTTTTTCCGTCTTCTCTCTCGAACTTTCACAATAGCAACATGCCTGCTTGCTTTCATCCATTTTAATTTTTGTAATTTGGTGTAATTTTGTCAACTAATTAATAAAATAAACATTCTTAACAGTCTTCCACAAACAGTGTATTTATTATTTTGGTGAATTTCACCAAAACCAGTGCCTAACCAAACCGATGGCTAAATCCGGCCATTTTGTTCCTTCCGCACCGGACCAAGTGCGACCACAATCTATTTTTATTTATTAAAAAGTTAACAGTTCGAATCCTCGACAACTCAACTAAGCTTCTCATTTAGCGCAATATCTAGCCACTTTGTTATCAAGAGGATGGAGCCTATTTATTTTTATACGTAAGGATGCACGTAAACAGCTTTTCTTGAAATGGGGGTTTGCCAGCTCCCAAGGAGGTTGGTTCTCATATCGCTCCCCTAGTTCTTGTTTGCCGTATAGACCAATTCTGTAAAATATGACTTTTTAATGCAATTGTCTTAAGAGTTAAATTCTACACAATCTGAGCTGAGAAAAAACGTAAAATTCGATAATGTGAGAGTTGTTTTAAATATTTTTGAAATAAATTTCCTGTTTTCATAAGACACATTGGTCCAGTACACATGCAAACATTGTTTATGTAAAATTAGCTTCGTCTATACGGCAAGCAAGAACTAAGGCAGCGACATATTGTGAAGGCTGACTTATCCTTACTGGTTATTTATTTTGGGTTTGAAATAAACACCGAAACGACGAATAATTTATTTATGACGCCTTTGTTAGAAATGGAACCCTTGTTTTCTGACATTGAATGCGAGCGATTTTCCAACTGAGCTATTGTCTGCAGGATATAAAAAAAAATATATATATTATTAGTCGACTTAAAAGCGCCATATTGAATGCCTTTTCACGATCATAGGTCATCATAAAGGTACTGGTTGAACTCAAAACCAGAATTTTTATATTTACAAAAAAAAACTTTCACATAACCAGAAATAGTGAAAAAAAAAAAAATTCCAACGATGCACAAAGTTTTCGGGAAGGTAGGCAAATCATTTTCATTCAATTTTTTTGTAGTAGATTCTAAACATTTTTTTTCGTCAATACTTCAGTTAAGCACTTTAAAACTTGGTACAGGAAAAGGTTCTTTACGTTTTTGCTCTAAAGATCAAAGACTTCGTAAATTGAATATAATTGCTGTTCAATGAAATATGTTCATAATTGAAGATTGCCAATTAAAATCAAACGGGAATTTATTTTCATTTAAGTCTTGTTAGCAAAAGAATGTACCTAATTTACGCAAAAAGTGGGAATTATAGAATTTCAATGGACCAAAAAAAACATGTTTTGTGTATTTGCGTATTTTATTTGAAAAAGAATGTTAAAAATAAGCATTACAAGTATTTAAAGTTTTAGGATAAGTATACTGACATTGTGAGGATTCATTTTGAATTAATAATGTAAAAATTAACAAGAATTTTTTTTTATGGGTTGGTTTATTTTCTCGAGAGTTTTCGGTCTTATCACACCATTATCAAGAGAAGGCCACCACCAGAGATAAAAATATCTTGATAAAAATATGTAATACGAAAATATGTCACCCAAGAACTTCATTCCACACATACTACCAGGATTTGAAGTGGTCTATGAATTTCTTCTCCTATTCGCAACTCAATAAGATGGCCCTCAAGAGAGACAGTTGACTTTCTTGACAAGATGATATTGACCAGCAGAAACAAATGGCTAGCTCAACACAACTCTACCTTTATAAGAAGATGGCAACTAAAATACACAAATGACTGTCTTTACAAAAATATGGTGACCAGCAGAGACAAACGGCTAGCACAAAAAGGCACTATCTTCATAAGAGGATGGCAACTAACTGGAACAGAAGATTGGTACAACAAGGAACTACCTTTCTTAAAAGATGGCAGCTGAAAGAGACAAATGACAGCCTATGCCAGAGGATAGCGACCCGCAGAGACAAACGGCTGGCACAAAAGGCACTATCTTTATAAGAGGATGGTAACTAACTGGAACAGAAGGTTGGTACAACAAGGAACTACCTTTCTTAAAAGATGGCAGCTGAAAGAGACAAATGACAGTCTTTGCAAGAGGATAGCGACCCGCAGAGACAAACGGCTGGCACAAAAAGGCACTATCTTTATAAGAGGATGGTAACCAACTGAAACAGAAGGCTGACACAACAAGGCACTGCCTTTAGAATTTTATGAAGAAAGGACATAAAATGTGTAGGTATATTATATACATACGTAACGTTACATACTGTTACGATTTTACTGGAAATCTCTTTTAATTAAGCTGCAATTATTTATTTTAACATAATTTATTTATCACGGTTTGGTTCACTATTTATAATAATTGATAATCTCTACTTATTGGTCTTGACGTCAAAATGCTTCGAGTGACTTATCACTCTCCGCATCATTGCAGTCTCTATATATAGGTACAAAAGAGATCTTTCTCGTATATTCCAGATCATTCTTAGATTTCTCACTCACACCAGAACGCCGTTCTATGCACTACCACCATCATGGTGAAGAAGCCATGGCGCCCTTGAGATGGTCCTGGACCATTAAATGGCGCCACAGGAAAGAAATCATCCATCATGGACTAGAACCAGATTGTGCTACATACTAGCGTACATGTTCAGGCGCGCATGGGTAGGTACTTCAAATCCTTAGTTCTTAACAATATTGTGAACTCAATACTGAATAATCACAGCATGAAACCAAGTGTAATAAGAGCTTCTGTATCGGTCTACACAAGGCGGCATTGAAATTCGTCAGTCCATTATGAAATCTGTAAATGTCGATGTAGAGCACTCAGGGTGGACCGATGAGACGCATTTCTCTCCCTTTGATCGCTCCCCATCGGCAATCTACGAAATCACAAATTAAGCTCTACCCTCGCTTTGTCAAATCTCTACCTCCACTCTCTCCTTTTGCGAACCTCTTGGACGTATTGAGGTGTGGGTACCTATGCGTTAACTAGAGAGTGTGCACTTGTTTTTACAGCTTACTTATGATTTTACTGGGGTTCTCTTTTAGTTAAACTGAAATTATTTATTGTAACATAATTTATTTTACACGGCTTAGTTCACTGTCTACTGTATCCTGCCGCCGTTCCACTAGAGGTGGCCGGTACCTCCGCAGATGCGCCTCCACTTTTTTCTGTCCTTACAAATCACTTTCATTTCCTAAATGTTCATCACCTTTTTCATACATACTCTTCTCTTATTCTCACTCTGCAGGTTCCATTCTTTCGCAATCTCACCTATTTGGTCTAACCATTCTTTCCTCGGCCTTCCCCTTCCGCGCTTTCCTCTGACATTCCCTTTGTACACTTTCTTCGTTAGCCGTTCATCATCCATTCTTTCGAGATGTCCGAACCATTTACGATAATAATTGATAATCTCTGCGTAGGTATATTGGTCATCAAGGCAAAATGCTTGGAGTGACTAATCGACTGATGCCCTTTGCAGTCCGTTTGTATAGGTACAAAATGGATTATTATTGCATATTCCAGATCATTCGATCTCTCACTCATACCAGATCGTCGCTCTATGCACCTGACTACTACCATCACACTAGAGCCCGATTGTTCTATACACACGCATACATGTTCAGTCGTAGGTACTACAAATCCTTAGTTCGTAACAATACAATCTTTCAAAAAATTCCATACTTGTATTTAGAGAGTTTTTTTTTTCATTTACGAAATTCAAGTCGCAGTGCTTAAACTGGTTGTTAACAAGACAACACTAGTATTTCAGCATTAACTGATAAAACCAAACTGCATACTTCATTTCAAATTTAATAAAATATAATCCATTTTATTCACTTTATGATTAATTAAAATCTGTTGATCTGTTTATTCGGGACTCTGCTCCTGAGATGTAGAAGACCAGCTTTTTTTGTGGTCGGTCTGGTAGATGCTGACCGTCTGGTATGTCACGTACAGCGAAACAAGTTATCCTACTTTCACTCATACAATCTACGTGGTCACTCTAGAACCGTCTTCTCTTCCTACTCCCTCTGAAGATGCCTTCTGTGCCACACATGATTCTGATTTCCAATTTCATTATTTGGTCTCCTAATATCTTTTCAGCAATGGTGCGGAGCGTTTTCCTTTCTGAGTAGCTCTTGGTTTGCAAAGTGTCTTCTAATATCTACACTAGCATTTAGGTACCTATTGCTTTATTAAAATTTATCAGTCTTATCTAATCTAATCTAATCTAAGTTGCAAAGATATGTGACATTAAGGATTCACATTATATGCATTTTCAGAAGCAGAAACGTATAAGTTCGCACTGAAACATGCCGCATGTGGACTTACAATATAAAAACCCAAATTTCAAATGAACATACACCCTGCAACTCTTGCAGACCTTCCCTGAAACAGAGGGGACATTGGTAAAGTGAACCATTTTCCACAGCATGGGTGGTCAGCCGACCTATATTCAAGGAGTCAAATAATAATAAAACGTAAAAAAAAATCTGATGTCTTCCAACTTTTGTTTTGAGCACAAAAAATATGCTTAGTGAGTAAAAGCTGTAGCAATTGAGCTATATACTATTTAAATTAAATTATCCAATTTCCTAAATAACTTTTCAGCTAAGTAAATACTTGTTTCGTTCTCAAAAGTGTTTTCCGGCGCGTCTTTGTACTAATCTAATCTAATCTAATCTAAGCTGCAAAGATATATATCATTTAAGATTTATACTAAATGCATTCCCACAAGCAGATATGTATAATTTCGCGCTAACACATGCCGCATGTGGACCTACAATATAAAAACCCAATCTCAAATGAACATAAGCCTTGCAACTCTTGCCGTCCTTCCCTGAAACAGGGGTGACATTGGCAAAGTGAACCAATTTTTATATTATGGGTGGTCAGCCGCATAACAACCTATAAGTCAAGGAACATACATGACAAATTACATTTTTTAAAATCAAAGAATAAAAATAACAATATATACATGGACATAAAAAACTAAATCATAAAACCAAATTCACTTTAACAAACCCTAGCCGCCAACATCACAGATCAACCGCCATTTCTTTCTATCCTTGCATACTTCTTTCATTTCCTCCAGAGTCATAACCTTCTTCATACAAGCTCTTCTTTTATTATGACTCTGGATATTCCATTCATTCGCAATTTCGGATATTTGGTCCATCCATACCTTTCTCGGTCTTCCTCTACCACGACATCCATCTATTCTACCAACATATACTTTCTTCGTCAGTCTTTCCTCATTCATTCTCTCCATATGCCCAAACCATCTTAACAAACTTCTTTTAATCTTCACTTTCACACTTTCTTTTGCACCACATTCTTTTCTTACAAAATCATTCCTCACCCTGTCACTCCGTTTTTTCCCAATCATACTTCTTAGAAAGTCCATTTCAACAGTATGGACTTTACTAATTTCACTTTCATTCACCGTCCAGGCCTCGCTTCCATACATCAAGGTGGGTAAAAGTATGCCACTGCGTACCGCCAATCGAGCATTTTTAGAAATATTTTGATTTTTGGCGATACAAGCTGTGGCACCCAGTACACACCTGCCCTTCATTACTCTTCTTTCAAGTTCACCTGTCATTCTTCCATCTTTCTCAAACTTACTTCCCAAGTATACAAACTCATTTACCACATCAACATTCATTCCGTTTATTCTAAATTCGTAGTTCGTATTTTCTTCATTTCTTTCAAAAATCAAAACTTTCGTCTTACTTGCATTCAATTTCAAATAATTACCTAGCAGAGCTTCGTTCAATCTAGAGAGCATCGTTTGCAATTCTACTGCTGAGTCCGATACAAGAACAGCATCATCCGCATACAGTAGAACACTCACTTTGCTCTCTCCTATCATTAATCCACAATCATCAAGTCTAGCATCTCGAACACACTTGTCCATGACTATGTTAAATAGCCATGGGCTCATCACACATCCTTGCCTTACACCCTTAAAAACTTCAAACCATTCACTATACTCATCATCAATACGAACACATGCTGTACTATTTTCATAGTTTGCATGCACCGCACCTAGGAGAGCCCCATTCACTCCGTATGCTTTCAAAACATCCCATAACATACCTCTGTCTACTGAGTCAAAAGCCTTTTCCAGATCTACAAAGGCCGTGAACAGCTTCCGCCTCACCGACAATTGTTTTTCAACAAGTTGTCGTAGAGTAAAAATCTGATCAACACAGCCTCTACCGGCCATAAAGCCGGACTGTATATCGGAAATCCTTTCACTAGTAGTCAGAATCACATTTTTTATAATCACCTTACAGAAGACTTTTCCTGGTATACTGAGTAGACTGATTGGTCTGAAGTTCTGACAGTCTTTTTTGTCCCCTTTACCTTTGTAAATGGGAACAATGACTGCCTTCCTCCAATCCATCGGTACTACTCCTGCATTCACACAAAGCTTACATAATTCGTACATCCAATCTATCACGCATTCACCTCCTGCTTTCAACATTTCACCATTTATTCCATCAAACCCAGCAGACTTTCCATTCTTCAAACATTCAATAGATACTTTTATTTCTTCTTTCAAAATCCTAAATTCATTCTCTTCTGTCATTTTTCTAAACAAAATTCTTTCGCCCCGACCAAAAATCCCTTCAAAATATTCTTTCCATCTCTTACATACTTCATCCTTCTCCCATACCATCTCACCAACAGCACTTTTGATTCCTGGGGTGGTCAATGCAGAATCTTTATTCCTATTGGCACCGACCCATCTCCAGAATTCCTTCCTACTGTCGGTGAAACTCCTGTTCATTTTTTCATCAATCTTTCTCTGTTCATTCGCTTTGCTTTCATAAACTACATTCTTCGCCATTTGCTTGGCTATCTTATATTCATCTTCTAGCTTTCTATCATTCCTGTCGTTCAGCCACTTTTTGTAACATTCCTTCTTCACTTTCACAGCCTCTTTTACTTTAGCATTCCACCAGGCATCCCCTTTCAATCTTCCACCTTTCGTTTCTCCACATACTTTTCGAGCACATTCAATCATTCCTTCTTTCATAAACTTCCACATGCTTTCAATATCTTTTTCATTAACATTCTTTTCAAGTTCATTCACACTTAACTTTTTTTGTATTTCTGATTTATACTTCACTTTCACATTTTCATCACTCAGACTTTCTACTTTTATTCTTGGCTTTCTTACTTTCTTCTTACGTTTCTTCTTTCTTACTTCTCCAATCATTATTTTAGCGCATAAGAGATAGTGGTCACTGCCTATTTCAGGCCCACGATAGACACGGCTATCTCTTACGGCTCCTCTCAGTCTTTCATCCACACAGATGTAGTCAATGATTGTGCGACTTCCCACAATCTGCCTTGTGTACAGATGCACATCCTTATGTCGAAACCATGTGTTTGATGCAAAAAGGCTGTGCTCTGCACACAAAGCTATCAGGTGTCGCCCATTATCATTGACTACACCTCGTCCACTAGGACCAACAATTTTCACACACTCATCTCTTTGCGTACCTACCCATCCATTCATATCTCCCAAAATTATAATGTATTCATTCTTCTTGCTTTCGCGCACAACTGCATTCAACTCATTCCAGAATCTCATTTTCACGTCCATACACTCTGAATCTACAGGTGCATAACAGGCCACCAAGAAAATTTTCATCCTGTTTGTTTTGAGTTTAACAGTCAAAACTCTTGGAGAGATTCTTTGGTAGCCCGTTATGCATCCTTTTACATTCTCACTTATAACCACACCCACACCCTGTCTTTCATTCCCATCTTCCACACCTGACCAGATATACAGTTCACCATTCATTAATACTTTTTCACCATTCCCTTTCATTTTTGTCTCTGTCACACCCATCACTTGTATTCTTTTTTCATTCATCACATTCACGATTTCCTTCTCCTTACACTCATTCATTCTTCTGACATTCCAAGTTCCAAACACCCATTCATTCTCTCTGAGCAAGTTTATGGCGGTTTTTCTGCAGAGTGGAACTGCGTTTATATTGGCGAACATGGGGTTTATTAATTACAAAAATAAACTAATTATATTAAATAATAACAATTATTATATAAAGTGTAAGTACATAAAAATGTCAAAATAAAAATGTCAAATATTTAAAACAATCAAATCATTATCATAATCGTTAAGGTATTAAAAAAATTATTAAATTATAAATATAAAATAAATCGGGCAAATATCGGGGGGGAGTCGGCAAGCTCCTTGCCGGAGTAGCTCCTGGCAGGCTGTCCTCGCCCATGCCCGCGTCTCTACGCTGGGCCCTCTTGCCGTGCAACACCCAGCCTCCTGTAGCTTGGCACTCCTTGGGGCTCTCATCAGAGTGGTCGTCGCAGTCGTCGTCCTTGTCACACACCCAGGTGCAGGGAATGCAGCGCCCGTTGGCGCACTGGAACTGACGGGCGGAGCAGCCGGTGGTGTCAGATATGTGTCCAGCGCCAGCAATCACGTAACAAGTCCCAGTAAACAGTGCACAGAACGAAAACACAAACCACATTTTACATCCAAAAATCAATGCGAGGGCAGACTGCCTCTCGTTGGAATACATGTCGAGAATCCCGCTACAATTCACTGTTCACACTTGAATTTTTGTTTGGAGTAGAATACACAGCTTGAATTTTATTTGGATTTGGAACGCGTACGCCGATATCTAGTATGAATTATTGACTTCAATGCCTGCATTTTTTTAGAAGTTGCCAGAGTTCAGTTGTAATTATACTGCATGAAGAGGAAAGACTCATGACGTACTAATGACGTTATCAATTTAATTTATTACTTTTAGGCCCGGCAAGGTGCACCCGCCCGTCTCGAAAACCCCCCCGAGCATCCCCCCTGGGTACAGCGCTCGTTACACCCCCCCTCCCCCCCTATCAAAGACAATACCCCCCCTATAAAGACACTCTCTCAGTACGTGCTTGCAACAACATTATTTTTTTTTGCTTAACTAAATTAATCATTTGAGTGTTTTAATTCAACCTCAAAAATGGAAGAAATGGGCCAATCGCAACATAAGCTCCTGCTCAATCTCCAGGAGAGGTTGGAAAATATGGAGACTCTCTTGAAACTCAACTATATAGATGTCAAAGGTATTCTAAAACACCTATCAAATTCACAAAATATAGCCGCCGCCCATGTATGTACCTGTACGCGGCCCGCAGCAGAGATGGTACAAGTACCAGCTATACCTACTGAGCCGAGATCGCGCGAGACACAGGCACATGCCAGTGCATCCGCACTCACGGTTACTAATACATACAGCGCCGCACTCAAGTCCCCACCGGCTGCAATCATCAGAACAAGAGCTGCCAAATTAAAAGCCGCAGCGAAGAGCGCGGACCCAGTTCTAGCGCCAGCACCAGTCTCTGTGGCACCCAGGACTAGGAATACCGAGTCCCAGGCACCTCTTCCTTCCACATCGAAACGCTCAAATCCTACACGTAGTAGAGATAGACCGCAATCTGTACCTACAACTGTCCCAACTGTAGCTGCTGTAGCCGCGCTGCCTGTGGACAAAGCGCGGCGAGCTGGGCGAGTGCAGCGCGGTACTCCGTGCACTGGCGAGCCCAGCGAGGCGCTGCAGCCCGCTGCCTTCCAGCGGTACCTACATGTCTGGAGGGCTCGCAAGGACACCACAGAGGAGGATATGGATAAATTTATCAAATTAAAATTGAAAAATATTGATACTATTACTATCGAAAAAATAATTCAAAAAAGAACTGTTAACTACGCTTCTTTCAAAATTGGCATTCCGGTAGAGGCGTATGAAGAGTGCATGAGCGCTGCTTTTTGGCCCAAAGGGCTTTTGGTTGAAAGGTGGTTTTTTCTTACCGCACGTGCCTAGATTAAATAAAAAGAAGAGTTGCAAAGCATTGCCTAAGACAAAATGTTTAAATATTTATTACCAAAATGTAAGAGGACTAAAAACAAAACTAGAGGAATGGAGAACTAATTTGACTATTGTTGAAGATACTTCTCTAGTAGCGGCAACGGAAACCTTTCTCGATGACTCGGTTCTTGATGCTGAGCTGGGTCATAATACATGGTCCATACTTAGGCGTGATCGTGAATCGGGGAAAAGAGGAGGAGGCGTGATTCTCTGCGCTAAGGCTTCACTTCGCATTGAAAGACTTCCAGAATACGAAACTAAGGATGTGGAAGATTTGTGGGCCAAATGCTGCATTGATGGTCATAGCATTGTCATATGTGTAGTGTACCTGCCACCCAGAAGTACCGAAGATGCATACGAGGCCTGGTTCGATTCAGTCGAAAGAGTATGCTCGAAGCATGGGAGTAGTAGAACCCTCATTCTCGGTGACTTAAACTTATATAGTGCCAGTGAAAACACCAATAATCATTTTAATTGCTTCAAAACCTTGTGTGATTTAAAACAATTTAATGCTGTTTATAACAAAAATGATCGTAAATTAGATGTGGTGATGACGAGTCCAGATCTGAGCGATGCGTTGCGTGTGCATGCGGCTGAGTTGGGGGAGGAACTAGTGAGAATCGATGGCCACCACCCACCCTTACATATATCTGTCAAGTATAGCTTCACAGACAAGGCTAACACCATGTCACCCTCCAATATTGACAATTCATTGGATTGGAACTTTGCCAAAGCCGATTTTCTTAAACTTTATTATTACGTCAGGGAAATTGAATGGAATACCTTATTCCACACTACTGAAGTAAATACAGCTGTAGAAATATTCTATAATCTTAACTATCTTGCTTTTAACGAATGTATTCCGAAAAAAGTACGCAGGATATATAACAACCGATCATATCCTACGTACTATACAAGAACGATTATCAATAATATTGCTCTCAAAGCAAGATATCACCGCAATTGGAAGCGTGATGGTGATACTAGCTCTCGCAGCAATTTTCAGGCATTGCGATCAAAGGTAAAACATGACATCCGTGATGCGTACAAAAATTATATGTATAATCTATCGGGTGATCTAGCAAAACACCCAAGAAACTTTTGGCAACACTTTGACCGTTTACGCAATCGGGGAGGGATCGAATCTAAGATTACGCTTGATGATGTCGAATATGAGGGAGCTGAAGCTGCATCCGCGTTTGCTAGACACTTTGAGTCTGTCTTCTTACCTCATCAGCCAATTCTTAATTGTAAAATGGCTACCATAGCTTCATCTGCTGATAACCGCCTTGTTAACATACTAAATATCAATGAGTCTGATGTCAGAGGCGCCGTGAAAAAACTTAAGCCTAGTACATCACCAGGACCTGATGCCATACCTGCAATTTATGTCAAGGGCTGTCTTGATTTGTTGCTTCCACCAATTCTTCACATTTTCAAAATTATTATTTCAACTGGTGTTTATCCAAATATTTGGAAGTGTTCTAGAGTTATACCTATTCACAAAACGGGCTCGAAATCCAAAGTCGAAAATTATCGACCCATAGCTATTTTGTCCGCACTGGCGAAGATCTTTGAAACCATCATCCACGACAAATTACTACCCCAATGTTTACCTTATGTATCCAGCGCACAACATGCATTTTTACCTCGTAGATCAGTTACCACTAATCTCGGCGTTCATGTTGATTTGCTGACACGACATCTGGATGGAAGGGAACAAGTGGATGTTGTGTACCTTGATTTCCAAAAGGCCTTTGATAGAGTAGACAATGATGTTCTGCTGGTAAAACTTGCTAACATGGGTTTCGTCCCCAAACTGTTAAAACTTTTTGCATCATACTTATCTAACCGTACACAATTCGTGAAATACGGCCCATACACTTCTTGCAACTACTTCACCCGGTCAGGCATTAGTCAAGGGTCGAATCTGGGACCGTTTTTTTTTGTTCTTTTCATTAATGACTTACCTGATGCAGTCTCTAGGTCAGATATAATAATTTTCGCTGACGATGTAAAACTTATCAAGACTGTCAGAAGTCATGCGGATGTAGTTGATCTGCAAAATGATCTGACTTCGGTCAACGACTGGAGCAGGCAGAACAAATTACTGTTAAACCTTAAAAAATGTCAGATAATGTCTTTTACGCGAGTTTCAAGTCCTTTCACACATGACTACTTTATTTCCAACGAGCTTGTTACTAGAGTGAGCTCAGTTAGGGACTTGGGCGTGGTCTTCGACACCCAGCTCAACTTCCATACGCAGATCAGTAACGTAAGGGACAAGGCTTACCAGCGCTTGGGTTTCGTCATCCGTAATACGCAGATGTTATCTGACACTGCAACTCAGATATTATAATATATCACTGCACTAGTGCGTAGTATTCTCGAATCCAATGCACCGATCTGGGCTCCATATGAAAATAAATACATCTTAATGCTAGAACAGGTGCAAAAAGTATTTTTGAGGCATCATTACAAAGTGTTGTATGGATACTATCCCTTTATGTATCCCACCGCCTTCCTGCAGGGACATCTTGGTTTCGACTCCTTATTCCTTAGAAGGCAACTTTCTCTTGCCAAATTCATTATCAAACTCCTCAGAAACGAGGTTGACTGCATGGAATTGAGCGGGCGTGTTTTGACGCTCTATGTGCCCGACTCCTTTACCAGAGCCAGGTCGCATAGGCTCTTTAGCGTTACCTCGAGCCGGACTAATCTCCTCCGTAACTCATTTGTTTCTCGTGCGCACGCGATGATCAATGATCTGATGTCGTCATCGCCGAATATGGATATATTTTATTCCGGAATAAATGAGTTGATGCGTGAGTGGAAGGTTTTGTTAGAAAGACGTATGCTTGAGTAATTTTTAAGATAAGTTAAATATATTATGTTTTATGTTAAGTTAAATATAGTATAATATGATGTTTAGCGCTATGGTCCTTGAACTGTTAAGTTAAATGTATTGCTATTGTAAATAAATAAATAAATAAATACGCGACAAAGTGAATGTAAATAAATGTATACCCTCTGTAACTGTAATTTTAACGTTATCGCCATTCCGTTAAATGTGACTACAACCTCTGCAGAACTACTTCCACTTACGAGTTGCACTAATCAAGCAAACTGATTGGAATAGCATCTAGAATCTATCTATAATATTTTTTCTATTTTTTCTAGAATCTATCTATAATATTTATCTATAATAGTTTTTATCTTGCGTTTCTCGCAAGATAAAAACTTTAAATAATGATGTTGAGCATGTTTTTGCCTTATTATCCTTTAGTGGAATTAAAATGGTACTGGGTTCGGTGTATATTCCACCTTCTTCTGATATTAGTGTCTATCGTAGTCATGTTGAAGAGGTTGAACGACTCAAGGTTGCATATCCAGACGCAAGATTCCTCATTGTGGGAGATTATAATCTTCCCAATATTGATTGGAAAGATTTAGATTCAGACTCAGCAATGAATTGCAATCTAACTGAATGTGAAAAAAATTTAGTTGATATGTGTCATCTTCTAAACATTAAACAAATTAATAGTGTAAGAAATGTAAATGATAAAACACTTGATTTAGTTTTTTGTAGTAACATATCCGCAGTCGTTTATGGGTCTGTCGAGGCTGTCGTTCCTCCGGACAAACACCACCCGATTCTGGATATTGTTGTGGATATGACTGGGCCAAGTAAAGGGAACGTTGTCTCTCCAAAATCCTACCGTAATTTTGTCAAGGCGGATTATGCAAGTATAAATGAGTTTTTAATGAAGGCTGATTGGTCATTCATACATGGGAGTAATGATGATTTGAGCGTGTTGGTGGAAGGTTTCTACAACATTCTGAATAATGCAATTGATTTATACGTACCGATCACTAAAGTGAGAATATCATCATTCCCTAAGTGGTACAGCCATGATCTAATTAATTTGATTTTTGCGAAAAAACTTGCTCATAAAAAATACAAGGAATCCAGAGTGGAGTCTGACTATGTAGTGTTTACGGATTACAGAAATAAATGTAAAAAACGTTTACAAGAGTGTTATAGTGAATATATCAAAGGAATTGAAATATCTGTAAAGTCAGATGTCAAAAAGATTTTCAACTATTCCCGTCATCTTAAAAAGAATGAGAGTCAGAATGTTTTATCGACTAGTAGTACAGTGGGAGTATCTAACCTCTTTGCTAAGTTCTTCAAAAGTGTGTATTCTGACGATAATATCAATTATTCGTTCAATTTCACATCTCCTATTGATTTTCAGCTCTCAAATTTGTCATTAGTAGAGTCTGATGTTGCGTCTGGAATCAATTTAATGAAACCCTTAACCAATCCTGGCCCTGATAAAGTACCGACCATTTTTTTAAAGAATTGTGTAGCTAATTTGTCACAACCTTTATGTATTATTTTTAACCTGTCTTTATCTTCTGGGTGTTTCCCACTAATTTGGAAAAAATCTTACATCACTCCAATATTTAAGAGTGGAGATAAAAATGATGTCACAAATTACAGACCCATCAATTTATTGTCGGCCATTCCTAAACTTTTGGAAAAACTTGTTTTGTCTAGGATTGGTTTCGTTATTACTAGATCTTTGACGGTCCATCAACATGGCTTTTTGCCTAATCGGTCAACGGCCACCAACCTCATGGTTTACGAAAATTTTATCTCAAATGCCCTTAGTAAACGTAAACAAGTCGACGTTATATATACCGATTTTTCTAAGGCATTCGATAGAATTTCGCACAACATTTTGCTCATAAAGCTTCAAGCCATGGGAATCTCGGGCAGTTTTTTGACCTGGATGGGTAGTTATCTTAAGGATCGTTACCTAGTTGTTAAAATTGATGAGACTGAATCAGAACCATTTACCCAACCAAGCGGAGTCCCGCAGGGTTCTCATTTGGGCCCGTTGCTGTTTTTACTTTTTATTAATGACATCATTAATGTCTTTTATGAATGTCAAGTCCTTTTATTTGCCGACGACTTGAAGATTTTTAATGTTGTGGATTGCGTAGAGGATTGCCAAGGTCTTCAAAGTAACCTGGATAGACTGGCAGATTGGTGTAATTTTAACCGCTTATTTCTCAATGTATCGAAATGCCATGTGATGAGTTTTTTTAAAATAAAAAACCCCATCCATTTTATTTACTCTATTAACAACTTAAGTCTAGGAACAGTGACTGAAGTCTCAGATTTGGGAGTGATATTTGACCAAAAACTATCATTTGTTCCACATATAACCAATGTATGTGCTAAAGGTTTGAAAATGCTTGGTTTTGTGTTCCGCATTGCTAAGGATTTTCGTGATACCAATACAATAAAATTGTTATACACGTCACTAGTCCGTAGTTGTCTGGAATACTGTTCACCCGTCTGGTCTCCTCATTATACGGTTCATATAGATAGTATTGAAAGAGTTCACATTAAATTCTTGAAAATTATAAATTATAAGCTTAAAATTCCTATTTCTAATTTTGATCCCATCCTTTTGAACTCTTTTCTTAAATTAAATAATTTACTGGAAAGACGCAAAATCATTGACTTGTTGACCCTTTATAAAATAAAAAATGGACTTATAGACTGTCCGTCGTTGCTGGGCGAGTTAAATTTTTTAATCCCTCGTCAAGGATCACGACACATTATTCCTTATCGCCCTGTAGCTTCCAATACAAATGCACAATATAACAGTTGCATAAATCGCCTTCAACGTAGTGGTAATACCTGTACACTAGACTTTGACCCACCCAACAATAACTTTGATAGGTATAGAGCTGGTCTGTTGAGGTACTTTTTGGATGAATAATGTTTTTATTTCTGTTGCTTGTATATTTCTTTTGATTTTTGATTTATATTTTTTCTCTAAATAGTAACTTTGATTGTTATTCTTATTTTTATATAGTTTTTTTTATTGTGTTTATTTGTTTCATTTTACTTTCATATATAGGTATTTATAATTTTTTTCAATCTATTTTTAATTGTGGTTTTATATTCAGCTACTTACTTCTAATTTCTGCTTACTATTTATACATTCATAAACTGTCTTTTCTCTTGTTTTTTTATCTCATCTCTCTATTTTTTTTTTAAAGTATTAATACCTACTTATGTAATCATTATTTTGTTTTATGTTACTTTTTATCCCGGATAGTTTTCAATTGTAGTTCTGATATATTTGTTGTTTCATTTTATACTTTTTACTTACTCTTGTATTTATAACACTATTTTTAGTATGGTTTGTAAAAGGCACTAAGTGTCGTGAATTTATAAATAAATAAATAAATAAATAAATAAATAAACCAAGCTGGGCTGGAAGTCTCATCTATAATAATCTATAATCTAAGATGCAAGGATAAATTAATTTAAAGCTCTCAAATGAATGCCCACAAACAAACACGTGTAGTTCGCGCTTACAAATGCTGAATGTGTACTTACAAATAAAATACAAACCTCAAGTGAACATAAGCCCTACAACTTTTGCCGACCTTCTCTGACACAGGAGTGACATTGGCAAAGTGCACCATTTTTCAGCCTCATACCAACCCATAAGTCAAGGAATTGAAATGAATGATATCTCATAATCACGGTAATTCTTACCTACCGATTATCGGTAATATTTGTATCAAGACCTGTCAATTCAAGATGACCGCAAGTAAGCAACTGATTAGTATTCATACAAATATTACCGATATTCGGTAAGTAAGAATTCCCGTGGTGATGAGACTTCCACCCCTGCAAAGATATGTTAACATATTATATGCATGCCCACAGACAAGCACAATATGTAGGTTCGCTTTGAAAAAAGCTGTGCAAGAAGTGGAGTAAGAAAATTGGCTGCATTTTATTCTAGTGGATCACGCTGTGGACTCGTTATTGGAATGTTTTAGTTTCGATTCCCGGAAGACAATAAAACATTACATTTAATTTTAAATTGTGCTCTTTGCTTGTTTAAAGCTACATCAAGCCTTACAATACATGTATATTGCTTGAGAATTAACGCTTTTTTAAACCAAGACAAATCTGACAGAGTGCTTTCAAAATGTGATTCTCACAAAGACGGATTTCAAAAAGTAAATTATCCGAATAAAATTAGGATATTTGGGAATTTACCGAGATAAAAACTAAATTCAGATACAGACAAACCTATTAAACTCTTGAGTGTACAAAAAAACATACATAGAAAGCGCTACATTAAAAAATTCACCCGTGCTCACATATATTATGTATTTCGTTTAATACCCGGCTTGAAATGGAAAGCGTTTCGAGCCTTATCGAGGCGTCGCGTCGGTGGGGTCACAAAACAATTTGAGCCGGCGACCTCCCCCACGTCAGACCTCCTTCAAGTGTGAAAAAGGCCAAATCAGAGCTACAAATTTAACCCGACGATGTTTGAACAGTCTCCAAAATTTTGTATGAAATTAAAATGGCAAATTTTACAAACCGTGGTGAAGAAAGTAGTTGGTTTTTTTTGGCGTAGAAGAAAACACATCTCATGATAAAGTCGGATGGATCAACAAGCTGTTTTGCTTAACACCACGTATCGTAAAAAAAAACATTTTTGAAGTCCATTCAAAATGATCTACATGCACTTTTGGAGCAAAGAAAAGTTATATATATTATTTTACGATGTATTAAATATTATACTACAAAAGTCGGCGTTTTTTTCGTAATACTTAAACTTGTTTCAGGTAAAGTGTCAAAATTTGCAGAATTTTCGTTCATCTTTGTTTTTCTTTCATCTTTGTTATAAAATGTAATTTGTCGTGTATGTTCCTTGACTTATAGGTTGGTATGCGGCTGACCACTCATGCTGTAAAAATGGTTCACTTTGCCAATGTCACCCCTGTTTCAGGGAAGGACGGCAAGAGTTGCAGGGTGTATGTTTTATTGAGATTTGGTTTTTATGTTGTAGGTTCACATGAGACATGTGCAAGCGCGAACTTGTACGTAGACACGGTTCAACCAGACGGTTGTAGGAATGCATGTTATGTGAATCTCCAATGTAACATATCTTTGTAACTTACATTAGATTAGATTAGATTTGTTTTGATTTTTTTTGTATCCATATGTAGGTATATACATCGCAATTTACCTCAAATTTTTACGTGTTTGCAGGTGAGCACACTTAATGAGCTTAAGTAACTCTCAGACTACCACTGCTTTTTTCTGACACAAGAGCAGCATTTTCGTCTAATGGATGGTCGATCTGATAGCAACCTATGTGTTTGTCAATGAAGAATATCATTCTCTACAACAAAAAAACAAAGATCTAATGCATTGAACGTGGTTTCATACTCACACAAATTGTATGAATACTTTTAGATACGATCACCATCTTAGTAAGATTTAAGATTGAAAAACGGCAGAACATTGTTGGGTTAAGGGCGTCGGCGATATATTTCGGCTTCAAAGAGGGCCGATCTTCACGGGTGAACTTGCAATTTTCTTTGTCACGCCTCCTCCTTTCACTTCATTTGCAAATAACAGATATCCATTTTGGCACAGTCGCGTAAAGCAATCGTGACATGTGTAACTGTGCTTGTTGTCTGCAGAGTAGCTCACTGAGGGTGGTTGGTATTTATGCACTTATCTAATCTAATCTAATTTAATCTAAGTTGCAAAGATATGTAGCATTGGGGATTTACATTATTTGCATTCTCACAGCCAGACACGTACAAGTTCACGCTTGCACATGCCGCATGTGAACCTACAACATAAAAACCCAGATCTCCCCTGGAACACCCTGCAACTCTTATCGTCCTTCCCTGAAACAGGGGTGACATCGGCAAAGTGAACCATTTTCAACAGCATGGGTGGTCAGCCGCATACCAACCTATAGGTCAAGGAACGTACACACAAATTACATTTTTTAAATAAACATATAATATGTAAGTATAAACATGACAAAAAATTCTATAAAATTTAAAAAAAAAACAATGAAAAAAAACCCTAGCCCTAGCCGCCAACATTACAGATCAACTGCCATTTTTTTCTGTCCTTACATGCTTCTTTCATTTCATCCAGAGTTATAACCTTATTTATACAAGCTCTCCTTTTATTATGACTATGGATATTCCACTAACTCTTGTAAATATTACACGTTTTGTAGCGGCTCATGGATGTTGCCTTCCATCCAAGACTAAAAAGGATGACGACAAGCAGAAACAAATGGCTAGCACAACAAGGCACTGCCTTTACAAGAGGATGGTGACCAGCAGCGACAATAGCTAGCACAACAAGGTACCAGTGGCAAAGGGTGCCATACAAGCCGGTTCCCATCGGCTTCCCTTTTTAAATGATGTAACAAAGTAGTTAAAAATATAGGCACAAAGTAAAAAAATACATACATACCTGATGATGACCTTCTAGGTTGAAAACGTTAGTAATTTGATTTAAGATTTTAAATTTTTTAAATAAATTTTATAGTGAAAATAAACAGTGTTTTGGATGGTTGGTGCATTAACACTGTGAAAATTCATCTTTATTTAGTTATTAAAACTCTGTTTTATTTTTACTTTTCACTTTTCACCTGATGATGACTACTGTGTAGTCGAAAACGTTTGTAATTTGTTTTAAAGACTTTAATCTTTTTAAATAAATTTTATTGTGAAAATAAACAGTGTTTTGGTTTGAATTCATTCAAAAAATTATAAATTAAAAAAAATACATTTAAAACCTAATAAACAATACGTATTTTTTTCCCATTGAAACCATGCATTATACTTTATTATCATTTTTGCCTCATTTTAAACGGGAAACCGATGGGAATCGGCTTGTATGGTACCCTTCGCCACTACAAGGTAGGTACCTAATACAAATGATTACCTCCATGTCTACGATATGTCTTGCCAATCAAATAAAATAAAGAAATGGCTGATTTATTTGGTGAACGCAATTTCCTATTTTTTCTTTACGTTTTTCTCTTGTAGCTTCTCCTAAATACTCATTCTATCGATTAGCTAAAGGTTTTGTTGAAATAAAAATCACTATCAGGCACAAAACCCCAGCTGAGTGATGAAAGCTTCAGCAAGCAGTATTCTTGTGTGGTTTATAGGTTGTCCATTTGCCCCAATAGAGTGTTTTACGCGGGTCTAATGCTTGAGTTAGGCCCGAAAAGGAGTAGGGGGTGGCCAGACCCTCGTGAAACTACACAAATGTTCGTGTAAGACTGACAAAGTTTGCGTTAATTGGGACCCAAGAAAAAGGGACGCGACGGAAATGCTTTTTAAATCGAACAGTCCCGGAAAACAACGAAGCAAAACTTTCCGATTTATTGTAATGGAACGTTAGGCGCGTTGAAAACCTTTCAGCAAAACCTTTTTGTCGACAATTTCAATTAAGTTGGAATATTTTTTAGTGTAGTGGTCAATGCTGCAGAGTCGAACTAAGACAGTAGTGGGCTTAATTCCAAGCGGATCAAAAAACCCTTCAATTTTCATGTAAAATTTTAGTTGTATAGAATCAAAGGCGGCAATTTAGGTCTTTTGAACATTTAATAAATGTATAAGGAATCATTAAATGATGTTGTCATAATTTTCGTTAATTTAACTCATTCTAAATCTAAATCTAAATCCAAGCTACAAAGATATACATTATTTAAGATTCCTATTAAACGCATTTCTACAAGCAGACACGTATAAGTTCGCGCTAACACATGCCGCATGTAAACCTACAATATAAAAACCCAACTCAAATGAACCTAAGCCCTGCGACTCTTGCCGACCTTCCCTGAAACAGGGGTGCTATTCATGAAAAAAAACAAGATTGACGCCTTTCGTTCTTTAAGACTAATTTAATTTGATCTGGTCTTCTTCTTCGTTTGTGTCTCTTAAATAAAAATTTACGATCATCATGACAGTATGCATCTTCGATACTGCTGCACGAAAAAGAATCTTGTGCTTCTGCCAAACCACTGTTTCAGGTTGTTCAACCAAGGTTTTCTGCTAAGTACCTATAGCAGTGACTGAATGGTTTTATAATTTGTTTTTCAATAGGTTTTTTTTCCAACGTTACCTTTGCTTAAGGAAGGTTGGCTAGAGTTGTAGGGTGTCTGTTAAAAAACAAATGTTGCCACGTGAACTTACACGTAACTACTTGTAGACACGTGTTAGTAGACATACATTATACATGGATCTTAAATGTGGGTTTATCATTGAAACTTAGATAAATTAAAGATTAAAATGGTTCACTTAAGTTAAGCATTTTTATTTTTGAATGGTGACTTAAAAATAAAGACTATTATAAATTTAACATAATAAAGCATGTCGCATGAAAAAAAAAACGAAAAAAAAATAATTATTTGTTGTGGATGGAAGATTATGAAACAAACAAATGCTTTGTAAAATGTTTCAAAAAAACATTACCACGGATTTCATATTACAGACTAAGTGCTTCTCAACTATATAGATATAGAAAAACAAGGATGGCACATGATGAGCTCAAGTTGAATGCTAATAACACTGGTCAACACATTTTTTGTCCCTTTAACAAAAGTAGCCAAATCTTATAGGAAATTTTACGCTGATATCAGATATGTAATTAGTTTTGTTCTATCACGTCAGGTTTTTATGGAATTTATGTTTTACTAAAGTATGTATAAATTCATATTTTTTCGTGTGTTATCATTGATTTTTTTAATAATATGGCTACACTAGGCTCGACTATCATTTTGGCAGCTATTGCTGTTACTTTCTTAACCTGTCTTTATATGAGCGCATGTTTTTTTGTTTGTTTATGCAAATTGTGGTAGAAAACAATGTAAAAATGCCTCAAAAGTGCAAAAATAGTGCGGACAATTTGTTATACGTGCGGTGAGTTTACACCAATTTCTCAAAAGAAAACCATGACTCTTTAGGAGAAACGAGCATATGAACTCTACTTTGAGTGCAAAGTTGGTGACCAGGACAAGTCATGGGCTCCACACGTGAGTTGTGTACGATGTACAAGAACTCTCAGGGGGTGGCTACAAGGTTCACGTAAGGCTATGATGTTGTTTGCGATTCCGATGATTTGGAGAGAGCCAAAAGATCACAAAACGGATTGTTACTTCTGCATAACAAACATTTTAGGATGTACAAAGAAAAAAAAGAAACACATCACATACCCAAACAACGTCGAATCGGCTATAAGGCCTGTTCCACACGACGAATCATTGCCCATACCGAGACCTCCAGAAAATTTTCAATTAGAAACGAATCCATCAGAGGAGGATACTGAAAAGTCGGATTCTGAATTCTCTGTGGAGGTGTCTACTTCTGCAAAGCCTCACTTGTTGAACCAAAATGACCTAAATGATCGGTACGTGACCTGAATTTATCAAAACTGCAATCAGAAATGTTTGTAAAAAAGGCTTGTCTAAGGATGGAAATGGCATGACTTATTTAAAGCAAAAATTTCCTAAGATCAGCGACGCAAAAATTAAAGAAGGAATATTCGTGGGACCAAAAATAAGGGAGATCTTGATTGATCTGAATTTTAAAACAGTGTTGAGACCAGTTGAGCTAGCCGCTTGGGCGGCCTTCAAGAATGTTGTCGAGAACTTTCTTGGAAATCATAAAAGTGAAGACTATATCAGCATTGTATCTGAAATGCTAATGGCCTATAAAAATATGGGATGTAACATGTCACTAAAAATACATTTCTTCACTCTCACTTGAATTTTTTCCCAAAAATATGGGAGATGTCAGTGACGAGCACGCAAACGATTTCACCAGGACATTGCGGCTATGGAGAAGCGATACCAAGGAAAGTGGAGCCCATCTATGCTGGCTGACTATTGCTGGACCCTGCAGAGAGACTCTCAAGATACCCACAAGCGCAAATCAGGAGCAAAAAAATTTAATTGAATTAAATTTGAAATTTTGTTAAGTAAGTACCCGTCATATTATGACAGAATTGTGTAAAAACACTTTGTCAAATAATAAAAAAACCTGACCTGTAAAAAAATTTTTTTGTTTCATTTTGTGTTTAAGGATAGTAAATACATATAAAAAAATTATCTATGCTTTAGGGACAGAAAACAAAAAAAAAAAATGTCGACCAGTGTAATTGACGGGAATTGAAATTGAATGTTTTTTTTACATTTTAATTTTTTTTCGAACTTACATCCTTCAAAGAAATTTATTCTTGAATATACATGAAATTAACAAAAAAATATGTAGAATTTGCAATAACATTGAAAAACCATTTAATAAAATTCATGAAATTTACAATGGGATTTAAGAAACAACAATAAAATTCATGTAAGGTACAAACAAAACGGTTTTCCCTACAGGTAAAGCCTTTATATATATATATATATATATATACGTGTTTACGTATAAACATGAATAATTATTTGTTATTTTTATTAAATATTTTAGTTGTATACTCGGAGTACTAAATTTAAAATTTAAAAAATGGAAGACTCCAAAGCATTCCCAATTTATATAAAAAGGAAAACGACTGTAATTCTAATTTCTGTACTGTATCGCTGATGCCATTTCAGTTGACTCATACATTTTCGTACAGATATTATTTGTTCATTTTTTATTTATCGTCCTATCTTTGCTTCTCTACCTCATGGTTTTTTCCAACAGTAGGGATTAGTAGATACAAAAGTGAAACAAAAAAATGAAAAAAAAAATAAACGAAAAATCCAGGTAGGTGCTCTGTTGTGAAGGGCCACCTGTAATTTGGCGGGAAAGTCGGACTAATTGTGGAATAATAACAAACCTGTGTGCTTTATAATAATGTCCAGCCCGAAATAAAAGAGAAACAAAAAGAAATATCCAGGTTAATCGATGTTTCATAACCGGCACCATATATTCTACACTAATGATGCTTTCATTTGTGCGTAGCATGTTTCAAACAAAGGCTCCCGTTTAGAAAGTACATGCTCTATACTTATTTACATTATTTTTATGTTTGTTTCAAAGTCCTTCTTTTCTTCTTCCTTTTTGAAAGCTCAGCTCTAACGGCTACACTAACTTCAAGTTGACGCCAGTCATTTTATTAAAATGATTCCTGGACTTATAGGTTGGTATGCGGCTGACCACCCATGCTGTAAAAATGGTTCACTTTGCCAATGTCACCCCTGTTTCAGGGAACGACGGCAAGAGTTGCAGGGCTAATGTTGATTTGAGATTGGGTTTTTATATTGTAGGTCCACATGCGGCATGTGTTAGCGCGAAATTATACATGTCTGCTTGTGGGAATGCATTTAATATAAACCTTAAATGATATATATCTTTGCAGCTTAGATTAGATTAGATAAGATTAAAAAGCATTGCGAAATGTTTTGCCGAAATTTGAGCTTTGGACTTCGGAAGTGCATAGTGAGGTGCTATGTTTTTCCAATCGCTCTTCATGGTATGGAGGGATAGACGCTCACGCAGGCACTGGAGAGACGAATTGAAGCGTCCGAGATGTGCATCTACCGAAAAATTCTTCGGTTCTCTTGGCGTGATCGAGTCACCAATGAAGAAGTCCTCCAACGAATGCGCATTACAAAGAAGCTTCTGCCAACCATTAAGCAGAGAAAACTGATGTACCTACTTCGGTCACATTTTGAGAAATGAGTAATACCGTCTCCTTCATCTTATCATACAGGGTAAGATTGAGGAGAGAAGATCTCAGGGACGCTGAAGGACATCGTGGCTTAAAAATCTGCGACAGTGGTTCGTCAGAAGTACCAAGTCCACGTTTCGAGCCGCAGCTTCCAAAGTCAAAATAGCCACGATGTTCGCCGATCTTTGATAGAGGTGGCACAGAAAAAAGACGAAGATTGCGGAGTTGAAAAGTATAAATATAACCGTTCATATAAACAATACTAAGCTCCAAGGCAATTTGTAAACTCAAATTGCAGATACAATTTACAAATAAGAAAATTGGCTTTCTCGGTTTAGTATGTTTGTAACACCTGACCTAAATATGCATGTAATAAAAAAAACAGATACATTTTTTTTGGCTCGAGGCGGGATTCGAACCGGATTTATTGCGAGTACACGTGAAACACAACCCTAATAAAATGCTACGCGTCAGCCACAAACAGTTGCCCTTAGCCCAAGTACAAAAACTTTACGTTTTAGCTCCATCGCATCGTTTTACCACAGCATGCTTGAAAACTAAAACGTTCACTAGAGGGATGTTTTTCATTTGAATACATTTTTTGATGCGTGCTATGGTTTACTTTGAGTGTAAGATTTTATACTGAACGTTTTGTAGAACTTTCATAGGTCTACCTATGTGAGGGAGACCCAAATATTTGAAAGAGGTCAGTCGATGGGCTGACCACATCGCAAATCCAAACCAAAGCACAGATTCAGATAAATACTCGTAGATGGTTTCCTATGAACTTTGCTATACTTAAAAAGCAGAATGACGTTGGTAGTTTATTCGTCATCTCATCTCATTTGATTTCTTATCTAATGTAAGTTGCAAAGAAATACTAACATTTCAAATTAATATTGATTGAATGCCCACAAACAGACACGTGTAAATTCACGTTTACAAGTGATGCATGTAAACATACAATTCAAAAACCAAACCTCAAATGAACATGAGCCCTGCACCTTTTGCCGATCTTCCCTGCAACAGAGGTGACATTGGAAAAGTGAACAATTTTTTACAGCATGGGTGGTCAGCTTCATACCAACCATGTACGATTTATTTATTGAATAGGAGTAGGAAACACAGCAATATTTATAATCATAAACTTTAAATCATAATTTCCTTGACTTATAGTTTGGTATGAGGCTGACAACCTATACTGTAAAAAATGGTTCATTTTACCAATGTCACCCCTGTTTCAGGGAAGGTCGGCAAGAGTTGAAGGGCTAATGTTCATTTGAGATTGGATTTTTATATTCTAGGTCCACATGCGGCATGTGTGAGCGCGAAATTATGCGTGTCTGCTTGTGGGAATGCATTTAATATGAATCTCAAATGATACATAGGTATCTTTGCAACTTAGATTTAGATAATTTACACAAGCTTGTCTTGTCTTAAGCCGGGCAAGTGATCTCCTATTTTCTCCTTGTCGATCATCTCTTCTATTCCATATTCATTACTTTCCCTACATGCACGTCGCGTCATGTAAAAAGAACGCTGAGAAGAAGTGGAGGGGGTGTGTTTGCGCATGGGTTACAGTCTCGCAACTACCAAATAGACCGATAAATCGCCTACTGCGCAGCTTGCTGCTAGCGTTCTTTTTACATGACGCGACCTATACCTATTGAATCTTTTCATTACAAACGCTCAGTCTTTATAATCTCGCATCATGCCCTGTACCCTGAGTACGAGTTTTTTTCACTTTACTCGAAGTATTGTGTATTCGAAAAAAATGTATGTGAACTTGCAAAGCACCTCTGGCAAAACAAGTTTCGAAAACCTTTTTTGCCTGGGGTGCTTTACGAGTTCACATACATTTTTCTCCAATACACAATACTTCGAGTAAAGTGAAAAAACTCGTACTCAGGGTCCTGAACAATATCAATAAATTTGCAGTTGGCGCCGTGTTTTGACTGCAATCCGTTTGGCCTGCATTATGTGCCGGCTCCGCTGGTTTCTTCCTCGATGCCAACTTATGTAGGTACGGCTCCCACAGCGGGCTTAATGGCCACCCTATCTCTGTTACAAGAGCTTTAATTCCCTATCATTACACCATGGAAGACATCATTATTCCTCGAGAGAGAGAGAATCAGGCCAATTGGCTGAATTACTCCTCTCCATGTCCATGATATAGAAATAACTAGATATTGTATATCTATAACCTATCTATTATATAATCAATCCATAGATTAAGTTGCAAAGAGATGTGTTATGTTATTTTATAATAACATATTAAAAACAATCTCTAAGTGTACAGTGTGTTTTGTGGGCCGTACGGAGCCGAACAGTCACGGAAGCGGCCGAACTGCGCCGTGTGATCTGATCTGGCTATCGCGTCGGTCATCAGTTCCCGGCAAGATGTCAACGGATTAAGACGTCAGCGACCAAGCACCAAGCGGTGCAACAATGGAGCTCCCTCCTCCCCACCTACTTGGATTTCCTGCCAGCAAGGCACCCGCCTTGTGGACCAGAGGCATAGGAGACATAGTGCATAGGAGCGCCCACCCAGGGGCTCCAACGTGTGGAGGCGTCCGCCTCATGAACCGCCGCTAACCTGGGGCGCTGCCCCAGGCCTTCCGTGCGGAGCTCCAGCCAACGGAATAGGGAGTGTTCTAGTGACAACCTGCAGGTCGTGCCATTCCCTAAATTCCCCTTTTTCCCCATATTAGTAAAGTAAATAAACCCTTATTTGTTCATGTTAAGCTTATCTTTCAATTATAAAGCCCTTCCCAAAATACAAGTAAGCAACCCAAAGAAAGAACCCAACGCCCTAAGAGTGATGCTGATGAGAGCTAGCCGGATGTAAGTATCCTGAAGATACCTTCCATTTAAACATAACAGATGTTTAAACAATTAAAATTAATTCTATTTTTTTATGGTTTGTGTATTAACACTGTCAAAATTAATTGCTGATTCTTTCCATAAACAAAAAAATAGTTTGTTTTTTGAAGTATTATACAGAAAGAATTTAAAATTCATACAAAATTAATGTCCGCAAACAGACACGTGTGAGTTCACGCTTACAAATGCTGAAAATGTGTGCTTACAAATTTAAATTCAAATCTCAAATGAACATAAGCCCTGAAAATTATGCTGACCTTGCCTGAAACAGGGGGGCGTTGGCAAAGACAACCATTTTTTACAGTATGGGGGGTCTGCCTCATACTAACCTATACGCCAAGGAATTTTACGTGAGCAATGTTTGTATGTGTAGGTACTGGACTAATGTGTCTTATGAAAACTCAAAATTGATAAAAAAAAAAAAAATTACAGTCACATTATCGTGTTTTACTTTTTTTTCTTAGCTCAGATAAATGTGTTTTTTTAAACAATCGTATTAAAAGGTCATCTTTCAATCAAATGATATATAAGCCAAACAAGCACTGAAGGGACGATTGATCTAATCTAATCTAATCTAAGTTGCAAAGATATGTTACATTGGAGATTCACATCACATGCATTCTCACAACCAGACATGTACAAGTTCGCGCTTGCACATGCCTCATGTGAACCTACAACATAAAAACCAAATTCTTAAATGGACATACACCCTGCAACTCTTGCCGTCCTTCCCTGAAACAGGGGTGGCATTGGCAAAGTGAACCATTTTTACAGCATGGTTGGTCAGTGAGAAAATAGATATTCTTCGACTTATCGGTTCGTATGAGGCTGACCACCTATACTGTAAAAAATGGTTCACTTTGCCAATATCACTCCTGTTTGAAGGAAGGTCAGCAAAAGTTGCAGAGCTTATAATATTTCTTTTTGGGTTTTTATAAGTGAAATACGTTTGCAACGTTAAATCTATCATATCATTTTTCTTAGCTCAGATTGTGTAGAATTTGATTCTTAAGACAATTGCATTAAAAGGACATATTTGACAAAATTGGTCTATACGACAAACAAGAACTGGGAGAGGGAAAATTCGTCTTCACAAACTGCTCTTAATTATTGATCTTTTTAGTGTAAATGTGTGAGAACATCTCGGCATTCTTCAGCAAACGTCTTTCCCGTTCTTGTTAATTGACTTAACGCAAAATATTCCCGCTCTTCTCGGAAAATTAAAATCATGACCTGAATTATTTCAGCTTTGGAAATGCTCAACAAATTAAAAACAATCTCTTAAATGCTTTCATTTCTGAATAAAATTATTTTTCTTTTGTTCATTTGGAATTATAAAAAACTTTTTTATTATTTTTTACATATTTTTTTTTGTATTCCAACGAATTCAAAGTAATTGAAAAAAAATAAAAAAATAAAGACAGACACGTGCACACTTCTTCAGCCGTTTGTTGGCAAAAATATGGATTTTTTAGTATAAAATAAAAATAATTTATCTTGAAAAATTGTGGCAGTATAATTCGGTTGCTACTTTCCGTTAAAAAATGTTTAAAAAGTTGGAATTCAATTTATTTTGTGTTGATATTCTTAGTAATTCAAATTTTTTTTTCTTGAAATCTAATTAATATCTCTTAGCTAATAAAACAGCACCTTTTTCAATAAAACATGCCGTTTAATTTTTTGTTAACAAAAAGCCTGAACTAGATTATTATTTTATTGATTTATATTCAAAACCTACTTGTACGGTTACGCTACTCGGGCTTATGTTAGGATAATTTCTGGTGTGTACAAACAAAATATTGTTCTTGATGTGTGTATAGAATTCTTTGTCATACCTTTTGTTGGAACTATTTTTGACGGTAGGATAAATATGGTTTTATATAAAAGTGCTTTTTGGGCTCTGAGGTCTTTTATTTTTCTAAACAAAAACCAAAGATAAAAGAAAAACTAAAAGCAAAAAGAGATTGATGTTGATAAGGATGCAGCATCCATTTTTCCGGGCTTGTAGATCATGGTCCAGTGTTTTTTTCTGTAGGCTGTTTTTCTTCTTAGAAGGCTGCTACGTTTTGTCAGTGAACTTGTGACTGACTTCTTCAAGGCTCGTACTTGAACTACAAGCCCGGAAAAAATGGATGCTGCATCCTTATCATCATCATCTGAAGCCGGCTATGAAAGCCTAAAAACACTCAAAAGAGATTGTTTAAATTGCAATAACTAAAAAGTTATGTACATTCACTTACTTATATAACAAGTATTATATTTACAATTCACAATATGGGAAGCTATTGCTAAAACTACTTAGTAATAAGGAGTACGTAGGTAATACTTCTGTTAAATTGATTCAAGAACGAGAATCTCTCACACCAGTTCATTTCCATGCATTATTCATTATCAGTTTAACGTTCAAACTCAACTAAAACGTTTAACTACATAATGTATGTAAACTTAACAACTCACTGAGTGTGCTGTTTTAGTTTCTGTGTATTTCATGTTTGGCGGATGTTTTATACTCGAGTTATTCTGATACATTGTTTACGTTTGATCCTCAGTCATTTATCATGCCTCTTTACAATTCAGCTCCTTCACACAGCAAATAATAAATAATTGAACCCAGTTGTGAGGGAAGAGAGGCGTCAGATCAGGACGCCTGTCAGGCGTTTGAATTTCCGGCAGCAAAGTGCGTGAAATCTACCCCCTGTCTAAGGGATGAAGCGCTTATAAGGAACATACATCAAAAATACTTTGGTATAAATTAAATTGTGTAAGTAGCAGCAAATACACTAAAGTCCGCTTGAAAATCGTTAGTGAACTTACTAAATATTTCCTGGCGAAATTCGGTGATTGAAATATAGTGAAGATATAAATAAAATTGCATTTTCGTTTTTTTTTAGTTTGCATTACTATACTGGTGAATGGAACCTTTTTATTTTTACATGTAAGAGGTCCTGTCTTAAGCCAACTGTTCAGTTTGAGTGGGGGTTTTCCAGCTCCCGGGGGACTGGTAAGTAGTATTAAGTGTGTTAATATTCAGTATTAGAATGTCACTCCTATTAGAGATGTAATAAAAAGTATTACCTAGTAATATTGTTACGAACGTTAGAATTCGTGGGATTTGCTTGTGTGTGTGTGTGTCCCCCTCTAGTGTTATGGTTAAATAGATGATAGTTGACTGGTCTGGTACAATCCACTTTAGAATAATCTAGAACAACATAATCTGGTCCCTTTCGTACGTATATAAGCGAACCGCAATTGTACAGAGGGCAGAGTCAATTGAAACATTGAACCGTGAAGTCGAAAAGCTAGAGCTAGAAAAAGTGATCAGTAGGTTCATTGTAAGCCGACATTGTGTAAAATGAATCCTGAAAAATAAATAAATTGCAGTTTAATTTAGAAGAACCCAAATAAAATCATATCGGTGTGTAAAGTATTTATGTGTAAGTATTAAAAATGTTACAACTATTACATAAGCGTGTTATGTATGTGTGTGTCTATAAAATCCCTCGCCCCCAGCGTCCTTGGGGAAATGAGTCCTCTCCGAGCCTGGTAACTGAAATGTATGGCGATAAATTAACGCCCGCGATTCTCGGCACAAATATTTTTCTTTTACGCTCAAAATCACAATCCCATTACACGATATTGAGCTGAGTTATAGACAGACGGTCCTCCTCAAATTTGTCAGAAAGCACAACAAAAAATTCGTCTTTCTTTTTATTTGTTTAATATATTATGCAAAAAACAAGGAAAATATTTATTTAATGAATTTCCAAAAGATTTTTGGGTATCGCCGTCGAAATTTGTACCTTTTGTCTTGTGCGTGTGTCCCCTAATGATTTTCAGCTTTTTCATAAAAACTGGTGATCTCTACTGAAATCTAAAATTATCAGAGTAAAGTAAATAAAAAGCGTATCGAAATACAAAAAAAAACTGCAAAAAGCATTAAGTGGCGATGTAATTAAAAAATAAAACAAAAACGCCTTTTTTCCATTCCCATACAAATTTTACATGTCCGCAACCCGTTTTTGACCCTTTGATGGCATGATACGATCAAAATAGTCAAACGTTTTTAAAGTTGAGTATTTTTGCATATACCTTAGTAACGTATCTTTCATTTTCTGTACTAGCCACAATAGTATTTACTTATTTAAACACGAAATATTGATTGCTAAGGGTTGTCTCCATTTTTGGCTCCGAAATTTTTCTTTTAGTATGTTACCAATTCCATTGGAACTGACAAAAATCTTGCAATCTTAAGTATTTCTTCACGTATGGTAACTCTTTGATGTAGTGTGGACAACACAAAAAAACTCATTCGATACCTTCATTTTCTTTTGAGAACGTTTACATCAGACTCGGGAATTTGTCGTGTGTGTTTTGAGTGGAAGTTAGCTTGGCATTATTAAGGTATGTATTCGAATATGTTGTCAGTTGTATATTTTTTACTTAGATCCATTAATTCTTCTAATGATTGTATGTTTTTATCATTGCTGACAGTATTATTTTTCAAATGGCACAAGTTTAAGGTAATGTCGGGCGGTTTTTTATTTACAATCTTTACCGTATGTTACCAGTATTAAGGTGTATTCACGTAGGTTTAAAAAAATACACCTACTTACCGTTAATTTATGGTTGACTAACAAATAACATTTACGTACCTAATTGAAACATAAAACTATCTAATCAACCTTACTACATGCTATTAATATTTTAAATGCACCGTTTGATGTTTGTTATTCAAAATAGCAAAAAGGTTTATTCCGTGATCTGTGGGCTAAACGATTAAATGAAATTTGGACCACAGAGGTACCTAATTTTTATATCGGTGCTGGATACTGTGAAAAATGTACGCAAAAAAAAACATTGCCTATCTATCTAAATCTATGATAATCTATAATCTAAGTTACAAAAATATATTGCATTTAAGACTTTAAGTTCGTACTTAAACATGCTGCATGTGAACCTACAATATAAAACCCAATTTCAAATGAACATAAACCCTGCAACTCTTGCCGACCTTACCTGACACAATGGTAACATTGGTAAAGTGAACCATTTTTTACAGTATGAGTGGTCAGCTTCATACTAACCTATAAGTCAAGGAAACTTATTGAAATACAATAAACGAACGATTTTAGGTAGTTATTAAATGTGCGTATTCATATTTTTATTAAACATTCATAGACAAACAACATTCATATTTATAGACATTCAAAATGGTGCTCTTATATTTTTTACTGAACAGTGTTTACGAACTGCTATAAAATCTTGTATTCGTCGTCGAAAAAAGAAATGAGATATCGAAATGTAAAAAAACCTAATTTTTCGAACCTGTCCGTCATTTTGAATAGACCTTAATTTAACTCACGATGTTTTCGTTTTCTTGAATCTTGCCGGTCGACAGTTATGGTACAAATTTAAACGGCGTTACCCTTTTGTGAAACACTGTGGAAATTTATTTTTAAAGATTGATTATTTTTTAAATTAAGAATGAAAAAAATAAAAGTTTTTTTTTTTTTGAGTAAGTATGTTACAGATATTTTCGGAATCACTTCCATCATCGGGTAACTAAATTGTTAGTCAAAAAATCAATAAAAGTGGAATAAAACAAAGTTTTAATATTTTTTATTTTTTTATTCTTAATTATACAAAATAACAGATCTTTATTTCTTTAATGTTTTATTCGTACCTAGTTTGTATTTTCAAATGTGCTCTTCACTTGGTTGAAAAATTCATAAAACCTATAGACCACAGACCGGATACTAAAGGTTCATCTAGCCTTACAGCGACTGGATCTTGCTTGAGTATTGGCGATTTGCAGCGACGACCAAGCACGTTAAAAACACCTCTGCGGCATTACAACAAGGTGACAACAAGTGTCATAGTCCCCTAGAGTCTCTGAAATCTAGGGAGTCTCCCGCACAGGATTTCTTAAAAAAACACACACAAATAAGACACAATTACTGTAAGTTTAATGAATCTTGTGTTATCTACTAGAACATATATTTTAAATTGAAAATACATATTATTTTATTTATTTAATAGTCTTACTTAATGCAAGCCCAAAAAAAAAAATACGCGCATGTTCGTGTTTACATAAGCTGCATGTGTGCTTACAATATAAGACCCAAATCACCGGCCCGTGGTCTAGTGGTTGGCGCTTTGGATTCATAAATGGAAGGCCATGAGTTAGAATCCTGGCGGATAACAAATAATACACCATTAAAATTTTCAAATGTGCTCTCCGCTGGGTTGAAACATTCATTTAACTTTACCAAAGACCGGTCACCAAAGTTCCATCCAGCCTTACAGCAACTGGGTCTAACTTGATAATTTGTGTTTTCTATAGCGACGACCAAACTTGCAGTGGAATCATGAGGTGTGATTCACACAAAAACAGCGCTCACCAAATAAATTATCCTAATTATAAAATTAAAAATTTACATAAGCCCTGCAAATCTTACAGACTGACATTAGAAAACGTAAATGAATATTTATGGTATGCGTGGTCAGCCTCATGCCAAACTAATGATTCTGACTTAAAATAACAGTATTGTGATTTTTTTTCTTGTGTTCACCATTTGTTCGTTTACGTTATTAATTATTATGTTCTGTAATAAAAACTTTCATGAAATTAACATACGACTATTATTAAGTACTGAATATGAATAATAAAAATAATATTAGGATGATTTATTTGGTGAGCGCTGTTTTTGTGTGTATCACACCTCAAGAGCCCTCTGCGAGCTTGTTCGTCGCTGTAGAAAGCGCCAATTCTCAAACAAAACCCAGTTTTTGTAAGGTTGGATGGACCTTTCAGTGACCGATTGTTGGTAAAGGTTTATGAATTTTTCAATCCAGCGAAGAGCACATTTGGAAATATAAATGGTATATTTTTGTACCCCGCCGGGATTCAAATCCACAGCATTCCATTTACGAGTCCGAAGTGTTGCCACTGAACTACGGACCGGTCCATGAGGTATTTTATAATCTGTGTGTTATTTTTTACAAGGACGCATTCATCAATAAGACTTTTAGTCGTAATCATGAATACTCTTAAGTTATTAATCTCAACTAATTTGGATAAATTATCCCCAACTTGTTCATAAACTGTCAAAGTACAAACGGATACAATCTAACGCGCGACTAACGAAAGCTAATAAGAAAAGCCTTGAAGGAAATCTTACATGCTAGCTTACAAATTATGCTCAGAAAGACGTAAGACAAGCAGCGCTGGCAGCGGTTGATCAAAGAGGTCAAATTCCACTATTGCTAAGATTTTACTGGGGTTCTTTTTATTTCAACTGCAATTTATTTATTTCACAAAATTTATTTTTGCCCAATAACGGTTTACAATGTACTGATTACTTTTCTTACTCTAGTTTATCGATTTTGCGTCATAATGCTTCAAGCGACTCTGATTTTCCACAAAATTGCTGCTCATATTTATACAGTTTATATAGACGTTTCTCGTTTGTTCCAGACTCTTCTATGGTATATGCTTCAGAGCAGTGTACTATCATCCATTTTATGATTATACTAGCGGTTTGACACTATTCCAGTTACGCACACTAGTAAGCTACTTGCCTAGGTACACAAACTCAAAGTTCGTAACACTATAATATTCAATATTAGCTTAGTTGCAAAGGTGTGCTAAAATGGATGATTATTATCTGATTAATGTTCATAAGCAGTCACGTTTAAATTCCCGCTTTTATATGCTGCATGTGTAACTGTAACTGTCACTCTGTCGCCATTCCGCTATGGGTGGCCAGAGCCTCTGCAGAGCTGCCTCCATTTCTTCCTACCCTTACATACCTCTTTCAATTCATTCATATCTATCACCTTTTTCATGCATTTTCTTCTTTTACGCTCACTTTGTATATCCCATTCTTTTACAATCTCCTCAATCTGATTACTCCGTACTTTTTTTGGTCGGCCCTTACCTCTTTTTCATAACTGTACCTACTTTCATGTGTACTTACAAAATAACACCCAAAACTCAAATACAAATTGAAAGTAGTAAGTTTTATGCCAACTTATAAGAGCTTTAGCTATAATATAACAGAAATCAGACACAATAGCCACCGCGTCGCTTTGATAATTAGCCTTGAAAAATATCGACAGATAAAATTACTGCAAATAGAACATTGAAATATTCCATTTCAGCATAATCCAATAAAAAATATAATTAATCATTTAATTTAACAAATACTTACAGGGTTTTAAACACGAAAAAGTTACTTGAAAAACAAAGAATCGCAAAACTCAAGGGGGTTATCCTAAAAGGCATAGTGAGAGGGGTTGAAGATATAAGGGGGGGGGGATGATTTATGGAACAAACCAACCATCAGTATCCTAAGTATACAAACCTTTACAACCCAACCATGGTATTTAACCGAAAAATACTTAGAAAGTTGAGCAGAGTCTCTAGTGAGCGTTAAAGCTTTTATATATTTTTTGTGATACGTAGAGTTTTAGGCGTTGGGTAAAGGCGTCCCCCCTCTAGCGAGAAACTTACCGATGGAACTTTCTCCAAGATAAATAGGACCCAGTTTGTACGGTATTGATATTATGTCTGTCCGGTAGATAGCTCAATTGTTTTACATTTTGCTTTTAGAAAGAAAAGCCTGAATTCGATTCAAAGGTGTTGTTTGCCCCGATAAATTGCGTACTAAATTTGGGTACCTAGGCATTTTTGTTGCATCGTTATTCATTTTTGTGTATGGCCAATGCAACAGTACCAAGGGGGTACTTAGAGGATCTTTATATTGCATAACATCGTCGCAAAAAAACGACAGTAAGCTACGCAAACAGTGTAACTTCTTGCCGCATTCACACCGAAGGAGTTGCATGTGGCGAGTGAACCTATTTATTTTTACAGGTTAGGGAGCCAACCACTTCAGTTGAGATGAGGGTTTCCCAGCTCCTGAGGGGTCTGGTACTCATAAAATCCCACCAAAGATGTCAGAAATTATTTCCTGTTTCGGTGTTTAGTCAAACCCTAAATAAAACTTCAGAAAGACTTACTGAGCCTTCACAAGAAATAAATACCAGCTTCATCAAAATCTGGGAAACCCTCATTTCAACTGAAGTTGTTGGCGTAAGATTAGCCCCCTTACCTGTAAAAATAAATAGTTTCCACCCGCAGCATGCGACTCCTTCGGGAAAACGCGGCAAGGGGCTACACTATATGTGGAGCTTAGTAGAGTTTAGTAGCGTTTAGTAGCGCACCTATCAATATTGAGTGTGAATTTGTGACATGGTGAATGTCCATTTGAAATTTGGGTTTTTATATTGTGGGTCCACATTCGGCATTTTTAATTATTCGAATTTACACGTGTCTGCTTGTGAAAATGCAAATGATGTGAATCATTAATGTTACTGTTATGTAAATAACAAAAACATATCAATTTTAGGTAGGTAGGTGTATTAGTTATAGCCGATGAGAGTTGGAGTAATTATTATAAGTACCTAGGAAAGAGACATTCAATTATGTACCTACTGGAAGCTTTAGGAAGGTTCCAGCAAAATTGGCTTCCAGTAACTACTGTCTTTGGGAGTATTAAGGGCTGCAAGCGGCTCGCAAGAGTCAGTCGATATACGACGCTCTGCTTTTGAATAAGAAAGACATTGTAAGTGTAGACCAACTGTGAAATAATGTAAAGTGCTTAACCATAAATGCGAATTGTTAAAAATAAATAAAAAAATTTGAATAATTAATCTAAGTGTAAAATAAATATCCATAAAAGAAGACCAGTTTTTTTTTAATTAAAAGACTATTTGAACCCTAAAAAACACAACATTACTTATCTTTGCAACTTAAATTAAATAAGATTAGACTATAAAAATATATGAAAGTAAGTGTTACCCTGATTCGCACTAAATAAAATATCACGAATCCTCCTAAAAATAACGTTTTATATACCACACAATGTTGTTTGCATACATGCCTCCCTAAAAAGCGAGCTGTTTTTCAGGAAAAACTCTTCTAAAATACCAAGGGTGCCATCTGCGAGTCGCGTAACCCAATCCAGCCATCAAACTGAGGGCTCTAGATGTGAGGGCATACTGTGCTCGGTCGTGCAAGCTGCCTGTATAATTCTAGCTACATATACTTAAATGTGTTGTCAACTGCTGTAACTGTAACTGTAACTCTGTCGCCATTCCGCTAGGGGTGGCCAGAGCCTCTGCAGAATTGCCTCCATTTTTTCCTATCCTTACATACCTCTTTCAATTCATTTATATCCATCACCTTTTTCATGCATTTTCTTCATTTACGCTCACTTTGTATATCCCATTCTTTCACAATCTCCTCAATCTGATCACTCCATACTTTCCTCGGTCGTCTCTTCCCTCTTTTTCCTTTCACACTTTCTTTGTATACTGCCATGACAGTTTTTTTTTAAAGAAATCCTGTGCGGGAGACTCCCTACATTTCAAATACTCTAGGGGTCTATGACACTTGTGTAGTGCCGCAGAGGTGTTAAAGTGCTCCGTCGTCGCTACAAAGTGTCAATACTTAAGCAAGACCCAGTTGCTATAAGCCTGGATGGACCTTTTTATGATCGACCTTTGGTGAAGTTTTATGAATTTTTCAACCCAGCGAAGAGCGTATTTGAAATATAAATGGTATTTTTTTTGCGCTCCGCCGCGATTCGAACCCACAACCTTCCATTTACGAGTCTGAAGTGGTGCCACTGGATTACGGACCGGTCAAGTAGTGAGTTTTTGAGAAATAGTCAGCAACGCGAAAAAATGTTCACAAGAAGAAAAATTAGCGTTAGTAAAATCACGAATGGAAAATAGTTGACGTGTAAAAATAGAGAGGCTTGTAAAAGTAGTTCGCAATTCATAAAAGAGCCATTTTGTTGAAAATGAACACAGGATTTAAACGTTACCAACTCAGAATAAAATGAAATTTAGTATGAAGGTTGTCCTTCTGCAGGTTTAGAAAACTGCATTTTTTTCACAAATTTCTCAAGCCTTTTAAAAATTACGACTATGCAAAGTTTTCTAAAATTTGCTTAAATAACCTGACCTACAAATTTTGAAATCACCGTAACCCTTTTCTAATTAAGTAAAAGTGGTGCCAGTTTACTCATCCCTGTTAGTTATTCTCTAATCATAATATGTTTGTTTTCATTCTTATGTAATAAATAAGATAAATATAAATGATTTTCCTTCAACATTGACATTTCTTTATGGTTTCTTGATCTACTTTAAATTAATGCTATACTTTCCAGCTGGAGTTCAATAATCTATTATCTAAGTTGCAAAGATATGTGAATTAAAGATTCAATTATCATGCATTCCCATAAGCAGACACGTGTATGTTTCCGGCTCACCATGCCGGATATGGGCTTGCAACAACAGCAAAAACAATCTCCAATGAGCATAAGCCCTGCAATTCTTTCCAACCTTTGTTAAATATAATGAATATAATATAAAACAGGGGCTACATTGGCAAAGTGAACCATTTTTTCACAGTATAGGTTGTCAGTTTCATACCAACCTATTATTCAAGGTTCTATCTATAATCTTTAATCTAAGTCGCAAAGATATATAACATTTAACATTGATATTAAATTCAATTCCACAAGCAGACACGTTTCAGTTCACGCTTAGACATACCACACGTGGGCTTGCAACATAAAAACCAAATCTCAAATGGACATAAGCCTTGCAAGCATTGCCGACCTTCATTGAAACATGGGTCACATCGGAATGAACCATTTTTGTTACAGTATAGGCTGTCAGTTTTATACCTATCTGTTAGTAAAGGTTCATTTTTGAAAAATATAAAATAAAGATACTTGTGAGCATAAGAGGGCATTTAGGGGTTTGTCTAGTTATTCGGAGATGGCGGACCACTGTATCGAAAATGACCACTCGTTCAATAATGACGGTGTCAGGGTTTTCCATTCCCCATGCAAGGGCAGACAACTAATTGCCCTCGAAACTTTAGAAATCCATAAACACAAAAATTCTAATTCTTATAGTTTAATCAATGTTCAAAGTCCTGCTGCTTCACCTTTGTTATTACCTATTTGTACCTTTTTGTCGTAACTCAATACTTTTATTTCTCTATGGTTTTTGTCTTGTCAATTTTGTATTATTGTCCTCTTGATAATGACGTGGACAACTCGATATTTGAGATGAAATAAACACTCAATTTGTGAAAATAAAACTCTGTGTTTATTTAAGTTTTTATAATTTCTTAAAGGTACTTGTATGAAACGAAAGTAAAAACATAAAAATTCACTCGAATTACGAATTGTGAGAAGGTCTCTCTGAACAAGAGAGTGAAACTAAAAATATTCTTGAATCTACGAGAAGGTATTTTTGTTTTTGTAAGGGTGAAGGAAGGTAAAGTCTTGTAAGATTATACTCTTCCTTAGACGTCTTATGTAATTCAATTTTCTGGAAGAGGCAAAGCTGCCATAGAGGCACTGTCCTCAGTACGCTCATAAAGACAGTCATCCACAACCTGAGAATAAAAAACAACACAAAATATACTAGAACCTTTGACGTATCATAAGTTGATCGTTAAATCTATAATCTAAGTTGCAAGGATATATTCATTTAAAGCTCTCAGATGCATGCCCACAAACAAACACGTGTAGTTCGCGCTTACAAATGCTGAATGTGTCCTTCCAAATAAAATCCAAACCTCAAATTAACATAAGCTCTACAAATATTATCTAGGTTTTTAGCAGTTACTTTGTGAAAGTTCATTTTAATAGATTAAAATAAAATATTCTTTGTTACAATTCACATGAGTTTTTATTTTAATCTATTAAGCCCTACAATTTTTGCCGACCTTCCCTGACACAGGGGTGACATTGGCAAAGTGAACCATTTTTTACAGTATGGGTGGTCAGCCTCATACCAACCTATAAGTCAAGAAATTAACAACCTATAAGTCAAGAAAGTTAAATCTTTCTATATAATACTTCAAAAAACAAAGTACAATGTTTTTTTGAATCACTGTTTTATTTCACTCGTTTTTTGTTTTTTTTTTATATTTACTTTAACGTTTTCTGTCTATATGTTATCCATCATCAGATATATCTTTGTTTTTTGAAGTATTATATAGAAATAATAAACTATGAATTTTCACAGCTCAAGTAACCTTTTTGGTTTTAAAAAGGTTACAAAAAGGTTAAAAAAAGGTTCTGGGACCTTTTTGTAACCTTTTTAACACCTAAAAGGTTACTTGGGAGTGTTAATGCACAAACCATAAAAATATGATCGTTGAATATTTATCAAGCAGCTATAGAAAAATTAAGTCATTACTCTACGTTTAGGTAGTGAGAAATGGATGAAACGTTTTTCAATTATTATTTTTTAATTTTTGTGTAAACGTAAACAGAGTGGCTTATGTATGCATTAAATCCACACCTTAGATTAAATCCCCACTTAGATTGAAGTGATTTGCGTAAGGCCGGCCCCCTTACCTGGAAAAATAAATTGGTTCCACTCGCCACATGCAAAACCCCTCGGGGATAACGCGGCAAGAAGTTTCACTATATATGTAGCTTAGTTGCGTTTTAGTGTCGCATTGAATTCTACTGTTCATTTATTAAAAAATAACATGGTTTTTGCTTTCATTTTCATATTTTAACTTGTTTTACAATTTTTTTGTATGTGTGCTGTTGTTTTTAAAATAAAGTAGAGGCAAACACTTAAACGATGTCTAATCTAATCTAAGTTGCAAGGATGCATATCATTTAAGATTTATATTAAATGCATTCCCAGAAGCAGACACGCATAATTTCGCGCTCACACATGCCGCATGTGGACCTACAATATAAAACCCAATCTCAAATTAACATAAGCCCTGCAACTCTTGCCGTCCTTCCCTGAAACAGGGGTGATATTGACAAAGTGAACCATTTTTACAGTATGGGTGGTCAGCCGCATACCAACCTATAAGTCAAGGTAAATGCAAAATAATATCTACAACTCGGTCAAATAGCTTGTTGCAATAATCTTGTTGCCAAAAATATTCTGAAAAATTACACATGGTTGTTTACAACTGACTTATCTTGAAGCCTGAGAGGCATCACAAAGGTACTCCGCCAAAAATACCACAACAAATAAATCCATCAACTTTTTCAAGAGCCTCTATTATTTATTACCAGCCCTCCCTTGCAAAGTGCAGTACTAATGCCTTCAGTAAAACGATCTTGTATTTTTTCCTCCCCTTTTGTGTCTTTTTTAGCAGTTTTTCCTAAAATTTTTATTCGAGTCAAGTCTCAGATTTATTTTCGGTTGCTTTTGAATTATGAGAATATAATGTCGGGTTTTTTTCATCTCAAATGCTTTTACATATTCCTGAAAATTATACCAATTTCGTTTTGTTGTATTTGTTTACGGATGAGATAAATAAGTTTATGGGAAAAAGCTGTATTTTTATTTGAGTGTTACCTTGAAAAAACAACTATGTATTTTTAGCTTCTTCTGTTTTTTTCTGCTTTAAAATTAAAAAATATTTTCTCATTCTCGAATTTTTTTTTACAGAATGCATCTTTTTTTTATGTATAAAGAAAACTCTCTGGTTTGAAGTAGAAAATGGTTTAAAATATATCACAGTAGAACAAAACAAAGTTTTTCATTTAATTGTCCATAAAATTATTTCTTTTTATAAATAATTATAAAAAATTATAAAAAACACAGAGTGATAACGCCAAGTTTGACGCTATCATGTGGTAATGCGAGGGGGAGGATTTGAGATCGCAAACTGGTTCTCGATTATCGCGATCGGACGAACTGCCCAACAAATCTGTCTAGGCAGCCAACCAATGGAGCAAGGGGGAAGGAATCACGGAATCAAATGGTCTGGACTCACCTTATCTCCAATGGATGCCTCTTTCGCGGAGCACTGGTCGCGTTTTTGTGTGTGGTTTCTCCTTCGTTCGCGCGCGGTGTACACTGCGATGGACACGTCTATCCAAGGCCGCGTATGAAGAAGTACTGGCTGGAGACAGGTGATTGGGCAAATCGGATAGGTCAGATTATAGGCACAAGGACAAGGATTTTATGGCCAGCTACCCATAACAAACCTACCTAACAGTTCGCCCAAACATGCCCCCCAGCTTGAGAGGACGTAGTCCTTTCAAAACAATGATTTATTTATTTATTTGTTTATTAATATAACTTAAATCTACTTAATTTAGCGAGTGGACTGTATATTATTTTGTAATGTTATTGATTTGGCAACGGACAAACCTTGACAACTGGACGCCTATAAGTTCCAGTTTTCGTCCGGACATTAACTACTCTAGCTATACCGTCCGCTCCCGGAAAGACATCCTCAATAACTCCTAGTGGCCAATTAAGAGGTGCACTACCTTCAGTTTTTAACAAGACAACAGATCCAATCTTGATTGGCTCTGTTTCCGTGTTCCATTTCTGACGCGTTTGGAGAGTGTGAAGGTACTCCACCTTCCACCGTTTCCAGAAAGACTGAACTAAATGGTCCACATACTGTTTACGAGACAGTAAACTAATGTCTCTAGAGGAGGTATCTGTCGCCGGAAGTGACTTTAGAGGAGTCAATGTGAGAAAATGTGCGGGGGTTAGAGCAATAGGTTCGGATGGATCGGCACTCAAACATGAAAGCGGTCTGGAGTTTAAAATTGCTTCAATTTGCGCAAGTACTGTAGACATTTCCTCGAATGTCAATAATTGTTTACCAATTACTCGATTCAGATGGAGTTTGATACTCCGCACGTTACTCTCCCAAATTCCACCGAAATGCGGGGCGGATGGGGGATTGAACTTCCAATCTATCCGATGGTCTCTTAGTTCCCTGTCGAACTTATTTTGAAAATCTTCAGACTCCAGGAGACCATAGAGAGCATCGAGGTGAGATTTTGCACCAATGAAGTTTGTCCCACAGTCTGAGTACATTATTTTTACCGGCCCGCGTCGCGACAAAAATCGCTTAAGAGCGTTAATAAATGTTTCCGTGCTTAGATCTGATGCGAGTTCGATATGAACCGCTTTCGTGATTAAGCACACAAACACACAAATGTATGCTTTAATTTTGTGCACACCTCTTTTTCTATAAGGAATCACACTTAAGGGGCCCGCGTAGTCTATGCCACAGTGGAAAAATGCCTTACCTTCATTTACCCGACAGGCAGGTAAATCCCCCATGAGGGGGAAGCGTGATTTTGGATTAACCTTATAACAAGTATTACATAATTGGACGCGTTTACGCACAATATTTCTAGCCGACAAAATCCAGAAATTTTGTCGCAAAAGGGACATCAGTAACTGAGGTCCGGAATGCAAGAATTTTCTATGATAGTAATCAATGATTAAATTCAAAATATGACCGCGACCTGGTAAAAGTATTGGATGTTTACTGTCATAAGCTAAGTCAGCGTTTACAAGTCTCCCTCCTACTCGTAACAACCCATCGGCGTCGATAAAGGCATTAAGCTTACGAAATGCAGGAGATAAGACTTTACCGGCTTTCGCGTTTTTAATTTCGTTCGAAAAATGATGATTTTGTAAGTCTTTTATAACTACGATTTCTGCAAACCGTAGGTGAGAGACTTCAAATTTTGATGACAATCTTTTTATAAAACGAAGTATGTAAATAACAACTCTTAACAATTTACTCCAGGAAGAGATTCGTTCAGCGAGTGAACCTAATAAAGTTGGTTGCTTGGGTAAGTTATCCATTACAGTCATAACTTTTATTTTTTGTTCCGGCGGGTTTTCAATAGTATTTGGATCAAATTTACAAAAATTCCATTCTTCAATCGGTGAGCGCGCGAAGGCAGGGCCTTTAAACCAGAGCGGGTGGTCAATTAATTGTGCGGGAGTTAGGCCGCGTGAGAGACAATCCGCGGGATTGTCTTTCCCGGCAATATGATAAAACTGACTTGGAGGTATATTATCCTGAATTATAGTTACTCTATTCGCGATGAAAGTCTGCCAGCGGGATGGGTGTGAATGAACCCAAGCGAGTGCCACTGTACTATCAGAAAAGGCGTATACATTATTAATTTGGCAGCGAGTTGAATATGTATCAATGACTACACGCATTAATTTTGACAATATCAATATTCCCGATAATTCAAGTCTTGCTAAAGATATTGTACGACTTGGAGCTACTCGCGACTTTGCACAAGCTAAACTTATTTCTCCGCGTTTACTTGAAGGATTATATACATGAATATATATCACCGCTCCATATGCTCTCTCACTTGCGTCCGCGAATCCCAATAGGGATATAATCGACTCCTGCGTTACACCTGTATGCCGTGGCAGCTGAATACTTTGAAGGAGTGGGAGTTCCGATTCATAATTTTCCCAAGTTGAAATTATACTCTGAGGAGGACAATCGTCCCAATCGATTTTATGTTCCCAGAGAAATTTAATCATTAATTTAGCTGTTACAATCACGGGTGCTACAAACCCCATCAAATCCCAGAAGCGCGCAATTGTCGACAGAATATTTCGTTTTGTACATTTACGAAATTTGTTAGTGACACTAAAGGTAAAAACATCCTTTCCAGGCAACCAATGCAAACCAAGGATGGTACATTGATCTTCTGAACTGAACTCCACAGCTTCAGAAATGCGACAAGCTGAGGGAATGCCTCCCATGACTGATGGTGAATTACTCGAGAACTTCACCAATTCAAAACCGCCCGCAAGAAATAATTCAATCAATTGGTTTGAAAGTGCGATAGCCTCTTCATCATTTAAACAGCTAGAAACCAAATCATCCATGTAAATATCTCTCTCTGCTACAAGTGCCGCTAATGGAAAACGTGTTCGCTCATCATCAATTAAACGACGAACGGTACGCATTGCAAGGTATGGGCTGCACTTTAAGCCAAATGGTACGCGTGTAAATTCAAAAAGCTGAAGTGGATCATTTTTATCAAACCGATATAAAACTCTCTGATAGCATCTATGCTCTTTATTTACCAGAATTTGCATATACATTTTACGTATGTCAGCGCTTAGAGCAACTGGAAACAAGCGAAAGTGTAATATTATTTTAAATAGATCATTTTGAAGATTTCTACCCGTATGTAGAACATCATTCAGCGATAATCCTGATGTAGTTTTCATACTAGCATCTATTACTGCGCGAACCTTAGTTGTGGATTTATTTTCACGTATCACTGCATGATGCGGGGCTATGTATTGCAAGCTCAAGCATTGATCCGAATTTATATTTACAGGATTTAAATACCCTTCTTGTATATAATTTTTGAAAATAAGGTCGTATTCCAATTTTACAGAAGAGTTTGAAAGCAGTTTCCTTTCCAACGCGTAAAATCTCCGCTCTGCCGCTCTCTGAGAGTCACCAAGCTGCCCCGGATCGGTCTTGAAAGGCAGCATTACGGAAAATCTACCAGTCTTGTCTCTCGTGGTGGTGTTGGTATATTTCTCTTCCCATACCAGCTCCTCGATTTGCGGAGTGGAGACGTCCGGTACGTCCTCCAACTCCAAGAATTTTTTCATTTCAATTTCAATTGCTGAAAAGAAACTATAATCTGTTTTGATTAACGGTAGCACTGGAACTTCCCCTAGTACCACATACCCAAATAGGGTATCCAGTGCAACTGGCTCGCCTAAATTTCGTGAGATAGTGTTGTGTTTTATCACACGGGAGAATACATCTGCACCCAGAATCATGTCAATTTTTCCGGGAATAAAATATTTTTCATCAGCCAAACGTAATGATTTTAAATATTCTAAATTTTCAATATTAATGTTGGCGACGGGTATTTTATCAGTTATTTGATTAACCACCAAAGGCGATAGTTTAAAATTGACCGATTTCTCAACTCTCGAAAGAAGGGTAATTGTTGTCACTCCCTTGATAGGGTTGACAATATCCCCTATTCCTGAAACAACTTTGTCTCGCGTCGTCTTTACATCAAGATGAAGTTCTCGACAACAGGAGGCCGTTATTATGTCTCTCTGTGAAGCACTGTCTAATAAAGCGCGAATAGTGTGTCTTTGACCCCGCTTGTCTAAGATTACACAACAAACAGTTCCTAGTAAAACCGTAGATTCTACCTCACTAGAATTAGGGCCCATAGCACAAAGCGCTAGGGGCTCCGCCTTTTCTTCGGCCGCGGCTTGCAAATTCAAGTTGAAATGCAGGCTAGTATGGTAGGATCGATTACAAACGCTGCATCTTCCCTTTGATTTACAATTCTTGAGATTATGCATCGTACTTAGACAATTGACACATAATTTCTTTGATTTTATAAAATTGTACCTTTCCCGAGCGTCCAGGATAGTGTATTTCGGACACTGGTACAACTTTGAGTGGTTGTTATCTCCGCACAACAAACATTTGTCAGTATTAACTGTCACAAATGCCCTAACGTTTTTCTGGGAAGCTGAGGGCTTGCGCGGCATCGCGTTAATTTGATTGTTAATTTTACTGCTTCTACTTCCGTTTGCGCGCTGTAGTATTCGCGAGTAATTTCTAATGAATTCCACAAATTTTATTGAATCTACTGAGTCTGAAGAATCTTGTATAGAAACTTCAAAAGCCTTAATCGTATCCATGTCAAGTTTCTTACACGCAATGTGTATGAATATAAAGTCTTCTAGATTCTCCATGTTCAACTGTTTGATTGCAGCAGTTAAACCTGAAAATAGATCAATAAAGTCCTCCAAGTTTGAGGCAGATGGTTCCTTTACTGCAGGAATATTTAACAATTTCTCTAGATAAGTTGTTGCCAGAACGCGCTTATCGTTGTATTTCTTGACCAACGAATTCCATAAAATTGTATAATTTTGAGCAGTTGGCAATAAACCTTGGCAAATGCTTTGAGCTTTTCCTACCAGTTTTCCAACTAAATATTGAATCTTTTCACCTTCCGTTAGACTGTCATTCTCATGGACCATAGATTTAAAATTTTCATAAAACACCGGCCAATTGTTTACATCTCCGTTGAAGGCACACAGCTCTAATCGTGGTAGTTGGATGCTCCTTTTTAAAGGAATATCATTTGCACTTGAGGATTTTGTTGTGTCTTTTAAATTCTCGTAAGTATATTTAATTTCAGCGTATAAGTCTTCAAATGACAGAATAATATTATTATCTGTTGCTTCATCTTCCTCACTTTCTGCAATTAAATCATTTTTTTCTTTTACCAGTAATAAAAATTCTTTACGCCAGTTGTCAATGCCTGCCGCGTGCACTTTAAATTTACGCAAATAAATTTCTCCCAAATGAATTGAATTAATGGTATCGAAAATGCATTGTGCCCGTTCCAAGTACGTCTCTATCTCATTCTGGAGGCGCTCCTTACGTCGTTGAAATGCCCGTTTCTCGCGTTCTGACGTCATGTTTTAAATTTGGCTTTAATAAATTAAATTTGATAAAATTAATAATAATTTTTACTAATCCCGTACGTACAAGTCCTTATAAATTGAAGTAGCAAAGAAAGAAGAAGGTTATAATAATTTTATCAAAATGTAAACAAATAATGTAAACAAAGAAAGTAAACAATGCTAGTACCTAGGTAGTTACTTATACCGCGGGCTTAATTCGAATGTACCTAAAATGCAAGAGATAGGTATACCTACAAGGCAATTAAATAATTAACCCGCACTTCGATTCCAAAGCGATATTTATGATAATAATGTATGAACGCGTCACGAATTGTAGCAATAAAAATGGCGAATATTTTTTTTTGAATCCGATTTCAAACTATAAGAATCTGAATTAATATTACGTGAATCTAATTTTTAATTTACGATCCGGTTCTGTAAGGACCAAAATTATGATAACGCCAAGTTTGACGCTATCATGTGGTAATGCGAGGGGGAGGATTTGAGATCGCAAACTGGTTCTCGATTATCGCGATCGGACGAACTGCCCAACAAATCTGTCTAGGCAGCCAACCAATGGAGCAAGGGGGAAGGAATCACGGAATCAAATGGTCTGGACTCACCTTATCTCCAATGGATGCCTCTTTCGCGGAGCACTGGTCGCGTTTTTGTGTGTGGTTTCTCCTTCGTTCGCGCGCGGTGTACACTGCGATGGACACGTCTATCCAAGGCCGCGTATGAAGAAGTACTGGCTGGAGACAGGTGATTGGGCAAATCGGATAGGTCAGATTATAGGCACAAGGACAAGGATTTTATGGCCAGCTACCCATAACAAACCTACCTAACAGTTCGCCCAAACACAGAGTTTTATTTTCACAAATTGAGTTTTTATTTCCACCTCAAGTACTTTCGACTTATTCACGTCATTATCAAGAGGATACTCCTCTTGATAATGACGTGTAGTAATGACGGATAGTATCCTCTTGATAATGACGTGAATAAGTCGAAAGTACTTGAGGTGGAAATAAAAACTCAATTTGTGAAAATAAAACTCTGTGTTTTTTATAATTTTTTATAATTATTTATAAAAATGAATTTTCACTGTGTGAATACACAAACTTTAAAAGGTTATTTCTTTTTTTTAATCAAATATTTAAAAATTATTCGTAGAAGGAGGTCCAAAATTCTATGGATTTTCTAGATTGTAAATTTGAAAAGGACAGAAAAAAATGGCGGTTGATCTGTCAAATATATATATTAATACATAATGCCAAATAAAATGTGTATTGTATTAAGATTAAAGTGATTATAAGAAGGAGTGAACCATTTAATGATTCTTGCATTCAGCCTCGTCCCATTTCAGAAAAGAAAGAAAAAATCTATAATTATTCCCGTTAGGATTGCTTTAATCTGCATTCACTGAATTAAAAATTCGAGCTCAAACAACAGCAAAAAGAACCGTTTTCGCATCGCAAAGAACGTTGAACGTTGAAACGAAAAAAAATATCTTGGGAAATACTTGCAAGTGTGTTTTCTTTTTTAATGGGATTGTGAACATAGTTTCTATCTCAGCGATTGCAATAGCTTTTAAATTGCATAAAATTTTATGAATGCTATTTTCAATTCTATCGAAAGAAACCTTTTTCTTCGCTTTTTCCTGTGCATTTTTTTTGCATTTTATTTATTATCTTTATAAGCAAGTTGTGCGAGCGACTGATCTGCAGTGTAGTGATTAAAGCTACGAACTCGTTGTGAATTCGATTCCTAGTAGAGTTTTAAAAAGAATAATGATTAAATTTCCAAATATTCCCATCGATGAATCAATATATATGTTTACCAAAGACTTGTAACCAAAAATCCATCCAGCTATATTGAAACTGGGTTCCGCTTAAATTTTTTTGCTTTCTACAGAAACGACCAAGCTTGCAAAGAGCTCTATTCACAAGAAATAAACTCTTACCTAATAATAGTTATTAACATTTATAAATACCTATCCAGGTATATTTTGATCTTATTTCATAATAAATACATAATGTGATACTAAAAAGGACTACAATCAACTTATAGTGTACGAATTATCACGGGTAGGTACTTATACACATGTTTGATTCGTTTGATTTTATGAAAGATTTTTCTTCTTAAAAAAATCGTACAAACATTAATTGTTCATACAAAAAGCTGATTCAGAAATAAATTTAACACTAGTGTCCTCTTGAAAATGACGTAAGCAAGTCAAAAGTACTCTATAATCTATTATCTAAGTTGCAAAGATATATTAACATTTAAAGCTCTCAAATGCATGCCCACAAACAAACACGCGTAGTTCGTGCTTACAAATGCTTAATGTGTACTTACAAATAAAATCCAAACCTTAAATGAACATAAGCTCTACAACTTTTACCGACCTTCCCGGACACAGGGGTGACATTGGCAAAGTTAACCATACTTTACAGTATGGGTGGTCAGCCTCATACCAACCTATTAGTCAAGAAAATATAACCTAATAACTGATAACTCGAGGTGAAATAAATACTCAATTTGTAAAAAAAAAAAAGTTGTTTTTATTTTTTTTATTCCTCATAAACACTACGCTGCCTTAGTTCTTGTTTACCGTATACGCCATTGAGAAAATTTTACATAAGCAATGTTTGCATGTGTACTGGACTGTGTCTTATGAAAACAAGAAATTTATTTAAAAAATATTTAAAAAACGCTCACATTATCGAGTTTTACGGTTTTTCTTAGCTCAGATTGTGTAGAATTTGATTCATAAGACAACCGCATGAAAAAGTCATATTTGACAAGATTGGCGCACATACGGTACACAAGAACTGGGGGACTAGTTTAAATGTTGATAAAAAAAAAATAAGCCATATCTGTATTTCACGATGAATTTTACAATGACTTTATACAAGAATTAGCCGTCGATATTCAACGGGCGCACACTTGTGCGTTTTTAATATTCATAATGTTAAAAATAACGGATAAGCTGCCATTAATTGTGTATGCAAATTATCCACAGGACCGGATGGGGGAGGCGATTAGGGCGCAGTGTCCCCCAGGCGCCATCCCAGAAAACGCCGAGGTGGCAAAAGTTGCAAAGGGCGTCGGTGTAATCTAATGAAAAGATGGGACCGTGTCACGGGTTATGGGAACTGTAAAAGTATGTAAAAAGTTTCATTCAGCATTCGGCATTTTTGCGTGACATGCTTAATTTTGTGCATTTGCACATTGGTTCTGTCTCTGGTGAAGTAAAATGGGTCTCGTTCCAGGGATTTTGTAGAATTGGTTTTATTTTTTCCTATCCTTCCAAACGTCTTTTCATTCATGCACATTTGCATATCTATCACCTTGTTCATACATTACTTTCTTTTACATTCACTCTTTAAATCACATCATTTCACAATTTCATCAGGTTTTTACATTTCGAAGTTTCTCTGTATCTTGTCAGCATGTTTATTTCTAAATCTGTTTTTAGTCTATATGTAAATTTCTAAGCCAATCCGTACTGATTTTTCTTAACCTGCTTCATGCAAAAGCTTCAAATCATGCTGCTATCTTAATTGAAGTTTCTCACCCTATGCAAGCACCCTATTCACTACATGGTCACACCATTCTTTACAAGTGATCTTTTGTCGCGTGTTCTGTTTTTGTGTCTTATTCCATCACACAAATGACTTTCACTATTTTTACAAATATGCTCTTTGTAGAGTTGAAAAATTCACGAAAGGATCACAAAGATACATCCAACCTTTCAGCAATTGGGTCTGGATTGAAAATTGGCGCTTTGGCACGAGAAAACTTGTGGATTACCCTTGAGGTGTGATTTACCAAAAAAATAGTGCTCACCAAATAAATCATCCTTATATTAATTTATACACACTTCTTCTTCTTCTTCGTGTCAGCTTCACACCGTATTGGCCCAGTAACGAGCAATGTCTACAGCTCTTTGGTTTCCCGCAAAGAGATCATCCATGGAGCAGCTTGTCGGACAGGAGGGACAACACCGCAGGTGCTCCATAGGTTGCTGAGCTCCACACTCACATAGTGTAGAGTCTCCCCGTCCCAGAGATCCCCAAGTCAACATGTTGGCCCAGGCTCTTCCAACATTGGTCCTCAATCTGTTCATAGATTTCCACACGGGCCACTCGAGGTTCTTTCCTGAAGGTACGCACTCTGCAGGCTGCACAAAGCTCTCCGGGAATTCCTCTTTCCACATTTGCAATCTCTCTGCCACTGGATCCGAAGACAAGGGCTGCACGGAACTAAGGAAGCCGTGTCTCGACTTCAGGCGCTGCTGTGATGAAATGCCACTTCCGTAAATGCAGTGCTGTGTGCACGTTAGAGCCTTCTGCCTCTCGACTCTCGAAGCCACCTTGCGTCTGATGTGGGGTGGGGCTATGCCTGCAAGAGGATATAACTTCCCCGCGGGCGTTGGCTTGAGGCATCCTGATACAATACGGCAGGTATCATTCAGCGCGACATCAACTTGCTTCGCATGTCCGGAGCGTTCCCATACCGGGGCTGCGTACTCTCCGGCTGAGAAGCACAGAGCCATGGCAGTTACACGTATTACTTGTGGCTGCGCCCCCCAGTTGGTGCCCACGAGCTTCCGGGCACACACTTTATTTATATTTATAATTTAAATACAGAAAAGAAAACTCGTAGGACGACTCTCATTCATTCCTTTGCAGTCGATCTCAAAACTTTGAGAACTTTGCGTTTTCAACTCATTCCTTTGCCAAACTGCCCATTTATGGAATGATCTACCAGTATCTGTGTTCCCTTCCCACTTTAATCCGGTTTTATTCAAAGCCAACATCAATCACCACCTCCTTGCAGCGCCTCACGACAGAAGCAACAATTCAAGAAACACCTCTGCGGTACCCTTACAGGGTGGCATAGAGCCCCAAGATTTTCAAGAATTGGGGAGCCTCCTGCACAGGATTCCTTAAAAAAATACTCGATTCCTTGTTTTACTGACGGAAATGAGTGGCATGTTTGCGTGTTACGTTCACTTCACACCAGAGTAATAGTCTATAATGCTCTGCGAGGCAGATGGAAATACCCGAATGCGAGACTGGAGAGCCATCATTATTATTTTGGTAGGCGCCAGTTTCCCCAAGAAGTGAGTGCGCGTCCTTACATTTTACTTTATCCTTATTGTTGCCAGTTTATTACTTTTAACGAATATTTATTGAAGTGTTATCTGTGTTTTCATACTTAAAAATATCTTAACAATAAAGTAAGAAAATAAATAAGCTGGAAAATTAACAACTTAATATAAACAGAAATTTATAAAAACAAAAAATATTTATAAATAACAAGAACACAAGTCCTTCTTCCCCAGTAAAAATACCTTCTCAAAAAAACCCACCCAATTCCTTTTCCCTATCATTAATTTTTGGTTTTGTTTCTACCTCAGTTAGTCTGTAAAGTCAGGCAGATAAAATTAAATAGCGCTTATGCATGTATAATAATCAAAATATGTGAAAATATAAACTAGTTTTCGTTTAAAAAAAATATTTTGTAATTTATGGAATGTTTCAGCGGAAAATTTTTAGAACTCCATATTATGTTTTTAACTATGAAAACAAACATTGCTTCATTCTACTTATTTTTTTAATTGTTTAACAGATATTGAGTTGGACCAAAATTTGACCAAAACAAATATTGTGTTTTACAAATTTACATAAGTTATTCTTGGTAAACTTCCTACTCTTTGCTAATTCTTTATTTTGTTCATTGAGGAATGTGGTGTAAGAGAAAGTGTGAAAGTAAAGATTAAAAGAAGTATGCTTAGATGGTTTGGACATTTGGAGAGAATGAATGAGGAAAGACTGACGAAGAAAGTATATGCTGCGAGAATTGATGGATGTCGTGGAAGAGGAAGACCGAGAAAGGTATGGATGGACCAAATTTTCGAAATAGCGAATGTCATAATAAAAGGAGAGCTTGTATGAAAAAGGTTATGGCTCTGGATGAAATGAAAGAAGTATGCAAGGATCGAAAGAAATGGCGGTTGATCTGTAATGCTGGCGGTTAAAGCTAAGGCTTTTAAATTTAAAAAATATGTGTTGTAGCTTTTTAATTTTTTACTGTTTAATTGCTTAGAATTTATTTGTTTTATATATTTGATTGTATCAATTGCATGTACTCCTTGATTGATAGGTTGGTATGCGGCTGACCACCCATACTGTAAAAAATGGTTCACTTTGCCAATGTCACCCCTGCTTCAGGGAAGGTCGGCAAGAGTTGCAGGGCTTATGTTCATTTGAGATTGGGGTTTTTATATTGTAGGTCCACATGCAGCATGTGTAAGCGCGAAATTATGCATGTCTGCTTGTGGGAATGCATTTAATATGAATCTCAAATGATACATATCTTTGCAGCTTAGATTTAGATTTAGATTTTTAGTATCCTGATAAATTTCATTTTGCCACTTTCTATATAATCTATAATCTAAGTTGCAAGGATATATTCATTCAAAGCTCTCAGATGTATGCCCACAAACAAACACGTGTAGTTCGCGCTTACAAATGCTGATTGTGTACTTACAAATAAAATCCAAACCTCAAATGAACATAACTTTTGCCGACATTCCCTGAAACAGGGGTGACATTGGCAAAGTGAACCATTTTTTACAGTATGGGTGGTCAGCCTTATACCAACCTATAAGTCAAGGAAACTTTAATGTAATAATATTTTATTGTGTTTTATATAGTCTCGCACTATTTTTCGTATTTTAGTTAATCTGAAGATGGCCAAGTGGCCGAAGTCGATCAAACTCAATATTGGTTTTTAAAAAATAAAAAAAACGAAACAGTATTTGTTTTAAAAAAAAATTTATTTATGTCATACTACAAACTAATGATAATTACTTCTATCAACATCCTTTACTTGACTTTGGTTAAGTTCATACCTCAGCCGCGTGGCTGTTCAGCCGTGCAGTAAACATTGGTTCACTTTGTCAATCTCATGTTTCATAAAATAACAATGATAATAGTAAGACGCATGTTCATTTGAGATTTGGGCTTAAATTTTGTTAGTTCACATGCAGCAATTGCAAACGGGAACTTACACTTATTTGTTGAAATAATGCCTTCAATATGAGCTTTAATGTAAATGTATCTTTTCAACTTAGATTACAGATTTAAGTATTAAAACTATTTCAAGCGAAAACACATATTTTTTCCTCTTTATCAACCTCTCTTTAGGTCTTAACCCACATTTAACCATAGATATCTTTCAATCCTTTTCATTCTCTTTATCCAATCTCGCAATCCGTTAAAAGAAATACTTCATATAAACTTCTTCAAGACTAGACTCGATCGATATATAAATATAAAAGATTATTTGAATTGCGCATTTAATACTGAAATATGAATTCAAAATAATACTTTAAGCCTGGTTGAGCCTCGTCAAAAATAAATTCAAATTGGAATAAGACGGGGATCCGAATTCCTCCGAGGGCGGATAAAAACTATTTGAATCAAAAAATCCATCACGTCTAATCCAAGACTGTTGTAATGCTAGCAATATAAAAATGTGTAGACCATGGAAGATTCTCATGTGTTTGTTGATCCAAAATTTTCAAGAACAATTGTAAAAAGCATTAAGTAAAAAAAAAAATCACCTACTTTTTTTCTTAGTTCATGATTTATTTATTATTTTGTGTACCTATCTTTTGAGCGCTGTTCTGTCTGCAATGTCACAAAATACAATCAGTACTATTTAAAAATCATTTGATCCATAGTTGATTTATGTATCATCAATTTTTCGTATGGAAAATTCACTGTACGTTGCGGATTAGCCATGGCTTTGCTGTTTGAGAATAACACCGTATGTGACAAGTAACAAAAACAAGCATTTTTTATACTTCAAGTCTACATTGAATTCAAATAAAATACTTCTTAGCTTTAGTACCTCACGATATGTTCAGTAATAAAACCGGTCAGAAAATAAAATCGTAATTCATTATGTAACCTCATACTAAGATTAATTAATTTAAAAAAAAAAAAAGTTTACTATTTGAGAAGTAAAAAAAAATACCTTAAATTTTTCATATTTGTTTTAAATAAATAACATTACAGTAGACGGCCAAAGGAACGAAACCGGTCAAAGCTCATTATTTGTGAAATAAAACTGTTTTTTTTCATGTTGATATTTTTTTAAGACCAAGATTATGTTAAAAAATGTTTAAAAAAAAATAAGCTGATTTATTTGGTGAGCGCTGTTTTTGTGTGTATCACACCTCAAGAGCCCTCTGCGAGCTTGGTCGTCGCTGTAGAAAGTGCCAATTCTCAAGCAAGACCCAGTTGTTGTAAGGCTGGATGGACCTTTTGATGACCGGTCTTTGGTAAATGTTTATGAATTTTTCAACCCAGCGAAGAGCAAATTTGAAAATATAAATGGTATATTTTTTGTGCTCCGCCGGGATTCGAACCCACAACCTTCCAGTTACGAGTCCGAAGGACTACGGACCGGTCAAACCTTCTATATTTTTTTAAAGCTACCACAAAAATACCAATAACGTAATTCACCATCAGTATATTATTATATACCTACTTGTAGTTATAATTTTTTCCCTTAAGAAAACATAAATTGCTAGTGGGCGAATCAAATCCGAATTTTAACCGAATCCTAAATAGCAATCTTCCAAATAAATCCCTGCTTGGAAAGGCCTGCAACTCAAGTATAACACATAACTTTACGACGTTAGTTAGCGTTTACCTTAAAATTTACGGAAACTTACATAGCACCCCTAATGAGTGTTTTAGTTTGCGTTGAGTTTTCTTAAACTAGTAACGTTGAGTTTGAACGCAAGGTTTTATACTTGGGGTACTGAATAAAGCCTTGGACTCTTCCTTGGCCTCCCCTGCCCTACGGTTCAACATCAATCTTGCTTTGTCATTACTTGCCCGCAGAGTTGGATATCAGGAACTAAAGGAAGATGCTTTAAAATCTACGTGTTCATTGAAGAAAGTAGAAAACATTTTATATTTTTTATTTAATTCTGTAAAATAACACAATGTTCAATGATTCCATGATGAGATCTGGAATAATGTACTTTATGCTATCGTATTATAATGATGTGTTCGCGCCTGCTTCTGGTTAAAAAGCCGAAGAAGCACGACGGAGTTCGGCTCGCTTCGTCAAGCGTGCATGCCAGAGGCAGTTGTCATCGGGTCATCGTCTAGGGAGGACTTTAAATGATGTGTATATATATAAACTATAATCTAAGCTGCAAAGATATGTCAACATTTAAGGCGCATATTAAATGCATGCCCACATACAGACGCATGTAGGTTCACGCCAACACATTCTGCATGAGTGCATACAAATAAAAAAAACCTCACGTGAACATAAACCTTTTAACTCCTGCCAATTTTCCCTAAAAACCGGGGTGACATCGGCAAAAGTGAACCATTTTTTACAACACGGGGGTCAGCTTCATACCAACCTATCACTCTTAAGGAGCACAATTTTTTGTACCAAAAATAACCTTAAAAACAACTTAGAAATTAAATTTAAAAAAAAAATGTCTTAGCCGCAAGCATTGCAAATCAACCGCGAATTCTTTTGGTCCTTACAAACTTCTTTCATTTAAATCAGGATCATAATCTTTTTCATGCATTCTCTCCTTTTGTTTGGATGACTCTGAATATCCCTGAACTGAACTCGTGAAAATCGCCGTTCTTACATTTTCTTACATCTGTCCGAGCAGATGCTCCCTATAGAGTTTGACGTAACAAGGGGATCCGCCCCGCCCGGAGAGCTGCCCCTAAAAATGAATGTTCCAGCTGACAGTTACATCATACACCTGGATCAGAATTATTCTATTCCACGAAGCTGGTGAACTGTACCAGTAAGATTACTTACATAGAGAAGGTGAATCATGTAAAAAAAAACAGGCCGAAAATATTTTTCTACTTCCTTTTTTTTGTTCACTTTTGCCAATGTCACCCAGTGTTTCCGGCCGGTCCGTAGTCTAGTAATTAACAGTTCTGACTCGCAAGTCAAAGGTTCTGGGTTTGAATCCCGTTAGAGCACAAAAAACATACCATTTATATTTTCAAATATGCTCTTCGCTGGGTGAAAAATTCATATACCGTCACTAAAGTTCCATCCAGCCTTACAACAAATGGGTCTTGCTTGAGAATTGGCGCTTTCTGCAGTGACGACCAAGCTCGTAGAGGGCTCTTGAGGTGTGATACACACAAAAACAGCGCTCACCAAATAAATCATCCTAATATTATTATTTCTGGGAATATCGACAGGAGTTGTTGGGGTTTTGTTTTTATTATGCAAATACGTTTGCAGCATGTGTGAGCGTGAACTTACACGTGTCTTCTCGAGGACATGCATACACTATGAATCTCTTTTATTAACTTGTCTTTGCAACTTACGTTGTAGGTCAAAGAAATAAGCCTCCATCAGTATTGATATTATATAATATTACAAACAATCTCTCATTTCACTTTGCTTTACAATTGTAAGATCACATTGACCATGAGCTGGATATTTATTGAAGATGACAGTATCACATGTGATTATAAATGATGGCGACTAACAGATGGCTCTTGATGTGTTATTCACACTAAACATCGTTCACCCTTTATTTATTTATTTCACTGAAAATATTCTTTCATTCATTGAGTTGGGAATCTTCATCAATAAAACAACTATTTTATTGTACTGGTTACGATAAGAATTAAATACTTACAACCGTTTTTGAAATCATGCATACCGTTAGCTAAAGATAGGTTTTGAGGCTTCGTTTTTACCTTAATATTTTTCTCAAAATGTAAGCTCTATGCCATTTTATTCCTACACATTTAGGCCCAGCCTTTTATACAAAGTCCAGCCGAAGACAGAAGACCCGAGGAAATGTTATTAAATTAACCCAAATTAAAAGTTTTAAATTTATTCGACTCCATTTTCCCTTTTGCAAAGAGTTGTGATGTAAGGCAAACTGGCGCACTCGGTCCCGAAAGGCGAAAACTTTTCCCCTCTGAATATTCTATTATTAATATTATTATTAATATTATTATTAATTGTTCAACTTTAGAAATTTGCCTAATGAGACGGTTCGAGATTCGAAAATTATTGCGTGAAAATTTGCATTTTTTTTTTGTTTTAAGTTTTTGACCATAAATATTGTATAAAGAAGTGTGGATGACGCTAAGGGTTGGTGTTAAAAATCGATGGTGGTCTCACCCAAAGCGCTGTTGATGGTTCAGTTGGGGAAGTGCTTGCATTCTATGCTAGAGGGCTACGGTTTGATCCCTGCCAAGAGCGTATATAAATTATTTTCAATTTTTGCGTTTATTTTAGAAATTTTAACAAACGACAAGCTGTTCTCCTTCACAAGAAATGAAAACCTACCTCGAGAAAATCGAAGCCTTAACTTCAAGGAAAGTTGGAAGTTGACGTAAGAACAGCCCTTTAATGTTGGCAGTACAGGGGTAAAAAAATCTCAAAGGGGATTTGTCTAGAATCTAGATGAATGCACCTATATCTAGAACTATTATTTATCTAAAACAGTAGTTTACACTCTAGAAAACATATGTTTTTTTTACGTATTTTTTTGTAACTTATAGCTACTTTATATTATACGAAAAGAAAAGAAAATAGGTCATCAGAAAATGATGACCTATTTTTTCTCATAATAAAATGGAAAACAAACATTTATTTTTATTGTATTCTTCGCTTGTATGGCCTGTTGAAGTATTGATTTTCCCAATGCTTTTATTTGCCGCCATAATAATTACGGTTTATTTTCAGGTTATCACTTTGGCGGGAAATTCTGAGGCGTCAGGTGCAATTAGAGGGAGCAGGGGCGACACACACGCGTAGGCAAAGGTATTAGAAAGGTAGTACATGTTAGGTAAAGGCATATGATATAGAAGAGTATATGTCTATTAAGAAATAATAATTTATATTTTACAGGAAAAACTCTAGTAGATAAGTGTTAAGAATGAATGAGTTAAGAAGAAATGCAAGCTGGCAGAGGATGTGAAATTAAATGTACAACGGAATTGTAAAACATATGTTATGTTATTTTAAAATAACATATAAAAAACAATCTCCAAGTGTACAGTGTGTTTTGTGGGCCGAACGGAGCCGAACGGTCACGGAAGCGGCCGAACTGCACCGTGTGATCTGATCGGGCCGTCGGTCATCAGTTCCCGGCAAGATGTCAACCGATTAAGACGTCGGCGACCAAGCACCAAGCGGTGCAAGAGGGGGCATACAATGGAGCTCCCTCCTCCCCATCTACTTGGATTTCCTGCCAGCAAGGCACCCGCCTTGTGGACCAGAGGCATAGGAGCGCCCACCCAGGGGCTCCAACGTGTGGAGGCGTCCGCCTCGTGAGCCGCCGCTACCATGGGGCGCTGCCCCAGGCCATTCAGTTTAGAACTCCAGCCAACAGAGTAGGGAGTGTTTTAGTGACAAATTCAGGTCTGGCCATTCCCTTAATTCCCCTTTTTTCCCCTTATTAGTAAAGTAAATAAACCCTTATTTGTTCATGTTAAGCTTATCTTTTAATTATAAAACCCTTCCCAAAGTACAAGTAAGCAACCGAAAGAAAGAACCCCACGCCCTGAGAGTGATGCTGATGAGAGCTAGCCGGATGTAAGTATCCTGTAGGTACATCCTGGAAGGTACCTTTCAATCTAAACAAAACACATAAAGAACAAATTGAAGACGAAAAACTGACTGTTGTGTGTGTTTGTAATAAATAAATTTGAGAGGAAAAATGCGAGAGGAACTACCGAGAAATTTATTGCATATACACAGTGAGAGTGAAAAAAGGAAATGAATAGAAAAGTTAATGGATATGAATGAATTAAAAACAGGTATATAAATAATTATAAAAAATTATAAAAAACACAGAGTTTTATTTTCACAAATTGAGTTTTTATTTCCACCTCAAGTACTTTCGACTTATTCACGTCATTATCAAGAGGATACTCGTATCCTCTTGATAATGACGTGAATAAGTCGAAAGTACTTGAGGTGGAAATAAAAACTCAATTTGTGAAAATAAAACTCTGTGTTTTTTATAATTTTTTATAATTATTTATAAAAATGAATTTTCACTGTGTGAATACACAAACTTTAAAAAGTCTAAAAACAGGTATTTCATAAATGAGAGCATCTTCATTGAGGTTCTGGCTTTCCTTATCGGAACATTAATATAGCTTCAATTAGCAATGCGTTTATATTAGTTTATATAGGATGTATCCGTGTCTTATTAAATTTAAAATTTTAATGTATCTTTGAAACATAAATTATGATAGATCGTGGTCCCTGAAGACACTTTCAATAATATTAGATCTTAATTTTTGGCGAGGCCAAAACTAATGAGTGAATTGCATTGCACGTAGTTAAACCTTCTAACTAGTTCCCGATCAATAGAAAAATGGTATCGAAAATGCATTGTGCCCGTTCCAAGTACGTCTCTATCTCATTCTGGAGGCGCTCCTTACGTCGTTGAAATGCCCGTTTCTCGCGTTCTGACGTCATGTTTTAAATTTGGCTTTAATAAATTAAATTTGATAAAATTAATAATAATTTTTACTAATCCCGTACGTACAAGTCCTTATAAATTGAAGTAGCAAAGAAAGAAGAAGGTTATAATAATTTTATCAAAATGTAAACAAATAATGTAAACAAAGAAAGTAAACAATGCTAGTACCTAGGTAGTTACTTATACCGCGGGCTTAATTCGAATGTACCTAAAATGCAAGAGATAGGTATACCTACAAGGCAATTAAATAATTAACCCGCACTTCGATTCCAAAGCGATATTTATGATAATAATGTATGAACGCGTCACGAATTGTAGCAATAAAAATGGCGAATATTTTTTTTTGAATCCGATTTCAAACTATAAGAATCTGAATTAATATTACGTGAATCTAATTTTTAATTTACGATCCGGTTCTGTAAGGACCAAAATTATGATAACGCCAAGTTTGACGCTATCATGTGGTAATGCGAGGGGGAGGATTTGAGATCGCAAACTGGTTCTCGATTATCGCGATCGGACGAACTGCCCAACAAATCTGTCTAGGCAGCCAACCAATGGAGCAAGGGGGAAGGAATCACGGAATCAAATGGTCTGGACTCACCTTATCTCCAATGGATGCCTCTTTCGCGGAGCACTGGTCGCGTTTTTGTGTGTGGTTTCTCCTTCGTTCGCGCGCGGTGTACACTGCGATGGACACGTCTATCCAAGGCCGCGTATGAAGAAGTACTGGCTGGAGACAGGTGATTGGGCAAATCGGATAGGTCAGATTATAGGCACAAGGACAAGGATTTTATGGCCAGCTACCCATAACAAACCTACCTAACAGTTCGCCCAAACATGCCCCCCAGCTTGAGAGGACGTAGTCCTTTCAAAACAATGATTTATTTATTTATTTGTTTATTATTATAACTTAAATCTACTTAATTTAGCGAGTGGACTGTATATTATTTTGTAATGTTATTGATTTGGCAACGGACAAACCTTGACAACTGGACGCCTATAAGTTCCAGTTTTCGTCCGGACATTAACTACTCTAGTTATACCGTCCGCTCCCGGAAAGACATCCTCAATAACTCCTAGTGGCCAATTAAGAGGTGCACTACCTTCAGTTTTTAACAAGACAACAGATCCAATCTTGATTGGCTCTGTTTCCGTGTTCCATTTCTGACGCGTTTGGAGAGTGTGAAGGTACTCCACCTTCCACCGTTTCCAGAAAGACTGAACTAAATGGTCCACATACTGTTTACGAGACAGTAAACTAATGTCTCTAGAGGAGGTATCTGTCGCCGGAAGTGACTTTAGAGGAGTCAATGTGAGAAAATGTGCGGGGGTTAGAGCAATAGGTTCGGATGGATCGGCACTCAAACATGAAAGCGGTCTGGAGTTTAAAATTGCTTCAATTTGCGCAAGTACTGTAGACATTTCCTCGAATGTCAATAATTGTTTACCAATTACTCGATTCAGATGGAGTTTGATACTCCGCACGTTACTCTCCCAAATTCCACCGAAATGCGGGGCGGATGGGGGATTGAACTTCCAATCTATCCGATGGTCTCTTAGTTCCCTGTCGAACTTATTTTGAAAAGCTTCAGACTCCAGGAGACCATAGAGAGCATCGAGGTGAGATTTTGCACCAATGAAGTTTGTCCCACAGTCTGAGTACATTATTTTTACCGGCCCGCGTCGCGACAAAAATCGCTTAAGAGCGTTAATAAATGTTTCCGTGCTTAGATCTGATGCGAGTTCGATATGAACCGCTTTCGTGATTAAGCACACAAACACACAAATGTATGCTTTAATTTTGTGCACACCTCTTTTTCTATAAGGAATCACACTTAAGGGGCCCGCGTAGTCTATGCCACAGTGGAAAAATGCCTTACCTTCATTTACCCGACAGGCAGGTAAATCCCCCATGAGGGGGAAGCGTGATTTTGGATTAACCTTATAACAAGTATTACATAATTGGACGCGTTTACGCACAATATTTCTAGCCGACAAAATCCAGAAATTTTGTCGCAAAAGGGACATAAGTAACTGAGGTCCGGAATGCAAGAATTTTCTATGATAGTAATCAATGATTAAATTCAAAATATGACCGCGACCTGGTAAAAGTATTGGATGTTTACTGTCATAAGCTAAGTCAGCGTTTACAAGTCTCCCTCCTACTCGTAACAACCCATCGGCGTCGATAAAGGCATTAAGCTTACGAAATGCAGGAGATAAGACTTTACCGGCTTTCGCGTTTTTAATTTCGTTCGAAAAATGATGATTTTGTAAGTCTTTTATAACTACGATTTCTGCAAACCGTAGGTGAGAGACTTCAAATTTTGATGACAATCTTTTTATAAAACGAAGTATGTAAATAACAACTCTTAACAATTTACTCCAGGAAGAGATTCGTTCAGCGAGTGAACCTAATAAAGTTGGTTGCTTGGGTAAGTTATCCATTACAGTCATAACTTTTATTTTTTGTTCCGGCGGGTTTTCAATAGTATTTGGATCAAATTTACAAAAATTCCATTCTTCAATCGGTGAGCGCGCGAAGGCAGGGCCTTTAAACCAGAGCGGGTGGTCAATTAATTGTGCGGGAGTTAGGCCGCGTGAGAGACAATCCGCGGGATTGTCTTTCCCGGCAATATGATAAAACTGACTTGGAGGTATATTATCCTGAATTATAGTTACTCTATTCGCGATGAAAGTCTGCCAGCGGGATGGGTGTGAATGAACCCAAGCGAGTGCCACTGTACTATCAGAAAAGGCGTATACATTATTAATTTGGCAGCGAGTTGAATATGTATCAATGACTACACGCATTAATTTTGACAATATCAATATTCCCGATAATTCAAGTCTTGCTAAAGATATTGTACGACTTGGAGCTACTCGCGACTTTGCACAAGCTAAACTTATTTCTCCGCGTTTACTTGGAGGATTATATACATGAATATATATCACCGCTCCATATGCTCTCTCACTTGCGTCCGCGAATCCCAATAGGGATATAATCGACTCCTGCGTTACACCTGTATGACGTGGCAGCTGAATACTTTGAAGGAGTGGGAGTTCCGATTCATAATTTTCCCAAGTTGAAATTATACTCTGAGGAGGACAATCGTCCCAATCGATTTTATGTTCCCAGAGAAATTTAATCATTAATTTAGCTGTTACAATCACGGGTGCTACAAACCCCATCAAATCCCAGAAGCGCGCAATTGTCGACAGAATATTTCGTTTTGTACATTTACGAAATTTGTTAGTGACACTAAAGGTAAAAACATCTTTTCTAGGCAACCAATGCAAACCAAGGATGGTACATTGATCTTCTGAACTGAACTCCACAGCTTCAGAAATGCGACAAGCTGAGGGAATGCCTCCCATGACTGATGGTGAATTACTCGAGAACTTCACCAATTCAAAACCGCCCGCAAGAAATAATTCAATCAATTGGTTTGAAAGTGCGATAGCCTCTTCATCATTTAAACAGCTAGAAACCAAATCATCCATGTAAATATCTCTCTCTGCTACAAGTGCCGCTAATGGAAAACGTGTTCGCTCATCATCAATTAAACGACGAACGGTACGCATTGCAAGGTATGGGCTGCACTTTAAGCCAAATGGTACGCGTGTAAATTCAAAAAGCTGAAGTGGATCATTTTTATCAAACCGATATAAAACTCTCTGATAGCATCTATGCTCTTTATTTACCAGAATTTGCATATACATTTTACGTATGTCAGCGCTTAGAGCAACTGGAAACAAGCGAAAGTGTAATATTATTTTAAATAGATCATTTTGAAGATTTCTACCCGTATGTAGAACATCATTCAGCGATAATCCTGATGTAGTTTTCATACTAGCATCTATTACTGCGCGAACCTTAGTTGTGGATTTATTTTCACGTATCACTGCATGATGCGGGGCTATGTATTGCAAGCTCAAGCATTGATCCGAATTTATATTTACAGGATTTAAATACCCTTCTTGTATATAATTTTTGAAAATAAGGTCGTATTCCAATTTTACAGAAGAGTTTGAAAGCAGTTTCCTTTCCAACGCGTAAAATCTCCGCTCTGCCGCTCTCTGAGAATCACCAAGCTGCCCCGGATCGGTCTTGAAAGGCAGCATTACGGAAAATCTACCAGTCTTGTCTCTCGTGGTGGTGTTGGTATATTTCTCTTCACATACCAGCTCCTCGATTTGCGAAGTGGAGACGTCCGGTACGTCTTCCAACTCCAAGAATTTTTTCATTTCAATTTCAATTGCTGAAAAGAAACTATAATCTGTTTTGATTAACGGTAGCACTGGAACTTCCCCTAGTACCACATACCCAAATAGGGTATCCAGTGCAACTGGCTCGCCTAAATTTCGTGAGATAGTGTTGTGTTTTATCACACGGGAGAATACATCTGCACCCAGAATCATGTCAATTTTTCCGGGAATAAAATATTTTTCATCAGCCAAACGTAATGATTTTAAATATTCTAAATTTTCAATATTAATGTTGGCGACGGGTATTTTATCAGTTATTTGATTAACCACCAAAGGCGATAGTTTAAAATTGACCGATTTCTCAACTCTCGAAAGAAGGGTAATTGTTGTCACTCCCTTGATAGGGTTGACAATATCCCCTATTCCTGAAACAACTTTGTCTCGCGTCGTCTTTACATCAAGATGAAGTTCTCGACAACAGGAGGCCGTTATTATGTCTCTCTGTGAAGCACTGTCTAATAAAGCGCGAATAGTGTGTCTTTGACCCCGCTTGTCTAAGATTACACAACAAACAGTTCCTAGTAAAACTGTAGATTCTACCTCACTAGAATTAGGGCCCATAGCACAAAGCGCTAAGGGCTCCGCCTTTTCTTCGGCCGCGGCTTGCAAATTCAAGTTGAAATGCAGGCTAGTATGGTGGGATCGATTACAAACGCTGCATCTTCCCTTTGATTTACAATTCTTGAGATTATGCATCGTACTTAGACAATTGACACATAATTTCTTTGATTTTATAAAATTGTACCTTTCCCGAGCGTCCAGGATAGTGTATTTCGGACACTGGTACAACTTTGAGTGGTTGTTATCTCCGCACAACAAACATTTGTCAGTATTAACTGTCACAAATGCCCTAACGTTTTTCTGGGAAGCTGAGGGCTTGCGCGGCATCGCGTTAATTTGATTGTTAATTTTACTGCTTCTACTTCCGTTTGCGCGCTGTAGTATTCGCGAGTAATTTCTAATGAATTCCACAAATTTTATTGAATCTACTGAGTCTGAAGAATCTTGTATAGAAACTTCAAAAGCCTTAATCGTATCCATGTCAAGTTTCTTACACGCAATGTGTATGAATATAAAGTCTTCTAGATTCTCCATGTTCAACTGTTTGATTGCAGCAGTTAAACCTGAAAATAGATCAATAAAGTCCTCCAAGTTTGAGGCAGATGGTTCCTTTACTGCAGGAATATTTAACAATTTCTCTAGATAAGTTGTTGCCAGAACGCGCTTATCGTTGTATTTCTTGACCAACGAATTCCATAAAATTGTATAATTTTGAGCAGTTGGCAATAAACCTTGGCAAATGCTTTGAGCTTTTCCTACCAGTTTTCCAACTAAATATTGAATCTTTTCACCTTCCGTTAGACTGTCATTCTCATGGACCATAGATTTAAAATTTTCATAAAACACCGGCCAATTGTTTACATCTCCGTTGAAGGCACACAGCTCTAATCGTGGTAGTTGGATGCTCCTTTTTAAAGGAATATCATTTGCACTTGAGGATTTTGTTGTGTCTTTTAAATTCTCGTAAGTATATTTAATTTCAGCGTATAAGTCTTCAAATGACAGAATAATATTATTATCTGTTGCTTCATCTTCCTCACTTTCTGCAATTAAATCATTTTTTTCTTTTACCAGTAATAAAAATTCTTTACGCCAGTTGTCAATGCCTGCCGCGTGCACTTTAAATTTACGCAAATAAATTTCTCCCAAATGAATTGAATTAATGGTATCGAAAATGCATTGTGCCCGTTCCAAGTACGTCTCTATCTCATTCTGGAGGCGCTCCTTACGTCGTTGAAATGCCCGTTTCTCGCGTTCTGACGTCATGTTTTAAATTTGGCTTTAATAAATTAAATTTGATAAAATTAATAATAATTTTTACTAATCCCGTACGTACAAGTCCTTATAAATTGAAGTAGCAAAGAAAGAAGAAGGTTATAATAATTTTATCAAAATGTAAACAAATAATGTAAACAAAGAAAGTAAACAATGCTAGTACCTAGGTAGTTACTTATACCGCGGGCTTAATTCGAATGTACCTAAAATGCAAGAGATAGGTATACCTACAAGGCAATTAAATAATTAACCCGCACTTCGATTCCAAAGCGATATTTATGATAATAATGTATGAACGCGTCACGAATTGTAGCAATAAAAATGGCGAATATTTTTTTTTGAATCCGATTTCAAACTATAAGAATCTGAATTAATATTACGTGAATCTAATTTTTAATTTACGATCCGGTTCTGTAAGGACCAAAATTATGATAACGCCAAGTTTGACGCTATCATGTTGGGGAATGCGAGGGGGAGGATTTTTAATCGTAAACTGGTTCTCGATTATCGCGATCGGACGAACTGCCCAACAAATCTGTCTAGGCAGCCAACCAATGGAGCAAGGGGGAAGGAATCACGGAATCAAATGGTCTGGACTCACCTTATCTCCAATGGATGCCTCTTTCGCGGAGCACTGGTCGCGTTTTTGTGTGTGGTTTCTCCTTCGTTCGCGCGCGGTGTACACTGCGATGGACACGTCTATCCAAGGCCGCGTATGAAGAAGTACTGGCTGGAGACAGGTGATTGGGCAAATCGGATAGGTCAGATTATAGGCACAAGGACAAGGATTTTATGGCCAGCTACCCATAACAAACCTACCTAACAGTTCGCCCAAACACTTCGCTTGTATGGCCTGTTGAAGTATTGATTTTCCCAATGCTTTTATTTGCCGCCATAATAATTACGGTTTATTTTCAGGTTATCACTTTGGCGGGAAATTCTGAGGCGTCAGGTGCAATTAGAGGGAGCAGGGGCGACACACACGCGTAGGCAAAGGTATTAGAAAGGTAGTACATGTTAGGTAAAGGCATATGATATAGAAGAGTATATGTCTATTAAGAAATAATAATTTATATTTTACAGGAAAAACTCTAGTAGATAAGTGTTAAGAATGAATGAGTTAAGAAGAAATGCAAGCTGGCAGAGGATGTGAAATTAAATGTACAACGGAATTGTAAAACATATGTTATGTTATTTTAAAATAACATATAAAAAACAATCTCCAAGTGTACAGTGTGTTTTGTGGGCCGAACGGAGCCGAACGGTCACGGAAGCGGCCGAACTGCACCGTGTGATCTGATCGGGCCGTCGGTCATCAGTTCCCGGCAAGATGTCAACCGATTAAGACGTCGGCGACCAAGCACCAAGCGGTGCAAGAGGGGGCATACAATGGAGCTCCCTCCTCCCCATCTACTTGGATTTCCTGCCAGCAAGGCACCCGCCTTGTGGACCAGAGGCATAGGAGCGCCCACCCAGGGGCTCCAACGTGTGGAGGCGTCCGCCTCGTGAGCCGCCGCTACCATGGGGCGCTGCCCCAGGCCATTCAGTTTAGAACTCCAGCCAACAGAGTAGGGAGTGTTTTAGTGACAAATTCAGGTCTGGCCATTCCCTTAATTCCCCTTTTTTCCCCTTATTAGTAAAGTAAATAAACCCTTATTTGTTCATGTTAAGCTTATCTTTTAATTATAAAACCCTTCCCAAAGTACAAGTAAGCAACCGAAAGAAAGAACCCCACGCCCTGAGAGTGATGCTGATGAGAGCTAGCCGGATGTAAGTATCCTGTAGGTACATCCTGGAAGGTACCTTTCAATCTAAACAAAACACATAAAGAACAAATTGAAGACGAAAAACTGACTGTTGTGTGTGTTTGTAATAAATAAATTTGAGAGGAAAAATGCGAGAGGAACTACCGAGAAATTTATTGCATATACACAGTGAGAGTGAAAAAAGGAAATGAATAGAAAAGTTAATGGATATGAATGAATTAAAAACAGGTATATAAATAATTATAAAAAATTATAAAAAACACAGAGTTTTATTTTCACAAATTGAGTTTTTATTTCCACCTCAAGTACTTTCGACTTATTCACGTCATTATCAAGAGGATACTCGTATCCTCTTGATAATGACGTGAATAAGTCGAAAGTACTTGAGGTGGAAATAAAAACTCAATTTGTGAAAATAAAACTCTGTGTTTTTTATAATTTTTTATAATTATTTATAAAAATGAATTTTCACTGTGTGAATACACAAACTTTAAAAAGTCTAAAAACAGGTATTTCATAAATGAGAGCATCTTCATTGAGGTTCTGGCTTTCCTTATCGGAACATTAATATAGCTTCAATTAGCAATGCGTTTATATTAGTTTATATAGGATGTATCCGTGTCTTATTAAATTTAAAATTTTAATGTATCTTTGAAACATAAATTATGATAGATCGTGGTCCCTGAAGACACTTTCAATAATATTAGATCTTAATTTTTGGCGAGGCCAAAACTAATGAGTGAATTGCATTGCACGTAGTTAAACCTTCTAACTAGTTCCCGATCAATAGAAAAAAATAAGGTATATTAATATATATTATTATATATTAAAAAGGCAAGCGTCCTATAAACTATCTATGGGACACTGTGTTTTTTTTTTTTTTTTTAAGAAATCCTGTGCGGGAGACTCCCTAGACTCTATGACACTTGTTGTAGTGCCGCAGAGGTGTACGAGCTTGGTCGTCGCTACAAAGCGCCAATACTCAAGCAAGACCCTGTTGCTGTAAGGCTGGATGGACCTTTGGTGACCGGTCATTGGTAAAGGTTTATGAATTTTTCAACCCAGCGAAGAGCACATTCGAAATATAAATGGTATATTTTTGTGCTCCGCCGGGATCCGAATCCACAACCTTCCATTTACGAGTCCGAAGTGTTGCCACTACGGACCGGTCAAGATGCCAACGACACGCGGTGTACCTGAGCGGTTACCCATCCAAGCACTTACCCACGCCCAATGTTGCTTAACTTCGGTGATCTATGGGAACCGGTGTTTTCAACATGGCTAACGCCGTTGACTATACTTATAGTCTAGTGTCCCATGGACTAGTGTCCTATACACTTTCTATGGGACACTTGCCTTTTTGTTTCTAATGCCCTCAGTTGTTCCTGGTTAAAAAAAGATCTAAGACGTCTAATTTCCATTATGAATATTACACCATATGCGTCATCTACCAACTTTGTTATTTGTATATCATTTCTCACTCTTTTCTACCATTCCCCACTTTAACAGCAATAATTATCCCTGTTTATAATGGCATCAGCGTTGATTGAGTTTTCATTTCCTAAGTGCATACGTAATTTATAGTCGCTTATACGCGGCCGTACGCAACCAGCTACGTTTCGTTGAATAAAATGAACTCTGATTCATATCTGCGGTAATAACACTTTTCCGCCTTAGTTTTGTGGTTGGCAGACCAGCACGCAAACGTACAGGCTTGCTTATGCCTACGTCTGCCTACATATATATAGGTATGTTAACATATTATGCCTATTGCTACCATTTATATATTTCTATTGAATCTGAAACATATGAATGTGTGATGAAATGTGACTGGAGAGTTGCTTTCCAGGATATTTTGCCATAGTCTCTAGTAGCTGGAGTTTCCAGACGTTTCATGCATGATGCTCATAAAACTGTGATCAAGGAGACATGGGTGAAACGTCCAGAAACTACGGTTTCTACGGATTCTTCAGTATCAATAGCTGAACCTTAAATCCTATTGAATAAATGTATAAGTTAGTCTCATGGCAAAGAAGTTACAAGTCTGAAGTTTAATACCTGTGCAAGGTACATATGTCATACAGGGTAAGATTGAGGGTGGAAGATCTCAGGAACGCCGAAGGCCATCGTGGCTGAAAAACTGCGACAGTGGTTCGGCAGAAGCACCAAGCCCCTGTTTCGAGCCGCAGCATCTAAAGTCAAACGAGCCATGACGATCGCCGATCTTCGATTGAAGTGGCACAAAAAGAAGAAGAAGAAGAGTATGTCATGTGGTCCGGTCAATAAAACAGTCGACTGCATTAGCTGGTTCACATCCAGCAAATGGATTAACATAGTTTGAAGAATAGTATTATAATGACGAACCAAAAGGGGCGCCGGACAGTTGCCCATCAACCATCATTTTACCAAATTATTCCCGATTAGGATTCGTGGATTCATGTGGCGCGTGGAACCTTATTAGAGCCATATTTAATACAATGTTTTTTCTAGAGTTGAGGTTTCCCAGCTCCCATACTTTGTATTGCTTGTAAAGATTGTGCAAGCCTTACTGGTATTTTAATTTTGAGTTTGGCATACAAACCAAGCGGCATTTCATTTTTTGCACCATTAGAAGGGATTAAAATGCAGACCTCTGCTTTACCGACTGAGCTATCGACGTGACTCTGAAAGTCATATATAAGTTCAAAAATGCTTATATTGTAAGTGAGAAATGCTATTTATGAATCTTGTTTCCTTTACTTCCGATAAATTTTATGATAAACAAATTTCTAGAAAAAACTGAACCATATTGTACATCTTACCTTCAATATTATAACAAACAAACAATGCGTTTATTAAAGGAAAACAATATTTCGAAAAAAAGAAAAATGTTTCCTGAATTTTTCACAATATCGTGGTGGTGTATTTTTTATTTCCTTTATAAAACAAGTCGTCGATGTATCATAAAAGTAAGCCATGCGACATTTTGTACATTTTTAATTATTCAAAACAAAACGTGTAAAAAAATGTTGCTTTATAATAAGTATGTAATTAAATATTTGACACCGTTTTGACAAAGAAACATCAACATTTTTATAATTTAAAAAGCTTTTTATTATGTATACATTAGACATAAAATGTTAATGTTTTGTTTTGTTTTTGTTTGTTGTATGTTTTGTGTAAAATACTTTGTTTTTTATGTATTTTAAATAAGCGCATATTATGGTCTATCATTTATACTCTTATTTGCAAATATAGTTGTTTCTTACAAAAGCAACCCTAACTTAAATGAACCTGAATTCTTTTTTTTAATATATAACATGGGTGGTATTATCAACAAGGAATTCCGTGGCTTTCAGGTTGCTATGAGGCTGACCACCCATACTGTAAAGAATGCTTCACTTTGCCAATGTCTCCCCTGCTTTAGGAAAGGTTGGTCTTATAAGTCAATGAACAAACAAAAACTATTGAATATGCGTATTATATGCATGTGCTTATAAGGCTAGTACTTATGTAAAGTGCTTCAAATTCAATTATGTAATCTATGTTTCAAAGACATGTTCTTTGAATATGAGTTTTAGGCTTCCGCGGCCGGCTTTTGGTACTAGAAAGTTGCACAGTTTCATCTAAATCATCGTCAACAATTCACCTTCACGTTGAAGAAGCCCATCGTAGACCTAGGTAAAATTTCCTGAAGCTCCAGGTCCTATAGATCACGGCAACAGATCCCAAAAAGCAACTCTCCAATATTTTATTTTTATTTATGTTTCATATTTAATGCATGTAGACTAGCAAACAAGTGTAATTTACCGCTTAAACATGCTGCATGTTACAAATACAATAAGAGCCTAGCGTTTAATTAACATAGCCCTATAGCAACTCTTACCAACTTTCCAGGGCTGGAAGTCTCATCAACACGGTAATTCTTATCAACGAATATCGGTAATATTTGTATGCAGACTAATCAGCTGTTCACTTGGTCGCAGGTCTTCATACAAATATTACCGACATTCAGTAGGTAAGAATTACCGTGGAGATGAGACTTCCAGCCCAGGACACATACCCATAATTTATTATTTTTACAAAATGGTCACATAGCATATTTTTGATGTGCAGCGACGAAGTGATGTTTTTCTTGGGTGATATTGTATACAGCCGAGAAAAATTCCGTCTTGACCGGCGATGTCTTCCGATGGGATAAAAGTTATTTGAATCTAAGCAAACATTTGCGTGTTGACATTCCATTTTGGTTTCCCCATTTCGGGGATCATGTTCCGGGAACGTAAGCAGGAGGAAAAACGCCGGGGCAGTCGTTCTCAAAGTGACTCCCTAGACCCCAATGACTAGAATCGCAGAAAATCTTTGAATAAGACCAAAAAAGTGGTCTCTGTAAGAGTACTCTGCAGTGGCGAAGGGTGCCATACAAGCCAATACCCGTCGGTTTCCCGTTTAAAATGAGGCAGAAATGATAATAAAGTAGACTGCATGGTTTCAATGGGGAAAAAATACGTATTGTTCTTTGGTTTTAAATGTTTTTTTACTTTGTGCCTATATTTTTTAACTACTTTGTTACATCATTTTAAAAGAAAAGCCGATAGGAACCGGCTTTTATGGCACCCTTTGCCACTGAAGAGTACTCTGTAAGATGCAGAGGTCCAAAATGGCGCATCGTATTAGATGCAAATTAGTCCTATTTCGCTCCGCGTTATCTCCGAAAAGGTCGCATTTAGCGAGCGAAATTTATTCATTTTTACAGGTAAGGGAGGCAGCTTTAAACCAACCACTTATGATGAAGAGGGAATTCACCTGTTTTCGAGGGTGCGAGTTCTCATTTCTTGGGAAGATTAAGTAAATCTTGCCAAAAAAAGTTGAAACCCACCAAAGGTGTCAGAAATTATGTCTTGTTTCAATGTTTACTTCAAGCTTTCATTTGGCTGGCAGGGTTTAATCTACCTTAGTAACGCAAACGCAACTCAGCTACACGTATAGTGTGATTTCTTGCTGCGTTATTCCCGAAGGACAAGAAATGCAAAATTGCTTCCCCGGCAACAGCCAAACCTCCACATCGAGTTTGGGGGAGTAGTTGGGGGAAAACTGACTTCGTTTCCTGTGAAAATAAATAGGTTCAACACGCCGCTTGCTCCATTTTCAGGGATAACACAGAAATAGGTTATATTTTGTATTGTTTGTGTAGTTACACTGTGAAAATTCATATTGATTTTTAATATTTTTTAAAATCAAATTCCGATGAAACACTGTATATTTTCACCTTTTATTAATTTATTTCAATTACAGTACAATAAATTACAGGTACAATAAAGTTAATAAATTGAAGTAAGAAGTTGTTCGACAAATACGCTGCTTAGTTACTTTTTTTAACACTGAGTGGTTTGCGAGGTGTAAAAGTTTCAGAACCACTTCGCTTAAGGAAAGGGCATTGTTAAAATAAATTGCAACCTTCCGATAACATTTTCATTTTCGCGAGAATAAGGAAAAATCGCACGCGCGTTTCGTGCCGGTAAATTTGTTTAAGTTGACGCTTCAAGGTGGTTAGGATTAAGAGGCGCTTTCCGCGAAGGCTGAGCTGTGCTTGGTGAGGCGTTAGCTTTTACTGTAAGGGCGCCCGTCAAACCTAAATGATTTTCAGAATGGCCGTGGAAAGCGATTGTTATGTCTTCACTTTTCGCTTTTTTACAGATTTCATTTTGCAGACAGCTGATTTTCATTCTTTTGTGAAGGCTCAGTAAACTTTACCGGTTTTTGGTTAAGATGTTTGATTAAAACGGTGAATTTTATTTATTTATTTATTTATTTATTTATTCTTAAAGACACCAACAGAACAAAGGAGTAGCACATACACAAAAAAAACACAATAATACAAATACATAAGTATCTCCAATGCTCCAATAATAGGTGCCTATCGCATAATCTTATTTTAACAATAATTAATTAGCGGGAGTAGGTATTATGAGTTGGAATAGGTAAATACACTATGCCGGGGCGCTGAGCTTCAACGCACATAACCAACAGCGATAAACAACGCACACACGCACAATGCATCAGATTCATAAAACGTCACCGGCAATGTCTATAAAATGCTTACGTTGAAATTTCAGGCATTTAATAAATAAAAATAAGAATAAAAATAAGAATACTGAACACGATGTCAGCCATGCAAACAGAAATAAAAACATACATGAAAATTGTTTACAAATATAAACAAAAATAGAATAGAATAAAATATTCAAACCATGATTTAGGGTTGCTTAAAGATTAGCTTAGGTGTGATTCATTAACAGGATATAATATAAATTTAAAATTATCAATCTCGACAAAAATTACCCCTTATCGCAGTTTTAAGTGATTCAATTGAACTGGAAAATATATCAATATCGGGAAGAACTCTCTCTAAAGCATTGTAGGACCTCATCATTCGATCAATAGGTCGAAAATGACCAACGTTGGAATTGTATTTCCTGATTCTAAACGTTTCGCTATTTCTTAATCGTACATTTCCATGAAAATGCAAACTTTCAATATCTGTTGTGTGCAAATCTCCACGTATGAGCTTACAAAGATATACAAGTTCAGCAATATTGCGCCTATCATACAACGTATCTTTTTTTAATTTAATCATATTTTAGTTTAATCATATCGTTTTTCTATACTTAATTGTAATTGTACAGTTACTTTTACGTTTTTTTCTTTACTTATAATTTGGTTTGAGATTGACCACTCACAATGTACAAAATTGGGCACTTTTGCCGATGTCAACTCTGTTTGAAGGTCAAAAAAAAAGGCAGGGCGTACGTTTATTGTAATTCTCTCAAAACACATTCTGAACATGAAGGCTTAGTAAAGATTAAACTGAAAAATAACTATATCGCTTTTTCTTTCTGAAACAGTTCGTACTTACAAAATTAAAACCCAAATTTTAAATGACTATAAACCTTTCATTTCTTGCCACCTTTCTTGAAATTCGGGAATGTTACCAATTTTTACAGTATGGGTGGACAACACAATTCCAATCCAAATGTATAGGATTTTGGTGGTTCCTTATGATTAAGATTGGGCTTCAATTAAAAATACTTGTTTCTTGGTTGATGACGCAGCACTTCTATTTCAGAAAGTCACAGACTATTGGATCAATCTACTTGAGAGGAATTTGATTTATTGAGAGGACGAATTTGCTTTTTAACTCGCGTTTTTAAATTATGAACCTTCTACCCATCAAAATAATAATAATATGCGTTTATTCCAGCAGAAAAAATTCCAAAAGAAATGTAACAACTGTCATTACGGTTGAGGTTGACTAAGTCAAATTCCCCAAGATGCATTATTTATAATTCAATTTACCTGCCATTATTTAAATGTTTGTATCAATGTTTTTTTTACTCTCAAAAATTCTAAACACCATAAGTCACGGAATAATCACTCCAATAAATCCCTTTAAGTGTTATGCCGCTGAAACTGTCGTCCATTATGTATGTGTGTTTTACCTCTCCGTCCAATGTAACAAGTGACTCTTTAAATATTTAAGTCCCACGTCGGACTTAGGTGAGAGCAGCTCAAAGCCAGGCCGGCCCAAATCTCTTAAAATTCATTTCACCGAGTGAATTATTAACCACCCAAGATGCTGCATCACCCGGTCTATCTGGGAGACCGAGAGCAATGTAGGTGACACGGTCAAATCACCAAGTTGACCTCAGGATTTTGCCTTCCAGGATTTTTGAAACCTGTTGATATCAGCTAACAAAATTTGTTAAGGTAATATATACACACTTTTTTTTAAGTTAATAAAAATATTAGGGCTATTATTTCGTGACCGCTGTTTTGTTGCTGTTGTTGTAAATATATTTGTGAAGAGGAATACAATTCAATTACCTATTTTTCCTGTACAGAAATAGGTATTACCATCAGCAGTTAATAATTAATTATTTTATTAGATGATAATTACCCAAATAAATCTTTTGAACTAGGGGCAATGTTATGATCAGGGGGCCAGGCGGGATTCAAACCAGCGTTATTCTATTCCAAATACAGTAGTCAAGATTAGCGACTTATCTCCTCGGCCATAACACCGACAATCACGCTAGAAAAGCCATCTACAAGCTTGATCGTTGCTAAAGAAAATTTCTATTCACAAGAATGATCCATTCCTTTGGTTACCGATCTTTTGGCAAATGAATTTTCAACCCTATGATGTTAATTTTTTAGTTGTTACATATTAATTTATTGAGTGTTGCTAGTGATTGTATCAACCCCCCTTCCGATTACGAGTTTCTTTGCGTTAACTTTTTGCTTTCATTTCAGTCTTGATTTATGAAACAAAATAGAAAAGAGTACAACCCTTGATTTTTTAAAGTAAATATACTGGAGCGTTTCTTTGCGAAATCTGAATAACCTGTTTATTAGGCGCATGTGCCTGTATGGGATGCATTGGTAAATTGAACCATTTTGTACAGTCTGGCGGGTCAGCTTCATACCAACCTTTTAGTCAAGGAATATGTTAAATGTTATTAAAACGTTATAAAATGTTAAAAAATGTTACTGTTAAAAATGGTTCACTTTGCCAATGTCACCCCTGTTTCAGGGAAGGACGGCAAGAGTTGCAAGGCTTATGTTCATTTGAGATTGGGTTTTTATATTGTAGGTCCACATGCGGCATGTGTAAGCGCAAAATTATACATATCTGCTTGTAGGAATGCAGTTAATGTAAACTTAAATGATATATATCTTTGCAGCTTAGATTAGATTAGATTATAAAAAAATAGTTATTACGCTTCTGGGTGTATTTTTTTGACGGAAAACGTATATTTTATTAACATAAATTCCTTAATATCAAATACACTGATATCTTAATCCATACTTTAGTGCTTTATTTCACATAAGCATACACAATTTGTATGAATAATCCACAAATCGTCTGGCTTACTTGTGTGTTAAAATGACCGTTATTTTCCAGCTGCTAAAATCGCACACTTCTAGTGCTTACACGAAAAGTCGAGGGGAAAAATTCGCGACTAATGCACGCTATCCGATTAGCCGAGCCTTGTTAGCGAAGGCAGATTAGTAAGCGATAGGTGATCCTTCATTTCGAGACTCAAATTATACCCTTACCTCCATGTATTTACAAATCGTAAAGGGGAAACCAAATTCAAGCTATATCGGATATTGTGTTATTTACTTATAGGTCCTTGACTTATAGGTTAGTATGAGGCTGACCACCCATACTGTAAAAAATGGTTCACTTTGCCAATGTCACCCCTGTTTCAGGGAAGGTCGGCAAAAGTTGTGGGGCTTATGTTCATTTGAGGTTTGGATTTTATTTGTAAGTACACATTCAGCATTTGTAAGCGCGAACTACATTTGTTTGTTTGTGGGCATACATCTGAGAGCTTTAAATGAATATATCCTTGCAACTTAGATTATAGATTATAATTATTACCGATCTAATCTAATCTAAGTTGCAAAGATATGTAACATTAAAGATTTACATTATATGCATTTTTACAAGCATACACGTATGAATTCACGTTTAAACATGCCGCATGTGGACTTACAATATAAAAACCCAAATCTCAAATGAACATACATCCTGCAACTCTTACCGATATTCCCTGAAACAGAGGTGACATTGGCAGAGTGAAAAATTTTCTACAGCATGGGTGGTCAGCTACATACCAACTTATAAGTCAAGGAACATACACAATACCTAAATCTAAGTTGCAAAGATATGTATCTTTTGAGATTCATATTAAATGCATTCCCGCAAGAAGACACGCATCATTTCGAGCACACACACATGCCGCATGTGGACTAACAATATAACAACCCAAATTTCAAATAAACACACATCCTACAAATCTTACAGACCTTCACTGAAACAGGGGTGACATTGGCAGAGTGAAACATTTTCTACAGCATGGGTGGTCAGCTACATACCAACTTATAAGTCAAGGAACATACACAACACTTATACTGTAAATAATGAGTTAACAGTGCCAATGTCACATGGAAGGTTGCGATGCAAACTCAAACGCAACTAAGCTACACATCTAGTGTAACTTCCTGCCGCGTTATCCCCGAAGGAGTTTGCATGTGGCGGGTGGAACTTATTTATTGTTACAAGTAAGGGGCTGGCACTACGCCAACCACTTCAGTTGAAGTAAAGGTTTCCTAGCATAACTTCAACAACAAAAATTACCTTCAAAACCGTTTGTGGTAATCTCAGAATAAATTGAGAGCCTTTTTACTACTGAATACTTTAATTATTCCTGTTTCCTATACAAATATTATGGTCTGATTATTAAAAGCCAGTAGGTTGGATTGGCTGGGTCATCCGTGAATATGCCATCGGAGCCTGTCAAAGATGACGGATCCAAAGGGGCGCAGGACAGCGGGAAGACCCAGATTAAAGTGGCTGGACAGAGTGGTGGTAGACGACCTTGCGGTAGGAGTATGGGACTGGAGGAGGAAGGCGTTGGACAGGCAACGGTGGTTGCGGTTAATCAAGGAGGTCAAGACTCACCCCGGGTTCTTGTATCATCGATGATGATGATGATGGTGTATCTTTTAAAATTCTATTCTGTGGTATAAAAAGCATAAAAAACACCATAATGGCGTATTCGTTTCTAAAGATAATAATTGTATGATGCGGTAAGAATGTTGGAAGATTGCCAAGACCATAGCCATGAGCCTTGGAAATGGCCAGAAATAGAGCTCTACAATTTTAAGCTATTATCTAAGTTGCAGAGATAATGTAACGATTATAAAATTAGTAATAAACATTCGTGGAATACTATATTTAATTTTATTTGGTATTTAATTAGAGTATAATAATTTTAAGCTTTGAACCATATTCCTTCACTTATAGGTTGGCATGGAGCTGACCCCCATACTGCAAAAAAATGGTTCACTTTGCCAATGTCACCCTGTTTCAGGAAAGGTTGGCAAGAGATGCAGGGCTAATGCTCATTTGAGATAAGGTTTTTATCTTGTTAGTCCACATGCAATATGTTTAAGCGGAAACTTATACGTCTCAGCTTGTGGAAATGCAGGTCAAAACCCACCTCGGGCTATCGGGACGGTAAAAATAATAATTATTCCTTGACTTATAAGTTGGTTATAGGAAAAAAAACTGTTGGTATCTTTAAAGGAGCACTAAAGACGCATCATTACAAAACACCTCATTCGTGATTTGAGAGGGCCCTTGAGGTCTGACACACACACAAAAACGGCGCTCTTTCTGTCATCTGTCAGTCATCCCTAAGCCTGTTTTTGTAATGCTGTATGTAGCCTTGCTTGATAAATGAATTTATGTTAAATTTATGTTTATTTTTATTTTTCCATCTCCTTTAAATGGTCTATTCTAGAAACATAAAAATAACACGAGTCACGTAATTATAAATCATTGGGCGAGCTATTAAATAGTCAAATAATTCTTGGGCTTGTTTAAACGTCACACAGAATGGCATTTGCTAGATCAAGTTGGCCAAATATCGTTGAAATCTTTTTACATCTAAATCTTAATCTAATCAAAATCAAAGTTGCAAAGATATGTATCATTTGAGGTTCATATTAAATGCATTCCCACAAGCAGACATGTATAATTTTGCGCTCCCACATGCCGCATGTGGGCCTACAATATAAAAACCCAATCTCTAATGAACAGAAGCCCTGCATCTCTTGCCGACCTTCCCTGAAACAGGGGTGACATTGGCTAAGTGAACCATTTTTTACAGTATGGGTGGTCAGCCTCATACCAACCTATAAGTTAAGGAATATAATAGTAAAAAATCTTGTAAACCACTCAAGATAGTGGATATGTGATCGATATAGCCGTTTAAAGGTCTTCCTTTAAACGACTATAAGTTTTTAAAAAAAATCTTCATAAACACTAACTTATTATCTAAAATATAAATTAATTATGAGTTGTTTTTATTTTGAAAATTGTTTTCACTTGTAAGAGATTATCCTTTTCTTAAGACAATGATTATTTTACGAAATTAACTACGAAAAATTTCCATCAAAATGTTTCTTGTAATTTCATAACAATCATATTAAAATCCGTCTGTTAGTACATTTAAATAATTTATTTACATCCTTTTTCAACATCATAGCTATATCGTCTCGAACTGTCTTGAATATGTTGTTGTCATTAAATAAAGTTTTTTAATTTACCAATATTTTAAGTTATAGCCATTATTTGTCCAGATTTTAATTTTAAATGGCTCTCTGTGCAGTCTACATACACACATGAGCTTTCAGATTGCTATAGGGTCGGGATAGGAGTACGGGGTAGGGTGGGAGAGTTAGGGTCGGGGTGGGAGAGTTAGGGTCAGGGTAGGAGATGGGGTCGGCGGTAGGGTAGCCGTGTTTACCAGGGGATAACAGGCACGATACAGTTACATAAATAAAGGTCAGGCCACGATTTACTGCCATTTGTTAAACCCCAAACAAAACTCGATGAATAAATTAAAAAAAACCCCCATGGGCCGTTCATTGCAGCGCGGCCTTGCAGTGGATTAAAAAAAAAAAGGGCTTTCACGGCAGATTTCACGCGACACAACTAAGCTACAAATATAGCGCAACTTACAACGCTGTTTGCAAAGGGGCTTAACAAATTAAACCTATTTGTTTTCACAGGTAAGGGTTCCAGCCTCTTCAATTGTTGTGAGGGTTTCTTTTATTCTGGGTGGCTGACAAGCTTTTATCTATTTTAAAAATGGGACAAAACCTTGCTGGATCTACAATTTTATTGCTCGAAATTTTGTGCGGGAAATAATTTCTGACACCCTTGGTGGGGATCGAACCACAGCCTTTAGTTTTGAACCCATCAGACGCTTAACACTCTCAGCAACACAACAACGAAGGAGACCAGCCCTGGAAGTCTCATCACCACGACAATTCTTATCTACCGAATATCGGTAATATTTGTATGAAGACTGAAGACTGAAGACAGCTGTTCACTTGCGGCCATCTTGGATTGACAGGTCTTCATACAAATATTACCGCCATTCGGTAGGTAATAATTACCGTGGTGATGAAACTTCCACCCCAGTTAGACCAAAAATGCGATGGATGGACTGTGTCTACGCAGATGCAGCCAAGTCAGATATACGTAGCTGAAGAGCAAAGGCGATGGACAGGTAGGAGTGCAGGAGAATCCTAGATTCAGCCAAGATCCATCCAGAGCTTTCGAGGTTCTGATAATGATGATAATTGAAATTTTATTTTCAATCTAATCTAATCTAAGTCGCAAAGATACACGTGTAAGTTTATGCTTAAACATGCCGTATTTGGACTTACAATATAAAAAACCCAATCTCAAATGAACATAAGCACTGCAACTCTTGCCGGACTTCCCTGAAACAGAAGTGACATCGACAAAATGAAGGAATACCGTCACGATAGCCCGGGGTTGGTCTTGGCGTGCATTCCCACAAGCTGAGACGTATAAGTTTGCGCTTGAACATACCGCATGTGGACTCACAAGATACAAGCCCGATCTCAAATAAACATTAGCCCTGCAACTCTTGCCGACCTTCCCTGGAACAGGTGAACAGTGAGCCATTTTTTACAGTATGGGTGGTTAGCCTCATACCAACCTATAAGTCAATAAACTTCTCTTCATCCATCTCTGTCTTGCGCTTTCTGAATCCAGTCTCCAGCAAGCCTTTTTATATCATCAGTCAAGGATAGACAGATGAAGTATATTTACAGAAGAAGTGTGAAAGGAAAAAGAAGTCAAGGGACGACTGAGAAAAGTATGGAATGGTCAGATTGAGGAGATTGTGAAAGAATGGGGTATACAAATTGAGCGTAAAAGAAGAAAATAAATGAAAAAGGTGATGGATATGAATGGATTGAAAGAAGTATGTAATGATAGGAAGAAATGGAGGCAGCTCTGCAGAGGCTCTGGTTACCCCTAACGGAATGGTGACATAGTTACAGAAAGAGACATACACAACAAATAGTATTTTTAAAGTCAACAAATAATAAAATGTATGAACATCAAGGGTCTTTGAAAGCCACGGGTGTGAGATACGTTATTCTGCGGAGCATGCAGTATGGAGCCCAGAGCGAGGGACCACAGTTCAACATTGTTTGCAAATTGTCGAGACCTCCCGCCTTTATTATTATTTCAAGTGAATAAATATTTGATTTTTCACTTTTAACAGCAAAACGTGCTAATTCTAGTCACATGCGCTGTCGGTATGATTTATGTGTCATAAAAAAAACGCAACTAAGCTACACATATAGTGTAACTTCCTGCCGCGTTATTCCCGAAGGGGTCGCATGTGGCGAGTTGAACCTATTTATTTTTACAGGTAAGGGGGCCGGCCTTACGCCAACCACTTCAGTTGAAGTGGGGGTTTCCCAGCTCCCGAAAGGGCTAGTACTCATTTCTTGTGAAGGCTGAGTAAACCTTGCCGGTATTTTATTTGGGGTTTGAAATAAACACCGAAACGGGAAATCATTTCTGACACCCTCGGTGGGAATCGAACCCGAGCTCACGGCATGGAGTGCAAGCACTCTACCAACTGAGCTACCGACCGGACAATCATATTTATTTATATTTTGTATGGTCGTTTTTATATTACTTTAAACGCAACCAAGCTACATACACATGTAGTGTAACTTCTTGCCGGCGTTATCCCCTAAGGGGTCGCATGTGGTGATTAGGGATCTATTTATTTTTACGGGTTAAGTGGCTGGCCTCACAACAACCGCTTTTAATTGAAGTGGGGGTTTACCAGCTCCCAGGGAGGCTGGTTCTCATTTATTGTGAAGGCTGGGTACACCTTGCCGGTATTTATTTTGGGTTTGAAATGGACATCGAAACGGAAAGTAATTTCTTACACCCTCGGTGGGGATCGAACCCTTACTCTCGGCATAGAATGCAAGCAAGTATGTAAGCAGGTATTATTTTCTTATTAAGTTAAATTCCACATGATAGTTTATAGTTGATTTCTTTCTTCTCCATTAAAAAAATTAAACAATCCAAATATTGAATAAGTGTTTTAGGCTTACACAGCCGGCTGATGATGCTGGAGTGATGTTTTCCGGGATCTGTTGCCGTGGTCTGTGGGATCTGTTGCCGTGGTCTGTGGGATCTGTTGCCGTGGTCTGTGGGATCTGTTGCCGTGGTCTGTGGGAGCCCCATCGTAGAAATGGGCGAAACACCCGGAAGCTCCAGCTCCCACAGACTACGGCAACATAAAACATCACTCCAGCAATACAAATATATTTTCGCGAGTTCCATCGATTCTGGGACAGTTACCTTCAATTTCATAACCTTATTGGTACTGTTTGACCCGATGTTGTTTGGTAGCTGAAGCTTAAATTACCTCGCCCGAGAGCCAGAGTCCTCAACAAAGGCAACACGCGCCTCTGTCATGAGATATATCTGCCTCTACAGAGTACGAATTATATCTGGATGTGCCTCAGTGTAAGGGAGACTGGGTCAAAACGTGCTAGCGAAGGTTTCATTTAAAATTTTAGGACCAACGAAGTATCTTTCCAACCAATGAGATATTTTTTGGTATTAACGCATGTTCTTTAAGCGTCAATGCTTACAACGTATGAGAAATGATATCTTTATTTCATGGTAACTTTGTGAAAAAAAGACCAGTCACCAAAACAAACTTGTTTTTATCAGTAAAACAAATTAAATATAATTTGAATATTTTGCATGTGGAGATAACGGACTTTGGAAAATAACAATCTTTGTTTCAATTTATAATTTTTGGATGAAATTTTTCAAGCAAAACACTGTTTATTTTCACTATAGACTTTATTTAAAAGATTAAAATCTTTAAAACAAAATTACGAACGTTTTCGACCTAGAAGGTCATCATCAGGTATGATTTGATTACAGAAATTAATTTTATTTTATGAAATTTTGTCAATAGGTACAAATGATGTCAGGTAGGTAAAACACATACAGTAAAATTTTAAATTAATGAAATAATTAAATAAATTAAACAAGTAACAGAAGATCTATTAGGTAATAACTAATTAATTAATTATAAGTCCATTTTAATAATAAAATAAAATAAATAAAATAAAATTGGTCAAAAGGTATAAAATTCAGTTTGGTAGGTAAAATATTCAGTAAAAATTCTGTTAACTTTAAATTAGTTTTATGGCAATTATGAAAGAATAAGAATTAATATTAAACGTCATTTGGTGAGACATTATGTATACAAGATAAAGGATAGATTGAAATAAGTATAAATCAAAGTTGGAGGCTAAAACGGTCAAAATTATCAAAAATAGATCAAAAAACATCAGAAGGATAAAATTAAAAAGCTAAAAAGTTACAAATAAAACAATTAAAAACAGGAAACAAAGACAAATGCACCACTACACCAGTCATCTCGAAAAATCAAACAAGTGCTCACTACACTAATAACAATCTGGGTAATATAATATTCAACAATAAGGATAAATTGGGAAAATTTAGCAGGAGTGGTGTGTACCAGCTTAACTGCAACGACTGTCAAGCCATATACATCGGTGAGACAGGCAGGGCCATCACAACCAGATTAAAGGAGCATGCCAGAGCATTCAGGGGTCTGTCGGGATACTCGGAGATGGCAGACCATTGTATCGAGAATGGCCACACGTTTGACACGGCCAATACATTGGTCCTACACTCTGAGTGTTTTGGTAGACGTCTGATGGCTTTTGAGGCACTTCAGATCCACAGACACAGAGAAGTGGTCGTGAATATCCAGATCCCTCCTGTCTCCCCGCTGCTTATGTGCGAGGACAAGACCATCTGATTACATTGTTTATTATGTCCTTGTGTAGGATGACACTGGTTTACTGGTTTTGCTGTTTGATTTTTCGAGATGACTGGTGTAGTGGTGCATTTGTCTTTGTTTCCTGTTTTTAATTGTTTTATTTGTAACTTTTTAGCTTTTTAATTTTATCCTTCTGATGTTTTTTGATCTATTTTTGATAATTTTGACCGTTTTAGCCTCCAACTTTGATTTATACTTATTTCAATCTATCCTTTATCTTGTATACATAATGTCTCACCAAATGACGTTTAATATTAATTCTTATTCTTTCATAATTGCCATAAAACTAATTTAAAGTTAACAGAATTTTTACTGAATATTTTACCTACCAAACTGAATTTTATACCTTTTGACCAATTTTATTTTATTATTAAAATGGACTTATAATTAATTAATTAGTTATTACCTAATAGATCTTCTGTTACTTGTTTAATTTATTTAATTATTTCATTAATTTAAAATTTTACTGTATGTGTTTTACCTACCTGACATCATTTGTACCTATTGATAAAATTTCATAAAATAAAATTAATTTCTGTAATCAAATCATACCTGATGATGACCTTCTAGGTCGAAAACGTTCGTAATTTTGTTTTAAAGATTTTAATCTTTTAAATAAAGTCTATAGTGAAAATAAACAGTGTTTTGCTTGAAAAATTTCATCCAAAAATTATAAATTGAAACAAAATGAATTTTCACAGTGTTAATACACAAACAATACAAAATATAACAATCTTTGTGTTTAGGCAATATATAAAGCTAGGTAAGTTTGATTTTTATTTGGGTTCTTTTAATCAAAATGCAATTTATTTATTTTTTCAAGATTTATTTTATACGATTTCGGCTTACAATGTACTAATTTCTAGCTCTTAGCTTATTGACTTCACGGCTCAGTGATTTAATCGACTCTCACCTGAACATAATTGCGGCTCACATTATGAATATAGGTACAAAAGGGACCATTCTTGTTTGTTCTAGCTATGGTGAATTGTACCAGACCAGTCTACTATCATCTCTTTAATCATTATACTAGAGGAGGACACACACATACACAAGCGAACCCCGTGAACTCTAACGTTCGTAGCAAAACGGTATAAAAAAAACAGATACATTATAATCTATATCTATAATCTAATCTATAATGCATTCATTAAGAGTATTAGATGCATTCATAAATCTTCAGACAAAAATAACAATAAAGTCATTTTTCACTTCAAGTCTTTTAATATATTGCGGATTTTGTAAACAGGCGACTCATAATATTATCATCGCATCGGTGGGCTACTGTAGTGATATATTATTGTGATGTGACTGGTCCGTAGTTTCGTGGTTAACGCTTTGGACTCGTGATCTGAAGGTTACGGGTTCGATTCCTGATAGAGTACAAAACATATTTCATTTATATTTTCAAATATTTATATGATTTGCCAAAGACAGTCCCCAAAGGTCCATCCAGCCTTACAACAAGCGAATCTTGCTTCATAATTGGCTCTTTTTATAGCGACGCGACGTCAAAGCTCGCAGAGCGCTTTTGAAGTGTGATTGAGACAAAAAAGAGCTTATCAAATAAATTATCCTAATATCTATTGGTTTTTATTTATTTAATAAGCTCTTACAAATCCCAAAAATTAACCCTTCTACTCAAACCAAAAGCTTTTTTACCAAGATAACAACAAAATATAAGCATGAATCTTTGTTGTTAATTTTGCCCTAGTTTTCTCTAAATATAATATTTGTAGCGCTGCCTTGACAGAGTATGTAAATATTATCAACGTGATGAATTAGCCAGTCCGGGTTTCGCGCCAAAGTGAGTTACTCTGTTTGTGCATGCGAAAATAAACAGACTGAGATTTTGAGAAGTGACTGAGCTGTTTACATCCATAGTGTTGTGTTGCTGACGCTGGACGAAGTTTCTAGAAAGCATTTCCTTGATTTATAGGTTGGTATGAGGCTTGCCACCCATACTGTACAAAATGGTTTACTTTGCCAATGTCACCCCTGTGTCAGAGAAGGTTGGCAAAAGTTGTAGGGCTTATGTTCGTTTGAGGTTTGGATTTTATTTGTAAGTTCACATTCAGCATTATTTTGTAAGCGCGAACTACACGTGTTTGTTTGTGGGCATGCATTTGAGAGCTTCAAATGAATATATCCTTGCAACTTAGATTAAAGAGTATTATTATAGATGTGAATAACCTTTGAAGCAGTTTTCAAACAAATTTTTTTAGACCTCATTCACGCGGTTTTTGGATGTATTAAGATGGTTTATTTATTGTTTTTTCATTGTTTTTCATGATTTTTAGATATTTTATGACCAATGTATTCGTGAGAATCACAAATTAAGAGCACTCTGCGTGATTGATTGTCGCTATTTAAAGCATCAATTACTAAAGGATGACCTAGTACTGCTAGTCTGGATGGACTTTTGGTGACCAGTTGTAACGAGATGGATTTGTTTGTTAGGTAAAATGGAACATGAGATTTGAATTTGAATGAAAAGGAAAACAAAGGAAGGCAGAAGGAGAAAAAAAAGCTTGCCAGGCGGGATAGCCACAAGCCTGTGTAATTAAGAATAAAGAATATTATTGTGCTGTGGTTAATTGTGTATACATTGTGAAAGAAATAAAAGTAAACATATTAAAGTGGCTGTTATATTATTAATTGTGTCAATCAGCAGGACAGAGAGGAAAAACCCTCACATTTTGGCGCCCAACGTAAAAGAAAAATCTGTAAATGAAATTCCTATGAAGAAAATTTTCTCAAACAAAAACAAATGACATTCGATTCCAATAAATGACATTCAAACCAATATGAAATGATTAAAATTGGACAGATTTATGGTTGTGAAAGCATCAACACGTTTAAAAGCTAGTGAAGACATCGACTTATACAATTAACAACAAGAAATTACAAGATTTGAAACGCTGTTTGAAAATATTGAAGGTGAGAGAATTCAAACTACCTACCTACATTACGTTCAGAAGAATGGAAATTCAAAAATCGAACGTCGCGGGAGAATGAAGAATGGATATGAACCAGTTTGTTTCAAATCAGTTTAGATAAATATATATAGATGGTGTTATATTTCATTTGTATGAAAAAAAATTTTTCAATGAAATGATTTTTAATTGCATTATAATTTGCATCATAATTGATTTTTTTTAATTGCATAAATTGAAAATATACAGCAAATTTACGAAATGCCAAATATATCTCTTCAATAGATTTAAGCAAGGCGTTTTGGCAAATTCCACTAGAAGAATCGTCCAAAGAAAAAACTGCCTTCGTCGTACCAAATAGAGGGTTGTTTCAATTCACAAAAATGCCGTTCGGTTTAAAAAATTCAAGTTCTGAAACACAGCGTTTATTAGACAAATTATTTGGACCTAAATTTGATACTAACATATTTTGTTATATCGATGACTTAATTATTATTAACGAAGATTTCAATTCACATTTAAATTTATTAAAACAAGTTAAAAATATATTACAAGAAGCAGGGTTAACGGTAAAATTTTCAAAATGTGAATTTTGCAAAGATAGTTTAAAATATTTGGGATACATTATTGATGAAAATGGATTAAGGCCAGATTCAAATAAAGTCAAGATTATAGAGGAATATCCTTCACCGAAAAATGTAAAACAACTACGAATGTTTTTAGGTTTGGTAGGATTTTATAGAAAAGTTATACGAAACTGCAGTGAGATATCATATCCACTAAATAAATTATTGAGAGGTAAAAAAGGTCAGAACAATTTTAATTGGTCAAAAGAATCTGAGGATGCATTTAATAATTTAAAATTAGCCTTAAGCACAGCCCCTGTATTAATATGTCCGGATTTCACAAAAGATTTTTTTTTACACACTGATGCCAGTAAAAATCAAGTAGCTTCAGTATTAAACCAAAATATCAATGGGTCCGAAAAGCCAATAGCATATTTTTCAAGAAGTTTGACAGTTAGAGAACAAAACTATTCGACATCAGAACGTGAGCTTCTTGCCATTGTAGAGTCAATAGAACATTTTCGATCTTATCTAGATGGGATGAAATTCAAGGTAATAACTGATCATATGGCATTAAAATTCTTGAATAAAATATCAAATCCAACAGGTAGATTAGCAAGATGGGCCATGAGACTTTCACAGTATGAATTTGAGATTGAGCATAGAAAAGGGAAAGAACATACAGTGCCAGATGTATTATCTAGGATTCCTGGTACTAAAGAAATGGAAGTAATAAATTCAAATATTGCAGATCCTTGGTATAATAATATCGCAGAAGGATGTACAAAAACACCACACAAATACAAAAAATTCAAAATGGTAGATAATAAATTATTTAAACTAATAAATGATGATAATCCTTTCACAGAGGAATATAATTGGAAAGAGATACCTATTATAGACAATAGATTAACTATAATAAAGAATCATCATGATAATGGACATGTAGGTATTTTTAAAACTTATAAATACATATCAAGATGTTACTATTGGAAAAATATGTATGCAGATATAAAAAGTTTTATAAATAAATGTCAAAAATGTAAAATGTATAAGCCGAATAATTTACCTCCAGCAGGAAAAATGGAAAATAGAAAAAGAGTGGATAGACCGTTAAAAATGCTGAGTATTGATTTGATAGGACCATTACCAAAATCAAGTACGGGCTATATACATATATTATCAATAATAGATGTTTTTACCAAATATTGTTGGTTATTTCCTTTAAGAAGAGCTACTACAGAAGAAATAGTAAAATTAATAGAAAATAAAATATTTTTAACAGAAGGAGTACCGCAAACGATAATAACAGATAATGGAAAGAATTTAAAGTCTAATGCATTTAAAGATTTTATGTACTCATATGGAGTACAGAAAATATTTTATACAACTTTATATACTCCCATGTGCAATAATGTAGAGACATATAATAGAACAATAGGATACACATTAGCTATTTTTGTTGAAAATGAACAAAGAAAATGGGATACTTTTTTAGATTCAGTACAAAGCATAATAAATAATACAGTCAATTTAGCAACAGGATACACACCTAATGTATTAGCAAGAGGTAGGGAGATTGTACTAAATGGTGAAATTCATGGTGAAATAGTAAATGATGAAATAGAATCAAAGGAAGATTTAGATAAATATAGAGATATGCATAAAGATAAAATGAAGGAATTAAACACATTATACAAAATTGTAACAGAAAATTTATGGGATGCATATAATAAAAATGCAAATTATTATAATAAAGGTAGATCAAATCGTGTCTATGATCAAGGGGATATTGTATGGCGTAAAAATTTCATACAATCAAATGCAGGGAAATACTTCTGTACAAAGTTGGCTCCAAAATTTGTCAAAGCCAGAATAGAAAAGAAAGTTAGCAAGATAGTCTATGTATTAAAAGATATAGACACAAATGTTATAAATAAATATCACATCAAGGACATAATCAAATTAGATTAAAAAAAAAAAACATATTTTCATGTGTATGAAAAATTTGAGGTGATGAATGATACGGTGAAAGTTGATATAAAAGTGATCAGTGAAAGAATGAATTATGAAATATTGCATGAATGAAGGTATGAAACATTAATTAAACAAAGTATTACATATGAAGGTAAAGTTTTTAAAAAAAAAAAATTGATGGACTGATAAATTTATTAATGAAAAATAAATTTGAAATAAATTTAAATATTGGGAAAGATGTGATACATGTTTAAAAAAAAAAAAAGTTATTTTAATGAATTGATTAATTAACTGGTGAATGTTTATTATGTATTGTTATTTGATTATTTTGAATTGTTGAATTAAGTAGTTAAAAAAAAACAAATATTGTTTATAATATTGAATATGAAATTTGTGTTAAAAAAAAATATATATTAATTTTAGTATGAAAATAATTGGTATTGTTAAAAAATGTATTAATGACTGAATAATGTATCAGAAACAGGTTTTTTTTTATTTTCATATTTTTGAAATTTATCCTTAAAATAAAACAAAATATGTGGCGCCGGCTGAGCATTATGATACATTATTTACTCATTGTAAAAGAAAAAAAAAAAATTGGGAATGTTTTTTTTTTATGAGAGGAAGGAGGTGTATTGTAACGAGATGGATTTGTTTGTTAGGTAAAATGGAACATGAGATTTGAATTTGAATGAAAAGGAAAACAAAGGAAGGCAGAAGGAGAAAAAAAAGCTTGCCAGGCGGGATAGCCACAAGCCTGTGTAATTAAGAATAAAGAATATTATTGTGCTGTGGTTAATTGTGTATACATTGTGAAAGAAATAAAAGTAAACATATTAAAGTGTGTATGTTAATTATTAATTGTGTCAATCAGCAGGACAGAGAAGAAAAACCCTCACACAGTCTTTGGTAATGTCACATGAATTTTTCAACTCAGTGAAAAAAAACGTTTGAAGTGTCATTTTTGTGCTATGCTCTGTCGAGAATTGAACCCACAACCTTTCAATTACAAGTGCGTAGCGTTAAACGCTAGACAAAACACCAGTCAATTTTTAATGAATATTTTCAAGTATGTTTTGATATTGGTTGCTTAAGATCCTAGTCATCCAGACCATCCACCTACTGAGTTTAAATGAAGGAAAAACATGACCGGTCGTAGTCTAGTGTTTATCACTCCAGACTCGTGATTTGAAGGTAGTGGGCTTGAATCCCGAAAGAGCATGAAAGAATCTTGCATTTTTCAAATTTTCTCATCGTTGGGTTAAAAAATTCATCTCCCTTTACCAAAGCCCGGCCACCATAGGTCCATCCAGCCCTACACCAACTGAGTCTTGCTTGAGAATTGGCGCTTTCTACAGCGACAACCAAGCTCGCAGAGGGCTCTTGAGGTGTGATTCACACAATAACAGAGCTCTCTAAAATCAGCTTAATTTATTATGTATTAATACTGTAAAAATGGTTCACTTTGCCGATGTCACCCCTGTGTCAGGGAAGGTCTGCAAAAGTTGTAGAGTGTATGTTCATTTGAGGTTTGGATTTTATTTGTAAGTACACATTCAGCATTTGTAAGCGCGAGCTACACGTGTTTGTTTGGGGGCATGCATTTGATATGAGCTTTGAATCTTAATATACCTTTACAACTTAGATTATAGATTAGAGACGTTGACAACATTTTAAAAATCGATTGTGCCCCATTTGAACGTCCTCCAGACTCCATTCAATACCGCGTCATTTTGTAAGAAGGGTCGTATATCAAAGCGATTTTAAAAACTGAGTACACTAACTCCTCACATTTTTTTGTTTACTTTTGTACATCGGTAGTTGGCTAAATCTATCTGCATTACTGCCGCTTCGTCTGACGATCTAATGTTTCGGAACAATCCGTATTATTATAAACTATCGAACGATTGTTGGCACATACAAAATGGACAAAAATTTACTGAATATTTGTAATATGATATTGGTTACAAATCAATTTTTATTGATTTTACTATGAACTTTTCCAGGTTTTTTTGTATTTCCCTTAAATAATAAATTGATCTGTAGTCTTAAACCATGTCAACGTCAAACATTGTCAACGACGATACCATGTTGAGAGCACCGGTTCTCATCAGATCACCGAAGTTAAGCAACATTGGGCGCGGATGCTACTTGGATGGGTGCCCGCTCAGGTACACCGCGTGTCGTTGGGATTCTTGACCGGTCCGAAGTCCAGTGGCAACACTTTGAACGCGTTAATGGAAGGTTGTGGATTCGGATCCCGGTGGAGCACAAAAAATATCCCATTTATATTTCCAAATATGCTCTTCGCTGGGTTGAAAAAATTCATAAAACCAAAGACCGGTCACTTAAGGTCCATACAGCCTTACAGCAACTGGGTCTTACTTGAGTATTGGTGATTTGTAGTGACGAACAAGCTCGAACACCTCTGCAGCACTACAACAAGTGCCATAGACCCCTAGAGTCTCTAAAATCTAGGGAGTCTCCCGCACAGGATTTCTTTAAAAAATTGAAAAAAAAAACCCGATCCGTAGTCCTGTGGTAATCGCTTTGAACTGGTAATTGGAAGGTCGAGAGTTCGATAAAAGTGCCTTACGAGAAAATGAAAGTTAGAAAGAGGTGATGAATATAAACGATTGGAAAGAGGATTATGTTTACTTAAAATTTATTGTTATAGGTTATTTTAAAATTACACATGCTGCATCATGTAGTGCAATCATGTCTGCTTGTGTGTATGCAATTAATTTGATTAATAAATGTAAATTTATCTTTGACAAATTATTCTGACGTCATAACTCATAAGGCCTGGTTGCTAGGAAAAAGGTAAGCTTATATCATGTTTTTGGTTTCTATGATCCGTAATTACATAAAACTGTGACTTTTACCCGACGATAAAAAAAAACAAATTTCAGAATTTTGTTCCGGGTGAATTATAATTTTCATAATATTCCAGCCAAATGTATAATTTTAATCGTATTCCAAAAGTGAGAGATGAATGTTTGACCCGGTTCACACAGTCTGGGCCACGACAGGTCATGCCAATAGCATTTTATTGATGGAAAATCCCATCAAGCATGTACATATGTGAGCCTACACGTTGTATATGTGCATGTATGAAATAATCCCAGTGTATCTCTGATACCCAACGCTGAGTGCCACACTCCTACAATGAGAGTGTCGTGCAGTAAAAATGAATGTTTTTTAATCAGACATATTTTTTTTAATGTAAAAATTATTTTAAATTAAAATTAAAATCAACTTGATGATAATACTAATTGAGTTTTATTTGCTTAAATGCACAAAATATTTTGGGAGAAGCATTGCCATTTCATGCGATTTTCCATCTTATTGCTGTGTACAAACTAAAGAAAAATTAAAAAAAAATATGCATATTATATTACCATGAGCACGGATCCGCGTTTCGGCGCTCGAGGGGTTAATAAACAATATTTCTCAAGAACTTCATTCATTTAATAACTATAAAAACAAATATTGTCCTTTTGCATACAAACATTTAATTGTCTATATTTTGTATTGTTTGTGTATTAACACTGTGAAAATTCATAATGTTTAGTTTACAATTTTTTGAAGGAATTCAAAGAAAACACTGTTTATTTTCACTCAAATATATTTAAAAAGATAAAAATCTTTAAATAAATTACAAACGCGTTTTCGACCTAGTAGGTCATACCTGAAGATGACCTACTAGGTCGAAAACGCGTTTGTAATTTATTTAAAGATTTTTACCTTTTTAAATATATTTGAGTGAAAATAAACAGTGTTTTCTTAGAATTCCTTAAAAAAATTGTACACTAAACATTTAATTGTCTTCTTATATTCCTTGACTTATGGGTTGGTATGAGGCTGACCACCCATACTGTAAAAAATGGTTTACTTTGCCAATGTCACCCCTGTTTCAGGGAATGTCGGCAAGAGTTGCAGGGCTTATGTTAATTTGAGGTCTGGATTTTATTTGTAAGTACACAATCAGCATTTGTAAGCGCGAACTACACGTGTTTGTGGGCATACATCTGAGAGCTTTGAATGAATATATCCTTGCAACTTAGATTATAGATTATAGATTGCCTCATTGTTTGGTTGATTAAATCTTGTGACGTATATTTGTGTTAGTTTCATTTACATAATATTATTTACTTTGGCAATGGTAAGTTTTAATTTACAACTGTAGATGGGAGGTAATAATAATAATAATAAGATTAGGAAGATTTATTTGGTGAGCACTGTTTTTCGTGAATCACACCTCACGAGCCCTCTGCGAGCTTGGTCGTCGCTGTAGAAAGCGCCAATTCTCAAGTAAGACCCTGTTGCTGTAAGATTGGCTGTACCGGTACTGCTTGTTTCGAAATTAGTAATGCAGAAAAAACATATAAAACTCACTGTGAGTTGTATTTTTTTGTATGATTCGTAATCAAGACCCAATTACTGTAAGGCTGGAAGATCCTTTGTTACCGATATTTTTGATAAAAACAGAAAAAATCAACCCAGCGAAGAACACATTTGAAATGTGAAACTTTTTGTTGTTGTTGTACTTTTCCGGGAATAAAACGCTCAGAATTATTTTCACCAATTTAAAATGTTAACCAGTAGACTAGGTACTGACTGGATTTTAAATATCCGTATATATCCGTAGATATCTATCCGTAAAAAAGACACAATTTTCTTCAATATTTAAAGTTTTCATTCTCGTTAATAAAAACCAGTAGGTACACCGAGTACGAGTTGCATATTTTGCAAAATTTGAGTAAAGTAAAAGTTAACGGAAATATTTAAACTTCGGTTTCAGTACCCCGAGTACGAGTTGCATGTTTAAGTTGCGCGTTGGAAAGTATTTAAATGTATGCTTAACATGCAACGTTTACTCGGGGTACTGAAACCGAAGTTTACATATTTAAAAAACGTAAACTTTTACTTTACTCAAGTTTTGCTAATCATGCAAGTCTTACTTGGGGTACTGTCATTTGGTGATGTGCTTTCCTCTTTGGTAAAATGCGATATGTGATTATAATATGTACGTAGCTCAGTGGATGGATTTACGCAGAGGATTTCACCTGACAAACCGCACAAAGTACCATTTCATGTGACAAAGTACCATTTTATGTGCGCTGTCCGCCTTTTTTGCGTCGGGCCAAATTACACCTACCGGGAAAAAGAATAGCTGCCGCATGCCGAACAAAAAACCAATGACATTTTACGATGAAAATAAATGTTTATTTCTTATGAAAAAATCCGGTTCATTAGGTGTGCATAGAGTGGAGAAAAAATAACTCTAGAACCCTTTATCTTTACAGAAAAAAAATGTATAAAAAGTTGTCATCCGGTCGATAGTTAAGTACGAAGTAGTATTCTATTAGAGCATCTTTTTTTTTTTTTTTTTAAGAAATCCTGTGCAGGAGACTCCCTAGATTCTAAAGACTCTAGGGGTCTATGACACTTGTCGTAGTGCCGCAGAGGTGTACGAGCTTGGTCGTCGCTACAAAGCGCCAATACTCAAGCAAAACCCAGTTGCTGTAAGGCTGGATGGACCTTTGGTGACCGGTCATTGGTAAAGGTTTATGAATTTTTCAACCCAGCGAAGAGCACATTCGAAATATAAATGGTATATTTTTTGTGCTCCGCCGGGATCCGAATCCATAACCCTCCATTTACGAGTCCGAAGTGTTGCCACTACGGACTACGGACCGGTCCAAGCCGTCCGGCACCTTTTTTATTCAGTCACTTCAAGAGAGATTCTTCAAATGATGCCAGAAATTTTCTTGTTAACATTGCACTTCGGTATTACCCATGTTCTTCATTATCCAAAGCCATTTCCCTATAACCATTCATATAACAAAAAGTGAATGTATACGAATCAGTATGTCTTTAAAGTATGTATCTAGATTTTCGGCATTAAGTTTAAGAATGTCACCATTCCGCTAGGGGCGGCTAGAGCCTCTGCAGAGCTGCCTCTATTTCTGTTTATTATTTTTGATAAGGCCTTCAATTTGTAACCTTTTATTTTTAAATAATAAAAATCAAAAACAATTTGTATATGGTTACGGGACGAGTAAAAATTAAATAATGTAAACGAAAACAATGTTTCCGTCATATCTTTTACCTGATGACGGAAACATTGTTTTCGAAACTGGTCGTACAATATTTAATTTAACTCGCCCCGTAACCATTTACAAATTATTTTTTACTTTTAATATTTAATACGTTTATACCTAGATTTTCATCATGATATTCATGTATCTGCTAGCATAAAGGCACTTTCACCTGTGAGAGCCCGAAATCTTGATGGACGTTTTCATTATTCTCCCCGAGAGCCCGAAGTGAGTGCACAACTTCGCTCATTTCAATAATTCCGCCAGTCATGCAACGTTAAGCTTTCCCAAATTCAATTTTCGATACATTTTCACTTTTCCCGGATCCAGGATCCCGGGTCGTGGGGCGCTAAGGTCTCAACTTATGCGGTGAGATTCAGTCCTAAGCATTGGAACTAATCAAGCTGAAAATTTCTCTATCGAATTTGAAGTAGTGTTGCGTATCAAAGGTTATTTAAATTTTCTTGAAAAAGAAAAGCCTTTGTGTTTTCACGTAAAAATTGCGTTCATCCAATACGACCGTATTTTTTTTTAATATTTTTTTTTTTTTAAAGAAACTTTCATTTAATTTTATTTAGTTTCATTTCAATTAAGTTTATTTATTTATTTCACTTTCCGAAATTTTGGTGTTCCTTGACTATTAGTCCTTTACCAACTTTTAGGTTGGAATAAAGATGACCCGCCGTGCTGTATAAACTTGGTTCACTTTTGCTAATGCCACCGCGATTTCAAGGAAAGGTGGCAAGAGTTCAAAATTTATGTTGATGTAAGGCTTAGTTTATTTTTTATGTGTAAGTGCGAACTTATATGAACTTGCTTGTGATGCATGAAATACGAGGATGAGCATTTAATATCAATGCAACTTAGATTATAGATGACTTGCAATACAATAAAAGTATTTATACTGGTTTTCTTTTTTTCTAAATTTGTAGTATTTCTACTGTATATTTTATAGTATCAAATTGTGAAGGTTATTGTTACACGAATGCTATTTTGTGGCATAAGACATAATGCACAATAAACAGCACGAGTGTTACAATGGCTTATTACGTGCAGTGACCTCCAATATTTTTTCTGTGGCCATGAAGGTAAAAATGTTGCCGAATGGTCGGCTTGCCGCACGTGATCTTGAGTTGTTTGGAATGTGCAGTTTATGGCATATTGTACAAAATAAAATGACATAAAATGACAAAAGACCGGTCCGTTGTTCAGTGGTAACACTGCGGACTCTGAATGGGAAGGTTGTGGGTTCGATTCCCGGCGGAGCACAAAAAATATACCATTTATATTTTCAAATTTGCTCTTCGCCGGGTTGAAAAATTTACAAAACCTTTACGAATGACCGGTCACCAAAGGTCCATCCAGCCTTACAGTAACTGGGTCTTGCTTGAGAATTGGCGCTTTGTAGCGACAACGATCAAGCTCGTAAAAAAGGTCGATAGCTCAATTGGTAGGAATGCTTGCATTCCATGCCGAGAGCAAGGGTTCGATCTCAAAGGTTTACTCAGCCTTCACAAAAAATGAGAACCAGCCCCCCCGAGAGCTGGGAAACCCCCACTTCAACTGAAAGTGGTTGGTGTGAGGCCGGCCCCCTTACCTGTAAAAATAAATAGGTCCCGAAGCGCCACATGCGACCCCTTCGGGGATAACGCAGGCAAGAAGTTACACTATATGTGTAGCTTGGTTGCGAAAAATTATCTGTAACTGTTACTCTGTAGCCATTCCGCTAGGACTGGCCAGAGCCTCTGAAGAACACCCTCTATTTCTTCCTGTCTTAACATACCTCTTTCAATTCATTCATATCCATCACCTTTTTCATGCATTTTCTTCTTTTACGCTCACTTTGAATATCACATTTTTCACAAACTCCTCAATCTGATCACTACATACTTTTTTCTGTCGTCCTTTAGCTCTTTTTCCTTACACTTTTCTTCTGTTTATGTACTTATCCGTATACGTACTGTCGGTCCGTCACCATTCATTTTTTCCACATGCCCAAATCATCTCCTCACATTCTTTTTATCTTTTCAATTTATAAAAAACTAAAATTAAAAGCAGTGTGCTGTGGCTTGAAGCTTATATTGTGTAAATTACCAAATGAAAATAGAAAAAAAAATATAAATCGAGGACTACTGTTCAGTAAATTTTCACGTGGCCAAAAAATCGCTCTAAATTCACAATACATATTCCTTCAGACATCCAATATTGCCTCGCCCACAAAGAGCCCCGTTTTTACACATCCATATCATTATCGTGCCAGAGTCCTGTTTTGAATTTCAATCCGTATGATTATTCTCAGGCATCCCCTCGTCAATGTCACTACTAATAAAGAAAGTGAGAGAAGAGGGTTGTGATGTGCCTTGTTCAAACGGGTAGACGGGCTAGTAGTATAGTGAGTTATTAGTGGTCTTCATATTATGCTTCAGGCAAGTTAACTTCATTGAACCTTTAGATAATATAATAATATTAGGATGATTTATTTGGTGAGCGCTGTTTTTGTGTGTATCACACCGCAAGAGCCCTCAGCGAGCTTGGTTGTCGCAGTAGAAAACGCCAATGCTCAAGCAAGACCCAGTTGCTGTAAGGTTGGATGGACCTTTTGTGACCGGTCTTTGGTAAAGATAATTGAATTTTTTAGCGCTAATCTAATCTAATCTAATCTAATCTAAGTTGCAAGGATATGTTACATTGAAGATTCACATTACATGCATTCTCACAACCAGACACGTACAAGTTCGCGCTTGCACATGCCTCATGTGAACCTACAACATAAAAATCAAATCTCAAATGGACATACACCCTGCAACTCTTGCCGTCCTTCCCTGAGACAGGGGTGACATTGGCAAAGTGAACCATTTTTACAGCATGGGTGGTCAGCCGCATACCAACCTATAAGTCAAGGAACACACACACACGACAAATTACATTTTATACATCATTAAATAATAATATTCAAATACAAAATATCCATTTACAAACAAAAACAAATTCCAATTTAATAAACCCTATATAGCGCTACTGACTTATAAATGGAATGTTGTGGGTTCGAATTCCGTTGGAGCACAAACAATAATTTTAATAACAAACACAAACATTTATGTTTTCATGTATGCTCTTTGCTGGGTGAAGAATTTATATACCTTTGCCAAACACCGGTCACTAAAGGTTCATCCAGCCTTACATCAACTGGGTCTTGCTTGAGAATTGGTGCTTTCTACAGCGATGGACAAGGTCGCAGAGAACTCTTGAGGTGTGATACACACGAAAACAGCGCTCGACAAATAAATCATCCTAATATGTATCTATATTTTTTGAGACCTCTTTTGAAGCGTCTGTTGCTGGTTATTTCTTAAACCATAGAAAGCAGTCGGTTACATGCCCTTGCAACCGCCACTGCAAAATCACGCTAACCAAATACTGTTGCAGACTTGTGCAAATGCTCATTGAACAATGTTCTGGCTCTTCTTTCACAATTGAACGAAATACATCAACAGTGATAAAATAGCATTTATTTTGTAGTTAGGTCCGTTGATTCATCTTTACTTACCGCAAATAAAGGTCACTCCTGAGAACGTTGGGCAGTTATTAAAAAAACGGCATTTAAAAGAAAATATTTATTCCTCACTAGTTCCAACTTTTGAAAACACTTTTTTGCATACTCGCACCGTTCACTTGTCTTAACAATAGAAGATCACTTTGTATGAATTAGCGAATAAGTGCGCCGCAACATAGCAAACACGCATACATCCACCTACTAATTCACTCGCACTCGTTCCGTGTGAACGGGGCTGCATGATGGTAAGGAGAAGTAAAGCAAGGAATATAATTCACTATTTATATGAGAATTAGTAGAGTGTTTTCGCAAAGACGGAGAAGTTTTGTTAATGTAGGTAGGTATCCAAAATGTATACTTTCTTACATCAGTTTTTGGAATTATCTTGAGGGAAATAAACAACGTTATTATTTGAAATTCAGCTATTGTTATTCATTTTATTGTGTAAATGTAAGTCTTGAACGTTTTCTATTGCTTTTTCCTTCTTGCGTAGGTACTTTTTTACACCTCCGTTTTGTTACAGAAATGTGTATTTATTTAGTTTTATCTACGAGCTTAATATTTTTTGTTTCTGTAATATAGATTTTGAAAATAAAAAATTTCAACAGAAATAAAGTGATTTCAAAGTGGAACGTGGTTGCCGTCCTTATTGGGTGTAAAAAAAAAGACTTTTTGCACCAGGTATTTAAACAACGCCCTATATCTTGTGAGAACTATAAACATACGTCAAAAATGCAGACTCAGTCGTTGAGGAAAAAAGCTCCGAAGAAGTTACACACAGATTTTGGAACGAAACTGAAGCAAATTGAAAAATTAATTGACCACGACCAAGAAACGGTGGAGCAGTATCAAGCATCTAAAAATTACCGTGAAATCCTAAAAACTGCTTTATATTCTTCAATTTATGAAGCTTTACCCTGGAACAGGGATGTCATTGTTGTCAAAAATTAACCTTAACTATTGTTTCAACATTTTTTGTTATTTTTTTAATTCTCTAGTAGGTACGGAAGATTTTTCAACATAACAAATATCTGTAGTTAATTTTCACGCTGTGCTTGAGAATAAACATCTGCCAGGAAAACTAAAATGGAAATGTACCAAACCACCACAATTCTGCGTATTTTCATATTTTTGTATGCACCCAGTATGAAAGCTTCGCAGACGAGGATGTGAGGGAAACCAAGATGGCATTTGTTGACTTTTAGTTGGCTAGATCTGAGAATTTGAATAATCTAGACTTCCGATAGATCTATAATCTAAGATGATTGAAAATAACGAGAAGATTGAAAATATTGTTCTTCTGTTGTTACTTTCAATACTTTATTTCAATCATGCTACAATAATGTAAAATTTGTGAGTGCTTGTACTAATCGCTCGAACAGAAATCGGCAGAAAAAATAGCTGCTAACCTGAAATGTTGATCTGCAATGTTGGTTGCAGGCTTTTTAATTTTTTTTTTTTTAATTTCATGTAATTGATTCCTTTTTCCTTAACTTAAAGGTTAGTATGAGGCTGACAGCCCATACTGTTGAAAAAATTAACAGGGGTGACATTGGTAAAGTGAACCATCTTTTTACAGTATGGGTATATTCTTTTACTTATAGGTTGCTTATAGGCTGACCACCCATACTGTCATCCGTGTTTTAGGGAAGGTTGGCAAAAGTTGCAGCAGGGTGTATGTTCATTTGAGATTTGAGCTTTATATTGTAGGTTCACATTTGTCACATGCTTAAACATTTAAGCGTGATCTTATACGTGTCTGCTTGTGATTTATTTATTTATTATTTAAACAAGAATACAACAGCATTGAATAGAATTTTGTACATTTATAAGATATTTTTTACATTTCATGTCGCCTATTACTGTATTCTACAGTTGTGTATTTTAAATTACAAATCATGCCAGGTTAATAAATAAAAAGTAAAGAAAAACAAAAAATAAGCAACACCCAAAACCAAAACCAATTAGCATACAGAATTTGCATAAATAATTATAAAAAATTATAAAAAACACAGAGTTTTATTTTCACAAATTGAGTATTTATTTCCACCTCAAGTACTTCTAGTTCTAGTATCCTCTTGATAATGACGTGAATAAGTCGAAAGTACTTGAGGTGGAAATAAATACTCAATTTGTGAAAATAAAACTCTGTGTTTTTTATAATTTTTTATAATTATTTATAAAAATGAATTTTCACTGTGTGAATACACAAACTTTAAAAAGTCTAATAGAATTTGCATATAATGTGAATTTCCAATGTTACATATCTTTGAAACTTAGATTAGATTACACATCAAATTATCACGCCGAAGAAGCCCATTGCAGATATGAGCAACTTTAGAAGATGATGATGCCCTAAGTTTCTTAGGCGTAAGTCAGGACTGTCTCTGAGACACGTAGTCTACGTGAAACTCACATCGCAGCGTCAGTTCACTTCGAGGATCATTGAACGCGGCATAAACAGCGGTGTACACTACTCTCCCATGCTGCTACGGCCGCCACAGCTGGAATGGGAGCGTCACTTTACCATTGTTATTAGAGAGGAGAGCATCTGCCTTGGCTCTGCATGGCTCACTACTACCAGACACACTACAGACCAAAGCAAAAGACATATAGCTTGATCAAAAAAACACAACTGAGCTGCATATTTTGATTTTGAATTGAGATATTTTTCAACTCTGTCCCCTAACTCCCTCAATCAAGCTCCTTCACTTACGTAATAATCCCTCCTTTTCCTCATTCCTTTCCACTTTACTTTTACTTTTAATTTTATTTTTTTACACCTTGTTTCTTTTTTTTCTTTTCTGTTGCTTGTCAACTTGTGTCTTTTTGCTTTTTATTTTTTGTTTTGCTCTCTTTTTCTTTTTATTTTCTTGCGTTCTCAATTTTCTATTATTTGTCAATACTAGCTCAGCATACTGATCAAATTATTATTCTATCTCTATAATTTTAAATAGAAGAAACAATTTTGGCTTATGTTAATTTTAAGAACACCATTGTAATTACTTTTTATAAAGCTGTAGTTTTCTCAAATAAATAAATAAATAAATTAATAAATAAATAAATATTTAGTGCAATTTCTTACTCGTTGTCCTCAAAGCCCTCACATGTGGCGTGAATAAACTGAATATTTTCACAAGCTAGGAGTTTGTCCTTACGCACATTTGACATCAATAACTTTTTCATTTTTCACATAAGTGGTAGACTGTTACACTTCCGGAAAACAAGATCCCCAAAATTATTGCGTGTCTGGACAGAGTGTAAATTATTGCTGACATCGTTGGTGCGGATAGAATCCTAGCTCTCAAGCATTCCATTACTGAGCTATCGACTGACTATATCTATCTATCTATAATCTAAGTTGCAAGGATATATTTATTCAAAGCTCTCAAATGCATGCCCACAAACAAACACGTGTAGTTGGCGCTTACAAATGCTGAATGTGTACTTACAAATAAAATCCAAACCTCAAATGAAAATAGCCCCTACAAATTTTGCCGACCTTCCCTGACACAGGGGGGAAATTGGCAAAGTGAACCATTTTTTACAGCATGGGTGGTCAGCCTGGTATTATAAATTACTAAGCTATCGACTTACTGATTTTTATTGAACTGCGCTTTTGTAATAAATAAAGTATATCTTCATTATAATAAAAACGATACACTTTTCGATAAACGATACAATTTTTTATATTTTTACATTTTCAACCTTTTCTGATTCATCCATCCCAATTTTTAAAAGTATGTACGTGTATGTTTACGGCATCCAAAATTTTTTTTCTTTTTACCCATCTGAAGTCATGTTTTTTTTGTACTATCTGAATTTTTTTTTTTTTTTTTTACTCAGACATCAGGTTTTTCTAATTGCTCCCCCATCGTAGTGTAGTGATATTTTTAATACAAGAGCCGTGTAGGCACTGTTTGTAACATACCTCGCTGAGAATTCATCAGACAGACACATTGCAGGGGAAAACATAGAAAGATATGGCTGGATAGAGGTAGTGGAAGATTGCTATGCAGTAATAAAGCTGAAAATTGAAACTTCAAAATAATTTAAAATTATTTTTTCCTCTTTTACCGTTGTGTTCCCTGCAGAGAATTAGAATTCGATCCCCATCAAGCGTATTTTATTTCAAATCTAAAATAAAAATACCGTCAATTCTAGCTCCACCTTCACGAGAAATGAGAACTATCTCGTGAACTGGGAAACCCACATTTCAAAAAAGGTCTTTACCGTAACGCTAATTCTCTTAACTGTAAAAATAAATAGCTTTCAACGAAGTAAGAATTGTGTGAAGATTCGTTGGTTAGTATGGAGTTTCTACTGTTTTTTAAGAGTTGTTACTTTTCTCCGATCAATTGGGCATGTTTTTTAAGGTCATTCTTCATCTCTAATCAGTTGTTCTTTTATCCAACCGATCAATCCCAATTCACATTTGGTTGACCCTCATATTCTCTAAGTAGTCGATCATGAAGCGCGCTGCACTTTGGATATCAAACCAAGTCGGAGCTTGCAAGCGCTTGTAAAATAACTCTATAGATAAAAAAAATCACAGTACACCTTCTTTTTGGACACAAAATGCTATCTCGTCGCCTTAAGGTCATAAGGAATTTAGAGGAATAGCGCTTCTGTTTTCCAAACTATCGTTCTTCACATTAGCTCGATTATTTTTTACTCCACCCGGTCGATTCACGTCCTTGACCGGTCGATCTCGTCGCAAATTAATATCGTAATTGACGCGGCATTAAGAGAGCGTCATCAGCAGGTTGGGTCACGTAATTAATGGTGACGCGCAGGACGGACAATCTGTCTTGTGGCAGCGTCTTATAGCGACCGTGTGCATCGGGTTGCATCACGGAGAGATAGTGTCCCCTTGATGGTGTGCCCTCGCAGGGTCGGAATGATCCAATATAAGTTATATTCGAATTTAAAAATTACATTAAAAACTCCATGAAAAAAAGTAGCAATCCAATTGAATTGCACAAGAAGAGGATATTTCATTAGGTACTTTTTTCATAAAAATATTATACAGAGCAGTCTAAGTGAAATAATGTTGCAAAATATATTGTTAAGTTGTATCATCTTCTTCTTCAGAAATTTTTAGTCAACTCGTAGAACGCAGGCTTTCACCAATTTTCTCCATGACATGACAAAAAGTGACATGGAAATTCAAATAACTAAGACAAGCTCGAGAAAACTGTGCATTCATCTATCAATGTGCAAAAAGTGAATGAACAAAGTTAATTATTCTAAGGAGGTATATCTAAAAATATAGTTTTAAAAATATTATTTTTTAAAAAAGCTGACGACGCGGAAAAAAGGCAAAAGATCAAAGATAGAAAAAAAGAAAAAACAACAGAAAAACGATAAAATTTAATAGTTCAGAACATAAAAAGTAAGGTATCTAGGAAAGTATAATTTAACAGATTTAAAAAAAATCTTTGTTAAAGTTCACATTGAGTTTTAGCTATTAAACACAACCGGTTTTAGACCGCAGAACATCCCATCTTTAGGTGCAAAATATAACTAACACGAAAATACAAAAGCATAAATATGCAATCATAATTAAAACTCACTGTGAACTTTAACAAATATTTTTTATTTAAATCTGTTAAAATGGACTTTCACAAAGTTACTGCCGAAAATCTACATGATCTAAGAATAATTTAGGAGGAAAAAATACAAAATTGACTTACCCCTTAGTTTGATGGCGACAGAGTAACAGTTACATGCCCCTAATGATTCAAAACTTGCCACTTTTGCAACAAGTTAAAACAATTTCCGATGCCATATTTTCGCGCTCGACATTCCATCACGTCATGGATAAAGTTGAACACCAAATTTAGCGACACCACTTTCGTAATGTTCCCGATAGTTTCATCCACACGTGCAAAAAGTTAGTTTGCATGAACCCGAGCGATTCAACCCTACCTGTACCACTAATAAAATAGTACGATTTACCTGCTACGCAAATATGACAGAACCGTTCTCACCTCATTAAAAGCTTTGATATTTTTAAGTTTTAATAATTGCCGGGCTTAGCTGAAATCATTGTTTGAAAGTCAACAGAGGTGGATCATCTAAGTTGCAAAGATATGTATCATTTGAGGATCATATTATATGCATTCCCACAAGCAGACACGCATAATTTCGCGCTCGCACATGCCGCATGTGGACCTACAATATAAAAACCCAATCTCAAATGAACATAAGCCCTGCAACTCTTGTCGACCTTCCCTGAAACAGGGGTGACATTGGCAAAGTGAACCATTTTTTACAGTATGGAAGGTCAGCCTCATACCAACCTATAAGTCAAGGAAATAAGATTAAGCGAATTTGATTGATTGGGTCACATTTAGAACGCAAACTATTAAATCGTGGAAATAAGAATTGTATTGAAAAAACTATATGGATGCATGGAAGTGGGAAGATCCAAAGGAATATGACAGAACGCAGAAGGTGTCGTATGAACTGGAGGAAAAGGTATTAGACGCACAGCGCTGACTGTAGTGATGTGTTTAAATACTTCTTCAATCTGATCTCATATTATGTCCACAATGTTTAAGTCCACATGCGGTATATGCAAGAGCGATGTAAATCTTAAATGCTACATATATATCCTCACAACTTACACACCATTTTTTTGCGTTAATAATATTAGCATGATACATTTGGTGAACGCTGTTTTTGTGCAGAACACACCTCAAAAGCCATCTGCGAGCTTTGCCGTCGCTGTAGAAAGTGTCAAATCTCAAGCAAGACCCAGTTGCTGTAATGCTGGATGGCTTTGGTAAAGGTGTTTGAATTTTTTACCCAGCGAAGAACAAATTTAAAATTATATATGCAATATGTTTTGTGCTCCGCCGGGATTCGAACCGACGAGCTTCCATTTACGAGTCAGAAGTGTTAACCGCTAGACTATGGACCTGTAAAAAAAACCCGTTATTTCTAGTTTGCAGTCAACAAGTTCATTTATGAATCCTGCTCTGGATTTCGGCGTGGCATCCACCGAATATGTCGACCGGCTCATTATTATTAATTACTTGATCAAGCTAATTGCATAATTACATTCCGTGCGATCTACAATGTTCTCGATTAGAATTCCTCGCGTGAATAATGCACGCCCACTTGCCGGCTCTCATGAGCAGGGAGCGACAAAGTTGGCATGCTTCACGGCCCATCAATCACAATTGAAATCTTCTTCTTCTTCTTCTACTTTTGTGTGGCGGATTCCCTTGGCTTGCAGGGGCGCCAGTGTCAAGTTGATTTAAGAGGGAGATCGGGAAAGTTGGGAAAGCTTAAGGATGAAAACTCTCACATGCAGGCATTCACCATTCGTTTGCTTTGCAGACAATTTAGGTCAACCGATAATCTAAGTTGCAAAGGTATACAACAGTTAAGATTCATTGTAAGGTTTAGGTTGGAATTACGGTCGTTTAACATATTTAAAAAAATAATAACCGCAAATTTAAAATTTAAAATTTATTAATCGGATATTAGACGAACCGTTTTTTTTAATCCTGTGCAAGAGACTTCCTGGATTTCAGAGACTCTAAGGGTCTATGATAATTGTTAAAGTGCCCGAGATGTGTTTAGGAGCTTGGTCGTCGCTACAAAGCGCCAATACTCGAACACCTTAAGTGACCGGTCTTTCATAAAAGTTTTTTTATGAAATTTTCAACCCAGCGCAACGCATTTTTAAAAATAGAAATGGGATATTTTTTGTGCTTCGCCGGGATTCAAACCCATAACCTTCCATTTACGGTTCCAAAGTGTTGCCACCGGTTTACGGACCGGTCAATATTTTCAATAACAAAAGTGAAATATTTTCGGAAATAAACATAGTCACCTGTTTTTTTGGTTGCTAAGCCGTGTTTACACGTATTAACACTATTCACATTCTACATAGTACTCGTACTCCTCTCGTCTCTCATTAGAGAGAGGTGTAGCAGTGAAAATTCTATTCCCTCTCTACGTTTAAGCTCAACCACAGCATTTCACCAAAAAAATATAGCAACCAAAACACTCACTAGAGGCGTTGTTTTAATTTCCATGCATTTTTTGGTAAACGTTTCGGTTGAGTCTGTGCGTAGAGTCTGGCGCTCGGGGGGGTTTTTACCGCCGCGGCTCGTTGTTTTGCGATTTTCATTTTGATGAACCACTCCCCCCCCCCCTCTGCCGAGCCTAGCTTACTCCTATGTTGTTTCCCTTACAAACGATCGCTCAGAATTGTCATTTTTGAATGACTATCAATTGGCAATATGCAGTAACATGCCAACACCACCAATGGATTAAAATCTAATATTAATTGTGTAGATAAAAAGAAAAACAACTTCAGGTGGTTACCACCTGATGATGCGAACGGATGTTTGCGAAACCGGTTGTGAAATTAAAATATACTCATAGTAAAAGAAAACAAAGTTATTTTTCTTTTTAACCTTTGAAAATGAACGATTACAAAGTAAGTGCCTCTTCAATCAGTTAAATTGTGTACATTTATTATTTTCTTAGTTAAATTAAAAAGCTGCACCCTATGTTAATCTGCTGTAAAATATAATTTTATGATTAAATAATTATTTTTAAATTTACTGCGAAAAACAAGTTTTCAAGGACTGTGAAAAATGGCGGTTGATGTAGAATATTGGCAACTGAAGCTTTAAATTTGACTAACATGATTTCGCCTATTGAGATGGATGTGAGGAGGCAGACACTCATATCCGCGGGCGATAGTGCGATCAATTTGGTTCAGCCGAACCGTCAGATCCGCACAAATTTCGGGGACCGTGCTTTCCGTGTTGCGGGTCCGATGGAGTGAAACAGACTGCTACCCAGAGTGAAGAACTCCAAATCTGTGGGTGTTTTTTGCGGAGTACTCAAGACGCTAATCTAATCTAATCTAAGCTGCAAAGATATATATCATTTAAGATTTATATTAAATGCATTCCCACAAGCAGATATGTATAATTTCGCGCTAACACATGCCGCATGTGGACCTACAATATAAAAACCCAATCTCAAATGAACATAAGCCTTGCAACTCTTGCCGTCCTTCCCTGAAACAGGGGTGACATTGGCAAAGAACCATTTTTTACAGTATGGGTGGTCAGCCGCATAACAACCTACAAGTCAAGGAACACACCTTTTCAAAAAGTCTTATCTGTGATCGGAGAGGGCCCTTGAGGTGTGACACACACAAAAACGGCGCTCCCTTATCATCTATTATTTAAAATAAATAAGCCTGATTGTATGGAATTCTTACATATCGCACATGCATGTTGAGGGATGGTGTGAACGAGACGTCAGGAATTAATAATGTTCCCGCCCCGCAACGTAAACACCGCGCCGCGCTCAACAATGGGCTTTAGTGGCAGCCCCGGCGCAAATGACGACAGATACTTACACCAACTCAAATGAGAAACATTCATCGGCATCATCATCAGAATTCGTAGCCCTCGCTTGGCCACTGCTGAACATAGGCATCACCATTTCCTTACCCAATGTATGGTCAAGTTTACAAACAGCAGTTCCCCGCAACCTTGAACTGACAATAAAATAATTGACAGTCCCACCCTGTTGGAAGGTTACAGGTGATCGCTGTGATCTAGCGACTAGCCAACCGCTGATAATGCCCATCGGAGCAATGGGCGAAACTGTCCGGAAAGAATCAACCAGACCACGGCTACATAGTCCGAATAAAGTGATTGTTGTGTCAACTCTTGTTCATGTTCCTCTTAATCCCAGGACTTCCACTTCAGCCTCGATAATGTCTATCTACAAAAAAAAAATGAAAGATCTTGATAAAAAAAAAAAATATATTGGTGCAATTTTTTATTTTTTATTTTATAACATAAAACGAGATTCTAAATGTTTTTATTTTCGAAATTAAAAAGAAAATTTGGCTGAATTCTGGCTTTTATAAATGAACACAGCCTTTGGCAGGCTTTACTGCCACAGTACAGGCACCCGAACAGGCGCGTGGGAAAGTTTTGGTACGGTAGGTGGAATTCAGCCATTTCCGTGTTCCATTAACCGATTATTGTATTATATTTCACTTCCCTAAACAAAGCTTTTAGCGCAAAAACAACAATATAACACAATCAAACGTGAATATACAACATCACTTTTTTATCTTTAATCTAAGTTGCTAATTTTGTACACATTTGGGGATCACAATAAAACTTTTTTTTGCAAATTTTCGTAAGTGAACGCTGTACAAGTTTTTTTTTTTAATTCAGAATATTGCAGCAAAGTTAGCTTTTTCCAATTTTTTTCCAAAAATGTGACCATTAAATGGAAACTTTAAATTTTCAAAAGATTTTTGTGAAACTCTGTGGAAATTCATTTTTAAAGATTGATTATTTTTTTAATTAGAAACTTGAAAATAAAGATTTTTTCATACATTTATGACTCACGAAAGCTCACCTCGTCGTCATGATCATGGCGAGACTCCAACCAACGGAACAGTTGTTTTTCAAAATTATTTTTAGTGACAAAGTGCAGGTCTGGCCATTTTCTTCTTCCCCATTTCCATTTCCCATGTTTATGCAATAAACCCTATTTTTTTCATTTCAGCTCTTGTTTTAATATTGCAACCTTTCCCAAAATAGAATAAGCAACAACACTAGAAAATAATTTCCACGCCCTGAATGATGATGATGATTACGGGTAGCTGGGAGTAGGTATCCAAGGTACATTCTGAATGTACCTTTCAATTCTAAACATAACACTGGTCTATTGATCAATGGAAGTGTGCAAACACAGTATCGAATGCACCAACACCCTATTACAAGAGTGGTGGTCAGCGCGTAGGCATACTGACTATTAAATACAGGGTATCGGGTTCGATTCCACAACAGAGCTAAAAATATCACCTGTGTAGAATTCAATCCTTGTACGCGTGACAAAAAAACCGTCTATCTATCTATTCTTAGAACGTACAATTATGTAAGAAAACATTTACTTAATCCACGTTTTGTAGTGCCAATTGTGAGGCACAATTATCGTAGATTTTCAATAGAAATCGCAACATTGATCATTTGAAAAATGTTTGAAAATAATAAATGGAGCATCACTGACGTTTGGCGTGATCAATTCCCAGTAAACCGTCAAGGAGAACTGCCAAAAAAGAAAACACTGGCATCGTCTGTTTTTCTTTTTTTTTGTACGAGTATATATAAATTCGTGAAGAAGAGTGGAATTCAACAATATTTTTTTTGCGTAGCCAGTAAAAAGTATTTACATTGTCAATTAATAATTCACAAAAAAATATTTGAAATGAATTTGTAAGTTGTAAGTAGGCGACGATATATTGTGTTGAACAATAGTCAAGTTATGGTCAATAGAGCTGGAATTGCGGTTGTTTTAAAAAACACTTATTCGAGTGGCAACGCCATATCTGCTGGAGTCTAGATCATGTTATCATCTGTAACTGTACTGTAATAACTGTAACTCTGTCGCCATTCTGCTAGGGGTGGCCAGAGCCTCTGCAGAGTTGCCTCCATTTTTTCCTATCCTTACATATCTCTTTCAATTCATTCATATCCATCACCTTTTTCATGCATTTTCTTCTCTTACGCTCACTTTGTATATCCCATTCTTTCACAATCTCCTCAATCTGATCACTCCATACTTTTCTCGGTCGTCCCTTCCCTCTTTTTCCTTTCACACTTTCTTCGTATACAAACTTTGTCAGTCTATCATCATTCATTCTTTCCACATGCCCAAACCATCTCATCACATTCTTTTGTACCTTAACTTTCACATCCTCTTTCAAATTACATTCTTTTTTTACCCATTCATTCCTAACTCTATCCCTCAGAGTTTTTCCTGTCATGCTTCTCAAATGCTTGATTTCCACCGTACATACTTTACTCATTTCGCTATCGTTCACTGTCCATGCTTCACTTCCATACATCAAAGTCGGTAACAATATGCCATTGTGTACCGCCATTCTCAGATCCATCGTCAATCGCTTGTTCTTTGCTATTCTTCCTATTGCACCGACCACTTGCTTGCCCTTACACATCCTATTCTCAAGTTCTCTTGTCATCTTTCCATTCTTCTCAAACAAACTTCCCAAGTATCTAAATTCATCCACAATTTCAACTTTCGTACCATTCAACATAAACGTGCATTCTTCATTTTCATCCGTTCTGTCAAAAATCAGTACTTTCGTCTTACTTGCATTAATTTTCAACTTGTTCATCTTGTTCATCATCTATAATCTATAATCTAAGTTGCCAGGATATATTCATTTAAAGCTCTCAAATGTATGCCCACAAACCAACAAGTGTAGTTCGCGCTTACAAATGCTGAATGTGTACTTACAAATAAAATCCAAACCTAAAATGAACATAAGCCCCACAACTTTTGCTGACCTTCCCTGAAACAGGGGTGACATTGGCAAAGTGAACCATTACGACATATTTTTTGACGCTGTTATCGTTTGACTATTTCAGACAATTTCGTTCCGTTGCACATGCGTTACCATGGAAAAATACACGTACAAAATCCGTTTCCTTTTTATTGATCGATGAGTGGCAACGAGAAAGAGAAGAATAGCGCCAGGTGATGTTGTTCCGACTGCAGCGCAGTTTTCGGGTGTTATTTATGAGTTTTTTGCATGTTGCAGAATGCCTGAGAATATCACAGCGGCCATTTGCATGATAAGATGCATAAAGTTTGCCTGGCGCCCGGCTAATGGTTCGGCACACAGACATATCGCAAACATGAACATTATCAAGGTAATCGGGCTTTAAATTGGGTGGAAAAAAGACAATGTAATGCAGTCAAACACTCATACATATTAGAGTTCCTTTGCTTAAAGGTTGGTATGAAGTGACCACCCATACTGTAAAAAAATGCTTCACTTTGCCAATGTTATCCCTGAGTTAGGGAAGGTCGCAAGAGTAGCAGTGCTTATGTTCATTTGAGATTTGGGCTTGTATGTTGTAATTTCATATGCAAAATGTTCATTTGAGATTGGGTTTTTATATATTGTAGGTCCACATGCGGCATGTGTGAGCCCAAAATTATGCGTGTCTGCTTGTGGGAATGCATTTAATATGAACCTCAAATGAAACATATCTTTGCAACTTAGATTTAGATTTAGACATGTGTAAGCGTGAACTTACACGTCTACTTGTGGTAATTTCAGATGTGAATACATATTGGCATCCTAGATTATGGGATGTTGTATTGTTTTTTTCACTGCTCTGATCAACCCATACTTTTTGCGGTAAATATCGCAACTTTCAAAAAGTAATAAAGCACAATTTTAATCATGTATTTAATTTCATTTTCCCACAAAATTAATCAACGTATACTCGTATTACAGTCCCTAAAGCATGCACACATGCACGTACCAACCAGTTGAACCATTAACTTGTGATAACTGTGGATTAGAAATTATTTTAACGAAAATAGACAAAATAAAAGTGCAAATATTCGTGACAAACCTTGTCATAATTACTAACCTTTGCTCGAAGGTATGCCGTGATTTGTGACAATAGTAAAAAAATCAGTTCATCCTTAGTTGCTGTGCAGAGAGGATGTATCCTGAAGACGTTAGCTACGTCGCTAACGAAACGTCGAGAATAATGTAAGTTCTCTTATAACGGTTCGTGTATTATCCGATAATTATTTTTAACTGTTTACTTATAATTATTGTAAATAGGCATTATATTTCTGTTTCAGCCTACTAACGAAAATTTACTTAGTAAGAAAGAGAACAAAGAACTTCACAGTTTCATTTCCATGTGTACGAAAAAACTCGGGCGAATATAAAAATGTTTCTATAAATGTGGCAGCATTGCCGCGTGCGTACTATGTCCGCACCAGTCTAAACATAGACACATGCGGTATAAATCTTATGATCGATAAAATTTACGAATTTTAAAGGAAAAACTATTTATAGCATGTATTATAATTGGGTGTAAAAACACAAAATGGAAAAAGCAAGAAAACATAAAATTTTACACCAAAAAACATGTTTTGTACGACTACACAACTGCAACGTTTGACAGGACTGAGACAAATGTGGGATATAGTATGTATCAATGCAGTAAGTTGGTTTATGCTCCTCTATATTATTACTCAATGAGTTGAACACTGCGCCCCGCTATAGAACATTGTTAGCTCACCTCCATTTCGTAAATTGAAAAAATGTATGAAAACTAAATCACTCCCCAGGAGTGCCATCGTATATTCCATGCATTTTTGATTTACGCAATCGAGGTGAGATATACACGCAAGGTTGTATACTCAGGGTACTGCACTCCCCGACCTCATACAATGAATGTTTACCGACTGTTTTGTGGTATTTGTGTTTTAAGGCTTAATTAATACGTATCAGTTACATTTTCCCTGTTATTTAGTTAATGTATTCACATCAATAAAACACTGTTTTTGATCGGTTTAAATGTATAAATCTTTTATCTAAGTTGCAAAGGTAAAGAACATAGTTAAACCTCTCAAATCCTGCTGCATCTCCGTGAAACTATCGTGACATTGGCAAAAGTTAATCAAATTTTACAAAATGGAGTTCAGTCTCATACCATACCTTGTCAAGGAATCCCGAGGAGTCTGAGTGAGAGGGGGCTCACTCTGTGATCTGTTGACAGTGATCTAACCTCTGTCAGTACACAATGCAGAAAAAGAAGCACAGTGTTCGGAGACCGCGCTTTCGCCATTGCAGGACCGTCCACTTGGAATCAGCTGCCCCCAGAAGTGCAGAACAGAAGCGTTAATAATAATCAGATTTTTTTTATTTAAAAAAAAAAATGGAAATACAATTTGTTTTTTTCTACTATGTTTTTATTTGAATTTGTTACAAAAACAAACCAAAATAAGTGAGTTGACCGGTTTCGGCCTCTAGGCCATCTTCAGAGTAACTGAGTCTTAAAAATTAAAGTTACTCTGAAGATGGCCTAGAGGCCGAAACCGGTCAACTCACTTATTTTGGTGTGTTTTTGTAACAAATTCAAATAAAAACATAGTAGAATTAAACAAAGTTTATTTTATTTTTATTTTAAATTAAAATGGAGTTCTACAAAGTTTCCGCTGAAACATTTAAAAAATTGATAATCAGATTTTTTCATACTTTTGACAACATTAAAGTGGTGTTGGTAAAGCATTTTGATGCTATGGCGACTTCGTTGCTAAAAAAACAATTTGAAGACAGAGACACGCTGATTGCATAGAAAAAGAAAAAAAAAACATTTTGTGAGCAAGACAGCACTTTCAACGATGTCTTGCGTCAATGAATAGCGCTTCGTGTCATTAGGATCTAATGACATGCCAACTTTATGATATGTTTCTTCCTTATTGAAAATTCATGAGTAAAATAAAAAAAATAACTACAAAACAAGTTTTTATTTTCTCTTTTATTAAAAAAAAAACCCCTATGTATTGAATGTAAAGATATAGATACCAATATTTGTGATTCCACACTTCATACTTAATACAATGATTCCTAAATTATTCATACTGAAAACCTTCTCGTGAAACAGCGATCTTCTTGGAAAAATTCTCATTTTTTTTACAGTATCGGAGGTCAACTTTATGCCGATCTCAAAGCAAAAAAATATACATGAATGAAGGGACTCGCCGCATAAAAGAAAAACACAAAACTGCCCGTATTTTTATTATTTCCGAGCAAAAAAAAATAATATTGGAAAAGTAAGGAGGAGCGTTTGAGTTATTGGTAAAAGTGTTGACGCTTTCGATTTCAGTTTTATTTCTTATTTTATCGACGACTCATCTGTACACCAAGTAAAAAACGTTGCATTTAAACTCAACCAAAAATGTATGAAGACGAAAAGAGCGCTTCAAGTGAGTGTTTTAGTTTGCATACATTATTTGATAATACGCTGAGGGTTTGAATGTAACGTTATATACTTGGGTTTGCTGGACGGTATCGGTCGAGCAATAAGTCCATAATAAAATCATTCCAATTTGTTTTCTTCATTGCCTTGGTAACGACGTTAATTTTGCGAGAATCATAATATTAGAAGTTATGTATTTTTATGTGGGTCATGTGTAAAATATTGTTATGATTATTTAGTATGGAACAAAATGATTATAATAGATTGTAATTGTTATTAAAGTAACTATATTTTTTAAGTAGATAATAATGTAAATAAAGTATAATTAATAATGCACCGATGTACTGGAATAGTCTTTAAGTTTTCTACCAATGTCTGGGGCCAAGCTTAATAAACCTTTCTGTTGGAACAAGTAAACCTTTATAAACGTAGATTTTTTTGTGGGAGGGTTAATTCGTGCTAAACGCCAAAAAACAAGAGTGACGATAAAATTGTTGAAAAACTTAAAAAAAATATATTTACAACTTAGATTATAAATTATTGATCCCTTAGCTTTTCGTTTAGGAGCATTTGAAATTCAGGCTATTGTACTTTCTTTTCATTATATGTAGGTACTTAAGTATACGCAGGTTTTTCCGGACTTTCTTTTGTCTTATATTTGAGGGCTCATTTGAATTATTTCAAAATTAGTATTCAAGGCAGAGTCGCGTTTTTTTTTATCAAATTTGTTTCCTTAATTGAATGAACCTCATTATCTTTATTCCACCTTTTCATTTGAGAGAAAATAGAAGAAGAAAAAGTGAAAATTAAGCAATCAAATTAGACGCCATTTCCTGACAGCATTTAAAACTGCAAATTAAAATAAAAACGACTAGGATCTTTTCAGTTATTTATTCAGTAACCTGAAAGTCTTCCCACGCAGAACAAGTAAGTTAAAAGTATAAACACGTTACAAGGAACAAAAACTTCTGCCTTCTCCTTCTCACCTAATCTAATCTAATCTAATCTATTCTAAGTTGCAAAATATAAGTAATATTAGAGACTCACTTTAGATGTATTTTCACAAAACAGACATGTTTAAGTTCGCGTTTAGACATGCCGCATGTAGTCTTACAATATAAAAACCCAAATCTTAAATGAACATACACCCTGCAACTCCTGCCAACCTTCCCTGAAACAGGGGTGGCATTGGCAAAGTGCACCATTTTGTACAGCATGGGTGGTCAGCCGCATACCAACGTATAAGTCAAGGAGCATACACAACAAATTACATTTTTTAAATCAACAAATGTATGGACATCAAAAACTAACAGAAAACTAATTTTAATTTTAAAAACTCTTGCCGCCAACATCACAGATCAACCGCCATTTCTTTCTGTCATATGATAATTTTTAATTTCTGATAATTTTTATAGCGCCTTTTCGGGGCACTACGCTCCCTTAGTTCTTGTTTGCCGTATAGACTATTAAGCTAATTGTACATGAGCATTGAGCAATGTTTGCATATGTACTGGAATTAATGTTTTTATGAAAACAGGAAATCGATTTAAAAAAAATTTCAAACAACTTTCTCACTATCGAGTTTTACGTTTTTTCTTAGCTCAGATTGTGCAGAATTTGATTCTTAAGACAACTGCATTAAAAAGTCATATTTGACAAAATTGGTCTATACGGCAAACAAGAACTGGAGGAGCGACTGATCACTTCAAGAGCGCTGTAATGTGTTGAAGCTTCTCTGAAATAGATGTATCCTGAGAAACTTCCTGAAATTACCAAAACTAATCTCTGCTCTCTACTTCAGAGGTAGACTGTTACAGCAGGATGGACCAGACGAACTAAAATCGCTGTCCCCGAAACATGTTGTCTTCCGTCGAAGCGGCAGTTGAAGCCTATTTACGGCGTCACTTTGTTGAAAACGAATAGTGCATCGTCTGTCGCCTATTTGGTCAACTCTACACAATTCACACAAGTATTATGGGGCAGCTCCTCTCAGGGTGTTAAAACTGAGACACATATTTTGTACTAAATCATCTGTGGGACGCGTAGCCAATGAAAGAACTGCAACAAAGGATAGACATGGTCCGTTTTTCGTCCCCCCAAGAGTTATTTGGCTGCAGCATTAAATACAAGGAAAAATTGAGCGGAAAAGCATTCCAAGAATTACACTCTTCACTGGAGAGTTGTTTTCCAGGATCTGTTGACGTAGTCTATTGGAGTCAGAGCTTCTGGACATTTCACTCACTTCTGCGATGGGTTTCTTCAGTGAGAAGTGAATTGTGATCCGGAATGCTATTTTTCAGTGTCAATTGCCGTCCATGAGAACCTATAACTCCAGACAAAACTGTTCATTTAGAGGGTTTTTGCTGTCGGCTTCAGACACTGGGTACTGCTCTTTCTGGTATTTGCTTCTTAATCGTCTTGTACACGTTTAATTGTAATATTATGTGTAGCTTCTTTGGAGCTTCATTGAGTAGTGGGATAAATTAATTATTTTGAGAAACAGACGCCCGTTTTACATTCGTCTTTGTTTTCTTTTGATTGGGATCGCTTATTTAGTGAGCACTTTTTGTGTTAATCACATCTCAAAGATCTATGAAAATTGAGTCACTTTAGAAATCGCCAATTCTCAAGCAAGACTGAGTTCCGGTAAGACTGGCTCGACTTACGGTGACCGGTCTTTGGTAAAAGCAGATTAATTTTTCAACCCAGCGAAGAGCATATAAATAAATGAATAATTTTGTGTATTCCGCCAGGAATCAAACCCTCCACCTTCCAATCATGGTTCCGAAGCACAGACCACTTAACTGCGGACCAGTTGAAAAAATATCGCATTAATATTAATTTCATGCCTCATATGAAGAATCTAGGGTTTCCAGCGTTGACGTCACACGGCCGGTCTAGCGTTGGGTCTTCCACGGTACCTTTTTCACATCCCAAGGGATCTTGGTTCTTGATTTCCCCAGCTGTTTCGGTTGGACCATGATTCTCAAAATGTTTTTCTTTAAAGACCCCTGACTTTATCGCCTTCTTCTTCTTTCGTGTCTCTTCAGTGAAGATTGGTGATCATCATAGCAATTTGTACCTTAAATTCTCCTGCACGAAAGAGGGATCGTGTGTTTCTGTCAAGTAAGCAATATCTCAGGTTCTTCTTTGACCTGGAGCTCGTCTTACTTCAATTCTGCCCTGTATCATGAGCAGTAGGAGTGAACACTTCTCATTTGTCATCACGCGGCCGAATTAAACCAGTCTTTGCCTTTTAATCAACATCAGGAATTCAGCTCCGGAAATAAACTCGATATTTATGACTATGACTTCAAAATCCTGCAGTAGATCCACATTTCAAAGGCAGTTATACTGTTCCCTACGCACTGTGTAAGTGTCCACTCTTCCATGTTACAGAATACTATAATATATAATCTAAGTTGCAAAGATATATTAACATTTAAATCTCATATCAAATGCATGCCCACAAACAAGCAGATGCAAATGCTGAATGTGTACTTACAAATTTAATCCAAGCCTGAAATTAACATAGACCCCTGCAAATTTCGCCAACCTTCCCTGAAACAGGGGTGACATTGGCAAAGTAAACCATACAATGTCGGAAATCTGTAGCGTCTCACCATTCACAAGCGTAGGTCTAGTTGTAAGTTTCTGTTAGTCAATATTTTCATTGTGATGAAAGCTACTTTCGATTCTTCTATCACGAATGGACCACCAATTTTCTTTAATTGACCATATGAGGTCTAAATAAACTTTGTTTAGAACCACTGAATGTTACAAGCAATATTCACCCTAACCATATTTTGCCTGTATTGTACATGGAATATATTTTCATCTTAATATTGTAGGGCAAAAAATGGCATTACCCTTATTACAGACCTATATCATGGCTTTCCCTTGAGTATTTACGGAAACTTCCCATGGTCTCATTGATAATGTGGTTATCTTCAACATAAAAAGGAATTTTATCCTGCTTATTATTACGAAAATTTATTTTATGAACCTCAAATTGGATTGGCGACAGTTAATTAATTGTCTTGTCTTGTATCCTGCCGCCTTTCCTCTAGGGGTGGCCAGTACCTCCACACAAGTGCCTCCACTTGACTCTGTCCTTGCATACTTCTTTCATCTCATCTAATTTCATCACTCTTTTCATGCATGCTCTTCTCTTGTTTCCACTCTGTAGATTCCATTCATTCGCAATCTCATTTATCTGATCAATCCATTGTTTCCTAGGTCTTCCCCTTCCACGCTTACCTGTTACATTCCCTTTATACACTCTTTTTGTCAGTCGGTCTTCATTCATCCTTTCAATATGTCCAAACCATCGCATCACACTTCTTTGAACTTTCACTTTCACGCTTTCTTTTACTCCGCATTCATTTAGAACCCATTCGTTTCTCACTCTATCTTTCAGTGTTTTTCCTGTCATACTTCTCAGATGGGCCATTTCTACGGTGCATACCTTATTTACTTCTCTTTCATTCAACGTCCATGACTCGCTTCCATACATCAGGGTCGGCAACAAAATACAATTGAGTACCGCCATTTTCATTTTCTTTGGTATCCTTTTATTCTTCGCTATTCTACCAAACGCTCCTATCACGCATCTTCCTTTGCTGGCACGCTTCTCTAATTCTTTCGTCATCTTACCATTCGCCTCAAACTTACTTCCTAAATAGTCAAACTCATTCACTACTTCAACTTTTATTCCATTCAAATTAATTGTAAGTTCCTCACATACTTCATTCCTGTCAAAAACTAATACTTTTGTCTTATTCGCATTTACTTTCAAGCTATTCTTACAAAATGCATCATTTAGTTTGGTTAACATCGTTTGGAGTTCCTCCGCCGAGTCAGCTAAAACTATAGCATCATCAGCATAAAGAAGTACTCCAACTCTTGTTTCACCCACTTTCACTCCGCTCTCTGATATTCCAGCTTCTTTTATGCAACTGTCCATGATTATATTAAACAACCATGGACTCATCACGCAGCCTTGCCTCACTCCCTTATATACATCAAACCAGTCACTATATCTCCCATCCACTCTTACACATGCCGAACTATTTTCATAGATGGCACGTATCACATTCAGAAGATTATCATTCACACCGTACTTCCTGAGAACATTCCACAGCATACATCTGTCCACCGAGTCAAAGGCCCTCTCAAGATCTACGAATGCTGCGTAGACCACCCTCCCCACAGCCAGATGTTTTTCAACAATCTGTCTGAGAGTAAAGATTTGGTCCACACAACCTCGTCCTGGCATAAAGCCAGATTGAATATCAGAGACCCTGTGATCGGTGGCCATTCTCACTTTTTTTATGACAATTTTGCATAAGACTTTCCCAGGTATACTAAGGAGACTAATGGGCCTGAAGTTACGGCAGTCTTTCTTGTCCCCTTTACCCTTGTAAATAGGGACAATGACCGCCTTTCTCCAGTCCATCGGTACTACCCTGTCTTTCATACACATCTTGCATAATTCAAACATCCACTCTACCACATATTCTCCTCCTGCCTTTAACATCTCAGCATTCAATCCATCCATACTTGCAGCCTTTCCATTCTTCAGCTCTTTTATGCTTGCTTTTATTTCCTCTTTCTATTTGCTAATTAATAAGTGTCAGTAAGTATATTCAAGAAATACACAAAAACTCAGTGCCTGGTGAATAAAATCACATACTTTGAAATGGGGGCATACCATCAAATACCACAAATCTCCTGAGCTAGAAGTCTCATCCCCACGGCAATTCTTACTTACCGAATATTGGTAATATTTGTATGAAAACTAATAAGCTGTTCACTTGTGGGCATCTTGGATTGACAGGTCTTCATACAAATATTACCGATATTCGGTAGGTAGTATCTACCATGGTGATGAGACTTCCAGCCCTAGATGGATAGGGCCACAAATACAGAGGTTTTTTTTGGATGAATACTGGAGCTGTCCGGCAAAAGACAAAGTATTTAGATATATTTCAGTCATTGCTTCAGGAAGGAGCTGAAGACCACCATCTTCACAAGAAGAGAGTGAGCGGTGGGCGCCCTTGGGGTGGCTGGAGCCACTAAACGGCGCCCAAAAGAAGAATAAGTCATCCAAATATATATATATTTGCTGCTAATCTCATTATACTGGTAATGATTGGCGGACGACGGATTCCAGAACCAAACAAAACGTCTTAGTGAAAAGTGGTTTCTTTGATCTGTTGAACCAGGGTCAAAGTTATGGTAAAATGATCCATGCGGGGATCGAACCAACGTTTTTTTATTCCAAATAGGTACGCTAGAAAGATCAGTCACTTGGCTCCCTTGGTCATAACACCGATACCGTAGGGCGAAGACTTCAGTCAGCACAACAGTGATTTGAAGAAATGACATTGAAATGAAAATTGAAAAAATTGACTTGTCCGTAGTCCAGTGGTAACACTTCGGACTCGTAAATGCAATGTTGTGGGTTCAAATCCCGGCGGAGCACAAAATATATACCATTTATATATTCAAATTTGCTGGGTTGAAAAATTCATAAACTTTTAACAACGACCGGTCATCAAAAGGTTAATCCAGCCTTACAGCAACTGGGTATTGCTTGAAAATTGGCGCTTTCACAGCGATGACCAAGCTCGCAGAGGGCTCTTGAGGTGTGATACACACAAAAACAGAGCAAAAAAAGAGATTCTTTAGGGACTATAGAAGTAGCGAATATTTGACTTGGCATTAAAAACCAAACAGCGTTTGAAAAAAAAAAATTTGGTGCACAGTGCCTCATTTAAATCAACCATCTAAATCACGAGGGGTTTCGAACCGTAGACCTCTGTCGTTGAACGCAAGCATTCTACCCACTGAGCTATCTACTGAGAAATGTGTACAGCGGTGTTATGGCCGAGGGTCAAGCGACTGATCTTTCCAGCGTATTTGCAATAGAATAACGTTGGTTCGTTTCCCGCTTCGGTCATTTGATCATAACGTTGATCCTGGTTTAACATATGATTATATCATTGGTTAATTATTATTTAATAATTAAATATACAATAATGAATAATTCATTGATGATATTAGTACCTGTTTCAGGCCAGGCAGGATAGGTTGGTGACTGGCGTTCCTCATCACAATTTTATTTTATTTTAATTAAGTAATAATAATAAATGGGGTGTAAAATAAGACAAGAAGGATTTAATAAAAATACAGCATTTATTGTTACACCGACAACACTTTCATAGGGAAATTCATATATAATGTTATATAGTTTAGAGATTATTTTAAATTACGGGTATCAACTTGTTTATTTCTACGTACAATATTCATTATCGAAAAATGTATGAGTTTATTTATCATATTTAAAAATAAAGGTAATAACAAAGAACAGTTTCCTATTTGAAATATTGTGACACGATATTTTAAATCAACATTAAGAACGTAAAATATAAAAAAAAAATGATATTCATTTTTTAAATACTCATTTAATATAAATAAACCTTACAGTATTAACTGAGAGGGAGTTTTGATAAAAATAAATCTTTTTAAAAAATGCAGCCTGCAACTTGTTTACTTTTAGTTTTAGATTTAATATAATTTTGTAAAAGTAATCATGAGATTCAGTAAACAACACATCACAAAAAAAAATTATCTGTGGTATTTAGGTGTTTTAACACTCTAAGTTTATTTAAGTACAAATTTTAGTTAAAATAATAACCAATTACAATAATCGTATAAAAGAACTATTGTTAACTTCATTGGAATTTAAAAACATTTCACTCTTTTTGATTTTCTTTTCAAATGCTTATCAAAATATTGTTTTTGTTAAATTTATGTAAATAAAATTAGTACCTATCATGGTTTGAGGCACCAAAAAACCTTGAAAATTTTAATACTGAAAATAATACATATAAAAAGGTTATGACTCTGGATGAAATGAAAGAAGTATGCAAGGACAGGAAGAAGTGGCGGCTAATCTGCAATGTTGATTTCTAATGTTGGTGTATTCATTTGCTACATTTTTTGCATAGGAAATTTTTGACTTTTTTTGTATAGATTTCTTTGTAAGGTTTTGTTCTTTTTTATATTTAAATGTAATTTATTATTCATATTCCTTGACTTATAGGTTGGTATGAGGCTGACCACCCATACTGTAAAAAATGGTTCACTTTGCCAATGTCACCCCTGTTTCAGGGAAGGTCGGCAAAAGTTGTGGGGCTTATGTTCATTTGAGGTTTGGATTTTATTTGTAAGTACACATTCACCATTTATAAGCGCGAACTAAACTTGTTGGTTTGTGGGCATACATCTGAGAGCTTTAAATGAATATATCCTTGCAACTTAGATTATAGATACATAAATTTGCTTTCATTACGCCGAATAAATAAATCGTTTTCCATTTTATTGTTATTAAAAATGAGAAATATTTTTTTTAAATTCTGAAAAACCAACAACAAAAAATCAGCGTTTATTGTAAATTTAGTAAATAAAATTAAAAATTGTAACAAACTTTGTTTAGTTCTACTTTATTTATTTTTATTTAGTTACAAACAAAAATAACGAGTTGTGACCGGTTTCGGCCTCTTGGCCATCCTCAGAGAAACTGAGGATGGCCAAGAGGCCGAAACCGGTCACAACTCGTTATTTTTGTTTGTAACTAAATAAAAATAAATAAAGTAGAACTAAACAAAGTTTGTTATCATTTTTTAATAATTAAAATGGAGTTCTACAATGTTTCCGCTAAAACTTTTCAAAAATTGTTAAAAATTGTGTGTGATGAAAAATTAAATTTTAAAAATTATTTAATTATCTACAATTGGTTTATGTATTTACTACAATATCACGTTGATGAAACGTTTGTATTGTTATAGAAATACAATATTTAATTTAATAACATGGACAGAAATACAAAAAAAAACTATTCTATAGTATTTCATGTTTATAATATTTTTTTGGTCTATTGATTTTAAATACGCTTATTTTATATATATTTAATAATCAAGCAAACATAAAATCATTTTTTCAAAACACCTATAAAACATTTTTTTGTAAATTCACAACGATCAATAGAAAATTAACAAAATGCATTTTTTTTTTTGAAAAAGCATAGAAAAGTATCAACACCAATTTTGGCCCTTTTTTAATTTATGTATTTTTTTTATCTTAATTATTCATTTATTATTAATATATTTTAAACTATCAATATTTTTGTATACGTACCTTTATACATTTTTTTGAAACCACTTACAGATTCATTTAACTTAATTCTTAAGAAAGAAAAAACAAAATATCTTTGAGTATTTTAATTTATATTTTTTTTCTGTTAACACAGTGAAAATAAAAGTATGCTCCTGAAGATGCCTTATTAGGCGAAACGTTTGAGCAAAAACATAAATAAAAGTAAATTATTATTATTATTTTGAAATAAAAAATGTTTATTTTGAAAAGAAGTCAAATGTTAAATTCAGTTTTACTAAAATAAATTAACTTTGTGACTGAAAATACATATTTGTAGACATTTATAATATTTATATAATTCCTAATACTTACATTACATATTTAGATACTAGTATTTTTCTTAAAAATAACCAATGAGTTAAATTTTAATTAATCTATAAAAATTTACTTTTTTATATTTAATCAGTTGGTACATCACATTTTCAATGTTATGCTTAAATTTATTTAATAAAATTTTTAAAGAATAATGACAAAAATCAAGATCGGTTTATCACACTTAAGAAATACAACATATTTTGTTTTAAACTTACTCTCATAACAATAAAAAAAATATGATTAAAAAATCAAAGCCAAATAAAGTTCCATATACATAAAAATCTACGAAAATTATGGACCGGGCACTGAAAATCCAATCATCATTTTCTTTTAACGCATTATGAATGCCAACAATACTACTTAATATCTTGTACATTTTCTTCATCCATTTAAAAAAAATACAAAAAATTAAATTGTTGTTGTATACTTACAATTTTTAAATGGCTTTTAAAGCATGAAAATAAAATATGTTTTTTTCTTACACTAGGAGCACTATTTTTATAGTATTCACGCATTTTATTTTATTTAAATAAAATTCAGTCTCATTTCCGAAAACAGTACACTTTCTTCACCGAACTTTTTTTTTTATTTCAAAACCAATTTTAATATTTTTTCTTTACGTTTCATATTCGTTCTTTGCCATCTTAAGGGTACAATATATTTTTATAAAATTGTCTTTCTGTCACACTACGAAAGAATTTTTATGAACTAATTAATTGAAACAAAAAACAACTTTTTGCGAAATCGGTAACAATTTATTATTTTTTTTAAAAAACATGAAAATTCATTTTTTTCACGATTACATTTAAATTTTCAAAATTGATTTTCTTATCAATTTGGGTGTTTATTTCGAAAATCTTTATTTTGATATTTCGTGTCTCAAGATCTATGGTCCCCCGCAGGTCAAAAATATAATATTTTGAGTTAGCATAATCTTCGATAATATGCCACAAAATATGATTAATTGAACTCACTTAAAGAGATTTTAGCGGCATACCCATTTTTATGTAAGTTGTTGCAAGTTGTAAGACACTTCAAACTCATTTTTCTCAATTTAACATTTTTTGACTTATTGTACTCATAATTGAATAAAAACTGAAGTATATTTCTTACAATATTTGCATTTTTTAATCAATCTAATAAATTCATAAAAAATCGATCGTACTACGAAAAATCTAAAATTGCTCATTTCGAACGGATCAAAAAAGTTATCAGTTTCCTCTTCGTCGAAACACGTTCCTGGCTTGAAGCGCTAACACGAGCGCTACCGCGGATGTAGCGCTCGCGATCTCAGGCGCTCCGCTGGACGCTAGGGCGCTCGCAGGCGCTTCTATGCAGCGCTTGTAGTCGCCATAGTCCACGCGAGTTATTGCACAATAGTGAGTGTGTACGCACGAGCCGTCGCAAGTGCCCTCGGCTGGAGAGTCGTACCTGCGCACTAGGTTCGCTCGGAAGTATCTGCGAAAAAAAAACATTTATCTGTAACTGTAACTCTGTCACCGTTCCGCTAGGGACGGCCAGGGCCTCTCCGTCATTTCTTCCCATCCTTACATTCCTCTTTCAATTCATTCATATCAATCACCTTTCTTACACATTTTCTTCTTTTACACTCACTTTGTATATACCATTCTTTCAAAATCTCCTCAACCTAATCACTTCGTACTTTTCTTGGTCGTTTCTTACCTCTGTATACTCGTTTATTCTTTGTCAATCTACATATCATCATTCATTCTTCCCGCATGCCGAAGCCATCTCTTCACATTATTTTATACCTTAACTTTCACATTCTCTTTCAGCTTACATTCTTTATATACCCATTCATTCCTCACTCTATCCTCAGAGTTCTTCCTGTCATGCTTCTCAAATGCTTCATTTCTAGGTGCGCATAGGTACTTTTATTTCGTAGTCGTAACACTATCATCATCAAACTAGTGCCAGACTGTTCTATGTATGCATGTACACTATATGAAGTACCTGCTAAACAGTGTGTTGGAGTTTGGTTTGTCTGGAGTAAAGGTCTCGGCCAGGTTATGCAGAGACTGCGCTGTGATCTGCTGCAGACCGTTGTAGTTAGTCAGGTTGTATTCGGCCTGCCATTTCACCTTTACCATTACTTAGGTCCAACTAATACTAAATTATATTACCTGCTAAAGAGTGTGTTGGAGTTTGGTTTGTCTGGAGTAAAAGTCTCCGCCAGGTTATGCAGAGACTGCGCTGTGATCTCCTGCAGACCGTAGTAGTTGGTCAGGTTGTACTCGGCCTGCCATTCCGCTTCATCGATCTTGTTGGCGTTACTAAGGTCCAAGTAATACTGCGTGTAGTCCAGCACCTGAGGACAAGCAAAGAATTAATAGTAAAAACAATGGAAAATTGTAAATAAAACCTTTAGGGCCTGTTGCACCAACCTCCAATCAACATTTGGTTGACACATAAAATTTTATTGCTAAATTCTGGTAAAGACCTCGGTTTAATATTCCTTGGAAGTGGGTAATATGATGAAATTTGAACAGGAAAGATGATGCCAGAAATTTCGGTGTTTATTTCAAACCCCAAAATAAAATACCGGCTTGGTTTACTCAGCCTTCACAAGAAATAAGTACCAGCGCCCTCGGGAGCTGGGAAACCCTTGGCGTAAGGCGTGGCGTATTAAAAATAAAAAGGTTCCACTCGCCACATGCGAAACCCTTCGGGGATAACGCGACAAGAAGTTACAATATATGTGTAGCTTAGTTGCATTTTTGTTTTGTATACAACAGGGTTTCCCAATCACTATACTAAGAGTACTTGTCATTACTTTGGTGTTCAAATTAAAATTAAATTAATTCCCTTTTCGGATATTTAAAGAAACGTCATTGGAAAACTAACTCTATTCCGTTGGTCTATTGTTAAGGTAGGCTGACGGGATCTACATTGAATTAGAGTACATCCTATGACGCTGTCAGTCCAACCGATCATTCTCCATAACATGTAAGTTCGCAGTTATACATCATAGACTTCAGTGCATTGTATGTTTACATGAAAATGTATACAACAGTATTGTGAAAAAAAACCTTTATTCTGCCTTCATTTGTTGATTGTGAAGTGAAATGAATAGTCGATGTTTTCTATTCAGATAGTTAATTTCATGATTGAAAATGGACTTTTTTTCTTTTTGAAAATCCCATGATTTTGTTTTTATATTCACTGCTTTCTTCAATAGACATACCTTCCGGAGTGCTATTTCGAGAATATTATTTTTACATTTTTCGACCCGCAACGTCAAACGACATGTATCACTCCATTGTTCTTCTTTTCTATAAACTTTGTACGAATTTAAGCAATTACCTGTTGCTCACGACAATTTTTCAACATTTTTTTTTTAATTTCACTACCTTTTTCAAGTATAATATGAAAATCTTTTTCTGTCACCCGAACATCATATTGTTATGATTTTACTGGGGTTCTCTTTTAATTCAACTGCAATTATTAATTTGAACAGAATTTATTTTACACGGCTTGGTTCACAATTTACAATAGTTGTTAATTTCTGCGTATATGGCCTTCACGGCAAAATACTTGGTGCGACCAATCGCTCTCCGAACCATTGCAGTCCCTATATATAGGTAAAAAAGAGATCTTTCTCGCATATTCCAGATCATTCTTTGACTTCTCACTCACGCCAGAACGCCGTTATATGCACTATCACCATCACACTAGAGCCAGATTGTTCTACACACTATTTAGCTATGCATGTACAGGCGCACGTAGGTAATCCAAGTTCGTAAAAATAATAACATAGTCCAAAACATTTTTTTTTCTTTTTTCTTTATCAAAAACAGTGCACAATTACATGTAGGTATTTATTATTCTTGCTGTAGTGTGTGTTCATTCTTATTTGGCAATACAAGTAGATAAACACTTGGGCGATGAGTGCCTTTTTTCAATTTGGCAAAGGTATGAGAACCTACTCTGTTAACCATGATTTAAGGGTCGAGAGTGCTCATGCTACAATCTCATGAGGGACGAAATTGTGTGTGGTGTATTTGTTTTGTCAAGTGGGCACCCTAATCGGAAACCCTTTTTTGAAAATCGCAAACCTTGCAAGGACTGCTTGAATAATGACAAAAAAACAACAAAAGGAGATTTCTTTTTGAGCTACTTTAACTGTAACGAATTTGAATCTATTTAACAATTATACATTTTAGGTACACAAAGATATTTTAAAATCTTTTGGATGAGGCTGCATATGTTCTAATCATAGCTATTTTGTCTGCCTTGGTAACGCGACGTTTCGAATATACGAGCCGAAAGCATTTTCAAGGCTGATTATCAAAATCTGCGCTATGAGCTTTGCGTCCGCTTTCTGTTGGTTACTGTTGCATTAATGAAATGAAAATACTAAAAAGTGATACGCAGCATACAACATATAAGCTTTTTACAGGTCATTCACTCCCCGGTCTAACTGCGCAGGCGACCGGAGCAAGATCGAAAATCAATCATTTCCAGTGACACCGTACGGTTACCGGCGCGTGTGTGCATGTACTCCGGTCGCCTGCAACCTCAACCCTTTCCTGTTGACCGTTACATGTATGGCTAGCATTAGCCGCCGCGTGCATGCAGATTAACCGTTATTCTTAGGCTCCTCACATACTCCATTCATTTCCTACCGAGTCATCATATTTTTCTGATGCTGTCAGATTAATAAAAATCAATCAAAGAAATGTGTCGTATGAATTCTGCATTTTTATAGCTTTGCCATCGACTGCAAAGTGTATAATAAAGACATAAAACAAATTTCCTTATCATAATGAGAAGAGTAACAATCTGGAATGTATAAATAGTACGGATTACTGATAAGATTGCACCGAACAAAGGGAATGATAATATCAATAAAAGAGACTGAGCATTCCAACCCTTCTTCTGCGCTCAAGGGTCTGTAGATTGACTGACAGACAAGGGTCATCAATCAGCTTCACTGCCTTTCTTTGCACAGGAGCAACTTGCTAACTAAGTATTTTCAGAATTTCTGATTAGGGATGAATGCCGTACTCGATAATGGGGAAAAGTTTTCTGTTCAAACTATTATATTTTTATTTCTTAAGATCATTTCTTTAGTGTCCACCCAGTCCATCACCCAAGACATAGAAAAGCACCTGTTTTTTTGCATCACAGGAGGAAGTTGCTCAATAAAAAGATCTTAGATTTATTTAAGAAAAAATATTTCCGTGTCATTTTTAAAGAAAAGATTCAAAAACTTAGAGAAATTTTAATTCAACAGTTAACATCTAAAATACATGTACTGTGCCAAGAAAACGCACCTAAGCTGTACATTAGTACAAATTCTTACAGCGTTGTCTACCACGGGTTCACATGTGGAACTTATTTATTTTCAGAGATGAGGAAGCGTGCCGTACGTCAACCGATCCAGTTGAAGTCGTTGTTTCCCAGATTATAAAGTGGCTGGTTATAAATTCTTGTGAAGCTGAAGTAAGCCTTGCTGGTATTTTTATTTTGGGCTTTTAAATAAACACCAAAATGGGAAATCATGTCTTACACTCTCGGTGGAGATCTAGCCCTCTGGCATTAAATTCAAGCACTCTACTAACTACCGGACACAAATAAACAACAAATATAAGCTTTTTTTCACAATAGGTTTTGCTGTTGTATACAGTTTCATGTCAAGTCTATGTTGTATAAGAGCGAACTTGTATGTTGTATGGATGATTGGTCGGACTGACAGCGTCATTGCAATGTACTGTAAGACAATGTAGGGCTGACAACAATAGACCGACAGGGTTATTGTAAGTTGTTGATCATTATGATGAAGCAGTATTAATCATCGATAGTTCTTTAGTGGATGAGGGAATTGTTCATTGGATGCAGTAAGTACCTACTCCGAGGATAAAGCAATGTGCAAACACTCAATCATTTATTAAACAGAAAAAAGTTCGCAACAAGCTATTCGCAATCAAATTATCATTTTATAAATCGTCGCCGGTTCGAGTCCCGGAATGCCCTGTTGACAATAACTTGGACCCTCACTTATATGCAGCTGATATTTCGCTAGAGGTGGCCATTACCTCACTGTGTCACTACTTTGTCCAGTCCTTGCACACTTCTTTCATCTCATTGAAATATTAAGACATTCATCACTCTCTTCTCTTTTGAAATATTGAGTTTACCGACGTTATGAACGCGTGGAAAAGGCAGTGCCTCCAGAACATTGCCTTATTAAGAATCTCTGGAGTCCAGAATGAACGTTTTTTAAACAAACGCCGGTTCGAGTCCCGTCATGTCCGTTTGAAGATTGCTTTTACCTAACAAATGGCATTGGTTAATTATTATTTAACGCAACTAAACTAAGCTACACAAAAAGCGTAACTTTTTGCCTCCGGAGGGGCCGCATATGTCGATTCGATACCTATTTTTTTCTACGGTTAAGGGAGACGGCCTCACACCTACCACTTCACTTGAAGTGGAGATTTCACAGCTCCCGGGGGGCGGTTCTCATTTTTTGTGAAGGCTTAGTAAATGTTATCGATATTTTTTTGGGTTTGAAATAAACACCGAAACGAAAAATCATTTCTTAATTTTACAATTACAACATTTTGAATTATTAATTTATAATGTTAATACCTGTTTTTTCTAGGCTACAATACATTAATAGATTTATACTATTCAGGAATTTAAATAAAAAACATGTTACTCGAATTAAGGTAAAACTATTTTTTTAATTGAACTCCATATTCTATTTTTTTCTGGCATGTACATATTTGCCTCTACGTTTCGTCCGCGCCTGCCTCACAATATAAGTCCACTAGTGACTAATAGATATTTCATTCCATCAAGTCTCAATAAACAGTTTTATGAATACACCGCTACAGTGCTATCCGGTGGTTCGGATTAATTTGCCCGTTGAAGCCAACCAGAGTCCTCGCATGCGCATATCTATGCGTGAACATACACGTCGGTACACTGAATATACCTAATAAAGTCGGACCTCAATTTTCGTATGCCCATATTTTCGTTCATGCAGCCCAAACAAAGTAGACAATCAAAATTTCAGCGCTATGGTCAAGGGGTGTAAGTCACCAATATCGAAGTAGTGAATTTCGCAATTAAAATAACGTTGGATTGACTCACATTGGGCTCCTTGACCTAAACTTTGACCCTGGTTCAACAGATGGCATTGGGTAATCTCTAACTGAGTTCCAAAGATATATTACATTTAAGATTAATTTTCACAAGCAGACATGCACAAGTTCACGCTTGCACATACCGTATGTGGACTAACAACATAAAAACCCAATCTCAAATGAACATAAGCCCTGCAACTCTTGCCGAGCTTCCCTGAAGCAAGAGTGACATTCGCAAAGTAAGCCATTTTATACAGACTGTGTGGTGGTCAGCCTCACACCAACCTATAACTCAAGGAACTACCAACCTATTAGTCAAAGAACTTCTATCTATAATCTATAATCTAAGCTGCAAGGATATGTAAGCATTTAAGGCTCATATGAAATGCATGCCTACAGACAGGCACATGTAGGTTCGCGCCTACACATTCTGCATGTGTGCATACAAATAAAGAAAACCTCACATGGACATAAACCTTGCAACTCCTGCCGCCGTTCCCTGAACCGGGGTGGCATTGGCAAAAGTGAACCGATTTTTACAGCACGGGTGGTCAGCCTCGTACCAACCTATCAGTCAAGGAGCGTAAGTTGATTAACTTAATTATTAATTAATACGAAACGCAACTAAGCTGCTCTTATAGTGCAACTTCTTTATGCAATATGCAAGAAGGGATCACATGTGGCGTGCGGACTCATCTTATTTTCACAGATAAGCCTAACATCAGACACTTTTTTTTAATTGTGAATTTACCAGCTCCCCAAAAGGCATATTTTTTCTTTAATGGCTGAGTAAACCTTGTAGGTAGGTTTTGAAATGAACATTGAAACGGGAAATCATTTCTGACACCCTTGATGGGAATCGAACTGATCCCTAGCTCTCAGCATCTACCAAGGATGATCGAACTCAGAGTGCTCCGCTGGGAAACCGAGCCCACTACCGTTCAACATCAACACGCAACCGCAATATAGTGCAACTTCTTGCCGCGTTATACCCGAAGAGTCTCATATGTACGAGTGGAACCCATTTATTTTTACAGGTAATGGGGTCGGTCGTACGCAAACTAATTCAGTGAAGTGGGAGTTTTCCAGCTTTCGAGGGGGCTGGTACTCATTTCTTGAGAAAGCTGAGTATGCCTTACTGGGCTGAAAGTCTCATCTTCACTGTTATAATTCTTACCTACCGAATATCGGTAAAATTTGTATGAAGACTAATCAGCTGTTCACTTGCGGCCATCTTGGATTGACAGGTCTTCATACAAATATTACCGATATTAGGTAGGTAAGAGTTACCGTGGGGATGAGACTTCAGCTGGTATTTTTTTTAACGATATATTGAAACAAACAAATAATTGTACAGTGAACTCGTACCGATCGGAAATTAAGTGCTATTCTGCTAAATTTATTACGACCTTAATTAAGGCGACGATATTCTAGATTATAGATATAGCGATTTGTGTCCAAAAATAAGGTGTAGTGGGATTTTTTTTTTTATTTATTGTCGCGAACTTGAAATACGTGCGCTTATACACGCATACACCTATGCACGTACTATAGAACCATTTAGGAGTAGTCGTGCATTGGAATGACGTTCTAGTGACTGTGTGTGTACATAATGTTCTCGTGATGGAATGATCTAGTACTTACTAGATGCTACTTACTAGTGCGAGAAAGACCTCTCTGGTTCATTATAAAAGAGATCAAAATGGAACGGACCGAAAGTCGCAAGAGAGCAATTCGCTAAGTAACACCTAAAAACAGTGATTGTCAAGTTGTGAAATAAATTGGGAAAAATAAATGCTGCAAAAATAAATTTTGGCATTTTCATTAAAAGAGAATCCAGCAGAAAACGTAACACGATGGAGTTCTTTCGCAAGCGCTAGCAAGCTTCGACTTGGATTGATATCCAAAGTGTAAGGAATTTAGCAGAATAGCGCTACAGGCTGCTGGAAAATGATTTGAATTTCCCAAAACGGTTTTCGAATACCAAGGTCTCCCGCCTCATACGGCTAATAAATACACGTAGGTCGCATTGTGTGGGACGCGTGACAAAGACTAATGACGCAGTGGAGGTGGCCCATTATGTGGAGCACAATGGGCGGAGGAGATCCCCTCGCAGCTTGGGCGGCGCCCGATCACGGGCCCTTCCGCTACTCCCGCCCATCCGCACGACACTCTTGACGACAATTGCACCGAGATGGTCCCCACATATCCATTTCCGTTATTATTCATAACCATTTTAAGTGTTGGGAATTTGTAATTTAAATGGAATTCAATGCATATATTTTTATTTTTAATTAAGGATTCGTACTTTCAAAAATATGAACGTAACAATTAGCCATTTTTTTTTCTTTCACGAGTTGATTTATTTCTCGAGCACGTTTGATGTGTTCACGCCATTACCAAGAGAGCATTGACAACACAGGCCTACATTTTTTAATTTTTGAAAAAGTGTTTCAGGTCTGATAGGTGTATTATAGCAATTGGAGTGACAAAAATCAAAATTATGTGTGATTTCAACCTTTCAAATCAAGCATTTGGTTGCATGCACGTAAATCAGCTGATATACATTATATTTCCTGTTCAACTTCCATCATATTTTTACCCACTTCTGATAAATATTTAACCGAGGGCCTTACCAAAATGAAGCAATCAAATTTGATTTGTTAAGGAATTGAAGAGGCATAAAAATATAATCGCAAGAATGAAAAAATAAACAAAGAGATAATAAGAATAAAATTAAATACTATTTTTTTGGTTTTTTCAATTTAACGTCGCTCACATAAAACAAAAAACAAAATGGCGCGGTGGTCTCGATTTGTTTTCGTAAATGCTTGAAAACAAAATTCGCGTCAGAAACCACTGACATTTTTTTTTTTTTGACTGACGTTCCTTTGGTAGCGCGCGTTTGTTGAAATGAAAATACGCCAAAAATGAAAAAATAATACCTCACAAAAATATCAAACCTGACAGGCTATTTAACGAATTTCACCCTTTGATATTTTTGTAACGTTTTATTTTAAGTTAGAGAAATTTCTGAGGTGATTTTTTTGTGTCATGTTTTTTTTTAATTTAAGTATTTTTTTGAGACAAAATAAAGTTTTACAATCACTCTTAATTTAGTGTTGATTTATTTAAAAAAATGTTTAATAGGTTTCTGACCACTCTTTGTGAAATATAATGCGATTATAATTACATAAAAAAAGATTACGCAGAATCAAAGTTGCTAAAATAAATAAAACAACTATGAATCAAACTTAAAGCACGCACACAAGCAAACAGGGGTTAGTTTGTACTTACACATGCTGCATGTGGGCTTACGTAAGAAAACTACAACCTGAAACGAATACAAGCTATGAATCTTTAGAAGCCATTCCATAATGACTTTGGTTAAGGTGAACCCATTCTTACAATATGGATGGTCGCCCTCATACCAAACTACAAGTAAGAAAAAGCAAAGACCGTGTTAGCAAATCTGACAAAAGATTAAAAGCATTTAATTGAAGAAATAAATTATAAAAAAAAGTGCAAAAAAACTAGCTTGTTTAGATTTAATGTATAATACCTTTGGAGTAATTGTATTGACTTATAGGTTGGTATGAGGCTGACCACCCATACTGTAAAAAATGGTTCACTTTGCCAATGTCACCCCTGTTTCAGGGAATGTCGGCAAGAGTTGCAGGGCTTATGTTCATTTGAGGTTTGGATTTTATTTGTAAGTACATAATCAGCATTTGTAAGCGCGAACTACACGTGTTTGTTTGTGGGCATACATCTGAGAGCTTTGAATGAATATATCCTTGCAACTTAGATTATAGATATATAGTATAAAACAGATATTCACTATGTGAGCCACGAATCATTAAAAAAAGTGATATTTTTTATGAAGCATTGTTTTTTATTTCACTCCTTATTTTTATCAATAAATTTACAAAGTTTTGTGTAGAAAAAGATTAACAATGAATTTTTAGCAAAAAAAAATATTTGAATGGGTGTAAAAATTCAAGCATACCCATAAAAACAATATTGGAATATTCCAATACATATTAATATGAATAAATATTTATTTAAATAAATTAAATTACAAAGTTACTAGATGAGGGTTATTTTTTTATTATTTGTTTTATCTCCGAGGCAGCGGATAAAAATATTTATTAATGAAATATTATTTGTGGATTAATTTACGCTGCACAGAAATATTTTAAATGACAAATGGCTTTTGTGGATATAACATAATCCCGGATTTAATGAAATATTAATTTAATGGAATAAGTACCTATTTGTAATAATTTTGTATTTAATTAATTACAAAATGATGGAACGGGGATGTCGGGGAAATGTGTTAATTTTAGGGTCATAATTCAACTTTGCATTTCAACAGCACAAAACAAATGGGCGAAAATTAATAAACATATTAAAAAGTTGATTAAAATTAGTACGAGGTTTCTTAATGCAAAAAGGAAACATTTTATACTACCTACCTAAAATGATATTTTTTCGTCATATATATATATTATATATATGAGGAAAATTTATCATATCATGTTTAAAAGTGCGAACTTATACGTGTCTGCTTGTGAAAATGCAAATAACGTGAATCCCCAATGTTACATATAATCTTTAAAATTTAGATTAGATTAGATAAGTTTTCTCTACCTGTCCTCTAGATGAGTCGAACTTGTACAGCCTCAGTCCAGGGTTGTTGGAGCCTTTATTTGCGCGGTATGGAGACACAGAAGGGGCGACCATCGCCCAAGATACAGGTTTGCCTGAAACAATAAGAAAACAAAAGATAACTTATCTATATAGATGAGTTTAGTTATTAATTTTGTTATTCTTATTTCCTATTTATAAAGAAGATAATACTTGAATAAAAAAATATTAATAATCAAATGTATTTTAGTCTTCTTCTTGTTGTTTTGGAATATTACAAAAAAAAAATCAACTGTAAATCCTACTTCCTTTTTTTTACAGATTAGATAGATAAAATGATCTATTTGACAAGTTGCTGGCGTTCTTGCGACAAATACGTCCAGGTATCATTCTTTCTTTTCTGATATCTTTCCGGTTGACCTTGGAAAACTTCATTCATAGGGATTTTTTGAGTCTTACGTGTTCCCTTCTCTTGACATGACCTTCCAGAACTTCAAGAGTCTTCTCTCTGCTCCATTTTGCAATGACTTTTAAGTAATAGATTCCTTGCATTTCCTCATTAAGTATTCTGTCCCTCAGGGGTTTTTTTAAATAGAACTGTGAAAAGCAATGCAGTTCACATACCTATTCTACCTGGCTAGAAACAGGTATTAAAATCATCAAGTAATAATTCATTATTGTATATTTTTAATGAATTATTGATTAATAACCACCCAATGACATCTGTTGAACCAGGATAAAAATTATGGTCAAATGACCCAAGCGGAGATCGAACCAACGTTATTCTATTCCAAATACGCTAGAAAGATAAGCCACTTGACTCCCTCGGCCTAAGCAACATATAAAGTGTAATTTCTTGCGTTCTCACCATAGGGATCGTATGTCGCGAGTAGAACCTATTTATTTTTACAGTAAAGTGGGCCGGCTTTACACCAACCATATTTTTGTTGATGTGGGGTAGTCCCAGCTCGCGAGGAGCCTGGTATTCATTTCTCGTGAAAGCTGAGTAAAACTTGCCGGATTTCATCTTGGGCTTGAAATAAACACCGAAACTTGAAATCATTTTTGACATACTCGATGGGATTCGAACCCGAGCTCTCGGCATAGAATGCAAGCACTCTACCAACTGAGTTATCTACCGGTCTTTTTTGTCTTGTCTTTAGCCTGTCTGCACTTGTTTTGATTTCTTAGAAGTCATAATAGGTCTTACACATATTCTGTTTATAATAAATATCAATTATCTCATCTTTGATATGGAAAGCAAAATAATATTGAAGAGAAAAATGCTTTTTATCTTCATTTTATATTATTTCATAACAACGCAGCCAATGGAATGCGAGAGATCGCATGAAAATAATTCATTCCTTTATTGAAAGAAAATCAAAACAAATATACAAAAGAACGGAAATAAATTGGACTGTGTATCATTATGTATTGAGGGCATGTATGCCAAATGTTACGTTGGAGTCATATAAAATATGCCAGCGACTTTCATTGAATAATATAACGTTTTATTTGACCTCATATCGATAAATTGACGAAAAAGATAAATATATTGTGATGTGAATGACTCACGATCATTTTGATGTTGTTTTTTTATGCTTAATAGCTATATACATAATATGAGGTAGCGTGTCCAGTACACTGAGTACGAGTTGCAAAACCTGAGTAGAGTAAAGTTTACGGAAAGTATTAAAGAGTGGTTTTTCCCCAAATCTGCCGTTTTTGTTTTTTGAACTTGATTTTCTTCATCACTGTAACACTTTTGCTAAGACCATAAAGTGTAAGAAACAAAAACAGCAGATTTTGGGGGAAATCACTCTTAAATACTTTCCGTGAACTTTACTTTACTCAAGTTTTGCAACTCGTACTAAGGGTACAGTACCCGTAGTAGTAGTTCGAGTACAGAACTTATACTGCCATAATGTTATTCTCAATCATATTACAATTTAAATTTACTAGTGCGTTCGCGATAATGGATTCTGGAGAGACTTAAACATATTTTATCTATAATAATCTATAATCTTAGTTGCAAAGATATGTATATTAACAATTAAGGCTTAAGATTTAGATTTAGATTTTTAGATTTAGATTTTTATTTAAGATTTAGATTTAGAAGGCTCATATTAAATGCATTCCCACAGACAGGCACATGTAGGTTCGCGCCTACACATCTGCGTGTGTGCATACAAATAAAAAAAAATCACAAGAACATAAACCTTGCAACTTGCAACCCTGAAACCGGGGTGGCATTGGCAAAATTGAACCAATTTTTACAGCAAGGGGGGTCAGCTTCATACCAAACTATCTTATAAATTAGTGAAAAATGCTAGGAGAAGCCAGACAGCTTTTGAACTTGCTTACACAAAGAAATAAAGTTTCATATCAATTGTGTTACAAATGTAATATACAAAAATAAAGTAAAAACAAATTATTTAAAATTAACAGTTTCAAGTGAAGCCATTTTTTATTACTAGGAACCGATATTTTCATCTCAATTTTTTTACCTGTATAAAATTAAAAAATGATTTATTTGTTTTGATATTTAGATAACAAATTAACACCACGCCAAAAAAAAAATGCAGAGTGTTAACAAAACCAAAGTTTGGCACAAACAAAATATGCGAACAATAGAAAAAAAAAAAACCTTTCTACACGTTGGTTATTGCCCTAATAAAACTTGTGCACCAAAGAACTGTGATTTTTCGTATAAATGCAAATTTTATGTCTCCATAAAACTTAATGCTTCGCTAAATTTACTTTTCCCGTGATTTGTTCCTACACAACATATTATTAGACCTGCCTTTATTGTTGCGTATTTCGCGATGAAAAACTATCGACAGAAGTTTTCCTCTTTTTCCGGTTTACTATTTCCTTATGGGAAATTTCCGATATACACCCACATTATTCATTTTTATGCGTATACAAAGTTTGGTCCTATTTTTTTTTATTTAACTCTCGAAAAAATGTTTTTTGTATGCAGTATGCTTTTATTGTTGTTAATAAAATAAATATGAAGTGTTTCTCCGACAAAATATAAATAACGATAATTTCACATGCCATTTACCTAAGCATTTATTTTATTTACATCTCCTTACAAAAGACATGACAGAATGCGATGAAGTGGTTGGATAACTTGAAAAAACCGGTTGATAAAAGACTGACAAAAAGTGCACAAATATAATGTGGAACGAAAGAAAGATTAGGGATCTAAATCTAAATCTAAGCTGCAAAGATATGTATCATTTGAGATTCATATTAAATGCATTCCCACAAGCAGACATGCATAATTTCGCGCTTACACATGCCGCATGTAGACCTACAACATAAAAACCAAATCTCAAATGGACATACACCCTGCAGCTCTTGCCGTCCTTCCCTGAAACAGGGGTGACATTGGCAAAGTGAACCATTTGTACAGCATGGGTTGTCAGCCGCATACCAACCTATAAGTCAAGGAACATACACGACAAATTACATTTGATTTACTTTTTAAATTAAATTATAATTATTTTATTACAAAGGGAATGTAAATGAAGGGTAATGAATACATCGATGGATATGAATGAATTGACGTGGAGCAACTAGATAAGAAGAAGTGGCCACAAGTCGCTAAGTAGAGACCTTGGCTATCCCTATTTTTTTACGACCGGTTGGTTTTATCCTGGTTGCTTTGGTTTTTCCCACATTTCTTCAAAATGTAGCTTTAAAGCTCTGTGGTTTCTTTACCTTTCGCAGCGCATTTTAGTTGGACTTTCGTCAACCGATCATAATAATAATTGTAGGATGATTTATTTGGTGAGCGTTGTTTTTGTGTGAATCACACTTCAAGAGCCTTCTGAATGATCTCCAAATTCTCAACTCGAATGCCTTAAATCGGTGCGTTTCGTATTTTTTTATGGTTTTACAGCCAGACAACAAAACGCTTCAAGAATCCCTTTTCAAAGGCCTTGAAAGCCTCAAAAATGGACTCATACGGTCATAGTTTATTATTTAATTGTAGGAAGATATGAAAATTTACGTGCTTAGAAACATAAATTTAAAATTAAAATATCTTATGAAATTGCTCGATAAAGTTTATATTTAAAAATAACAAATAGTACACTGTCAGGATGGAACGTACCAGAGAGAATGTGTTGATGGAATACTTCAAGAAGTATTGTAAGTATTTTTAAACAATACATTATTACCATGGAACTCACTAGATTACATATATTATGGTCATTGAAGTTTTCAAAGAAGATCTAGGTGCATGTAATTTTTTTACCGCAAAAAGTGGAAGATCTCATCTAATCTAATCTAAGCTGCAAAGATATATATCATTTAAGATTTATACTAAATGCATTCCCACAAGCAGATATGTATAATTTCGCGCTAACACATGCCGCATGTGGACCTACAATATAAAAACCCAATCTCAAATGAACATAAGCCTTGCAACTCTTGCCGTCCTTCCCTGAAACAGGGGTGACATTGGCAAAGTGAACCAATTTTTATATTATGGGTGGTCAGCCACATAACAACCTATAAGTCAAGGAACACACATGACAAATTACATTTTTTTAAATCAAAGAAGGAAGAAATGACTCAATAATCAGTATCAGTTGAATTCTTATCTATAATAATCTATAATCTAAGTTGCAAGGATATATTCATTTAAAGCTCTCAGATGTATGCCCACAAACCAACAAGTGTAGTTCGCGCTTACAAATGCTGAATGTGTACTTACAAATAAAATTCAAACCTCAAAGGAACATAAGCCCCACAACTTTTGCCGACCTTCCCTGAAACAGGGGTGACATTGGCAAAGTGAACCATTTTTTACAGTATGGGTGGTCAGCCTCATACCAACCTATAAGTCAAGGAATATGAATGAATAATAAATTACATTTAAATATAAAAAAGAACAAAACCTTACAAAGAAATCTATACAAAAAAAGTCAAAAATTTCCTATGCAAAAAATGTAGCAAATGAATACACCAACATTAGAAATCAACATTGCAGATTAGCCGCCACTTCTTCCTGTCCTTGCATACTTCTTTCATTTCATCCAGAGTCATAACCTTTTTCATACAAGTCCTCCTTTTATTATGACTCTGGATATCCCAGTCATTCGCTATTTCAGAGATTTGATCCTTCCATACTTTTCTCGGTCTTCCTCTACCACGACATCCATCTATTCTAGCAACATATACTTTCTTCGTCAATCTTTCATCACTCATTCTCTACAAATGCCCGAACCATCTTAACATACTTCTTTTAATCTTCACTTTCACACTTTCCCTTACACCACATTCTTCTCTTACAAAATCATTCCTCACCCTGTCACTTCGTTTTTTCCCAATCATACTTCTTAGATAGTCCATTTCTACTGTATGGACTTTACTAATTTCCCTTTCACTCACCGTCCAGGCTTCACTTCCATACATCAAGGTTGGCACTAGTATACCACCGTGCACCGCCAATCTAACATTTTTTGAGAGATTTTGGTTCCTGGCGATGCAAGCGGTCGCACCCAGTACACACCTGCCTTTCATTATTCTTCTTTCAAATTCACCGGCCATTCTTCCATCTTTTTCAAACTTACTTCCCAAATATACAAACTCATTTACAACATCAACATTCATTCCATTAATTTTAAATTCATAATTCATATTTTCATCATCTCTTTCAAAAATCAAAACTTTCGTCTTTCTTGCATTCAACTTCAAATTATTACCTTTCAAAGCTTCGTTCAATCTAGAGAGCATCATTTGCAATTCCACTGCTGAATCAGATACAAGGACTGCATCATCCGCATACAGTAGAACGCTTACTTTGCTCTCTCCTATCATTAATCCACAATCATCAAGTCTAGCATCTCGAACACACTTGTCCATGACTATGTTAAATAGCCATGGGCTCATCACACATCCTTGCCTTACACCCTTAAAAACTTCAAACCATTCACTATACTCACCATCAATACGAATGCAAGCCATACTATTCTCATAGTTCGCATGCACCGCATTGAGTAGAGCTCCATTCACTCCGTATGCTTTCAAAACATCCCACAACATACCTCTGTCCACTGAGTCAAAAGCCTTTTCCAGATCCACAAAGGCCGTGAATAGTTTCCCCCTCACAGACAATTGTTTATCATCAGCGTTTTATTCCATTTGAATCAAAGCTGGTACTTCAGTACATAACAGTTCGGTATCATAACAATAACTCTTATTCAAGAAGTTTGGTTGTTACCTGCTTCATTGTACATGATGCGGAAAGAGTCTGAATGCAAGTGGCCGAAGAACTGTCCAGCTATGATGCTGGAAAAGCGTCTGACGAGACGAAGATAGCGACGGTTGCTCTCCTCGGAAAGACCAGAATCTGCTGAAGGAAGGGAGCTCCAGAGACGTTCCTCAGCCCCCGGAGGTATGTGACCAACGATGTAGACCTGAGGACAAGGAAAATGTATGACATTATAATCCAGATTGAAGATAGATGATGAAAGATAGTGTTATGATTATACTGGGATTCTCTTTTAATTAAACTACAACTATTTATTTTTACAGAATTTATTTTACACGGTTTGGTTAACAATTTACAAAAATTGATAATCTCTGCGTATCTTGGTCTTCACGGCAAAATGCTTGAAGCGACTAATCGCTCTCCGCAACTTTGCAGTCCCTTTTATATAGGTTGGACAAAAGAGATCTTTCTTGCATATTCCAGATCATTTTTCGATTTCTCGCTCACACCAGAACACCGTTCTATGCAGTACCACCATCATGGACTACTCCCAGATTGACACTATCATACATGCATAGGTGCACGTAGGTACTTTGATTTCATAGTTCGTAACAATAGCTTATCAATCAAGTTTGCGCAATTTAATGATAAAAGCTCCTCTGACATATCCATGTGGAATGAGTATGAGAAGATACACAAGACTTTTTGACAGCTGTTATTGAGTAACTTTCATTTGATTTGAAAAAAGTACAGCTCAGAAAAAAATTCTTACATTTTTGATTATGTAAGAATTACTTCTCAGATTTATGTACAAAAATCAACAATTTATACCGCTCACACGACATTTTCATGCCCTTCTTACAGTTTTGTCTTAATTATTGTTTACTGTGTGTGATATTTAGTCCCTTTGTTAAATTTCAATAAAACGTGGATCATATTGTTTCATGAAAAAGAGCTACAGGTGTGCCTAGAGTATTAAAAAAAATGCAAGCATGTAAACACAGGAACAGTGAATCATTTTGGGTAACTTAATGCCTGTGTTTTATCCACATTTTCTAGATTTATTTAGATGAAGAAAAAAAGCACACTCGGATCATTTTCCGGGCGTTTTTGTAAAAGCGAGAAAAACGGTTTATGGCCGTTTGAATCATACTTAACCCGGATAATAGAGACTTACGGGGTATCCGTACGTATATAATCGCACACCCAGAACAACACTGCATTAAGTCAAAATAACGCTTTTTTCAGAATCATCAAAAAACGGTTTTCTCCTGTTGTACCGAAGATATTGCCAAGCTCTTGAACTTTTCTTAAAATGAATCCAAAGTGAATCAGTATCATATAGTTTATTTGCGTAATTAAGCGTATACAAAGCTAAAAAGTGATGTTTTTGACTTAATTCACTATTGGTGAATTATTTAGTGAAATAAAATAGAGTTATTTCGAGTTACATACTTCTTACTGATTAAAGCTGAAATAATGCACTATTATTCTACAGACTATTGGTTTAGAATAGTTGAGAGTATACTGACCTATTTACTATGTTTTCAGAAATAATACTCCCTGAAAGTGTATGAGTAAAATAAAAGACAAATTACGAAAATCACTTTTATTATTATATTTTGTATTGTTTGTGTATTAACACTGTGAAAATTCATTTTGTTTCAATTTATAATTTTTGGATGAAATTTTTGAAGCAAAACACTGTTTATTTTCACTATAGACTTTATTTAAAAGATTAAAATCTTTAAAACAAAATTACGAACGTTTTCGACCTAGAAGGTACCTGATGATGACCTTCTAGGTCGAAAACGTTCGTAATTTTGTTTTAAAGATTTTAATCTTTTAAATAAAGTCTATAGTGAAAATAAACAGTGTTTTGCTTGAAAAATTTCATCCAAAAATTATAAATTGAAACTTTTATTATTGTCTGTTTAGGAGACTTTAGTTTTACAGTTTACAGCCAGCAGGGTTTCGTCCTCTTTTCTTGGTTAACTTAGGATCGCTTGCTGTTTGAGCAGTGTCAGTGGCAGCAGATGTTGAGGATATGTATATCCATTGGAGTGGAGCCATAATCAACTTGACTATGGATTGCAGAAAGACCTAATCTATTAGATTCGTTATCAGATGAACTGCTTGAGGTATTGGAGCTTGAAGATGATGAGCTTGACTCTGATGAGGAGCTCGAGGTGTAGGAAGAGGTAGATATTCTTCTGGGAATTACAAGTGGTTGAGTTTTTTGTTTGGCAAACAAAGAAGAAGTGGGATCCGTATCCGAAACATCTATAATATCACTACTCTGATCCAATTAAATAGAAAGTGGTAATTCTGTTTCCTCTCTATCCTGTCCAGGATTTGTTCAACCAGGATCTGAGGCTATAACGGTACATTCTGAAACTGCTTCTGATGGAATAGCTGACGCTGATATGGTTGAACTTTCAACGTCCTTTTCAGCACTTGTCGAGTGCTGAAAAGCATCCCATACTGGCATGTGGAGCAGTTGACAAGGCTTCTTCTGAACTGGCCTCCATTACTTTTTTGGAGCAACATAAGACCAAGACCATTCATCATCTGCCAAATAAAAAATACAAACTGAATTAATTCACAAACAGTGCATTATCTCAAAAAAAAGTTTAAATCTACTATTAAAATAAAAAACAATGCAAGTTTAAATAATTTTCATTTAATATGGAACACTAGATAAAATTCTGTGTATCAAAATTTTATTATTTAAGATTTTTGAACAATATAGGCCATAATTTAAATCTACCATCAATAGTGCATCATATAACAAATTTTCACCTTTATCAAACAATACTGAACTATTTTGGAATAATACAAAAAAACTAACATACCTTCGTCAACAATACTGAAGTATTTCTAAATAGTATCAAAACACAGCATTCAGAAATTCACCAACACTGAATTAAAACTAAATAACCCTAAGTAATTTTCTTATTGCATTGAACAACACCAAATTATCACGGAATAATTCACTATTGTAAAACGGCGGTACGTACCATTCCCTGTGATGACAAGTTGCAACTGGAATTAAATTTGTGTTTGTGGTATGGACTTGCATTCATTCATTCACTAAGAGAGACTTAACGCGCCATATCTTAGGCATTTTTGGTAATAAAAATACGTCAGTCTTATTGGTTGGCGCGGAAAAAAATTGCTGAATAAATTATAGAAAAAAGTCAATTTCTCAATTTTTCGACATAATACAGTGTTGTTCTGGGTGTGCGAATTATGTATACATATCCGCACATATATGTGTATATGGAATGGAATATAGGGCATGTGAGGAACAAAAGCTTTATGGCGTTGCTTTTCATATTATGTTACACCAAAAGGTGTATTGCGAACTCGAAGGTTTTGTTGACCACCAGTCTATTGTTTTATACTTGACGACTCTATAATTTTACCTTTCTAAAATTAATAATATACATTAGTTGAATTATATATCGTATCCAGAAACATAAGAAAAGGAAAATTTTATTGTAAAACCCGACTCTGAGAGAAAAGAAAGAAGACAGAAGTTCATTGTCCAAAGCAAAACAATTGCAAGTTGATTCAATTTTGGTGATAAAACTTTGGCATTTCAGATTTTTTGTTGTTCTATTTTATAAATGTTTCTCAATAACTGAAGACACAATAAAAGAAACTAGGTTCCTAATAAATTAAAAAAAAAAATTGAGATTTTCGTTATTGAAATTTGAACCCTAATAAAGTGATTCGAACAATTTGAAAAAAATACCTCTTTTATGTCATAGAACAATATGACATGGTAAAACCATTTTAAAAGAAGATACAACCATTTAAAAATATCTAAATCATTTTTCAGCATCAGCTTTATAGATGGATCATCTTAATGTGTAATTCCACGCGAGACTTTTTTGGCACAAGCTTTCAGTTTTCCGAGCTGTTTGGTTTAAGGCCGCCTGTACACGTGTTCATGTCACGTGGGATCTGAGTCGGAAAATGGCCGACGATAACGGGCGATTATATCATGGAATAATAGCCTTAAAGCTCACATGGAACCAGCAGTCCTACTTTATTATCGTAATGAAAAATGGAAACCATGACTTTTCTAATCTAATCTAATTTGCAAAGATATGTAACATTAAGGACTCATATTATATGCATTTTCACAAGCAGACACCTATAATTCGAGCTTAAACATGCCGCATGTAGATTTTTTTAAAGAAATCCTGTGCGGGAGACTCCCTAGATATCAGAGACTCTAGGGGTCTATGCCACTTGTTGTAGGGTCGCAGAGGTGTTAACGAGCTTGATTGTTGCTACAAAGTGCCAATACTCAACAAAGACCCAGTAGCTGTAAGGCTGTATGGACCTTTTGATGACCGGTCTTTCATAAAGGTTTATGAATTTTTCACCCCAGCGAAGAGCAAATTTGAAAATGTAAATCATATATTTTTTGTGCTCCGCCGAGATTTGAACCCACAACCTTCCATTCACGAGTCTGAAGTGTTACCACTGGACTACGGACCGGTGTAGCCATTCAACATTCTAGAAATTCCACATAGGTCAGATGGCTTTACCATGTTAAAGGTTATCAGAGGTTATATTGTGTGTATCTATACAATATTTAATCAGTAATTCCAGTACCTTAACAACTTTACGTTAAAACCAAATTAATCAATTTTATTAAAAACATATCAAAACTAAAGCAGAACCTCTATTAAACGTGTAATTTTCCATTGTTTATGGTAAACGGTATGGGTAAGTTAAACGCAACGTTTTATTCTTGATACGAAGGTATTGGATATTGTGTACAATATCAGAGAAAGGGTTGTAGGGCCTGGGGCAATGAAGGGAAATCCGTTGATCATCCGGGGACTTACATGATTGCGTTAGTCCTGGTCTAGTTAGGCCTTCGTAGAACTCTGTCTGCATAACTATTGTATGCTGACCTTTCAGCATGTTTGAATAAGCATTTGAAATTTCCTTAACTCATAGGTTGACTACCCATACTGTAAAAGATGGTTCACTTTGCCAATGCCACTCCTGTTTCAGGGAAGGTCGGCAAAAGTTGCAGGGCTTATGTTCATTTGAGATTTACTTTTAATTTGTTAGCACACATTGATCATTTACACTTGTCTGTTTGTGGGCATGCATTTTATATGAGTTTTGAATTTAATAATTAAAAAACTTTTTTATTTAAAAAACACATAGTTTTTATTTTCACATATGAGTTATACTGCCTAAGCGCTGTCGAACCTGCTCGGTTCATCATCAGAGGCTAACTGAAGTTTTTAAAATTAAAATACAAGGGTTAGAACAAATACATTTTGGGAAGAGAAAGTGGGTTTTTGAAGTAGGTAGGTATTGTTAGAAAGGAATGCGTATTTATTTAGAGAGGAGAAAGTGGGTGGGTTTTTTAATGTGGGCTTTGTTAAAAGAGGAGAAGGAGTAGGTATTTGTTTATTAACAACATGGCTCAAATGTTTTTGAATTTCTAGAGTTTCAAGAGCCATTAGTTGTCGTCTACCCTTGCACCCCGAGTGAAGGATCTTTACTCCTGTTATATCAAACGAATGGTCGTTTTCTATACAGTGATCCGCCATCTCAGAGTACCCGGATAGACCCCTAAAAGCTCTTTTGTGCTCATTTATTCTTGTATGAATAGACCTGAATTTAAGGCTGAAAACTATGTGTTTTTTTAATAAAAAAGTTTTTTAATTATTAAATTAAAAATGAATTTTCACTCGGTGAATGTGCAAACATTAGAAAATGAGTTTTGAATGTTAATATATCTTTGCAACAAATTATAGATAGTTTTCACGGTCGGTTACGGTTTTGAAAAAAAATATATTGTTTACATCTGAAAGTATTTGTCATTCTTATTCAACTCGATACCATCTTTGGAAAAAACCTTACTTCATTTTCTTTGTCTCAAAATTTTCCACAACCAAACAATTCATATTACCACGTAAGCAAAATTTGAAGATACTCTGAGCAAAACCCTGCACGTGCAAGATACCTTGAAATGGCACAAGCTTTGATATGTGTCACCTTTGGGCTTGATACAATCCACCGCAGAACTCCAAGTAAGAAGTATTTGGTTCAAAGGCAACCACAGCGCTGAACTAATAATGTATACAAACTAAAACGGCGCTGGTTTAGTTTGTATGCTAGTTTTGATAAACGCTATTATTGAGTTTAAACGTAGCGTTGTTCAGGTTACGTGTGGGATGTGAATATTTGCCCGGAGGGTTGTACATACAAGGACAACGTCCCTTCTAACTTATTCGAATACATTTGTATCGGGGTAGACAACGTAGGGTAGATTGAATAGACCACCATAGTCTGAGAATTCCAAAATATAAGATGTTTCCTTTTTGTTTCTTTTTAGTACGTTTATCCTGGTGATAGTTAATTTCACCGAGTGTTTGGGTTCAATTCTCGCCGACGGTTTTTTAAATGATTTCCCGTTTCTTGTTTACTTCAAACTCAAAAAATAAAATACCGGCAAAGTTTACTATAAAAGTTACCTTTACAAGAAATGAGAACCAGCTCATTTTAATGCTGGGAAACTTCCACTTTCACTAAAATGGTTGGCGTAAAGTCTTGCCTGTGATAATAAATAGATTACACACGCTATATTGCGACCCTTTTGGAGACAATACGGTGAGGAGTTTCACTGTATGTGCAGATTATTATTTGCATTTATTTTAGAAACAAAATTTTATTATTAAATGAAATTTCATCGTGTTTTTTATTTATTAATATAATATTCCAAAATATTTTTTTATTATTATTTAATGTTAAATGCACGCCCACAAGCATTCGCAGATAAAATCGTGCTGACACATGTTGCAAGTGCACTCACAAAATACATCTCAAACCTCAAATGAACGTAATCTCTGCAACTTACTAGAGCCCGATTGTTCTATACACTAGCGTACATGTTCCGGCGCGTGTGGTTACTTCAAATCCTTGTATATTTGACGCTTGGTCTATGTTACTTTTATAGAACATCTGGCCCAGTTCACCCTTACTAGGTCATGTTTATTCTGATTTAAGGCGTTTGTCAAACTAAATCTAGTGCACACATTAGGGGGGCGGGCGCAAGACGGCAGAGTCCGGCCTTAAGTAGCAGATGTTGGTCCTTAAGGCCGACCCACTTCATTACTTAGGATCTTAGATTTAATCTTAAGGAGCGGCACTGTAAATAAAATGGTCAGTCGCCGGGAATGACAAGAGACTTCCACAAAATAAGGGAAAACAACAATGAAAAAACCGTGTACAAATGTAATGTTGAGTGTTTAGGTTTTTGGATTCTTAAATATTTATTCTTATTGTTTTATTGTATTGCTTAGATTTTTTTATCCAGAGTCAAAATAAAAGAAGAAATTATATGAAGATGGTTATGACTCTGAATAAAATGAAAGGACAGAAAAAAATGACGGTTGATCTGTAATGTTGGCGGCTAGGACTAGGGTTTTTGAAATTAGAATTTTGTTGTAGTTTTGGTGTCCATACATATTGTTTGTCGATTTTTAAAATATTTTTTTTTGTGTATTTTCCTTGACTTATGATAATAATATTAGGATGATTTATTTGGTGAGCGCTGTTTTTGTGTGTATTACACCTCAAGAGCCCGGTTGGTTTGCGGCTGACCATCAATCTATTCTAAGTTGCAAAGACATGTAACATTGGGGATTCACATTATATGCATTTTCACAAGCAAACATGCATAATTTAACAACACAAAAACCCAAATCTCAAATTAACACACACCCCGCAACTCTTGCCGACCTTCCCTGAAACAAGGGTGACACTGGCAAAGTGAACTATTTTCTACAGCATTTGTGGTCAGCCACATACCAACCTATAAGTCAAGGACATACACAACAAGTAAATTTTTTTAAGCACACAATTTCTAAGTGACACTGGCAAAGTGAACTATTTTCTACAGCATGGGTGGTCAGTCACATACCAACCTATAAGTCAAGAAACAAACACAACAAGTTACATTTTTTTAAGTGAAGACATTGTTTATCTCACACACATATTATTTAGACATACATGGTCTAATAAACAACACCTTTGAAGGGACGAAAATGCTAATAAATATTTAATAAACTCGGTTAGAATGATGGCACGTTGCGGCCCACACAATAACGCCCCAGGGCGCCAACGAAACGGCGCTCTCTGGAAAATTTATGCGAAACCATGGCCCGGCGAAGGTCTCCTACAAGATTTATGTGGTCCTCTGTGGAAGAGACAAAGGGGTCCGAGGACAGGATGAAATAAAATAAGTATGTGCGTGATTTATTTATAGGTGTGAGTCACACCTCAAGGCCACTCTGAGAGCATGTTAGGGGATAATACAAAGTCAGATTGAGGAGATTGTGAAAGAATAGGATAATATACAAATAGAGCGTAAAATAAGAAAAGGCATGAAAAACGTGATGAATATGAATGAATTGAAATAGGTTTGTTAATATAGAAAGAAATGGAGGCAGCTCTGCAGAGGCTCTGGCCATCCTAAGCAGAATGGCGTCAAAATTGCTGTTTGTGTACTTAGAAAATAAAATCTTAAGCCTCCAGATTCACCCTTCACCAAAACAGGAGTACATTGGAAAATGTGAACCAATTTTACATTTTGGGTGGTCAGCCTCATTTCAAATTATAAGTCAAGGAACCAAAGTCAGAATGTTTATTTAACTAACATTAAATGAAAGCCTTACGCAGTACAAAATAACAATGGGATTTTTTTGGCACGGATGCTTGGAATTTTATTTTTTCTTGACGGGCTAATGTCACAATGTAACCAGGGGCCTTAGCAGCTTATAAAATATTATGTGTCAGCTCTTGCTCTAAACACCCGCCTGGGTAACGTCACAACTTTTTTATGTTTTCAAAATTTCAAACCTCGTCAAAATGATAATTTTAAATTTAAAAGTCAAACGGTGTTATTCACACACAGGAAATCCATAGCTCAGCCGCCACCTATTATAATAGTTAAAAAATGATAATTATATTTTTTTCGTACAAGAAATCAGCGATCCATGGATCAGCTGCAGATCAAACGTGACATAGAAAAACTCTACTAACAATGAACTTTACAGATTCACCGGCATTTTTTAGGTCCTTGGATCCTTTTTTTTCACCAATGTCATTTATCTGAAAAACACACATTTTAATGACAATAAACTAACAAATATATTTTAAACATTTCTTTGAGGAGCAAAAACAGCCCTAGGTCCAGGAAATTATGGAAATATGTTTGTAAAAACTAAAACATGTTAAGATATTCTGAATTAATCTGTTGGTTGTCATTCTGCTAACATTGCGAATATTGCGATCACAAATCGCAAATAATAATTATCAACTAGGCTGAGGTATTTGAAGCTTGGAAATCCTGCCTTAGGGTACAAGACCCTAGTCATGACCACACCGGTGACCCTAAGAGGGGACCGTCTTGTCTCTGAAATACCTGTAATTAAATCAACCCCCCCCCCCTCACTCCCCAGGTAGAATATTTACCCTCAACTGGGTACATCTACCAACTGCGTAGGTTGATTTTCTGTATACATTTCAATTGATTAATAAATAAACTGTAAGATGATTTGAATATAATCTGTTCATGGCGTGGCTTTTAACATTAATGTTAATTTTTCACTGACACCTAATCGTGGTTTCATGATTTATTTGCTATGTATCTGTAGCATAGAGCTATGCATCTGTAGCACAGAGCTATGCATCTGTTTCGTAGAGCTATGTATCTGTTGCATAGTGATACGCATCTATAGCACAGAGCTATGCATCTGTTTCATATGCATCTGTGTCGTAGAACTATGCATCTGTTGCATAGTGATACGCATTTGTAACATAGTGCTATGCATCTGTAGCACAGAGCTATGCATCTGTTTCATAGAGCTATGCATCTGTTTTGTAGAGCTATGCATCTGTTGCATAGTGATACGCATCTGTAACATAGTGCTATGCATCTGTAGCACAGAGCTATGCATCTGTTTCATAGAGCTATGCATCTGTTTTGTAGAGCTATGCATCTGTTGCATAGTGATACGCATCTGTAGCATAGTGCTATGCATCTGTAGCATAGTGCTATGCATCTGTAGCATAGTGCTATGCATCTGTTTAATAGAGCTATGCATATGTTTCGTAGAGCTATGCATCTGTAGCATAGTGCTATGCATCTGTAACAGTGCTATGTATCCTTAGCATGGTGTTTTGCCTCTGTAGCATAGTGATTTACATCTGTAGCATAGTTTTTGTTTTTGTTTTAAGGAATCCTTTGCGGTTGGTATGAACTTTACCACCCGCAATGTAAAATCGGTTCACGTTAACAAATGTAGATTATTCTCAACAGTTTTGACTTTCTTTATTGTAGACATCATGGCTGAATCGCCTCATGAAATATACTGTTATAGGTTCGAATCCGGAATCTCCGCCCTAGATGCGTGTCGTGTTATATTGTCCATGGTTTATGGACCTACTTGGCATGGGGGACCGTGTAAGTTATTTATTACCCAATACATAAGCTTGTATAGAAGGAAAACATGGTTTTCATTTTATTAAACGTTAGTCTTTCTTTTATAAGATACATATTGAGCTACATTTTATTTCTACGAAAGATTCTTTCTGTTTACAAAGTTTGATGGTTGATTGATTATAACGCAAACGCTACTAAGTTACACATATAGTGTAACTTCTTGCCGCGTTATCCCCGAAGGCGTCGCATGTGGCGAGTTGAACCTTTTTATTTTTAGAGGTAAGGGGGTCGGCCTTACGCCAACCACTTCAGTTGAAGTGGGGGTTTCCCAGCTCCCGAGAGGGCTGGTACTCATTTTTTGTGAAGGCTGAGTAAACCTAGCCGGTATTTTATTTCGGGGTTTGAAACAAACACCGAAACGGGAAATCATTTTGACACCCTCGGTGGGATTCGAACCCGAGCTCACGGCATGGAATGCAAGCACTCTACCAACTGAGCTATCGACCGGACTATTATTACTATATTAATATTTACAAAAATGTCACACTGACTTCTCCTGAAACAAGGATTACAATTCTTCTTTTTGTGCCACCTCTATTGAAGATTGGCGATCATCATGGCTATTTTGACTTTAGATGCTGCGGCTCGAAACAGGGGCATGCTGCTTCTGCCAAACTACTGTCACAGGTTTTTCAGCCACGAAGTCCTTCGGCGTCCCTGAGATCTTCTCCCCTCAATCTTACCCTGTATGATAGAAAGAAGCAGACGGTTCTTCTCATTTAATAATAAAAATATCAACACCTAAAACAGTTTTTTTTTTCTAGAAAATAAGTGACAACACTTGTGCCATCCTAGTATTTAGAGGATTAGTTTTTTTGAGGTTTGGTTCGTATGCAGCTCACTTTGCCAATTTTACCTCTGTTTCAGGGAAGGATGAAAGAAATTACTGGGCCTACATCAATTTGAGAGTTTTTTATATATAAAAAAATTGTGATCATTTCTTTAATATGAATCGAAAATATTAATACATATGTAAACAGATCAGGTGGATAAATAAATACTATTAATTTATCCACCTGATGATGCGAACGGATGTTTGCGAAACCGGTTGTGGTATTAAATTAAATAAAATACTCAAAGTAATCGAAAACAAAGTGGTTATTCTTTTTATCTCTTAAGATGAACGATTACAAAGTTAATGCCTCTACAATCAATAAAATTATATCTTAACAACTTAGACTATAGATTACAGTAACAGGAAAAGAAAGTCATTGGACTTACAGCGTTGACAGCAGTTGCTTATGAAGGGCAATATTAATCCTTGTTTTCACATGATGATATTATAACAGGATCGTTTGACATCAGCATTTTTTTTAAAACCTTGTTTTTTGTTTGCTTCCCACTCTTTTATGCGCCATTGTTTTTATTTTTGGGCTTAACAATATTTTCTTTGAAATGAGCAATAAAGCATTTCACGCTGGTGGGTTCTGAACAAAGTGAGCATGGGCAAAAATTGACACTTTGAGCTTTTGCGAAATTATTTTGAAAACAAAGCTCTTCCTTCGAATAAACAAAGAAAGCTTTAAAGCTGTCGTAGTCCAAAAATATCCGGTCAGTGGTTAGTGGTAAACGGTAAGTAAAAGAGGTTAGTAGTAAGTGATTAAGTTATTAGTTGCCAGAAGTTTCTAGTATTGTGTAGATTCAAGGTACCCATTGCAAGTTTATAATACAAGTAGATTTAAGAAGTTGTAAAAAAATATACTACAAATAAGACAATTTGATAATCTTTATTACACAAAACGATCGAAAAAATGGCGGTTGATTTGTAATGCTGGCGGTTAAAGCTGAGGCTTTTAAATTTAAAAAATATGTGTTGTAGTTTTTTAATTTTTTACTGTTTAATTGCTTAGAATTTATTTGTTTTATATATTTGATTGTATTAATTGCTTGTACTCCTTGACTGATAGGTTGGTATGCGGCTGACCACCCATACTGTAAAAAATGGTTTACTTTGCCAATGTCACCCCTGCTTCAGGGAAGGTCGGCAAGAGTTGCAGGGCTTATGTTCATTTGAGATTGGGGTTTTTATATTGTAGGTCCACATGCAGCATGTGTAAGCGTGAAATTATGCATGTCTGCTTGTGGGAATGCATTCAATATGAATCTCAAATGATACATATCTTTGCAGCTTAGATTTAGATTTAGATTTAGACACAAAAAAAATTAACGCGTAGATAATTTAATCAGGAAGAACTCCAAGAAGCAAATACTTATTTTTTTGGGAAAATATGTTTATTTTAAGATGAAAAAGTATAAGGAGAATTAATTAATCTTATGAATTATGAAAAAAAAATTCTGAAAATTTTATTTCTCTCGTCATTCAATGACAACACATTAGTTGCATTAAATTATATATTTAGTTATTAAAAAATCTGTTTTATTTTCACTTTTTAATATATATTTTTTTTAAAGGACACAAAAGTTTTCGTAAAAATCCTTTAAAAAAATAAAATAATAAAAAGTGAAAATAAAACAGATTTTTTAATAACTAAATAAAGATGAATTTTCACAGTATTAATGCACCAACCATCCAAAATATTAAAATTTGATAAATTCTTGTAATGGTTAATTTCACTAACGATTTTATTTTTATTTTTTGTGATAAAAGATATGTTTATACAATGTATACTATGTATACCATGGTTTTATTCAAAACCAACATCAATCGCCACTTCCTTGCAGCGCCTTACGACAGAAGCAACAACACAAGCAACACCCTGCGGCACCCTTCCAGGGTGACATAGACCCCCAAGACTTTCAAGAATTGGGGAGCCTCCCGCACAGGATTCCTTAAAAAAATGTAAATCACTTTTTAGATGGCATCTGGATCGAGTTTTTTTATTTACAAAATATTTCTTAATACTTATGTTTTCTTTCTTATAAAAGCAATAATAATGTATCCACTTTCAAGATACTAATTAAATTCTACTAAAAAGGAGTAAAAATATATACAATTTTGTGTGAAAACAGTTAATAATGTATGAGTTACATAAATTTTATTACTGTCAGTTAGTCTCTAATACTAATAAGTCTGTCTACTGTCTTTCTGTCTGCTATCCTGGTGTGAACTCAGTGGTCGTGGCACGGAAGAGTAAGTAAAGTCATTTATTTGTTTTGAAAAGCTCTGAGCCGCGACCGGAAAAGAGCTTTCTAAAAAACAATGGTTTTCACGAAACGTCGATTTGGTGAAATTTCATGTAAACTTGTCAATGGTGTTTAAAAAAAATATCGTAACCAATGATCTATTTTATCAAACGAAAATATGGTGTTAAAGTTAAATATCATTCGATAATATTATCTACACGCTAAACTGCACGAATTCAAAGAGGTTTTAATAAAACAGATGAAAGGCTCCTACGAGTGGCACCTTATTAAGTTTCAATTGTATGCCTGTAAAGTTCAAACATTTTTTTCTCAATTAACACTTTTTGACTTATGGCACTCAAAATTTAGGGATACAAATATATAAATATTTATAAACCCGTAAGTTATTTAAATTATGGGCTGGTGTAGGGGTGTAAGTAGGGTTAAAGGGTAAGGGTTAAAAGTAGTACACTTTGACTTAGGAAAGGGCGGCAGGAGTTGCTTGGCTTATGTCAACTCAAGGCTCAGGTTATAAATTTATAAGTACTCTTGTTTTAAACGGAAACCACTTCTAACTGAATTTCCATCTTGATATCAAACAAAAAAAGAAGTTCAGTAAAATGAAGTGTCAAATCTATCAAAAACACCCAAAATCCATTTATAAAACAGGCTTATTTCCACAAACGAAAGAATACAAAGTCAGAAAGCCTCGGGTGTTAGTCTGGCCAGTAGAGACACAAAGGGCACTCGCAGAATAAGTACCCGCACAAGTGGACTACCCAGCGCTCACAGAAATAAGGGATGAAAAGGTGTGTCTTCAGTGCTCGCCGTGTGGTGTTACGGAGCTTTGAGCGAAAAGGCGAATAAAGAACTGCAGGTTGATTGAGTACACACAGACGTTGTTTGAAAGAAACTTGAAAAAATATACTGTTGTGATTGTTTGAGCTTTGGAAGGAATTAAAAGTTGATTAGATTTTCGATAGCAGATAAACTTTTTAAAAAGGTTGATCATTTATGGTAGGAATTAAAGGTTGGTTCAGTATACACTCTTCAAGAAGAACTTTGAAGTATGCTTGTTTTGATAAAATTACCACATTGTTCATTAATTGAGCTCAAGTTGAGGTTTTGTATTTTTATTACTTTTGCTCAGGAAAGGAAAAAGTGATGAGTGAAAGGTTGATTGAGGTAACAATATGAAACAAATTTAATAATAATGTCTATATTTAACTGTTTGATCATTTTGATGATCTATAATCTATAATCTAAGCTGCAAGGATGTGTTCACATTTAAGGCTCATTTAAAATGCATGCCTACAGACAGGCACATGTAGGTTCACGCCTACACATTCTGCATGTGTGCATACAAATAAAGAAAACCTCACATGGACATAAACCTTGCAACTCCTACCGCCGTTCCCTGAACCGGGGTGGCATTGGCAAAAGTGAACCGATTTTTACAGCACGGGTGGTCAGCCTCGTACCAACCTATCAGTCAAGGAGCACAAAAAATTATAAATGATTTCCAGAAATTTACACAGACAAATTAAAATAATAGAAAAATAGAGACACATTACAAATTAAAATTGATGATTATTTATGTTTTTGGAAAGATAAGTGTGAGAATCGAAGGTTGATTGAGATTAGTTGCATAACAGCCCGTTCCCACTTGTCGGATGTCGGATCCGTATATTAATCGGAGGTTCCAGTAGCAGAACATTATGTATGAAGCTATTCACACTTATCGGAAACCGATTTTGTCCGAAATGCTCTGCCATTGGAACCTCCGATTAATATACGGATCCGACACCCGGCAAGTGGGAACGAGCTCTTAGGAGATACTTTTTGAAAGAATGCTGTTTAAATCATAATACGAGAATCAATAATGGGTTAGCATAGATGAGAGATCATAGTTCCTTGACTTATAGGTTGGTATCAGGCTGACCCCCCATTCTGTAAAAACTGGTTCACGTTGCCAATGTCACCTTTTTGTCAGGGAAGGTCGGCAAAAGTTGTAGGGCTTATGTTCATTTGAGGTTTGGATCTTATTTGTAAGTAGGTACACATTCAGCATTTGTAAGCGCGAACTACACGTGTTTGTTTGTAGGCATGCATTGGAGAGCTTTAAATGAATATATCCTTGCAACTTAGATTATAGAGTAAGAATTAAAGTTTGTTTCTCCGTATTACGAAAATCAAACATCCATAAAATCATTAAACTAAATTTATTCAGCTATTGTATTCTTTTCTTTAGAGATAGATTTCATAGAATCTATTTATCCCACCAACATAAATAGATTCTATAGATGAAAAGAAATGCTAAGCAATTCGCGTGATTGAAAAAATCTCATTTCGAGATTTCATTAAATAATTAAATGACAATCGGAGCGAAAAAATGATTTTATTGCTTTATTTGTGCACTTTTATGGCCGTTGGAACGTTAAACAACTTTATAGCTTTTTTCTGCTGTACGCCGAGGATTCCACTAAAATTCAACTTTAACGTCTAACCACAAATGCATAGAAACTCACGCAGTGCTTCTAGTGAGCGTTTTAGTTTTTGCATATTTTTGTGTAAAACGCTCTGGTTGAGTTGGAACGGAATGTTGTATACTTCGTGTGTACTGGTCCCGAGTGGGAGCACAGAAGAAACAAAGGCATTGAGAGATTAAATGAGAGACTTTAAGATGAAACGATACTCGGGACCGGTCCGTAGTCCAGTGGCAACACTTCGGACTCGTTAAATGGAAGGTTGTGAATTTAAATCTCGGCGGAGCACAAAAAAATATACCATTTATATTTCCAAATATGCTCTTTGTTTAGTTGAAAAAATACATAAAAACCTTTACCAAAGACCGGTCACTAAAGGTCCATCTAGCCTTACAGCAACTGGATCTTGCTTGAGTATTGGCGCTTTGTAGCGATGACCAAGCTTATAAACACATCTTTGGCACTACAACAAGTGTCATAGACCCCTAGAGTCTCTAGAATCTAGGAAGTCTCCCGCACAGGATTTCTTTTAAAAAAAACTACTTTGAATAAAATAAAGAGATAAAAAATACACGTTTGTTATTCAAGTAGCTTTGGTTAGTTTCTTCAAACGTATTCTGCGGGTTAACTATTCTGTTTTAATTTTTTATAATGAAAATCCAACTGCAAATAAATTCTTTAAGCTTCAAATTCACTTAATATAACAATTTATTATTGAATAAACATACCTGCACAATTTTGCAGTCATGTGGTAAAAATAGTTTTTTTTAAGGTGACAGACAGCCTTAACCAAAAATGGGGATTTTCCTATTTCCTCGTCAGTTAATGTCTTCTACCTTTGTAAGAATCAGCTTAAACTGTATTTCTGTAGTTAATCAAGAATTTAATTTAATTTATTTGTGTAAAGAACGTCTACTTAAAAATTTGAAACGAACTAAGCATTTCCCGTCATGCATATTATAATTTATGTAAATGAAGCTTTTTATTAACAATTTATTCATAATGCGTCTATAAAATTGAATATCATTGTCATATATGTTAGGTTGAGGTTTGAATTACAATAGTTTGACTTTTTGAATATAAATTCACGAGCTCAAACCCTCCTCGTACCCGTCCTGTATGTATGTGTCAGAAGGACCCACAGCACATGGACGCTCATGCAAAGCTATATATTTTCTCAAGTGGCGAAAGGCCTTCCCGTGAAGTGAAAGCAACGGCACGACAAAACAAGAACCTCTAGGTCAGAGGCGTGCCCATGACTCTAAAAGTAAATGGTTCGATGTTACTGAAGCTAATAGCATACCTCGGGTGGCACTCCTTGTGGGATTGTTGCTAGATCACGAGTAGCGTGAGTAATGATACACATAATACGAAATAATAATAATTTAAAGGACAGGATTACTGTGAATCCGCGAATTACTGTAAATATCGTTGGTATCCTTAAAATGTGAAATGCTTCGTTTCACCGTGAAAATTCGAAAGAAAAAACCTCAAGTGGCATGTTTTTGAGCGTCGCCATTATAGAAGGCTACTGTGCTTGCTAATCTGGCTGAATTTAATCCCCACAGCCTTTGTCCGGGAGGCCCGCGCGCCGTCTTTGCCTTCGCACAATCCCGAAACACAGTGTACAGGCCTTTGTCGTTTTACTCACTTCGCATTTTTTCCCTAAAAAGTATTTTACTCGCAAGTAAGCTGCATATAATGTGTTACTTCTTGCTCCATTTCTCTGAAGGGTTTCGCGTGTGGCGAGTGGAATGTATTTATTTTTACAGGCAAGGGAGCCGGTCTCTCGCCAACCGCTTCAGTTGAAGTGGGGGTTTCCCGGCTCCCGAAGGGGCTGGTACTCATTTTTTTTAAAGGCTGAGTAAACCTTGCCGGTATTTCATTTTGGGGTTTGAAATAAGCACTGAAAGAGGAAATCATTTCTGAGACCCTCGGTGGGAATCGAACTCGAGCTCAAGGCATGGAATGCAAGCACTCTACCAACCTTTCGGGGATAACGAAACCCTCTTAAACCCTGTAACCCTATAACGCGGCAAGAAGATACACTTTATTTGTAGCTTGGTTGCGTAGTTGCGTTACTAGACTATACGTACAATCGGCCATTGTAAATATGATGTCAAACAATTATTTTTTTCTGAAAAATAATAATATTTGACTGGACTCTTCAAGGGACGCGGAAGCCTCATCATCAACGGTAATTCTTACCTACCGAATATCGGTAATATTTGTATAAAAACTTATCAGCTGTACACTTGCGGCCATCTTGTATTGACAGGTCTTCATACAAATATTACCGATATTCGGTAGGTAAGAATTACTGTGGTGATGAGACTTCCAGCCCAGCAGAAGCACCACAGGCTAGCAGAATCTTTAGCCATAGCAACGGACTGTCTGTCAGGCCCAACCTGATATGGAATACATAAAAAAGCTCACCCGGCGACAGCACTTTGCTTTCAAAATAAGATGCCGGGAATCAGCTTATACTCGTAGATGCTGAGCCGTCGCACAAATGCCGTTCATTTGTATTCAGAATTATTCCTGCTTCATGCGGATTGTGATTGTGTATTTCTGTTTGAGGAAGAAGTATGTGTGTGTGTTTGAAATTAAATTTTAGATGGTTTATATGTATGCTATTTCAATTTGTTACCATGGATACGCATAAGCTTTTAAAAAAAACATTAAGGCTTATTTTGCTTTCAATATTAACAATACAAATTATGTAAATATGATTTAATGTTGAATTTACAAAAATAGCTACAGCTACATGCCTTGACTTGTAGGTGAGTATGAGGCTGATCACCTATACTGTAAAAAATGGTTCACTTTAACAATGTCCCCCCTGATTCAGGGAAGGTCAGCAAGAGTTGCCGCGTGGATGCTCATTTGAGATTTGGGGTTTTTATGTTGTAGGTTCGCATGCGGCATGTTTATAATTTAGATTAACAAAATAGTTAACACGCCTGTTTTTGGAATTACTGTCTCTTTTTCATTAATAGCATCCTTGACTGATAGGTTGGTATGCGGCTGACCACCCATACTGTAAAAAATGGTTCACTTTGCCAATGTCACCCCTGCTTCAGGGAAGGTCGGCAAGAGTTGCAGGGCTTATGTTCATTTGAGATTGGGGTTTTTATATTGTAGGTCCACATGCAGCATGTGTAAGCGCGAAATTATGCATATCTTTGCAGCTTAGATTTAGATTTAGATTTTAGCATCAAGTTTAAGAAACAAAAACGGCAAATTAAACAATTGATTCATTTACAATATTTTAATAGTTACAATGAATTGAGCCATTCTGATCGTATATACAATATTTTTTCATACAAAATACCATGCTACGAGTATAACAAGTATTTCTTCCCGTTTTTGCCCACTCTCGTAACAAAGCTTTCTACTTGGTCGGCCATTTCTCAAAGAAAAACTTTTTAAGGTCAAAAAACTCTTTCGGCTAGTTTTTGTGTCCGGAAAAGTACTTCAAGTGGCCCCGTATTGATTTTCGGGCTTGAACTCAGTCCCGTGTAAAAATATGGGCCTGTCTCTCAAGTATCAAAAATTGTATCTTCACTCAACCATAGCGTTTCACTTGCAAATGTATGAAAACTAAAAAAGCGCTTCTAGGAGACTTTTCAGTTTTGATACAGTTTTGGCATAACGCAATGTTTGAATTGAAACGCGACGATTTGTGCTTTTGATGCTAGCAAATAAACTACGTATAGTAAACTTGAAATCTGAGTTAACGTCAGTTATTTGGACGTCTTGGGCCTGAGGGCATATCTAGTAAAAAAAATGTGTTTTAACTCAATCATAGAGTTTCAGTCAAAAATGTAAGAAAAATAAAACAGCGCTTCAAATAAACTCTGCAGTTTGTATCAAACCCTATGGGTATATTATAGCATGAATTTTTGTGCTTAGGTAATAGGCAAAAAACTAAGTATTGCAAATTTAAAATCCAGGTTAACTTCAGTTCTTTGAACGTCTTATTCAAAGAGTTCTTTCGTTCGAATGTATCCGAAGAAAAAATACTATTTTTATTTCAATGTAAAGGTAAACACTTTTTTTTCCAAGAGTTCATTCAAAGCAGTTTACTTAATACTCTATTTTAACAGACGTTCTCAGGGCTTTTTAAATATTTTTAGTCTATAATGTAAGTTGCATGTAAATTTACATTTTTACAGTTGCATTTAGTTTACATTTACACTCTTAGATCTACACTTGAGTGTACGGATACCAGCAAGTACATATGTTTGCATAAGATGCATGAATTCTATTAAAAATGATAAACCTCAAATGGATTTAAGCTCTGCAACTAAGGTCATCTTTTGCTGAAATATGGGTTGCATTGGCAAAGGTGAACATTTTTGCAGTGTTTGAAAAAGAAAATTAGTGACAAGAAAAAAGTTGCGATATATATGTAAGTAACAATTGTATGATGGCATTATGGAATTTAAAAAAGAGGGGAAAAATTAGCCGTGGGATGATGATACAAGTATGTAGAAAGAATGGATGATGAAAGTCTACTAAAGTGTATATTTGAAGAAAATATGAAAAGATAAAAGGGAAAAAGAAGACGGAGAAAAAGATAGCTTCATCTAGTGATACCAAAAAGATGATACCAAACAAAATGTACAAATACTTGATATCGTTAGGTCAAAAACAAAAATATCTTTATACAAAAATATTTGATACCGAATCAGTATCAAATTTAAAGATGAAACTTAGGAGTTGAAACCAAAAATTTTAAATCGCAAAATTAATACCAAATAGTTGATCTCAAAAATTTGATACGTACCAAAGAGTTGGTACCGATGTAGTACTGATGTGTTGGTACTTGTTCGCAGTTTCAAACAATGATAAATATTGAGGGGACCAAACTTGCTACCCTTTTGATGGCGGCACCTTTTCACAGTCTGGTGGGCAATTGAAACTTTTTGAATACAAGAAACTTTAGGTTTTTTTTTATAATAGAAGAAACTTAAGGTTTCTTTTTGCGTCGACGAAAATTTCAACCTCTCTCTTTTTCTGCGAAAGTCCAGAACTTCCGGGATATTTTGTTCCGTGTAGGTAATAAACTTAGGCAAACAAAAATAAAATTAACCTGGTCCAAACAAACAACAAGTATTGTGCTTTTTGGGTTTATTTGATGTGTTACAAACAGAGTAATAATAATAATACGTTACATTTTCAATTACATATGTATTAACACAGAAAATGAATTTTTAATGGTACAAATTACATTTTTTTTCCTTCATTTCAAACACTGTTATAATCCCACTATTATTGTAAACATTACAAATTACAAACGTTTTTGGCTCTCAGACCATCATAAGGTAAATGAAACTTGGAAACCAAACCAAGTTTTCCAGTTTCTTTTGCTTTCTTTACTCATTTGCAAAATGAATAATATAATTGGTTGATTTATTTGTTGGGTGCTGTTATTATATTGATCACACCTCAAGAGCGCCAAATTTTAGATCTAGATGCTTAAAAGCTGAAAAAGCTGGATTTGTATCCGGCAAACACATTTTAAAAATAAATCTCATTTTATTGCATGCTCCGTTGGGAATCAAAACCAACCCCTTCTGATTATGAGCTCAAAACGTTTTATCCACTTGACGGTGGACTGGACGTAAGTTTTCATTATTATAGTTTTCCTACAAAGAACCATTTATTTAAAAAAACTTACTTTTTCCAATGATACCTTTGTTTTGGGAAAATTATTTTGTAAATACGCATGCAGTTTATAATTATTGTATTCCTTGACTTATAGGTTGGTATAAGGCTGACCAACCATACTGTAAAAAATGGTTCACTTAGCCAATGTCACCCCTATTTCAGGGAAAAGTTGCAGGGATTAGGCATTTGATATGAGCTTTGAATATTAATATATCTTTGCAACTAAGATTAAAGATGACAGTTGGAGTCATTGTAAGAGCTTTAAGCGATTTCCGGGCTTAAAATTTTAAGGCTCTTTTATACCCTAAATCTGCCGTTTTTGTTTCTTACACTTTATGGTATTAGCAAAAAAGTGACAGTAATGGAAAAAAATCAAGTATGTTAATTATTTTTTTATATTAATTATAAAGTTTGAACAACATTTTATAACTTAAGAATTGCCACCACAATTTTTTTTTTAAAAAACACACGTTTTTTTTCACGTTTGTAGCTACTTTCTCGAGTGTGCTATATTTTGGAAAAAAATATATTTTTGATTACAGAACTATACATTGTTTAGTTAAACATCGTAAGCATTTTTTTATAATGCCAATAGTTTTTGAGTAAATATGAAAAAACTTAAACTACTTAATGAATTAAATTTTAATTAAATCGAAAAACACAGTTGCTTCTAACCAGTTCACGCGCCTGATAGATCGCAACTCTGCACATTCCCCCTTAAACAGGGTTAGCACCGGAAAAAGTGCAGAAATTTAACGGAAAGTGACTCGTTTTTATAGGACTCGTCGACTCATTAATCCTCATTGTGAAAACGAACAAATTTCCGACGGAAAAATGTGAAAAAAGTCCCGCCTTTTTCAGGCTACGGAGGACTTGGGTGCGTTCATGTATGATAATCCAATT